>JARHVA010004396.1:237500-860000 GCA_037957365.1 Torreya grandis
CAAGAATTATCCAGATATAGATCTTTTGTATTAGCCCATAATTCTACAGATCAGGATCAAGCATACAGGTTGGGTGATATTAGCGGCTGTATGAATTTCGTACAGATCCATGAAAATCTGTACGCAGCAATAGAAAGTACAGGTACCGATATCAGTGAATAGATACTTACAGAGACCGACATTGGTCGACATACAACCGACATCGGTGAGATAATGACTACAGATCGACTGACGACGGCAGTATAACCGACGTCGATGACTGTGAGTTTTACACAGCAGGCTGAGACGAACTAGATTCAGAATTCTTTCCCAGTTTATGGAATATTCAGGCTATTCAGGCCATACTTTCGATAATTTTTTATATACTTGATAGAGGATCTCTATTGTAAGCTCATGAGCAAATAAATAAGAGTTTATACTGGGTTTTATTTATCTAATTAAAGATATTTTGTAGAAATTCAGATAAGCAATTCAGAACTTTTGTTTTGATATTCGAAGGGACATCACAGTGGTATCAGAGCTTTTTGTGCAGATAAGAGAGCCCCTAAGTAAGGGACATTACAGTGGTATCAGAGCCAAATTCTTGCCATCCTGTTGGGCATATCAGAGCCAAATTCCTGCCATCTTGTTGGGCATATCAGAGCTAATGTCTTGCCATCCTGTTGGGTAGTTTGGGTAGGTTGAATCAGCAAAGTATCATGATGACTTTAAGTACTCAGAAACAGTGGGACAAGGATATGAAAAAGCTGAAACAAAATTTGAATCAGTTGGTTGAAACCCAGAGGAGGATGAATGAAACTCTTTCAGATCCTACATTTGAAGACAAATTACTACGGTATATGGAATCCATTCGTAAAAGGTCCACATCACAAAATAGAATGAAGGAGAAACAAGAGGTCTCTACATGGGTTGAGGGCAGTGCTACACCAGTTGTTAGACATGTGGATGAGCTTAGTCATGGGGATTTAGACTCTCAGTTAGTTGCAGAGGACGTGGGAGCAGGAGATTGTGAGGATGAGATAGTTTCAGCAGCAGTCTCTTCAGAGATAGATGAGGATGAGTCTGATGTTTGCACTCAGAGTGTAGAGATGTACCCAGATGTTAGTACACTGAGTGTTGATGACCTCTCAGATATGACAAAGATTGTAGAAGAGTCCCAGGATCTTATTATTGCAGATGACACTCAGGAGAATGTAGTGGATAGTTTTGAGGACTTAGTTACACCGGTTGTTTCTTTCGATATGGAAGAGTTGGACAGTGATGCTACAGTTGTTGATACTCCGTATGTTGATATGAGCTTTGGAGTTGATTCACAGAGTATGGATGGTAGTACTCTAGAGATCAGTGATTTTGAGTCTACTCTTTTGGACCATGCATCAGAGGAGGATTGTAGGAGATAATCTAGCCAGTACCACCATGTGTCTAGTCAGCTGAGAGTTAGTGAGCGAGACATTGCTACCGCTTGCAAGCATTTCGATGATGCTCGTCAGTTGTTAGCAGTTTATGGATGGGGTTCTCCTACTAGCATTGAGCAGGGAGGTAGTTATTTATCCTTGACAGAGATCCACTCTTTATGGGAGGCTATCCAAATTTTGAGACAGGATTATATGCAGTTGGTCGCCGACAGAGATTATCTTATGGAGTGGGGTAGCACAGCATATGATGCATTGTTGGTCGAGGAAGATAAGGTGAGTGAGCTTACTTAGTAGCTAGAGGTGACTTCTGAGATTCTTGAGACTACGCAGTTAGCTTATGAGGAGTCACAATTTCATTTGGCTGAGATGACCATGGAGTTAGAGCATTTACGGTCTTCACCAGCCCCAGACTCAGAGGTTAGTACATTGAGTGTTGTTGGTGAGTACGTTCCTATAGTTGTAGCTAAGGAACATGTTGTTGAGGCTGACACACCGGTTCAGAATTTGGGAGTACCTAGTTCTGATGAGTTTGGGATACCTCTCCAGATTGATTCTTCTCACATAGATGATAGTGTGGTCCAGTTGGTTGTGCCACCTTTACAGAGAGATCAGTTGTGGTGTGTGGGGGAGTACATTGATGCTTCCACATATAATTTTTACTGCACGGAGTCATTCATGGAGTATTTGCTGGATAGTGCAGGTGTTCATCTGGATTCGCATAGGGTAACAGGAGGTGTTCTCATCCAAGGTACTGGTGCTATTAGCAGATTGGGTGGGGAGATTATAGGGATCCTATCTACTATGGTACCTCATAAGGATTTTGAGGTGGGGTATGCTCATTATTCTTCTTTTGATCCAGAGAGAGAAGATTTGATTTCACACAGGTGTAGATCGGCTCCAATTTTTTACCATCCATTATGGGATGGATTGGCACCATCTCTTGCAGATGGAATTGGCAGTTTGAGTTGTCCATTCTACTTGGGTTATGATGCTTCGAGAGTTTGGTTCTCATGCGTTCTTGACTATGGCAGTTGTGCTCTTAGAGTTTGGTTGAGTTACATTCGCCAATTTGATTATGGGTTCCTCTTTGTTCTACTTCTGTTGATGTTGCAAGTACTTGCATTGATTCACAGTAGTGCAGAACATAACTACATTTGGGATCCAGGTGGATCGAGTGGTTCATTGTTCCAAGATTGCTTGGGGACAAGCAATTTTTGGAGGGGCGGATTGTCATGTCCCCTTTTTTGTGGACATTGACAGGCTTGATGATTAGCCTATTATGCGACCTTCGTAGGCTGATTGGATGGATAGAGGGTCATGATGGAGATTGGCTTGGGTTTGATTTACAGAATTCCTATAGTTGGCTCTCATTCAGGTTATTTTAGACACATTGAGCCTGAGCTCCTATTATTTATGGATATTTGACATACAACAGAGCACCCTTGTTTTGATATGGTCATGTGCAGAATCACTCCCTGGTTCACCAGCTTCAGACGGTTCGAGGATCCGACATGTATTGAGGGAGATATTAATATTTGATTGATTTAATCAAATATTAATTATTTGGTCTAATTTTAAATTAGATATTAATTAATTAATTATTTGGTCTAATTTTAAATTAGATATTAATTAATTATTAATTATTAATTAATTGGTCTAATTTTAAGACCCAAGTTCTAATTTGAGGAATTCTAATTTTAGAAGCCCAAGTTCTAATTTGAGGAATTCTAATTTTAGAACCCCAAGTTCTAATTTGAGGAAATCTAATTTTAGCAAGCACACCTTTGGAAGGGTATAAGAGTTTCTCATGGGAGAGATTTTGGGGGTATGAATTGATTATTGATTTTGATATTGAAGAAATTCTTCTGTGAAGACTGAGCCAAGGGTTCCAGGATTCCATCTGCAGTGGAGAACGTCAACTCTTCATTGTGTGCGATTCAGAGGTTGTGAAAGATCAGCTGATCTATTGCCAAATTGAGAGATAACTTCACCCAAAAGTTATCATAGTATTACAGGTATTTGAGAGATAACTTCACTCAGAAGCTATCACAAGGTTTTATAGGTATTTTCATTATTTTTGGGTTTTGATTCAAGAATTATCCAGATATAGATCTTTTGTATTAGCCCATAATTCTATAGATCAGGATCAAGCATATAGGTTGGGTGATATTAGCGGCCGTATGAATTTTGTACAGATCCATGAAAATCTATACGCAGCAATAGAAAGTACAGGTATCGACATCGGCGAATAGATACTTACAGAGACCGACATCGGTCGACATACAACCGACATCGGCGAGATAACGACTACAGATCGACTGACACGGCATTATAACCGATGTCGGTGACTGTGTGTTTTACACAACAGGCCGAGACGAACTAGATTCAGAATTCTTTCCCAGTTTACAGAATATTCAGGCTATTCAGGCTGTACTTTTGATAATTTTTTATATACTTGACAGAGGATCTCTATTGTAAGCTCATGAGCAAATAAATAAGAGTTTATACTGGGTTTTATTTATCTAATTGAAGATATTTTGTAGAAATTCAGATAAGCAATTTAGAACTTTTGTTTTGATATTTGAAGGGACATCACAGTGGTATCAGAGCTTTTTGTGTAGATAAGAGAGCCCCTAAGTAAGGGACATTACATATATATATATACATATGTATATATATATATGTATATATATATATTATATATATACATATGTATATATATATGTATATATATATATATGTATATATATATATATACATATACATATGTATATATGTATATACATATATATATATATATATATGTATATATATACATATACATATATATATATACATACATATATATATACATATATACATATATATATATATATACACACATATATATATACATATATATATATATATATATATATATATATATATATATATATACATATATATATATATACATACACACATATATATATATATACATATATATATACATATATATATATATATATATATAGTGTAAGATAAAGTTATAGCATGCTAATGATTGTTAAAGTAATCAATGAAATTTTAAGGTTGAATAAATAGAGAATAATTAAATGAATGGTTGATTTCAAACTAGTAATAAACTTTGGTTTATATGTACACAAGACTTATATAGTTTCATTTAATATATTACTCAACTTAAAAATTGTTAAAGAATTTGAAGTGAATGAATACTGACAAATAGAGTTTAATAAATTAATTTAATTTAGATTTAGTAATATTTTTACACATACATTTAATGCTCTTATTTAAAGGTTAAGAATGTAAGATTATATATATGAATCTACATTACTTGTATGTGAGAATAATAATTTGTATATTGGATAAATTAAGTTTTTTCCTTATAATTTTAATGTTATAACCTTATATTTTATAGTTGAGTGAAATATGGAATAAATTACTAAGTGATTATATGTTCCAAGTCTTTTAATAAAATTTATATTAAACTATTTTATAAGATTATATAATTGTGTGTTATCTTTTGATAATATATGATCAGTATACAAGGTTGATGCCATGAAATGCATATACCTATCATCTAGTATCTTGATAGAGATCTAGATTCATTAGTAGAGAGTATGTGTGTGTGTCGATTTGACTCAAATCCATGATAGGTATGAAATATATAATGGAAAACTTTGGCCAAAGCAAGTTTATAGCTAAAAGTAATGTCAATCCATTGTACTATCTAGTTTACACAAATATTCATGATGCCATATTAGATAGAGGATTATTTTCCATCGTCTATTTTATTATTTCCTGTATTAGTTACTACACTAAACATGGGTTTGGTTGAATTATTGATATCCACACTACCACTATCTTCCCCTCAATGAAGGGAAGGGCCACTGCTAGTGGGAAGGTGTGTGGGAGACTGGTGGTCTATAGTTGGAGGAAAAGTGACCAAATGATACTCTCCCTCTCTTCAGTAAATCAACCATATTGGACACATACCCATGTCTATTGTATTGATTTTTGAGTTGTCTTTTAAAGCTTTAATTTAATATTTTACTTCATATCATTTATTATTATGACATTTAGTGATAAATTGTAACATTTCTACATTTATTATTATTGTTATTAAATACAACAATGGTTGTATACTTTTGTATAATTATTAATGATGAAACATAATAGGGGTTATATATTCATGTTTATATGTAATAATGGATTATTTTAGTGTACTATTGTACCATTCATACCGCATATGCTTTATAAAATGAATATCATATTTTCACTAATAAAGTATGTTTGTAAGCCAATTATATTATGGCTTAACTAATGGGTTAGTCATATTTTCATGCATATTATTTTAGATATATTTAAATCTCAAATAGTTATTCATTATGTTAATTAGTGAAGAGGTTAATACGTAATTTATACTATAGTAAAAGTTTAAACAAATACACTTTTTTCAGTAAATTCTAGTGGGGATGAAAACATGCTGGTGATAGAAATTATGTTTTGTGGATGGAAATTAAAAGAGTTCATGTAAACATAAAACTATGTTTAAATAAAAATAATTACATTGAGATGAAATTACATACATTTAACATGCATGACAATAATTTTGTCAATAATCACTTTCTTTTTGGTAAAAATTTATCTATTAAACAATGTCCTAAGTTAAAATAAGAACTTTAGGACATGCCTCTAGTCTCGTATGCTAGTGATGTTGGTAATTTGATGTATGCATGTTGTATGCCAAACCTAACATTAATCATGTAGAGGGAGAAGTGAGAATATCTATGTAAAATCCAAGAAAGGAACATTGGATTTTAGTGAAGAGGATCTTCAATTATCTACATGGGATAACAGACTATGGAACATACTATTAGGGTAATCTTAGTGAAATCAGAACATTGAATTTACTTGGTTTCATGGATTCATACGCCATGTTGGAGATATTTATTGAAAAAAATCTACTTGTAGGTATGTGTTCAATTTTTTTTGGTGGATATGTAATTTGCATGAGAAAATAATATTATAGTGTTGTGATATCTACCATAGGGGATAAGCACATGGTAGTTACTAAGGAAAGTAAGGATGTAGTTTGGATTTAAAGGTTAATTTAAATTATTAGGATTGTTCAAAATTCTACAAGGATATATTATGACCCTCAAAGTGTAATCTTTCTAGTAATGAACCTTGAGTATCACTCTAAAATGAAACACATTTATGTGTTTTACAATTTTTAATGTAAATGGTGGAGGAGAATAAGATAATCATAGAGAAGGTGGACACAGGTGAAAATGTTATTGATTCACTAATGAAGGCTATGAGTATTGAGAATTTTTTTTGGTGTAGAAAATAAATGGGCATATATGCTAAAGGTTTGGTCAGGTTTCCCCCCATGTAAATTATTTTAGAAGTGGGAGATTATTGGAAATGTGTTGTATCTTTTCCATGGTTTACACTCTACAATACTGTAAACCTAGAATGGGCCCTTCCCATGTTTTTATATACCTCATGGTTCTCATATCCATGGTATTGTAATACTAATTTTATGGTTACTTATTTATGTGCCTATATATACTTTAGCATACAATATGGAAAAATAATAACTATAAAGTAAATTATTATATTTTAAACAGTTAAGTTAATATATTAAAGGAGTTATTGTGTTAGGTTTTTTTATTTTAAAGGGTTTTCCAAAGTAAAATCATGTATACTATATAATTTTGTGTGTATACCATTTTTATTATTATATTAAGATTTAGTATTAGATTTAGTATTGATTCTATTGTTTTATTTTAATGAGTCTATTTTTCTCTTTAGTAACTAATCATATAACAATGTAGAGTAAATAGAAAAAGCAAGGGAATCACACCAAACACATAATATCACTAAAAAATAGGTAAAAATAATGTCATACATGTAAATTATAAATAATAATCAATTCCATGCCTAAATAAGAGGATATAAGGATAATACACATGTATATAAAGGACTTTTAGATAACTATATTTGGTATTATACATTTGAAAACATAAAAAATACCACACTTTGACATACTTGGACTTGTGTATACACATTTGACTCTTGTAAAAATTTTACCCTATTTGTTTACCCACTTTTGGCTATCCATAGTTACCAATACACATATTAAATATTACCTTATTTTGTGCAAGAACACTTCATAATCATAACCAAATTATTTCCATATCCTAGATCACTGGTTTTATATCTTGAGACTGATAATAGTTAGATAGTTACAATTTTTTGTATGTGTTTTCTTTTACTATTAGTGTCAAGAAAGACTCAATGACTATTTTTCAAATTGGGAAGTATCCATAAGGTTGGCATAAACATGTTTCATTGGTAATCTATTGGGGGAAATATCAAATGGTAATATATAAATACAAATCAATCCTAAGATCATACTCACTTGGTCATTTGGTAACTATCTAGTAATGACATTGAGAAATAAATTTTCACTCTCTTGAGATGTTACAAAAAAAACATACACATCTAAAAATCCATAAAATTAATAACACTAGAGCAAATTGTAAACATAGACACAATATCAAAGTTACACATTTCAAAATCTAAGTAATGCATTGCATTTTATAATGACCACAATGCTGCACATACAAACATAGGTGGGAGTATTGCATGTGGTTTGATCCCTCTTAAAATTATTATGATGAATACAATACTTATTCATCTAGAGTTAAATGGTTGGGGCTATCTAACCAAATTTTACAAATCAATTTGCCAATTCAATATTTTGTTGAATGTACAACTAGGGTGTTAAGGAAAGGAAAATAAAATCAAAGACCAATGCATAAGATCAAGGGAATATATATATATATATATATATATATATATATATATATATATATATATATATATATATTGATGAGTGTAGGCATAATGATATGAGGTAGGATACATTTGAAAATCCACCAATATAGTATTAGTTTCCATAGTGATATAAGTTTTACTTATAGTGCTTGCATAGGTTTAAAGGTCTTATTTCTTGATCTGAGTAGTTACAGAGCAAAAAATTATCATTTTTATTAACTATGCCACATGTAATGATGAACATTAAATATAATTTATAAAATTTCATACCTCATCCATAGCTTTATCCATTCTAAATTTAGTAAGTAAAATACCAATTTATCTCTTTCACATTCAAATTCATATTATTGATGCCTTATTTTAGATAATATGAATATTCATAATTTTAAATTATTTAGATTAGTAAAACATTTTAGTGAACCTGATCATTATTTTGAGTGTATAAAACCCTAAGCCTTTCCTTCATAGTTTTTAATCTTTCTTATTAGGAATTCAAGTTTATTCTGCATTAGGGTTTATATTTCAAATCTAATTTTTAATCTCTCCTAATATAAAATTAAAAATTAAAAAATATATGAAGCACACACATCCATTAAATGGGAAAAAGAGAATAATGGAAAAAGTAAGCATATAAATTAAAAATATCAAATGCTCAAAAATATTCAAATAGTAAAACACAAAACAACATTTAATGAATAAAATGTTTAACAAGAACATGAGAATTTATATAAACACCAATAATTATATATTCATGATATATTATAATACATAATCATGTGAAAGTGTCATAAAATAGCACAAAAATAATAAATATGGAACCCAAATAATTAATTAGGAACCAACCTCTAGGATTCCCCTAAAGTAAACATGAGGATGCCCCTAGTCAACTATGAATCCATAATAATAAGTATAAACCTATATGTCATGTATCTAACTCAATAATACTATCAATAAAATGTGTAAGGAATGTATAAAATATACCAATATGTATATAGTCACAATATGCTAATATGTGTATCCATGTAACACTCAAAGATAAAGACAAAGAAATATTAATTTTTTTGAACTACACAATGGAAAATTAAGTGAAAAAAATAAAGTTAATGGGGGAAAAAAAAAAGATGATTCCTATCAACCCATAACTTCCCTTATAATTATACATGAATTGGGGTATAAGTACATGATATATGGGTTTAAATCATCATAGAGAAGTTCAAAAAGGATTTTTGGTATGGGACACAACAAACAAAATAAGAGATACAAACCAATGAAACTAACATAAGCATGCAAAAGTAAGAGGCTAGAATGATTTCACAATTGTATAGGAAGAAGGACCCAATATAAACATATGATAAAATATAAAACACATACACAACATTAGATTAAATTAAGACATAATTCAATAGACAACCAAAATATTAAATCATATAAATAAATAAGTAGCTTTAGAGAATCAAAAAGATAAATGAGAGAACTAGAATAAATATTAAGTGATGAAAGATATACGCAAGGAAGTAAAAATAAAAATAAGGGTTAAATAAGAAATAAGGAAGCCATAAATGATACACTAAATAAGGAATAACACAATTTTAGCAAAGAAATTAGATAAAAACTATCAATAAAATTAAATTAAAAGAAACTATGCACATGAAAATATATTATTCAAGTTTATGAATATGTGGTTATTATGCAAGGCTAACGAATAAACCCCAATAGACAACCATCATACCATGTATAGTTATACATTTTTCATGTTATCATTGGAAATATCTATATGCCTTAGGACCTATATTTCTAATACAGATAATATATTTTCATCATACTTATCATAATTATTATAGTCATCATTAGTGCAATCATCCTCATTATAATCATTATCATGAAAAAAATTTGTGTTAGGTTTGTTATCTTCTTGAAAAGTAAAAATAAATGTTATTTTAATATTATGTTGAATTTTTACATATTTTTTAAGTGTTTGATCTTGTATAAATGTGAGAGGTTGTGATAATATTACTTTATGATGTAGATGAGAATGTACTTGAACTTTAGTTGAACTTATTCAATATCATATGATTATATTATTTAGTATATATTTAGGTAGCATTTCATATTGAAATTTTGATAAAGTATCACACTTAATTCCTTCAATAGTAATCACTTTTTTTTCTCATGGATACATTTTTAAAATTATTGAAATATTGATATAATTTATTTCATCTAATTAAGCTAGGGTACTTTGATAAATATGTCATATGTACCATTATCTAGTAATAAGTGAAACCAAACTAATATGGTATTAATATCCATTATTATAGATATGGTAATGCCTCAAAGTGATTTATCAGCTATACCTTCATATCATTTAATATTTATGGTTGTACTAACTAGATCATATTGAGATTATCTAAGACTAGCCTAAAGATTCATTGTGCAAACCATTATTAATCATAATTCATTTTTTAACTTTGAATACATATCACTAAAATCTCAAATGAAGACATTGAAAATATTTTTCATATAGTGTCATGGATTGTTTTGGGTTAACATTTACCATTTACCTCTTTTATATGTTTTTAACTCGTTTTTAGTTTAAACATAGTGCAACATTAACACAAATATGGGGCTAAATTTTAAGAAAACCATGGCACAAGGTATATTTGAAAATAAAAATAAAAAACATAAAAAATAGGAAGGCCCTTACTACCTCCCACTTAACTATAGTTTTTACATCCCCTAGTGAGACAATGATATTCAATAAAAAATGAGTGGAGGAAAAAAGAAGGGAAAGGGAAAGGGAAAGTAGTGGAGGGAAAAACAAGGGCAAGGGGAAATGAATGGAGGTAAAAACAAGGAAAAAAGATATGAGTGTAGAGAAAAATATAAATTGGAAAGGAGTTGAGGGAAAAATAATGGAATGGAATAGAGGAAAAAATAGTGGTAAGGGGAAGGAGTGGAAGGAAAAACAAGGAAAAGGAGAAAGGTGTAGAAGGAAAATCAAGGGCAAGGGGGAGGAGTTGAAGGAAAGTAAGGGAAAATGGAAAAGAGTGAATTGAAAATAAATGGAAAAGTTAAGGATTTGAGGGAATATAAATGGTAATGGGAATGAGTGGAAGGAAAATCCACTCCTACAAAACTAAAGATAAGAAGTATGTAGTTTTTTAAAATTTTATAATTATAATTATTTATATTTATGTAATTCTCAAGAAATGTATTATGATTTTTTTTTCCAAATTCCATAAAATTTTTCAAAAAAAACTAAGAAGCCATTAAATAAAACTAAAAAACCCTAGTAATAAAACCCTATAATAAGATAAGAACAAAAATACATACATCAACCCTTGATAATTTCATCTCTCTCATGTACAAGTTTACATTATATTGAATTCATATTACCATCTTTGGTTATCCCTAACATAATTTTGAGGTTCTATGTAAATTATTTGATAAAATTCCTAAATAATTTTCTTCCCTTTTATTGCATATTTGTTAATCTCTTTGTTAGTATTAGATATTTATATTTTCATTATAATCCATCATATATTTCCATAATTTGTTCAAAGAAAGAATTTTATATTCAAATAGAATTCTAGACATTTTATCACTTTTTTTCCTTGAATACATAATTTATTTTCAAAGTTTTCAAATTAATTATACATTAAAACTCATATGCATTTTTCTTGTGGAGGTAGTGGTTTTTGTGGTGATGTACATACATTTGTTTTTAATTTTTAGTGTATATATGTTTATTTTTCAATTTATATATGTTGTATTTTTATTTTTAGTGAAAATATTATGGGATTTGATAATAGTGATTCTAAATAAGAATAATTTTAGAAGAGAGATGGAATGAAAATTCATGAATTATTTTCATTAATAAAGTGGATCCAAAAAAATGACTTTGCTTCCAATATTATGTAGGAGGAGTTTTCCTCAAATGTATCTCAGGTTAAAATTATACTTGTTCTATGAACACATGAAGTCAAAATTAATGTGAAAAGTTTCAATAAAAAGTAAATGTTTCATAGAAAATAATATGATCACATATAGGGTTTTTAGACATTTGCAAGATCTATTGAGCTCTTGTTGAGGGAGATAGGTAAGGAATCCAAAGGTTTAGATAACCACATTATTTATTTATTAGAGGGGGTATACTCCCACCCATTAACCATCCTTTATATAAATGGTTATTGGAAAAAATACATCAGTTTTAGAGATTAGGATCAATTCCCTAATGAGATCAATGTGAAAAAATTATATTTGGAACTTGAATAATGGATCCAAAACAAAATGCTTATAATCTATGGATGAAAATCTGATTGCCATACTACATCCAGTAGAAATCATAAATAATAAGTAGGGTTGCATGGCCAAATATTGATTTAAAAATTAATGAGAACTCAATTAACCATGGAAGAGCTTCATAAATGGGTTAGAATAAACTATAATATAAATAAATAATACAAGATGAGGACCTATGATAAGGGGTACTTCACAAGATTTTTACAAATGAAATTGATCGAGATAAAGTTTTCAAAGAAGGTTTGTCTTTCTTTATGAATGTGGGGATCTTTATGAAACACTGACACAATAATTTTAAGACATCAGAGGATATCCCAACCACTACACTAGTATGGATATGTATGTATGATCTCTTTAAAGAATTCAAGTATAGATATATTTTTTAAACCATAGATAATAATATAGGTAGACTAATTTACATATAAATTCCATTCCATGGGAAAGGATTGTCTAGTTATGATGGAATTTGTGTTGAGATAGATCTCACACAAACCCTTCCCAAGAATATTATTCTCAAAGAAGGAGATATGGAATGGATCTAGGATCTTGATTATGAGACTATCCCCTTTCAATATATAATTATCACTAATATGGACATCTCACTAGAGGATATCCTACTTTTAAAAAATGAAATACTCCAAAAAATTGTTCAAAAATCATGGAAAATATGTAGAAGGATTTTTCAATTTTAATAAAAAAAAAAACTATAAAGAGTAATAATAATGATTTAAAAATATGTTCCAAAATAAATAAATAAATGCATGGAATAAAAATATATCTCAATGGAAATAAAAAAATGTTTTCCATAAACATAATCACAAGAAAACCAAAATAAAATAGAAATGGATGATATCACAATATAGTATGGTTTCAAATGGACTTGGAGAATCTAATCAAGTACCCTAATATAGGGAACGAAGGAAATCATAAGAGGAGCTTCGGGAAAGAAAAGGGAACAAAAGAAACAAACATGGGATAATGGTATAAGCATAAGAAAAATTGGATAATTATAGATGAGGATGATGAGATAAGCTCAAAGTAAAAGGAAGAAAAAATAGGAATTATGTAAACCTAAAACCTCAAATCAAAAGGAAATTTCAAAAAAATAATAAGAGGAAGGCCTAATAAGAAGAAAAAAATATAAGAATAAGCAATAGAGGCCATAAGAAAAAAAAAAGTGCGTGTCTTTTTGTTGAGCACCAAGTAGAATAATATATAATAATGTAAATCATCTCTTGAAATATAAGGGGTCTTAATTATCCATCCAAAATTAGAACATTAAGGTAGTTTATTATTCTGGATAATCCTGATATTATTTTTCTCTAGGAAACCAAGTCATAAAGTTGGTCAGATCATAGAGTGAGTCTTGCAAGGAAATTTAGAAGAAAATGGTGGGATGTGATGCCATAGGTACTGTAAGAAGCTTAATTATCCTCTAAGAACTGAAATTTCTCAAAATGGAAACCCTCTAAGCCCAAAGACACTATCACAATTTAAAAATATAATATCTTAAGATGGGGTTCTTGTTTTTATTTATCAATGTCTATGGTGATCTAAATAAGGAACAAAGAGAGGAAAAATGGTAGCTTACTGAAGTCTTAATAAAAATAGAGGAATAAGCCTTATGGATCATAAGGGGACTTCAACACTAGAATATATTCCTTAGAAAATAAAGGAGGATAATTTTGAGACAAATATGGAAGATTTAAATTTTTTATAGAGAGATCAAAATTATGGGATCTGAATACTAAGCAAGCATGGCTCACCTAGAGTAATAAAATATTGGGAGTAGATTTTATCTTAAAAATACTAGATAGCTTTTTAGCCACAAGAAACTAGTTGGAATGCAATAAGTTTATTGAAACATAAGTGATCAAAGCCTCTAGTTCAGATCATTATCGAATATCCTTTCACCTCACATAGGATGAAAAATGAGTCATACTTCCTTTTATATTCTAAAAGATGTGGATAGAGCACCTCAACCTAGATGAATTCATGTGCAAGAAATGGAAAGACCCAAATAATATATACAGAATGAAAATGTATATCTTCTTCTAATAAATGAAATATCTCAAAGCTGCCATAAAAAATTGGAATGATCTCACACTCAGAGATATCTTTTAGACCAAGGAAGATCTCCTAAAACAATAAGTTAGATACAAGGATTAAGAATAAAATGCAATAACTCCAAATATCTCCTTAAATAAGAATAATAATTTGATAAGGAGTTAGATTAAGTCTTAAATATTGAGTAAATTCACATGAAGCAAAAGTATTAGGTCATATGGTTAGAGGAAGGAGATCAAAATACCAAGTTTTTTCATCTATCATGTGAAATTCAAAGGCAAAAGAAATTTATTTAAAAGCTAGTACCCTATATGGAAATAGCCTTGAGGACCCCAAGACAATTATGGAATACATGGTGGCTACTAGTAAAACATGTTGAAGTAAGGGAAGGTGGATAAACATAAATAGAAAGAATCCTTTGATAAATATATTCCATGTATGGTCTCTCAATTGGACAATAATAGATTAATGAAAGATATATCTATTGAAGAGGTCAATAAAGTGGTATTAAACATGGATAGAAATAACTCCCTATACCCAAATGGATTCCCATCTTTTTTATATCAAAAATATTTAGATCTCATAAGGGAAGAGTTTTAATAAGTAGTTTGGGAGTCAAAGGATTCCCAACAGATATTATTACTGATAAAATCCACTTTTATTATACTTATTCCAAATTATTTGATAGTTAAATTCCAATGGATTTCTAACCTATGTATCTTTGTAACACTATCTACAAAATTATAGCCAAAGTTATTGATAATATAATCTACTATATCCTACCCAATCATATTTCATAGGAATAATGAGTTTTTGTCAAAGGTAGGCAAATCACTAATGGTATTATCATAGTTCATGAGATCATATACTCCCTCTACATTAGTAACATACATGGACTACTGATAAAATTAGACATCTCCAATGCTTCTCATAAGGTCAACTAGACTTTCCTATAAAGGGTTCTTTGAAATTTTAGTTTCAGTACGTAGTGGCACATATTGATAAAAGTTGTTTCTACTCTCTAAAATTATTAGTGATGATAAATAAATCCACATAATGTATCTTCTCATCTTCCAATGGTATTAGGCATGGTTATTCTCTTTTCCCCTATCTATTTATTCTCATGGTAGATGACTTTGGCAAAACTACTAGAGCTAAAAAAGGATAAGGGAAAATAGAAGGAATTAAGGCCTCTAAAGATGGACCTTCCCACACACATTTAAAATTCATGGATGGCACCATGATGTTTTCCATCCCAAGAAACCAGGAGATTAGAGATATAAGGGAATATTAGGTTGCTATGAGAAAGATTCAAGCCAAATAATTAACAACGGTAGGTCCAATTTTTTTCATTAATATTTATCGTAATCTCCAAACTACCATGTGTAGAATTTTAGGATTTGAGTAGGCTCCCTTTCCTTAAAACTAATTATGTTTCCCTCTTTTCAAAGGGAAATTGGGGAAAATCCTCTAAAATAAAATCAGTAATAAAATTAAGAACAAGATAAACAACTAGAAATGGAAATATATGATGTATGTTTGGAGAATTATTCTCATAAAAATGATCTCACAAGCTATGATCACTCATTGGTTTTCCCTCCTAAAATCACCTACAAGAGTTATATCTAAAATGAATAGAATAATGGGAAACTTATTTTAACAAAGAACAAAGGATAAGGTTAAACTACCTCCTCTTGCCTGGGATAAAATCTATAAACCTATATCAAAAGTGGGGTAGGGATAAGGAACCTAAATAAGGTTAACCTATCCCTCATAATAGATCTAGTTTGGAAAATTGGGGTTAAACCCTCTAAAGGATAGAACAATTTATTAAGAGTCAAATATCTAGATGAAATGGACCTAGAAATAATATTTATGTTTAAGGAACTCCTCAAAAGATTTGCCATCTAGACTAGTGTAAAGGAGGAAAGAAATATCCATATAGAAAGTCTATTTTGACAAGCTAAGAATGAATCAATTATTGACATTTGGGAACATATCTAGATAGCCCATAACCCCCTAAAAATTGAGCTAATATTTGAGTGCATTATAGAATAAAATGCTAGATAATGGGGGCATAAATTAAAGGATTACTAGGTTGAAAGTTTGGAATCAAGAGGTAAGATATAAAACTATAAGACTTTTCAAAATGTCAGTGGCATGTAGGATGAGTTACATAAAAAATAAATGATATCCTCCAAGGATTTTGGATTCCTTTGATCCCTAAGAAAGATTTGGTTAGTTGGAATAGAAAAGGCACATGGGTTTACTTAGTGAAGGAGGGATATGAAACCGAGATGATAGAGAATATTATTAACATAGATAAGGGTATTTAGAACAATATTTTGGGATTGAATGCATGGATAAATGTGAAATAATTTCTATGGTTGGCCATGCAAAAAAAATCCTAATGGAGGGAAATTAAAAAAAAAGGTTTTCAAGGCCCTTCATGGTTTGTCTTATGCTATAATAATGAAGAAACTATCAAACACCTTTTTATACAATATGTGTATACCTAAAATCTCTAAAACAAATTTTTAAATAAATACAACCTTAGTTGGATGCTAAAAAAATCCTCCTTGAGCACTTGAAAGAGTGGGAAAGTAGTAAAATATTTAATATCGTAAAATATATATGGGTCATGGGACCTAACATCCTAACCCATAAAGTCTAGATAGAAAATAATGCGATAATATTTGATTCTAGGGCTAGACCTAAGGCATGTGAAAGATTTTAGATGGAAATCAAAACCATAATTAAGCAAATAATGGACATTAATAGAAATTTTAAGAACAAAGAACATAATCCAAATGAAATCAAAATACTTAATAACTTGGGAGTCATTAGAAAAATCTATGCCAACATGATATTGGGTAATAAATAGAGAAAATAAATTATAATAAAAAAAATGAAAAGGCTCCCTCTCGACGTGGGTATCTCTAGGTTAGTTTTGATAGAGCATTAAGGGATAATCTTAGAAATTCTAGAGTTAGGGTTACTATTAGAGATCATTAGGGTCATGTTATATATTTTGAAGTGGCCTATACTAAATTTAGTACCAATGACATAGTGGAATTTGAGGCCTCAGTGCTAGGGATTAGACTCGATCTAAAATAAAATATTAGGAGGATAAAAATAGAGGATGATTCTTTCATCATCACTAAATCTATTGAACACAATAAAAAATTGAACTAGAGATTGAAAAATAATAATTGAGGGAGTGATCTTTATCTAGAGCTAGTTTGAACTAGTAAAAGTAAATCATTCTCTATGAGAGTGAAACAGAGAAACATGCTAGCTTAATAATAATGAACTTGAGTTCTAACCAAAAATAAAACTAGGAAACTTGGAAGATATTTTTGGAAAATAGGAGATGAAGAGTTTAATGTAAATAATATTTAAAGAATGCCTCTAATTACCAAAATTTGTAGTGATTTGAATCATAAAAATGAGGATGAATCAACATGGAAAAGGAAATATTCTAATCTAGATAAATTTAGGTGCTATAAAATTATTAAGACTCTAAATAAATCACATGACATTACTAGTTTTAATAGGGTGAGATACAACAAGGGACTGAGGGATAATTACCAACATAAAAATAATCATTCCAAAAGGTATTAAAAATCATGGTGTAGGAAAAAAAAGACAAAAAGGAAAATTACTAAAAAATAATTTATAAATCCTACCAACCTAGGCACTTCATGCCCTTCTTATCCATAGAAATCATGTAGGTTAGGCTAAATCTTCTTTCATAAATGTATAGAAAAATTACATGGAGCTTTCAAATTTTTAATTTTTAGTGAAGATGCAGTCGACCCTACTAGAAACTATAATGGATATGTTATAGGTTATTCACTTCATGGTGACCATCAAAATTAGCCTATTGGAAAGAATTAAAGCTACTAAAAAAAATAAGAATATTCAACAAGTTGGAAACTACCAAGAGGATGTTGGAATCAATCCAGTTCAGCCAAAGGTGTTTCATAGTTATCCCAATATTCTCAAAATCAATAGTCAATAGAGTGGTACCCAATGACCTACAGATCTAAATAACTTTAAAGGAATGGTAATATGGGATTTGGAGGAGGTGAAAAAAATTGGTAAAATCCTATAACCTACCCAAAATAATACAAAAAGGATAAGGCAAAAATAAGTGATTACTTAATAGAGGCATTTCTAATACATGATTCATGAAGGTATAAAATGGATCATCAAAAGGGACCTGATCTAGAGTACCTAAGATAAAGGAAAGAATAAGGTGATATCCAACACTCTAACTAAAAGAATTATGTGGGTAATATAAAATCCTATTTAGACTAAGAGGTCTTATTAAAAACCATTTTTCCATTAAAATAGAGGAGTCACAAAATGCTAGCGAGTGAGAATGAGGATAAGGATCAAATCCACATAATGGTAGGCTTAATTAGCAAGGATTGATATTATATAGTCTCAAGGATCTCAAATTGGGCATCCTTAACATTAATGAAGTAGTTTATAATATTAATAACATTATTTTCAAGTTAAACTTAGAGTATATGGAGAGACAGAAGGAAATGGAGGCTCTAATTAAGATATTCCATGAGATTTTCCTAGATTATTTCAATTTAGTGGGATCCATAAATTATAATCTTATTCACATTAATTTTTTTATTGAGAATAATGGAAAATAGGCAAGGCTTCATACACAAATCTTGACTATAATTTGTATTAATATTGATGACATTAAGGGAGTGAAAAATACCTCGTGGAATGATAATAATAGACCAAATAAGTATAAATACAATAATATATCATAATGATATGGAAATATACCAAAGAATATGAATAATAGATAAGCCACTTTAAAGGGGGAAAATACTAAATGCCTATAATAAGAAATGAATGCTCTAATATGATAATTAAAAACTAACCTTACGTCCTATATATAGTCTACGAAGGTCATGGTAAACCCATAAGTTGACCTACTAAGAATATGAATGCATAGATAAATGTAAAATAATATTCAAAAGGGTTATGCAAGCCATAAGTCAAATATAGATATCCCTAGATACACCAAAGGTTAAGGGCATGGTATGCCCCTCCCATTCAAAATAACATTGTCTTTAATGTTTAATAAATCTCAGATGTTGTTGTGTGAATAATTCATCCTCCCAGGTAGCATCTTCATAAGGCAAATTATTCCATTAGATAAGATAATCTATAGTTATCTAGACTATAACTACTTAGTACATGTTTTAAGGATTGATTTAAGATCATGAGTAATCCTCCCTTCTTAATTTAATTTTGGTAACTTTGTTTGAATGGTAATCCTATGTATAATGACATTATTAATACAAGATACATGAAAATACTTGATGAATGTGAGTAGAGGGAGGAAATTCCAGCTTGTAGGCCACACTAAATTTTTTTTGAAATATTTGATAAGGGCCATAATACTTGGTAAATAACTTATTATCCATTTTTGATTACTTCAAGGACATTTGATTATATGACTGCAAGTGAACAAGGACCCAATCACCAATTTTAAAATGCCTTGCATTCTTGTGTTGATATGACTATTACTTTATTTTATTTTAGGCCAAAGTTAAATTTTCACATAAACTTGCAAGGAATTCATGTTGATGTTGAAGGTGTTCCCATACTACATGAACCTTTGGGTGGGCCTTCAAGGGTGAAGTGAGGGATGGAGGATGGTATCCATATAATTCCATAAAAGTAGACATTTTGGATCAACTATGCACTAAATTATTATACCACCATTCAACCAATGACAACCACTAAACCCATTTATCTTGTTTATCTAACACAAAGAAATGAAGGTACCCTTCCAAACATTGAATACCTTAGTTTGTTCATCTGATTGAGGATGATAGGATGATTTATGATCTAATTAGGTTTCCGAACATGTAAATAATTTTATCCAAAAATTACTAGTGAATATGTGATCTCGATCACTAACAATAATCTTGGGATTATTATGCAATTTATGAATAATATTGAGGAAGGCATAAGCTAATATATTAAACACCAATGGTTGAGATAAAGAAAAAAGTGAACATAATTTTTAAGTATATCCATAATAACCATGATAAAATTTCTACCTTTAGATCATATTAACCCAATAAATAAACCAATAGATACCTCTTTCCATCATTCACTAGGGATGGATAAGGGTTGTAAAAGACCTAGGGTTTTAATGGTCTCACATTTATTTTAAAAATAGACCATACATTTATCCACATATTTTTGTATATCCCCTTTGATTCATTTCCAAAAAAAACCTTCTTGACTATATGATAGGTTTTCAAAAAATCTGAGTGATCACCAAGTGCAGATGTATAAAGTTCTTAAAGGATTTTCTATTTGAGAAGAGAATTCTAACATAGATATAATCTATGTTTATACCATAACTTATTCCCATTCCATGTAAAATTTTCAATCTCATTTGAAACATGATTCAAATTTTGAATCAATGCATGGTTAATATTATCATTATACCATTCTACCCTTTGAGCTAGTCTACATGTCAAATGGTCATGGAACATAACAATGCCTCAACTAGTTCATCTTGCCTAGATAATGCATATGCCACCATATTTTATTTTCCTTTATTATAAACTATTTAAATATCAAAACCTAACATTTTTGTCACCCATTTTTATTTTTATTTAGAGGATAATTATTGTTATAAATAATATTTAAGGCTATCATGATCAGTCTTTACTTGAAAGTGACAATCTAATAGATAAGTTATCCATTGTTTGAATGCATTTAGAATAACCATCATCTCTTTATCATAGATGTGTTTGATCCAATTTTTACCATTAAATTTATGACATTCAAAGGAAATGGGACTAACCTCTTGCATTATTATTTCACCAATACCATATCTAGATGCATGATAGTCAACCACATAAAGTCTTAAGAAAAATTGGAGTAGCCAATACCAAGGTGGTCCACAAAGCTAGTTTTAGTTGTTCAAATGACTTGGTAGATATATTAGTGCACTAGAAGGAGTCTTTATTAAATAATAAATTGAGTAGTTATGCAATACTACCATAATATTTGACAAACCTATGATAGTGACCAATTAGCCCTAGAAATCCCCTTAGTTTCTTAAGTGTCTTGGGAATTGGCTACTCTATGATGGCTTGGAATTTTTTAGTATAAAATTTTAGTCCCTCATGTGATAAAATATAACCCAAATACTCCACTTCATGAACTCCAAAATCACATTTGGATGATTTAGCATCAAACTAATGTTTATCAAGAACTGAGAGTACCTATTTCACATGTTACTAATGGTCTTCCTAATTTTTCTATAAATAAGGATGTCATAAAAAAACACAAGTAAAAACATTCTCAAAAATGGCCTAAAAATGTATTCATAAGACTATATAATGTGGATGGTGCATTGGTGAGACTAAAAGGCATTACTAAAAATTCATAATGGCCTTTATGAGTATAGAAGGTTATTTTAGGAATGTCCTCCTTACAGATCTAGATTTGATGATACTTAGAGCGAAGATCTAATATGGTAAAATAAACAACACCATATAATTCATATAAAAAATAATGAATTACAAAATAGGAAACTTATCTTTAATAGTGAACTTGTTGATCTCTCTATAATCTAGATACATCCTCCAAGTTTCATCTTTCTTTCACATCATTACTACTAGAGAAGAATATTCACTTTGGCTATGGTGAATGGTTCTTGCCTCCAACAAATCTTGTACCATTTTTTAAATTTCACTATATTGGGTATAAGGATATATATATATATATATATATATATATATATATATATATATATATATATATATATATATATATATATATATATGGTCTAATGTTGAGATCATACTTCTAGGAATGAGTCTAATGGTAGAATGATGGGTACAACTAGCAGGAAGACATTTTGGCATGAGGCCAAAAACAATCGAATGTTCATCCAATATTTCTTGTAAATTAGGATGGGTCGACTCATTGCTTTGTTAAACATCAATGGGAAACAAGTGTATAAAAAATCCTTAAGAACTTATTCTCAACATTTTGGTCATCTAATGTGAACTAATCACATATAGAGATTTAAATATGAATCCCCATAGTTCCACTAACTTGCCTTTAGAATAAAAACACATGAAAAAAAATTGGAAATTAATCTCAATAGTACTAAATGTGGTGAGCCATTGAACTCCCAAAATAATGTCAGTCCCACCCATATGAATATCAAACATAAGATAATCTATCAAATATTCCCTCACTACTAACTTAATACTTTGGAATTTTCTAGAACAATTAACTATACCACCATCTGCAATCATGACTTAAAATTTTGGGGTTATATGAAACAATTTAAACAAGTATCCAACATAATATTGATGAAATTATGTGTACTACCTATCAATCAACATCGTGACCTTCTATTTCTTAATGAAACCCACCACCTTAAGAGTTTTAGGAATATAAATACTTGTAAGGGTATGGCAGGAGATAGTAGGTTGAGAATATATAGCTTCATCCTTAGCTTGTTCAAAACCCTCACCAAATGCCTCATCATCTTATTCATCCTCATCGACCCCTTTAATGTAAAATAAATTATTTTTGGTACATTGATGACCTTTTCTCCATTTGTTGTCACAACCATGACATAAACCTTTGGTGTGTTTCTCCTAAATTTATTATGATGTCAATATGGTAGGTTGAGGAAATGATGGAGTTGGGAAGTTATATTACCAACTAGTAGTGAAAGGATGACACTTTATAATCTATTTTCTTCTACTAGGTGTGCCATTGGTAAAGTTTCATATATAGTTGTGGGGTCAAACATACAAACATCCAATTGAATACAATCTTTTAGTCCACCCATAAAAGGTTAGTCAAATATACCTTAGTGATATCCTCCACACATAAGGATAGATTTTGAATTTGATGAATGTATTCCTTCACTATTCTTATTTGTCACAATTTTGCTAACTATTTAAATTATTTTTTAAAAACATTATCCTAATAATGAGACATCAATTCATCAAATAATACTAACCATGTAATAAGATCATCAATCTTCTTATTTTGAGCACAAAACCAATGATACCAAATGAATGGTTCAGGTTCTATATATAGAGATTCCATAACCACCTTAAGATAGCTAGGAGTTTGGTTCAAATTAAATATATTTTCAATTTGAGTGATCCAAGTGAGTGGATCCTTACCATCAAACTTGTGTAAGTCTACTTTTGGAAACATCTAGTTTACCCTATATTAGTGGTGTTAGTATTGAAATGAGGACCAAAAGGAAAAAGTGGAGGGTTTTTCAGTGGTAAATGAGAAGAAATGGTATCCAATTGTGTCATGATCTACTTCAACTAATTATTTATGCCATTAAGCTCCCCTTACATTTTTGATATTTGAGTTTGGAATTTCACATCATTGTGCATTAAAAAACATATATTTTACTCAATTTGAGAAATCATATAATATTATTTAAACTCCATGTCACCCCATAAAAGAGTTTTATGGGTGTCTTTCCCTTTCTCAAATCTGTAAGTGTTAGGACTATCCATATGAAGGCTTGATGTTGAACCTTAGTTTACCCTGTTGACCTAACTTTGACCATAATTTTTTTTTAATATGTAGACCTAAAATCATAAATATAAAATAATAGACCCAAACTAGGGTTTTCCAAGGTTTTCAAAAATATAAATAACTTTGAAAAACTCTATACATTATGATCTATGGAGTGAATTTATGCTAAACCATAAAAATGTGATAAATTTTGACAAATAGATAAAAATGAGATAAAATTTTAATGGAATATTAATCTAATGATTTTTGAACTCTATTAAAAACATTAAAGAGAAATTTGTAACTATTTTCAATATATATTCAAATTTCAAGACATGATTTTTGACTTGATTATGACCCAAATCAATGCTCTGATAACACTTGGAATGATATTAATTATCCAAATGATCATAAATATACAAATATATCATAATTATATGGAAATATATTATAAAATATGAATAATACATAATACTCTTTGAGGGGAAACCTCTAAAATGCTTGTAATTAGAAATTAATTCTCTAATATGATGATGAAAAACTAACCCTACCTCCTATATATAGTCTACCAAATCCATGGTAAACTAATAAGCTAACATAATAGGTTTATGAATGCATAGATAAATTTAAAATAATATGAAAATGGGTTATGCAAGCCACAAGTTGACTACATATCCCTAGACATGTTAATGGTTAAGGGCATAACACTCTGACAATAATTTCTAAGAATACCATGAAAATGAAAGATCACTTTCACCATTTTCACTATGTGAAGAATAAGAATCCCCAGGAAAATTATTTGATAGAAGAGAATGATGATGAATAATAAAACTATGATTCTATTGATTGACAAAGTTCCTAGTTATAAAAATGAGACAAAAGAGCACTTGTAATTTTCTTTCCTAGATCTTATCTTTGATGCTTTGATATTATTTTTTGTATCTACCTAACATGGTCTTATTTCTTAGCTTAGGCATCTTTGGAAATACATACAACATTTCAATTATCAAAAAAATATATACTTATATTTTTATTCATTAGATTTGTGTTGTATAATGCAACTTATTTTTTCTATCTTAAATAATGAAATATATGATTTATATATATTATTTTTGGTTTTCTTTTGGTGTATAAATTTCATTTTCAATCCATATATGTTTTTTTACTTGTAATTAAAATATCATCAGATAAGAAGATAATTATTTTTATCAAAAATAATTTGTGAAGAAAGATGCCAAATAAGTTCATGAATTATAGACATTAATATACGTGGATCTTGAAAAATGAGGACTTTACTTCTAATATTATTTGGGAGTATTTTTCCTCAAATTAATCTTAGATTAAAATTATTATTATTCTCTTTCATTTTTTATTATATAAGTCACATTTTTTCTATCTTAATGTAATCACCTAAAAGTGGTAATTGGATGTTAAAAGTGTTACTTGAGTCATCCTATCCTTAGGATTACCATAAACCTATTATAAAGCCTTAGAATTACATTTCCAACCATTCATTAGACCTTATTCACTTATATCTAGTCAAGACATATTCCATAAACTATCACCTCTAACCCCAATCCAACTTTTATATAATTTTACCAGAAGGACATTAACACCACATTTGGGACACTACAACATGGCACTAGTGTCCCCAACTAGGTGTTACTATTTTTAGTGATAAATCTTCCTAAGAGATTATTTTTCAAATGTGTGCCACTTGTAAGGTTATCCCAAGCTCATTTTATTATCTACACAAGTAATGGAATCCTATAAATACAAGTCTAATCTATCTATATTCCCTAGCTATAAAATAGATGAAAAAGTTGTTCAAACATAAGATAAAGTTATGAAAAATCAATATACATTATCCCTAGTTTGTCATAATTCATGCATACTACCATATAAAACAACCCTAAGTCCCATTTTTAAGCATTCAAAGTCTCAAGAACATTCAAATAATCCAAAGCCACTCACATTATATAATTCACTTACACATACATCAATTACTAGGTGGGAGAACTACATTGAACTAGATCCCTTTTTGGAGTATTGTGTGTAGGCAACCCTCTACATAATGGGGTGTTGAGGATGTCCAGTCCATCCTATTAATGCACTCAAATATTTATCATATAGAACTTACAAAGATAAATAGGGTTTTCACATCAAATTAAGATTTATAGGTACAATAAATAAATAGAATCTTCAATTTCAGAGGTCAAAACACATAGACACAAGAGCAAGTGCTCCCTAAAAATATGAAAAATCCTACAAATAGGACATTAGTGTCACATATTGGAAAATATGCATGGATGGCACTACTACCAAATTGGGCATTATTGTTTAATAAATAGACAAATATCAAAAACCTACTTGTGACACTTAGATCTGCTCAGACCTCCAATTTTAGAACCTAGATCATCTATGACATTCTATTTTCAACTAAGTATATATTTTTCCATATAGATTGATATTATTAGAAATTCAATCAAGTTCAACTTCATTTAAAAATTAGCAGGTTAAATATTTCAATTTATTTGATTGATTTAGACATCTCACCACATTAACCAAAATAGATAATTACTCTTGTAAAACGCTAAAATCATAAATCATTTAGTGAACATGTCTTACTTCAAATATTGCATCAAAACCCTAACTTGCATTAATCCAATTTTTTTACAATAAATTTAGGTCTTCCTACTTCTAATTTTTAATTTTATTTAGACAACCTAGCAAATTAAAATAAATTTTATATTAGGGTTTCAAGTTTTTTTTACATATAATTCAAATTGTTGTAAAGAAACCCTAGATTCAAAAACCCTAACCCTAAACACAATTAGGTTAAGTATATTTTTATATTTATACTTAGTTTTTATTTTCAAAACTTAGAATTTAGGTTACTATATATTATAATTCATCTCATCATGATTATAATGATAAGAGAAATAAATTACTTTTTGTTTAAAAGTTTCATACTTTCATTTGCATGTTTATTCCATTTAATTTAGAAGGAACTAAGAGAATACATAAATACATGTATAAATGATGCTTACTTTCAAATGTAGTATTTATCATATTCCATATCATATTATCTTTATTCTATGTGAAAATTAATTAATATATAATTTTTTAATCACATAGACATATGCATACATGATGTTTCAAATCAACTCAAATATCTTTCATGTTGTATTCTTTCGATCACATGTTATATTTCTTCTATGTGTAAAATAAATTATACATCATTCTTTAATCACATAGACATATGCATACATGATGTTTAAAATCAAATACAATATCTTTCATGTTGCATTATTTCATTTGCATGTTATCTTTCTTCTATGTGCAATACACTTAAGATAATATTCTTTAAACAAATAGATAACATGTTAAATCAAACACATATACACATAACGGATTTGGCACATAAAATAACCACTATGTTTCAAATTTCAATGTCATATATTATATGTAGGAAATAATATCCTCCTCATCATCTCCATGAGGTTGATAGATACTTTCCATCTGATTAGGTCCAGGATATCATTCCTCCATGAGATGAATCCTATAACACTATCACTAATCCCCCTACTCAAGCTATTCATACTTCTTCCATATAGGGTATGTCTCTACATGTTCAAATAAAAATAGCTATGGTTTGCACTTGTGAGACTCTACATGATCAAATTATAAATATTAATAAGATAATTATATGTTTAAAAATTCAAAATAAACTATTGCATGAAAAGATTACAACATTAAAAAATTAGTTTACAATAGTGTAAATCATGTTTATACATCTTCAACTAGTCAATTTGTGGTAAACAATGTTACATATCATAAAATTACATTAAAATAAAGTACATCTACAACTAGTGATTCAAAAATATTTCAAAGGTCAAATAAGAGTTTAGGTGAGATACTAAGGGAAATGATTAAATCTAGCTTGATCAACCTACCTCCTGTACATGAAATGAAGACATCCTAATATTTTGGTGCATATCATAAAATGCATGGGCACCACATAGATTCATGTTTATCATTTAAAATGATAATACAAGATATAATGGATACAAATGAATCACATAGTGATTCTTAATCTAAAAAACATACAATGGAACATCTACCAATTCAAAAAGGGTTAAATTAAAAAATAGTACAAAAATGGCTACCAAATCACAATCACAATAAGAAATAGTACACCAAGCATAGATAAATCTACCACATCTACCTCTCCAAAAGGATTCTCAACATTTAATATGGTATGTGTTTGGTTAAAACTATCTACAATAGTATGATTATCATGGTCAAGCTTTGGGTAAATAGGCCCAAGGCATCACTTCTCCTATTATAACAATGGATAATATTGGTCAATAAGGTTGGGATTTATAAAAATTCCTATGTCACATCATTCAAAAATATAGTTTTTAAAGGGAAAACATCCAAATGCATTGGAAATATTACCAAAAGAGCAAGAGATTTAATTGTAAATTCAAAATAATGCTTAACCAACAAGCATTCTAAAAACAAAATTTCTAAACAAAATCCTTCACAACACCATGTGTCTATAATAAGTACATTTTCAAAGGCTAAAGTCACTTAAGAAAAATTTAGAAAGGTCAAATCCATAGTATGAGGCAATTCCTTCTAGCATACCAACTTATTATTATTTTGATGTGGAACAATATTATGGTTCTGATGAGGAATAATGCTTAGATTCCTACTACAACAACATTCAACCAGAACACATCAATCACACTTCATGAGAGATTATCTTTCCTATTTTCACCATAGACCATAGTGATAATGAGTCTCCCATGAGACTCATTAGTTATTATGGTTTCTACCCATGTGCATACTTCCTTCTCTCTCTCACTCCTTGTACATAGTTTATTTTCACTTGCTTGTACATAGCTTATACTCAAAAAACACAAAAATAATATAAAATCTCAAAAAAAAAAAAAAAAAAAATTCCAAAATCCATAATTTTTATAGATTGTATTCATTGCTTTGTTTTCATTTGAATAATTTATATATATATATATACATATATATATATATATATATATATATATATATGTATATATATATATATATATATATGTATATATATATATATATGTGTGTGTGTATATATATTGAGGAATAATGCTTAGATTCCTACTACAACAACATTCAACCAGAACACATCAATCACACTTCATGAGAGATTATCTTTCCTATTTTCACCATAGACCATAGTGATAATGAGTCTCCCATGAGACTCATTAGTTATTATGGTTTCTACCCATGTGCATACTTCCTTCTCTCTCTCACTCCTTGTACATAGTTTATTTTCACTTGCTTGTACATAGCTTATACTCAAAAAACACAAAAATAATATAAAATCTCAAAAAAAAAAAAAAAAAAAATTCCAAAATCCATAATTTTTATAGATTGTATTCATTGCTTTGTTTTCATTTGAATAATTTATATATATATATATACATATATATATATATATATATATATATATATATATATATATATATATATATATATATATATATATATATATATACACACACACACATATATATATATATATACATATATATATATATATATATATACATATATATATATATATATATATATATATATATATATATATATATATATATATATATATATATTGTATTGCTATCTATCCTAGTTTAGTTGGTTTTATCATACACATATACTTCACTTATTCTTGTTGAGTGATTACATATTCTAGATGAGACTCTAGTCCACTAAATAGATCTGAACTAGATATCATCTACCCATTGGGGGTATTTACACTAATCTATGTTATTACTACATCTACCCACTTTGGGGCATCTCTTATATAGTTTCTACAACTAGGTTTTATCTTACATACTATGAATTCTACTTATGCATTGATTTATCTTGATATTGATCATTACTATCCATTGCTTAGATTTTTTTTACTAACACTAGTTAGATTTAGTATATATGCACCCTGACATCTACATAAACTTGTATTATAAAATTATACATGATTTCATTTCTAGTTTTTTTATTAGACTTGATTGTGTTACTATGCTTCTTACATATTCAAGGGCATTTTAATATGCCACCATTCATTATATTATACTCCACTTCTCTATTTTTATGCCTCATATATGTACCCATGTCCCTTGTGTGTGCTCTTTCATGATTCTATATGTGTATATTTGAACATGTCCTTCTCTATGGTTTTATAACAAATTTCTTGTTGTTTATTTTGTGCACATTTGAGAATTTCCTTATATTCTTTAATTCTCATATTTAATGACATGTACCCATATCCCTTGCATTTTGGCCCCTTGGCCTAATTATTTCATGCTTTATGTCATTGTATGTTTTATTCCTTGTATTCTTCTACATCATGACACTTGTATTTGATTTTTACATACACACACACACAGACATCATTTTTCAATGTCATGAGAGCTCCCATGCATTTACCTATCCTACTTGGGAGCCCTGATGGATATCATGCCCCATCCCCATGGGTAGTTACTTATATTTTATTTATGTTATACATTGATTAAATATATTTTTACACCCATTTCTAATGATAAATTATAACATACATATTACATTTATTACTATTACTCGTATACATTTACATTATGATGTTATGTTTTTACATTATATTGGAATATCATGCTCTAGCTAACACATTTTGTAGATCTAATTCTTAAGAGGGAATTTATTCTATATATTTCATAACTAACCTTAAAAGTGGGGACATTTATATCAATTGTTATAGAGATCAAGATCCTATTTTTATTTTCATAGATACATTTTAACACACAAGCTTAGTTACAGAGATCAAACTCAAGATAGACATAGAATAAAATAGAGGTTTGACAGTTGGTTCATATCACATACAGATTAGACCAAGTAGACATTATCACCTAGATTGGGACACTAGCACCATAGGGAACTATTTTCCACTACATGGTGAAATTTTCTAGTAGCCCTAGCTTTAGAATAGTCTAGTACATTCAGACTAGTACACCAGGTATAATATAGATTTGCATACATATAGTCACAAATTTGGTGGTTATGTTCATATTTAGCTCAAATTCACTGATTTTAATCTAGATTCATACCAATTATTTAGATTTAGTGTCATCATGCATGGCATGATCACTCGTACATCTAGATCGATATATAGATTAAGCTATTATATACTTGATTTAGATTATTTATACTTAGATACCTGATTGGGGCATGTGCATGGCACATAGTTTTTATATATTCAGCATCATATAGGTTGATTACATAGAATGACAAACTCCATTCCATTATCTATATTTTATACACTCACTATCACATTCTAGGTTGTCACCAAACTCATGTCTTACTCTATTTGCATTGGTTGACATTCCCAAGTGGCCTAAAGATGCCTAATATACCTGAAGGGCCACATAGTCAAATACATAGTTAGACTAATTAGATAAATACCTTTATAACTTTACATAATATAACTTCACATAGGGGATAATGATGGATTCATGGCCTACTTAAGTTCTTGATCCACCTGCATGAGTGAGTTCAATACACATACAGTCTTATCCAAGCTACTCCTAGAGATTAATATCCACCAAGCAGAGGTGGATAATGATGGATTCAAAACTAGATTCATTTCTTGAGCCACCCATATGAGGATTGAGAAAGCTATCAACTTAGTTCAAGTTATTTAATGATATGATCACTATGCACTTTCACACATATAGGTTGTCACTAGGTTCATGTATTGGTTTGTGTATCCAATAAGGTGTATTCATTCCTTTATTATTTATTTACTTATTTATTTTATTTCATCATTATATTTTTATTTTGACTATATCATTAGTAATGACTAATTTTTACATGTTTCATTATAGGACATTTCTTTGGATTATGTTTCACATACGCAGACCTATATTCACATATTCAAACTTAGCTACATAGGCTTCACTTCTAAGGTATGCCTAGGTACACTTATTTTTCATTTATACTATTCATTTCACTTTATTGAATTACTATCATAAATGGGGGTAAATGTAATCACCTAAAATTGGTAATTAGATGCTAAGAGTGTCGCTTGAGTCACCCTATCCCTAGGCTTATCATAGACCTATTATAGAGCCTTAGAATTGCATTTTCAACCATTCAACAAACCTTATTCACTTATATCCAATAAATATATTATCCATAAACTATGTCCTCTGACCCTTGTTGATGATTAGAATTACATTATTTCTAACACCAACAATGGGAAGTTTTAGGAATGTGGGACTTGCAACCTGAAACAACCTCCAAATTTTAAAAAAGATGGATCTTCTATATATCAAGGGTATAATGGGAAAATCGATAGGAATTAAATAGAAACCCAAGTGCAACTAAAGAAAATCTAACTATGGCGATGTGACTAAATTTAATTTGATCCTTAAGCATAGTGAAGCTATATGTAAGATTCAATTACATTAAAGAGTGAACAAGGCATGATCAATGTAAAATATGAAAAACAATAGAAACAGAGGCTCACAACTTAGACTAATTTTGTAGTGACACAAAAAAATATCAACAAAGGGCACATAACTCAGATTTTCTTATTAATTCTCTAGTCACATAAAAGGCACAGAAACATGCACAGTTATATAAACTTTCTAGCTCAAGAAAATAAAACAAAGGCAAATGATATTCCTAATCACAGCTAAAAAAGGTCTAAAAACTCTTGACAATAATCTCTTGCAAAAAATTATCTCTATCTTCTAATCCTTTTTGGTGATCTTGCACCCCTATTTATAGATTTGGATTAGCTCTGGATTGTCTTCACGTTCCCAATCTAATAGCCTAATTTAACTCTAATTGAACTAAAAGTGTCTAACATAGGATATTTCTTAGATCCAAAATGTTATATCTTCCTGCAATTTCATTGGCTGACATAGATACCTAGGATGCTTCCCACTTTTAAATGAGAGAAGACACTTGGCCAATTCCTTCTCTCTACTTGAAAACCTTCTTATTATTTAGGAGGAATTGGAAAATGACACTTGACATGTTTTGTAGCACTTACCAAAGGCACACGACACTTTTTACATAACTTATACTCTTTTTGTGTCTTTTCTTAGGAGTGTTCTACCTTTGACATATATCACAATCCGCTTCTTCAAAACTTTAACAACTTATATAAAATGGGACCCATAACATTTCTCACCCTAGCAACTTCAAAAATGGGACATGGACAGGTGGCATTTTTTGTGCATCTCTAGCCAGGGACGTGGTGGTCTCCACTACTTTTAGCTACCCTTTGATAATTCTATGGAAGGTGACACTTGTTAGTCTCTACATCACTCTAAATATATTATAGAAACATTTAGGCCTCATTTCATATTTACATGGATGGTGACACTTGGCAGCTTTTGCTTGCCTCAAAAATAGAACCTGGGACCCACCAAAGTCTTTACTTATCAATGAAACAAAATGAATATAATTCAGATGTTGACACATGATATCTTCCACAGCTCAAGATACGTGGCATCTTCCATTGCTTTTAGAAAAGCATATTGAAACCTTTTGTAGTTGCCACCTGGCACCTTCCACTTGATTCTGAGAAAAGCTTTATTGAAAAGAAGCTTTTGAGACTATAAGAAACATGAGATGTAGATGCTGACACTTGTTGCATTCTACTGAGTTACTATGAGACATGTGGCACATCCTAACCAACTTCTAGAAATTATGAAAGGTACCTCAGCTGATGACACTTGGTAGCTTTCATGTGATCTTAACAATTAGACAAAATTGAGGTAAAAATAAATTTGACTCAGTTGATGACACTTGGTAGCTTCCACGTGATCTTGACACTTAAACAAAATTGAGGTGAAAAGAAATTTGAGCCCGTGCTCTGAGTCAAAAACATCACCATCTCGAATGAAAGTGTGTAAGGACAAAATTTGGATCATGCAACTAAAAATCAAAATAAAATGTAGAATGTTTTTTACTCTACAGTTATTGGTGACCCCAAGGGCTTTTAAACCTACTCAAAAAGAATCCACAACTCCCACATGATCAAAATGTGACAAAAAATCATAGCTTCAGTAGGGCTATCTGATTGGTAGACCATTCATCATCAGATAGTCCCTACTTATTTTACAATTCATGAAAGGCTAAATCAAGATTGATAATATATTTTTGTGAAAAATTCTACGAAATTTGAACTATAGCCTTCAATCTAAATTTGAGCTAGGAAACAGGAATCAAAATGGCTTCTACTTCAGGTACTAATGAATCATCCTTTAAATCATGAAAAATTGCCTAATCATTCTACCTAGCTAACAATAAAGGTTTAATTTCTTTAATCATCAACACTGTGTTGCCATCAGGAAAAGGAGAAGGAAGACCTAATTATACCAGATCTTTGATGTGTTATTTCATTTCATTTATTCCCTCTTTCATCACATCTAAAAGCTCTCTACAATTCATTCTTATAGAGTTGCAATTGAGAACCTCATTCACTCGTTTAGCAATGGCCATTCTATCATTAATCCCTACTACTAAGAACATTTTATCAATTGCATCATATAGCTTTTGCAGCAGCATTTGGGAGTCCAACACTCTCTTAGAGATAGTGGACAGACTGTCTTCTACTAAAGTCTCCACTTTTTCACACAATTTTTTTGCATTTAGTAGAAAGGTTAGAGAAGGTCTAAGCTGAGTAATCTCCTGAGAGATTCTTTTCCATATTAATTCATAAAGCTCCTTTACTAGATTTAACACCCCTACATTCTTTGGCCTATTAGCCAATTCAAGTTTCAATTGTTCTGCCCTTTGTCGCTCAGCTTGAAGTTGGGCCTAAATAGCCATGGTATTATTCTACTCATTCAATAGCTTTTGTTGAAATTGAGTAACCTATAGCAGGCTTTCCTCACATTTTTCCTAGAATGCTACCTTTTCTTACCTTAAGGTTGTCACTGCATCCTTTACCTATATTAGCCCTACTTTCAAAGAATCATTTTGGGCCTGGATAGCTTGGTGAGTCTGAAGAGAAATATTATCTTGCAACTATTTATTAAGACTCTCTATTTCAATATTCTTAGTATTGATCTCTGTGGTCAAACTGCTAGAGTTTGCCTTTTTTTTGGCTAGATTAGCCTCCATCTTCTGTAGCTTCCTTAATATTTTCAAATAATCTTCTACTACTATAGAATTAGATTTATTTAGTAGCTTGACCCTATCTTGTGGTTTGAACAAGGACATGTCTATAGCCACTACATTCATTGTGTAATCCTCTGGCTGCATCTGCTCATTTGGCTTGACTATATTTGGTGCCAAATGGGTCACTATCAATTGGCTACTAAATTGGGTTAAATTGTGACCTCAGATGTGGTGTAGCCAAGGCTTTATTCTCTTTAATCCTCTTTTTCTCCATTCAAGCTTCCCTTGCCTTCTTAGCAACATCTTCTTGAGTTTAAAAGGTAGAAGGAGAGGCAATGTGCCCACCCGCAAAAGGAAAACCTTGTGGCAAGCCATATGGAATAGCCAATTATTGGCTATGGGAAATTTAAGGAGGTACTTTCTTAGGAAAAGAGGAGGAACAGTGAGGTAATGATATGGCTTGAGTTTGGATAGATGTGGCAAAATGAGAAATGGACATAGTAGAGGTGGCAGGGGATGCCATTAGTCTAGATGGAATCATCACCCCTAAATGGGAAGAGAGAGATTGAGAAGAAGAAGGAGAAACAATACTTATCTAAGGAGAAACCAAAGTACTCTATGATTGGTGTTGTGAGGGTTCTGCTCTCTCCTCTGAATCAAGTTGGAACCTCATCATTTTATGTCTCCTTGGTGTTTCTTCTTCTGGATGTGCTCCCTTCTCTTTAATATTTACCACTGTTACTAGTGGTGCTTGTGTAGAACTGGGAACCTTAATGACTGACACTGATGGATAATCTTTTGGTGGTGAAGATACCACACTCTTTTGTTTTTTGATGGTATTAAGAGATTGGGGCCAAATAGTTATAGCGATTGTTGCTGAAGTTTGCTCTGTGGCCAGCAATGTTTGACTGGATTCTACTCTAGATTCTGGCTCTCCACCCTATGTCTGCAAATTGCTTATATCAGGGATGTACATAGGAGATAGATGACATTCATCCCATAGTTCCTCCCATTTCTCATCTGAATCCACATTTCCAAAAGAGTGGGTTGTCTCACAAATCTCTTACCTATATTTCCAATAGGCTTCTATTTTTTTAGCGTTCCTATCTTTATTCTTTAATGCTCTTCTTAAACTAAAAGTCATTCTAATTTTAGGGTCAAAGTCCCTCTACTTAACATAAAAATTTTCCCATGGTCTATTTTTTTGAAGAGGCAAATTTGTTAATTCAACATAAAATACAAGAATATCCTCCCTCGGATTTTTCCTATTTTCCCAAAAGGGGTGGCACTCATGTGTAATTCTAGTAGCAACCCTATTAGTCTTGATCCATGAAGCTATGAAACCATTTGGGTTATATTCCCATTTATCTTCAATTAAAAGGAAACCCAAGAAGGCTAGCTTTCTAAGCAACACAATCTCAGCATCTTTGGCCTCTAGTACCATGTTGTTTGTCATCCATGGGACATCATACATTTTCCTCTTCCTCTTCCTAGAGCCATATTCATTATCTACCATAGATGCCTTCCTAGTGACCTCTAAGAATGCTAACCTAAGGGTCAGAATATTAGGTAGCAATATTGGTTCCCCACAAAAACCATGGACTCTGATAATAGTGTGATGGGATCCAAAAAAGTAATCACAAGGGATAGGGAAATTGGTCATAAGGTTTGATACACTTGGAAATAGTCTATTGATAACTTGTTCTGGGCTCAGATGACAAAAAGTAGGGGCAAAAAAAAGTTCCCAGAATTTGTATGGGTCACTATTTTTGGACAAAATATGTGTCTATGCAAACACATGATTGGTTTTATGTAGACCAAAGCTTGGGTCATACATGTTTAGATGCATGTGTTTGGAAAATATACCAGAGTTTTGATACAACATAAGGTGGAAAAAATAAGAGGAATACCTAAAAATTCCTTTGGATCTAAACTGGGCAAGTTGTTCCAGCATTGAATATGCAATTTGCTTAGAGAAATCAAGCTAATACTCCTGAGTCTTGTCAACAATTTTCAATATGAAAAGGATAGCCATTTGTTCTTCATAGATGGTTATATCATCTTTGATTCCAAAAATGAAAGCCATCATGAAAAGTGCATCTTGACTAGCTTGAGTAAATTATGCTCTTGTTGTTGGCAGTGTCAACACAATAGTATCATCATCGCCTAATTACAACTCTATTTTCAAAAACCTCAATTGAGTATTGACATTTGCCCACATTTTTTACATCTTGGCAATGGTGGGAAACATGGTTGTCTTGTCGTGGTATAGGGACAACATATACATAATAGCCTTTGGTGTAATTTTCACTATAAATGGACCCTATTGTATGGTAATTGAAGGTGCATGAAACAATTCGGTGCATATTTCAACCAAATCAAGGCATGGATGCACACTTGGGACAATGAATTGTGCCAGTTGGGAAGTCCATATCCTCATTGCGAATGTCTCATATTATCCCACCTTGGACCTCTGAAAACACCTTTGATGTGCCCCTTCTCTGAGAGTTTTTCTACTAATTCTTTAAAGAATTGGGTCCATGATTCCATCTGCATAATCTTTTACCTTTGATAGGTCACTTGCTTGACCAACTTCAGGGAATCTAGTCTGTAGGTAGGTCTTTAATGGTTGCATGGGGGCTGAAGCATATGATTTGCTCATAAGAAACTTATCAAGGGATTCATAAATCCTAGACCCTTGTTGCAAAGACTGTGCTCCCTCCATATCTATATCTATTCTTTGAAAATAGTGAACTGCAGTAATAGGTATGAAGCTTTTGCAATAAGGAAGCACTTTTACTTAAGCAAGTTTGCTATGAGCTAGAAATACAAGTAGCAGGGATTTTCTAACAAACACATGAATGTTTGAGAAACTTGTAAGCTTTAACTCTTGTTATGAAGTATTTATTGACCCATCAAGTCTCAAAATGGCATTAAGTCTAGATAACCGTTAGCAAATCTTACTAAATCTTCATGGAACAGTGAGTTAGACACGTCATGCAAGTGGCTGCACAAGGTACCTTGGGGAATTTAAGATTTGGGAGATATTTAAAGTGTTAGGAGTTTTTGAAAATTTTTAAAAGGCTCTAAGCTATGGCTACATGTTCAGAGAACACTTATTTAAAAGAAAGAGTAGGAAAGAAAAAATAGGAAAACAAAGCAACTGAGAAAGGGAAACTATCTATAATACATTAGAGACATAGGTTAACTGAAATGCTTCAAGTAGATCCCATTCATAAGAATCTCTTCAGGTTCACCTTCCACTGTTTCCAGCTCAAATGAATTCTTCTATTTACATCTATGAATTTTATAGGGGCCAGTCCATAATGCTTCAAATTTAGTATGTTGACCCAGCTTGGCGGCTCTTGCATCCCATTTCAAAACAATTGATCTTACTTCAAAATGAGGATTTGAAGTTCTTTTATCAAATCATTCTTTAATTATTTTTTGATTCTTAATTAATGAATCATGTGCCACATCCCTCTTTTCCTAAACTTCCAAAAGTTTAGTAAGCCTAACCTACATGGGGCCATTTTCTTCAATTTCAATCTGTTTTATCAGTTGGAGAGCAGAAATTTCTAAGCTTAAAGGTATTACAGCAGGATTTCCATATACCAATTCATATGGGGACATTTTCATCACCTACTTAGGTGTAATTCTATAAGCCCATAGTGCTATATTCAGCACTTTATGCCACTCTTTATGATGATCAGCCCCTATTCTCTTGATGAGTCTAATCAGGTTCTTATTAGTTGATTTTGCCAAACCATTACCCTAAGGGTAATAATTAAAGGAAGATTTCAGATATATTCCATGATTTAATGCAAAGTTAGATACTTTAGACCCTAAATTTTTTTTAGCATTATCTTAAATTATGGTGTGAGGAGCCCCAAAGCAAGTAGTGATACTCCCTAGAAAGTCTAGGATCACATTTTCTATTGCTTCTTTAAGTGGCACTACCTTAGTCCATCTAGTGAAATAATCTGTGGTAGTTAAAATCCATTTGTGACCCATACTAGACACTAGATTTATCATTCTAATAAATTCAAGACCCCATTGAGCAAAAGGTTTATCAACAATTATAAGACTAAGAGGCATTATTGCATTCCTTCTCATCCCCACATAATATTGACAAGATTGACATTTTTTAACCAGTTGATAACAGTCTATAAATAAAGTAGGCCAGAAATAACCTGCCTTACTTATCTTTATGGCTGTGGTCTTTGTAGAAAAATGTCCACCTGAGAATCCATGATGCATTTCATGCAGTATTTTCTTAGCCTCATCCTTCTCTACGCATCTTAAAAGTTTGCCATCAGAATTTCTTCTGAAAAGAACTTGTTCAATTAAAACAAAATGGATTGCTTACATCTTATAGTATCTCTTCCTATTTTGAGGGAGTTCTCTTGGGTAAATCCCATATTTCATAAAATGAATCCTATTTATGACCCAAGAGTTTTGATCAACCTCTTGTATCCTTAATACAATTTCCTTTTCCACTTCTGAATCTGTTTCCATAGGTATCATCTTTTCAACCTCTTGAGTCATATATTGTCATAACCCCCTACCTCTGATTAACTTAGTGGGTTTTACCTCTACATCATATTCGAGGATCTTTGTTATCTAGTTTTCCCTTTTTTTAGTAATTTCACCCTCCATAATGTATTCTCTAACACTTGGGTGAGCCATAAGTATCAGATTCTTACTTCCTAATATTATATGGCTAAATTTCTTGAGGGCTTTTACCATGACATATGTTTGTTTCTCTATAAAGTTGTATTTGGTTTCATATTCTCTAAGAGTCCTTGAGAAAAAGGCTATTAGATGCTCTCCCTCTTGTCTATCATCTTTCTCTGTTACGACAGAAGCAATACTGACCTCTCCTCCATAGACATACATTACAAAAGGCTTAGAAAAATTTGGGTTTCTAAGTACTGGGGCTGTGGAAATAGCTTTCTTGGCCTCTTCAAAGTCTTGCCTTCCTTCCATAGTCCACTTTAAAATTTGGTCTTTTTTCAACAAGAGTGTCACTAGTCTTACTAAGCCTGCAAAGTCAGCTATGAACTAACTGACAAAATTAATCTTCCCCAAGAAAGATTGAATTACTTTTTTATTTACTAGAAGAGGTAAGTTCATTATAGCTACAACTCTCTCTAGATCTATGGAGACACCTTCTTTAGATAATATATGTTCCAATAATTTGCCTTGAGGGACAACAAAGATACATTTCTTAGGATTCAAGGATATTCCAAATTCTTGACATTTCTTAAACACATATTCTAAATGATCAAAATGATCAATAACATTCTTTGAAAAAATAGTAAGATCATCAAGATAAATCAAGATGATTTTATTTATAAGTTCTCTAAATGCTACATCCATAGCTCTTTGAAAAGTGGCTCCTGCATTTGACAGGCCAAATGGCATCTTAGCATATGCAAATGTTCCCCATTTGGTAGTAAAAGTAGTTTTGTATTGGTCTTCATTAGCCAACCAAATCTGAATATATCTAGAGAAACCATCTAGCAAGGAAAATCTCTCTAATCCAGCCAGTCTGTAAAATTTGTTCCATAGATGGCAAGGGATAGTGATCTTTCAGAGATGCTCTATTCAAGTCTCTAAAATCTATACAGAGTATTATGTCACCATTCTTTTTCCTGACTGGTACTAGATTTGATACCCAAGTTGAGTGTTTGATTGGAAAAATTATTTTGGAATCTAAAAGTTTCTATAGCTCATCTACCATTAGAGATTCAATTCTTGGATTTATTGGCCTCTGCTTCTATCTGACTAGCTTAGATCCTTTAGTCAGTTCTATTGTGTGCTGAATGATGTCTTTATTATATCCATGAAGGTCTTCATAGCTCCAGGCTATGACTCTATCATATCTTTTGCATAAGTCAATTAATCTTTCTCTTTCCTCTTGAGTTACAAAATTTCCAATTTTTTATTTTCTCCCTTCACTCACCTCTATTTTAGAATAATCTGCTTTGTTTACCTCAAACCTTTTCTTCACTAGGCCTACATCTTCTAGATCAAATAGGTTTTCTAAAGTGATTAAGCCTTTGGGAAGCTTATTATTATTTAATTGTATAATTTGATCCCCATATGCCTCTTCAATTTTTGGTTGCAATTGATCAGCAAAGTCCCCTAATTGTTGCAAGAATGAGAGTACCTGAGAATCATTTTTAAATACTTGCCAATTCTCATCATTGTCTGGGATAGTTGGCCTTACTATAACCTTTACTGACTCATTGTTAACTAAGAGGCCATTTTCTAGATCAAACTATGAGCCAATCTGTGCCATCCTATCAACTTCAAAATTTTGGGTTCTTGGAACTACTTCAATATTAAAAGATTCAAAATATTCTATTAAGTCCCAAATTATGTGTCTATAGGATCTCATCCTTACATTTTTGGCTATTGCCTTTTCCCTAATTTGCTTCACCACTAATTCTAAATCTCCTTTTACTATTAAATTCTTTATTCCCTTTTTCTTGGCTAAAATGAGCCCATGGACTAAGGATTCATATTTAACATCATTATTGGTACAAGCAAATTGGAAATGAATAGCTCTCAAAATTTTCTCCCCATTTGGAGCAACAAAACAAATTCCTGCTCTAGCACCACTTTTACTTCTAGCCCCATCAAAATTTAAGGTCCAAATTTCTAAATCTTTTTTAGATTCTTGAATAGTTGGTGTCTCTTCCCTTAAAACATTTGGGATTGCATGATCTTCATCAAAAATGACATAAGTGCCCAGACTAGTAGAGTCATAAGTTACATATGGATCACTATGCATCATAGCTAACAAATGGTTATTTTCCTCTTCTTGATCATGTTCAGTCCATTCACCCAACTCTTGAACAAAAACCCTTTCTTCTTTATTCAACATAGCATGATCTACCTCTAATTTTGATGTTGGTTCATTGGTGATGTGATCCTTTGATAGTGGTTTAGATAAAATTTTCATCTTTGAACCATATTTGGTTCTTAGGATGAGGTGAGACCAATCAAGGGACATATATCCTCTTATTTTGGTTGTAAAGTCTCTAGATAAACATAAACTAAAAATAAGAGGTATATCTATGACTATTACATCTTGATTGACAATTATATTGGGACAAGTATATAATTGTAATGAGAGTTGTTTAATTCTCCCTATTATTTGTATTGATTTTCCATCTAGCTACATAACTCCTTTAGTAAGTGGTTCATACTTTATTTTTAAAGCATCAACTATTTGCTTAGGCATTACTGTACTATTAGCCCTTGAATCTATCAGCACATTATTCAAGATTTTCTTTCCAACTATCAGAGTCAAATAGAAAGGCTCTGGTTTGGATTTATTTACCTTTGTTGCATTATTCACAAAGGCTATTGTCTTTACAAGAACTATGTCCTTGAGTTTTTATTTATCAGCAAGTCCTTCTTTGGTGCCATTATGTTTAGGCATTGCTTGGCCTTGTAGAGCTTCTTGTAACAATGTCTTTTGTTCAGGAATATCTAGTATGCCCATATTGATACTTGTGTTGGAGTCCTCTTTAGGTGTTCCACCACATTCATTGGTCCTAATGCTTGAGTTATTTGGAAATAAGGATATCTTTCTTTTTCTTGAACTTATACAAGAATCACTTGGTTCTGTACTGGCTGAGGCACTTCTTGTCTAACAACAATGTTTCTTTGATCTTGAAATGGAGGATTCTCCATAACTTGATTGTTTGCAAGTTTAGGTTATTCCATCATTCTTCTCTTTAATCTAGTATAGTAGTATGATTACACCACTAGTTTATTGGAAGCAAAAGCTTCATTCAAGAATACTGAATCTTCATCTTCAACCCATGAAAATAGAGCATGTTCAGGGGCTATTTTTTCTTCTTGTTGCAAAGACATCCCTTGCATCTAAGCCATCAAGACTAAATTTTGCATACCAAGAGACTGATAAGTTTGTGCATCTGAAGTACTAGAAAATTGTCCATCCATTCTTCTTTGCTCTGCTACCTTTTGCTATAGATTACCCATGGGACAATCTCTAGGTGTATGAGCATTATTACAAGGAAAACACCAGGAATTATTATTGTCTGCATAATTATTTTTCCCTTGAACAATTTCTCTATTTAAATTGGGGGAATAATTTGTGAGGGTGTAGGGACTACCACTAATTGATTTGTTGGCTGAGGGTAATTTTTCCTTTAATGACCCTGATATTGGTTTGGCTGTGATGGAAATTTATTTCCTTGATAGCCTTGATATTGATGTTTGGGGTAAGGGTTCTATTGTCTCTTTATGTTAATCAACTCATTAGAAAATGTCCTTAAGATATTCTTGATATCATCCATCTCAAATGACTGAGCAAGGACAAGTTCTTTAGTAGGTGGTTGAGGATTTTTATACATAGACACAAGTGGGGATATGGAATTAAGGGCTTCTTGAGGTAATGGTAAGGTAATTTCTAGAAACATGGGCATGGGAGGCCTTGAGGGAAACTTTCCAGCATCTATTAAATTATTTTTAGCTTTGACTGCATAGTCATAAGCCTCTGTTAGAGTCTAACCTCCAAGTGACTGAATCATAATAGATATATCTAAATTTAAAGCCTTAAGATAAAACAATATAGCCATACCTGGTAATGGTCTAGCTATAGTAGAAATCCTTTCCCAAGTATTTTGAAATCTTGAATTGAATTCAGTCATTGCTTCTTGTGGTGCTCTTTGAATAGTAATCAATTATTGCAACAGAGAAGATTTATCACCCTTCTCTTTAAATATTTCAAAGAAAAAATCTCCAAGATGATCCCATGTAGATATTGTATTTTGAGTCAAAGATCTATACCATTCTAGGGTTTTTCCTCTAAAAGAAGTTGCTAATAATATTATAGCCACATTCTCCTGTGTGACATGTATGGCATAGAAATTAGACACATCTTACACATGTTCCTCAAGTGTTTTAAAATCTTGCCCATTGAATTCGGGTAGATCCTTCAAGGCATTTACTAGATTAGGGTCCCAAGTGGCTAGTGGTATTGGTAGGATCAAAGGACTGCTAGTGTTCCAACTTGCATAATTCCTTGGGGGTATATAAGCTTCCATATTTACTCTTGGTATTGGTATAAATTGGTTGACTCTTCGTCTTGGACTAGTTATCAAAGGTAGAAAAAGAATACCTAGATATACAGTAGATTGAGATCTTGTCACTGGTCCACAGCTCTGACTCCTTGTAGCTCTCTGGTTCATACGGTCTTGAAAGAAACTTCAAGATGGTATCCCATCAGGCATGCCAAAAACTATTGATGATTAAAATTGCACTGTTTCTAACACCAAAAATGGGAAGTTTTAGGAATTTGGGACTTGTAACCTGAAACAACCTCCATATTTTAAAGAAGCTGGCTCTTCTATATATCAAGGGTATAATGGGAAAATGGATAGGAATTAAACAAAAACACAAGTGAAACTAAAGAAACTCTAACTATGGTGATGCACCTAAATTTAATTCGATCCTTAAGCACAATGAAGCTATATGTAAGATTTAATTACATTAAAGAGTGAACAAGGCATGATCAATGTAAAAGATGAAAAACAATAGAAACAGAGGCTCACAACTTAGACTAATTTTGTAGTGACACAAAAAAATATCAACAAAGGGCATAAAACTCAGATTTTCTTACTAATTCTTTAGTCACATAAAAGGCACAGAAACATGCATATTTACATAAACTTTCTAACTCAAGAAAATAGAACAAAGGCAAATGATATTTGTGATCACAACTAAAAAAAGTCTAAAAAATCTTGACAATAATCTCTTGCAGAAAATTCTCTCTATCTTTTGATCCTTTATGGCAATTTTTTCACCCCTATTTATAGCATTGGATTAGCTCTGGATTGTTTGCACATTCCCAATCTAACAACATAATTAAAATCTAACTAAACTGAAAGTGTCTAACACAGGATATTTCTTAAATCTGAAATGTTCTATCTTCCTGTGATTTCATTGGCTGACATAGATACCTAGGATGCTTCCCACTTTTAAATAGGAGAAGACACTTGGCTGATTCCTTCTCTCTACTCGAAAACCTTCTTATTATTCAAGAGGCACCAGAAAATGACACTTGGCATGTTCTTCAACACTTACCAAAGGCACACGACACTTTTTGCATAACTTATACTCTTTTTGTGTCTTTGCTCAGGAGTGTTCCACCTTTGACATTTGTCACAGTCCACTTCTTCAAAACTTTAACAACTTATATAAAATGGGACCCACAACATTTCTCACCCTATCAACTTCAAAAAGGGGATAGGGATAGGTGGCATTTTCTATGCATATTTAGCGAGGGACATGTGGCAGTCTCCACTGCTTTTAGCTACCCTTTGAGAATTCTATGGAAGGTGACACTTATCAGTCTCCATATCACTCTGTCTATATTATAAAAACATTTAGGCCTCATTTCATATTTACATGGATGGTGACACTTGGCAGCTTCCACTTTCCTCAGAAACATAACCTGAGACCCACCACAGTCTTTACTTATCAATGAAACAAAATGAAGATAATTTAGATGTTGACACATGGCATCTTCTACTTTCTTTAGCTCAAGATAGGTGGCATCTTTCATTGCTTTTAGAAAAGCATATTGAAACCTTTCATGGTTTCCACCTGGTGCCTTTCACTTGATTCTAAGAAAAGCTTTATTGAAAAGAAGATTTTGAGATGTATAAGAAACACAAGATGTGGATGACAACACTTGTTTCATTCTGTTGAGGTACTATGAGACACGTGGCACGTCCTAACCAACTTCTATAAATTATGAAACGTACCTCAGTCGATGACACTTGGTAGCTTTCACATGATCTCAACACTTAGATAAAATTGAGGTGAAAATAAATTTGACTCAGCTAATGACACTTGGTAGCTTCCACGTGATCTTGACACTTAGACAAAATTGAGGCAAAAAGAAATTCGAGCCCGCGCTCTGAGTTAAAAACTTCACCGTCTTGAACCAAAGTGTGCAGGGACAAAATTTGGATCACGCAGCTAAAAATCAAAATAAAATGTAGATTATTTTTTACTCTATAACCCCAATCTAACTTTTATATAATTTTTCTAAAAGTACATTAGCACCACATTTGGTACATTATAGCCACATGGCACTAGTGTCCCCAATTAGGCACTACTATCCTTATCCCTAACTCTTCCCAATAGATAATTTTTAAAATATTTTCCCCTCCTAAGGTTGGTATAAGCTCATTTTATTATCAACACAAGTAACATAACCCTATAAATATAATTCTAATCCACCTCTATTCAATAGATGGAAAATAGATGCAAAAGTTATTCAAACCTAAGACAAAGTTGTGTAAAATAAAGGTAAATTATGCCTATTAATCCTTAATTTGTACATACTACCATTTACATAAACCCTAAGTATAATTCTAAAGTATTCAAAGGCTCAATCACATTCAAGGCTTATAAGGCCACTCTCATTTTACCATTCACTTGCACATACATCAAGCATTAGGTGGGAGAACTACATCAAACTTGATCCCTCTTTAGAGAATTGGCATGTAAGTAACTCTCTAAATAATGGGGTGTTGAAGATACCTAGTACATTCTAATAACACACTCAAATATTGATCATATCACACTTACAAAAATAATTAGGGTTTACACATCAAATCTAACTTTATACACATAATATATAGCTATAGGCTTTGATCTCAAAGGTTAATAACACATAGACACAAGCACAAGTACTCCCAAAAAATAAGAATATTCCCACAAATAAGAAATTAGTGACACATATTAGACACTACTCATGGATAACACTAATATCTAAACTAGTCATTACTATTTAGTGAATACAAAAACATCAAACACTTGTTTGTGACACTTAAAGCTGCTCAGATCTCTAATTTTAAAACCCAAATCATCTTTGACACTTTATTTTTAGATAATTTTATATTTATTCATATTTATTTCTATTATTATAATGTCAATCAAGGTCAAATTCATTTAAAAATTAATATGTTAATTATTTTAATTTATTTGATTGATTTAGACATCTCAACCCCTCAACCAAACATATGTAATTACTCTTGTAAAACACTAAAAGGTTGAATCACGTAATCAATAGAAGTACAAGGATATTTATCTAATTTTTATCTTTGCATATTTTATTTTTCCTATCATTGCATCTTAATTTTATTTTTAAATTTCCTCATTATTTTTAATCATTATTCATCCTTTCTTATCATTCATATCAGGTTTCAAGAAAGAGAGTTTCTTACTTAGAGTCGATCTACACCATTTTTGTGACATATAATTTTATATTTGTCCACTATATTAAATCATGTAGTCAATTATATTTTTATTTACCTATCATAAAGAGTTTAATCCTTTCCATTCAATTTTCCTAAGTGTGTGTCGTGAAAGTATCTACACCTAACTTAGTTTTTTTTAATGGACTTGAAATTTAATGATAAACATTAGGGTTTTTTTTTTTTGAAAATTATGGCCATCATAGATTTATATTTGATTCAGATGTGAGGGGTTTCAAACCATTTTCACATAAATTTTGAAGTCCACTAAATAAAAAAATATATTTTAAATGGAGAGCTTCTATTAGTTTCTTTTAATGAACTTGAATATTAATGCTTAATATTAGGGTTTATTCAAAAAAATGGTGACAAACTTAACTTTAGATTTAATTCATATTTAAAATTAAAACCTAAAAAAATAAGAATATATATTTATAAAATAATACTATATATACACACATTAAAATATTATAGCATGATAATGTATTTATGCACCAATTAATATTTGGCTCAAATATCCTAATTAACCCACCCTATGAGCCTAGGGTTTATAGTGGAAACTAGTAAAATTTGACCCAATGTTTGCATGATCAAAAATTTGTTCCCATAGCCCCATATAATTATTGATTAACTCATGTGGCTCTGAATAATTACTAATTCAAAAAATCTAATTGCTTTTATAAATTTCTAGGAAAATCCAATGCCAACAAGACAATGCATTATGAAATAATATCGGGTTGACTTTGGTGTAAACTTGATGTAGTAGTGATAGAATAAAAATTTATATTTACATAAAATTTACACTAGAGCTTTGTCAAACAAGACAATGCAATTTTTTATAACTTTTGGTGGAAAAACACCAAAATCCATCAATTTATGGCATAATTTTGACCCAAATTGAGGCATGAATTACACTAAATGTAGTTTGGAGAGTGTTTCATTATTATTTTCATCCTTTACATTTCATAATCATATAACATAATTATAGAATGATATTTATGTTAAAAAATAATTTGAATATTCTAATATGAAATCATCATTACGAATCCTCTTTTTATGATCCTAATAAATTGTATTTACACTCTCAAAATAGGCACTGTTAGTGCTTGTATTAAATTTTAAAATTTTGTAAATGTAAGGAAACTAAAACATGTAATAAAAAATGTAAACACTTAAAAGTAACACATTAAAACAAAATTTCACAGAGACATAAGTTACCCTAGAGAGACTTAATTTGAGAAAAATACATAAGAGTGGAGTGAATCATCCTCTTTCCACTATATATTTCTTAGTTATCTGAGTATTAAATTAATTATATGTTCATTAAAATCACTTCAAATACTAAAATTTTCAAAAATGATAAACTAATATTTGAATTCCTTACACATTTCTCTCTACACACACAACCTAACTCCCAACACCAAACACAATCAAGAATAATTAATAGGATAAAATTACTAAGTACATATATGAATCATTGATTGACTAAATTTAAAACAAAAAATCACTAATTTAAAGTTCATATCCTCTACTATACACATAATCTTACATATATTCATCAAGGATAAACCTATAAGGATCTAAAATTAACTAAAACTAGAAGAAGAATCATTTTCAACTATTCTTTTCCATGTGTTTTGTGTATAGGAAAAATTGCCACATCATGCAGAGAAAACCACTAGGATTTTGTTTAACTTTCACATACATGAACTAATGGTTTTTTAATTTTCACACAAATACATAATCACAGCCTATAGGAGCCAATAATTTTGTCACCTTCAATGAAAATCTAACTTTTTGCATCAAGTAACAACTAAATCCTTCACATCTAATATGTTGAAATCATCCCAAATTTTAATCCATATATGTATACCCCTCTATTAATAATTGATCAACCTTATTGACTCAAAATATTCCAAAAATATATTCTTAAGAAGTGTTACAAATGATATCAATGGAATATTTACATTTTCAAAGAATATTTTATTAGTTAGTTGATATTGCTAGCAAGTACTAAATGGAAAATCAAATAATGTCTCCCCAATTGATAGGTTTTAGTTCCTAAAATATTTGGAATTCATGAGGTGATAAAAATTATTCCCCACTCGCTCCTTAGAATACCATTTTTATTTTGTTATAACTTAACCTTTTAGTCCAAATTTCTAATGCTTCCACACTCCTCTTCATGTCCCTCATTCCTTCTTATTCAACACCACATCTTACTCTAATTATTGTTGATTTTCTATATAAATATATTTAATGGATGGTATAAAAATAAATTTTCTTCATATATCATGTAATGCTCAAATATACATAAGTTATCAACATTCAAAACACAATAGATATTCATCCAAGGAGGAAATTCCATTTTGAAGTAATTCTTCCCCACTTTCTCTAAATTAGAAAATGATCCATATCTAAGATTCTTAAGCTCATAAGTTTTACCTTGGAGTCTTTTTGTTATCAATTATAACCCTATGTTATATCCAAAAAGGAAATTATGCTCAGTATTATGTTGATCATGCATTGATTTGTACTTGTTTGTGACTCCTTTAACCTCTATTTCACTTAAAGGTGAATTGTCTAAATATTCATTGTGAATTTATCAATTTATGAATTTTATGATCCACTCTAACTTTTCCCTTGTATGGATGTCTCAAAAAACATGAAATGCACATGAAGGTTAATAAATAATATATATTTAAATGGAGATTTATTAATAGAGGAATGAATAACCCTATTATAGGAATGTTGAATATACACCAAGTTTTCATCCTGATTATTAGGATGCTTCTATTATATCATCTCAAGAGCTTCACCAAATTTATATTGATCATCTCTATCTACCCATCAATTTGTGCATGAAAAGAGGTAGATATATTTAAATTTGTGTCTGTATTCTACCACAATGTAGTAAATGTTCTTTCCCACAAATATTGAATCTATATATGAAACCATATAACTTTTAAGACAAAATTAAACTTAGACAATACAAATATAGTATACTAGTTGCTTCTCTACCTTTAAGAGTCTTATTAAATAGAATAAGAGAAAACATATTACTAAATTGGTCCACAAATACAAATAAATAGTCATGTCCTTTATTTAACAATGGAAAACATACCAAAAAATAAATGGAAATACTTTTCCCTAGCCTAGATGGAATTGATAATGGAATATAAAAACCCATCTTCTTCTTCTTCTTCTTCTTCTTCTTCTTCTTCTTCTTCTTATTATTATTATTATTATTATTATTATTATTATTATTATTATTATTATTATTATTATTATTATTATTATTATTATTACTTATGATACATAACACAAACCCCCTTATGAATTTTGAAACATAAACTTGCATATTAATCCAATGAACATATCTTTGTAAATTTTATATCATCTTTGTTACTCTAAAATGATGATAAACCATTTACTTAGGTGATTCTCTCATCAAATAAACCCTTTTTATTTTAGATAAATAAATTTTACCCAACTTGTAGACAAACCCATCTTGATGTATTACGTTTCATTAATCTCAAATCTATGCCATGCTCATATCCTTATACATAAGAATCATACACAAAGGCTGAATTAGAGTTATGGTGACCATAGATGAAATTAAAAGAGGTCTAGATTACATGTCAACTAATTTTTTAATTACACGTTTCATATACCTAATAATAAAATGAAATTTATATAAGAAACCTATCCACATGTAGTTAAATGTTTTTTATTATTTATTTTGTGATTGTAAATATTGGAGAGATTGATTATCCATGTGTATAAAAATTTATTTTCCTATAATTTAGTACATACATTTTTTATATGTTTGAATAAGATAATATATTTCTTTATCAAATGTATAATAATTAAAAATTGAACCAAAAATATTTTTTAACTCAAATGGGCTTACGTACTCGTAATAGGAAAACCCTCGTAACATAGTTACTATTATCTATTTATACCTCAAAAGGTTGATACAAATTTATAAATAATAATACTAGTGCATTGCTAATTTTTATCTTAGACTCAATAAATGCATATTATTTTTTATTACCCCAAGTAAAATACTTAACACTTGTTGCATATTGTTTCTAAAACTCAATAGTGAAACTATGGTTGAGAAATCCTTGATGAACTTCCTCAAAAACTAAAATACACTCTCAAAGATAAATTATCTATTACATTATAAGGTTTGGGCCATTTATAAATGGTATTTACCTTTTTGAAATTAATTATTAACTTTCCATATTTAACTTCTCATTTATTAATAAATTATTCTCCTTCAAAACATGTTTAAAATGAATTATATGTTCATCATAAGTCTTGATAAATAAAAATATATCTAAAATAATAAAATACAAAAGAATATATGAACAACATTAATAATTCATTTATTAACCACATTAAAGTATTTAGATCATTAAAAAACCCAAAAGTAAACACAAACCATTCATACGAACCTTGCCTTATATTTAATGTATTTTTCATGTCATCTTGTTTAACTCTCACTTGGTGATATGTAAATTTTAGATCCAACTTGGTAAAATACTTAGAATGAAATAGCTTATACAAGAGACCATAAATATGGGGAAGAAATTACATATTATATATGGTTATTTTATTTAAATATCTATAGTCAACACAAATATTTCATGTTCCATATTTCTTAAGTACAATAATAATTGGAGAATCACAAGGATAAGTAATAGGATATATTACACCTTGATAAAAAATATATATAATTTTTATCTTACCTCATTTTCATCTAAAGAGGATTATTTATAAATACCAATGTGGGAATACAATAAATATAGTAACAAATATATCTCATGCTCAATGGCCCTCACTAGTGGCACCCTCATGGATCTTAGAAAAATACTTAAACTTATACAACTCTTCTATTTTTTTATACTCTTTTTTAATAAAAATACTATGAGATGTTTTATATTATACCAGTTCATATTGTATATACCTAAAAATAATCAACACAAAATTTCCACTTGCGTTAATGAAATGCTTAGCTTGCGAGGCATTTACTAAGAAGATATTTGATTTATCTTCATAGTATTTGATGATATAAATTTCCCCACCATTGACCAAATGGTATTGGTTGTATCTTCTCATTATGATATAATCTTAAATATACATATAAGATATTCCAAATACTACATCACACATACTAATAGGTACAATGCCCACCATGACTTAATCAATGAAATGTTCATTTATTATAAACTTAAATTTACATTGTTGGTTACCTCTATCTCTAATCTTTTTTTAACCAAACCCAAATAACATGGATTAGGATGATTTTATGTTTCTAATTTATATTTTTATATTAACTCATTGTAAATAAATTTTTTTTGAGAGAAATAATAAAAAATAGCATCAAAATTAGTTTTATAAATCCAAACTTTAATATGTAAAAGTTTGGTAAATTCACCTTTATTTTGAGAAATATTTATAACCAAACATAACTCTTTTTTATTGAAATAAAACACATCCTATCATCCACTATATTTTTAACCTAAATTATTTCACTTGGAATGAAGCCATTTCCTTTTTATTTTTCTTTCTTTTGAATAGATGCAATTATAAATGAAAATTATAATATATCTTTTCTAAATTACTATCAACATAATGATTCCCATAATTATTTTTTGTATCCTTTTGATAAAAATTAGTGGTAGAGTTATGCTTACTTTTAATTTAGCTTTCCCATTTTGATTTAAACCACCAAACTATTTTGGCATGCTTGGAAAGGTAAAAACCACTTTATTTTTTCCATCTCAAGGAAGTAATATTGAAAACAAGCCTCAACTACATTTTTAGGCTTGGAAAAGGGTATGAATATCCTAAAATTTCAATGGATTCCACCCACATAATTCATTATGATGTCATGGTGTGATACATCTCTTCCCATTTGTATTGTCTTTAAATGAAAATATTTTGTTTAATCCTACACACTCTAGTCTTGATTTTTCCTAACATATTTCCAATACATTAACCTCTATTCCTCATAAAAAATAGGATAAAATGATTTTGTATCAAAATTTTAAAATCATCCCATTTATTAATTAGAGGTAACTTATTAACAACCAACATATGTACAAAACTTTCAAAACAAGTTAAAGAATGATTAGTTAATTTTAACCTTCAAAAAAATATTTTAAAAATTTAATTAGTTTGATACAAAATAAGATATACCTCAATTTGAGATAGTCATTGGTCTATTTTATCTACATTTACCTCTCATTCATATGGTTAAATTTAAATCTTTGCTTTAGAATTGAAATAAGTTAGATATTTGATAGTATGAGGCTTGTACTTCTCATGGTATAAATTAATGGATTATTCATTTTATTTTGGAGCCTTAATAAAAATAACCCAACTTTTCCATGATAATCCCCATAATGTACTTGAAAATTTTATTTTTATCCATATATAAGATGTTGGATACATATTGTTCCAAATTATAGAAACTGTATTCATCTAATAAAAGTAATTATTAATCCAAATGAGTCTTTATCATCAGTTCTCTATTCCAATTAATTATGGAGATATATTGATAAAAAGGAAATATAATACCCTCACCATTGAAACTTTTTACTATGGTAATAGGTAATTTTTTTTTATAATAGTTAGAATACACAAAATAATAACATGCCTTAGTACCAATATAATCCACATTTGTATGCATATTCCACTATGAACTCATAAATATTATTATTTTACTTAATATTATAATAAACTTGATTATTATACTTATTTTATGTGTTAATTATAATATAAAAACATAAATTAATGGTATTTTTATTGAATTGGTAAATTCTAAAATTTAAAGGAACTGAAACATATAAGGAAACAAGTAAACTAATGAAAGTAATGTAACTAAATATAATTACAAATTACCCTTGAGAAATTAAAATTAAAAAAAATTCATAATAGTGATGTAGATCCTCCTCTTCCCATAATCATTTCTTAGTTATAAGAATATTTCCTTCATAAACATATTTTATAATACCCCAATGTTATAAACCCATACATTGGTATACCACTTTATTGCACACTTATTTACACACACACAACCCAGTTACAAAACTAAACACAATCAGGAAGAATTTCTAGGATAACATTATCAAGTATCTGGATGAGTCAATAATTTACTCAAGTTCAATCATCTATTTATTAATTGAATTTTAATTTCCTCTACCATCTCCATAAGATGACATATATGAATCAAGGATAAATATAAAAGAATAATTTAAAATTAAAAATAACTAGAAGAATAAGTATTTGCAACCCTTCTTCATATGTTTTTATAAAATATGGTTCAGATGTGCATAAAAAACACAAATAAAACATAGGATTTTAATAATAAATGACACAATAATAAAACTCTAATTTAATATTTAATTACTTCAAATAATTTACATTAATAGGTATATTATATTATAAATGGATTCCATCCCCTATTATAAAGGATTCCATCCTTATCAATGATAAATAAGCCATGTCTATCTCTATCTCATATATATCTCACTCTTTTATTCTCTCTAAAAATTTATCTATGATTTTTTTCTCAAAAATAACTCACATAATAAGATAAAAATTATAATTCACATTAATCTATTAACCATGAAACACTAATTTCCTAACATTCCCCCCTTAGTGTGAACATGGGAGAAGACAAACATATTATTTTGTAGATGATACCAAAAACATTAATGGGATCTAGTAAAACTCCATCAAGTTGTCTCTTCTACCCTCATAAAGGTGTATCTTCTAATTTGAATTCCATATGATAGTTCCTAGACCCCTTTCCTTAAGCTCTTGAATATTGAATCTTATATATTCCTAGATCTCCCAAACTAGTTATACAATAATCCATTTTGAGTTACATCGAAATATTATTATGCCCTCAAAGATTGCACTTATTTAGAATATTAATATTTCCTAAATGTTGTTGCAAGGATTTATTGAGCACACAATGGAACAAAAAAATGTTATAAAGGAAAATATTGAAAAGATACACCACTAAATTGATATGCAACCTCATTACTATTGGTTGATGAGAGGACTCTAAAAATTCCTCTAGCTTTCATTTCCCCTATATTCATATGTACTTGGATCACTTAACTAAATTTGTCATGATATGATCTAATTGTTCTAATAAGTTATTTATAAGTGAGCATTGCCTTCATAGAAAGTAGACTCCCCTATAATTATAATTTTTTAATGGGTGTCAAATTCAACCAAAAATACACCCAAATTACAAAAAGAGGATTTATTTATTTATTTTGATGATACAACATATAACATTATTGTCTCTATCTAACAACAATTTTACTTTTATAACTTTTTATTTTGATGACATTTTTAAATAATCTAAACTTTTAATGAACTGAATAACTAATTAAGAATTATAATTTAATAATGTATTTAAGAGATTCAATGAATAACAACTAAATTTTAATGGGACAACAAGACATAAATACTCTAATGAGTCTTAAGTCTAAATTAAAATTATGATATTATTAATTAAAAACTATGTTAAGAGATATTTGAAGCATATTAGACATAGATTAAAGACATATGCCATATGACTTAAAAAAAGACTATATAAGACCTATTAAATGACAATTTAATTATAAAATGACTATAAAAGACTGTAAGACAAAAAGACTAATGAAATAAGACTAGAAACATGAATGTGGCACTATTTAAATTACTAAATAATGGTAAGTTAAAAATATAGATTGAGGGTATAGGGTAGAAAAAAAGAACAAGCTCAATGCGATTTACTAAGGAGCAAATTCAAAATGCCATAGCATCAACTTACAATAAGATTAGATGAATTCTTGATGGGACATGAGACAATGAAGGTTGTGTATCAAATTAATGATAGGAAACAAAATTATGAACATGTATAAAAAATATATTATTGGTAGAAAGAACAATCATCACATATCCATAGTAAATAGCCTTAACTAGGTGGTGTTTGTCAATTTCAAATCATCAAGGAAGAAGGTGTTGAATAAATAATTTGTAGAGGAAATTTTTCAAAAGATATAATCCAAGTAGAATTTGTAAGTTCATTGGATGATGCAGATATATAACTTGTGTGAGTTACCTCCATTAATAGTTATGAAAAACTATAAACACATGTGATAACCCATAAAATATTTATGTAGAGATTGCGGTAATACACACAATATTCATTTAAATTATGGCATTATTGAGATGATGTGGGAGGGAAAATGTATTTAATTGTGATGTGGATCTATGAGAGTTGTAGAGATAGATCCATACTAATCAATTTTATAGATCTCACATAGGCATTATAGATCATGGAATTAATCACTAAGATGTTAGGCATTGGTAATGAATCACATTAATGTTAAGGTGATCTCAGTATTTTAAAAATGTTAGTGATACACTTGAAAAACCTTACACAAATCAAGCCACCTTAACACTTTCAAAATAACCTAAAACCTAACTTTATAGAGGAATATCATAACTATTGGATTAACATTACTTTAATACCAATGATAGAATTTTGTTTAGATGTGCATAACTAAACACAAAAAATGCTTGGGATTTTAATACTAAATCATATTATAATAATAATAATAATAATAATAATAATCCATTTTAGTATTCAATTCATTTAGATCATTTATATTATCACAAATATTAGATTACAAATGAATTGCATTCTTTATTAGAAAGGAGTCATTTGTTACTTCTTTATTCTCTCTTACAACTTATCTACATGATTTATTTTTCAATATAACTCACAAAATAAACTAACTATTATAACTAACATAAATATACTAATAATTAAGCATTAATTTCCTAAAATGTTTTATTTGTAAGTAAAATTATTGCTTTATGTAAGGAAAAACCTCTGTGACAATCTAAAAACCATTACATTGGTTACATAATCATTGGGATATTTTTGAAATTTCAATCTACATGAATAGATAATTTTTCAACTACCAAATGACCATATATATATATATATATATATATATATATATATATATATATATATATATATATATATATATATATATATATATATATATATATATATATACACACACACACACACACACACACACATGCATGCATGCATGCATACATGTATGTATGTATGTGTGTACATATGTATTTATGTATGTATGTATACATACACCCCCTTGTAATTAAATTATCAACCTTATTGATTAATTCTAAGTAGGAGACAACTACTTATGTATTGTTACAAATGATATAAGTGGCATATTCACATATTTTTATAATAGTGGATTAGTTATCTAATATTATAACAAGTAATGATCAAAAATCATGTTCACTTTATACATGGCACTAACAAAAACTAGAAAAACATAAAGTGGGTGTGTGTCATAATCATGTCATGGTTTATTTTGATTTATCATATGACCATTTTATTGGAATTTGGATCAATTAACATTATTTGGTAGGAAATTGGTAAAATCTTTCAATTTTTGGTTTAGTTTTACAACTTATTCTTTAAAATTACATTTTTACCCTTTGTATGGAATCAAAAATTCAACATGTCTATAAATCAATCCTAGCTTAGAGAAATAGAGTATACCTACACTTCTCATTGGGAATACATTTGTTAAGTTAGAACATGACCAATATGGGGATCCATTAGACTTGATTAGGGGATCACTTGTCACAATACACAATGTAAGGTAGGGTTCCAAAGCCTAAATTCTAACACAATCATGTAACAACCCTAAAAGAGTTCTAGGTTTAATATTCACTTGTTCTAATAAAAAATAAAGTAAATATAATCTAGTGCACACCAAAGCTTATGGCACAAAGTGGGTGTTATAAAAAACAAACTAAACTAAATATGCATAGAATACATATGCTCACATCAATGTATATATAATCCTAAAGCATAGAATAAATAATCATAACTACATTATTTATCTAATCTTATAAATGAGAAATAAAGTTAGCAATACTTACCTTTGAAGATGAACCTGCTAAGCCTCAATCTCTCCCTTGGCCAAGGTGCTTCATAAGAGATTTTTGTGGTATGTAAGGATAAAAAATAAAAATCAACACTAGGCTACATAACCTATCTACGTATTCAAAAGACTTATCCACAAGATAATATCCGTATCTCCAAAGAAAGTATGGAACCCTAAGCTTCATTCTTCAAGTAGAATGGTCAATAAGTAGATGTTTATTTGCACTTATTATTAATTTTCTTCTCTTCTTAAAAATAGTTGGAAATGAACTTTTGTGTGTGTGTGTGTGTGTGGATATTTCCCTAAATCCTATTGAAAACATTAGCTATATAGGGTTGACCTAGTTAAGCCTATATATATTTTTAGGACAATTTACTAGGTCTAAGCTAGGTTGACCGAAAGGCTAACAAACCCAAAAAGTGAAAAATAACTCTAAAATGTATAAGGTTGACCTTTTTGACCTAGAGTAGTCAGCTATCCAAAAGGTAATTAAGGAAAAAAAGGAGGATGGAAATAGTAAAATGATTGGAATGGGTAAGGATGAAAATAATAAGCTTAGGGTTAATGTTTTTAGAAGATGAATGTGTATATGGCAAGTGGGAAAAGGGACAACAATCTTACAAATCACCAGTGGTATACCCACCCCTTTCTCAATGCACCCTTTAAGGCATGCACTTAGAGAGATTTAGACTCAATGGATTCTTATACGATACAAAGTGATGTCATAATCATATAAAGTTTGAAAATATTATGTATACATATTCCCCTCTCAAAGCTCAACATGTGTCACATAAGTGAAACACAGGTTGGTGCTTTGGGATAAAATATGATAACAAACAATACTGATGCTAATTAAAGTATAATAAGAAACAAATAAGATAAATGAAAGGATAGAATTGAAAAACACATACCTTTACTTACCTTAATGTTGTAGCTAAATAAGTAGACTGTAAGACAAGAGTGAAGGCATCCAATATGAAAAACACTAGGATAACCTATAGAAGTTAGTGAAAAAAATAGCCAAAGAACTAAATTTTTAGAATATAGAGATATATTAGTGGAAAATAATCTCTATTTCATCATGAATCCAATGCATTTTATGGTTCTAAAAATAGATGAGTAAGAACAAAGATATAGGTAAAAGAAGGAATCTATAGGAAAATAATTAAGGAATTTGAATTTTGAAGTGTTTTTAAATAGGGGAAAAGAGAAGTAATTTGTTATTTTGACTTGGGAAAGAGAGAAAAGAGAGATCTAGAGATCAAATGAGCTATGATGGTGAGAAGATAGAAAGATAGGCAAGAGGGATGCCTAGAGGTAGAAATGAGAGAACTACAAAGTATGCAATTATGAATCTTAAACCAATTTTTGAAATTTGTAGTTAATAAAGTGTACTTTTAGTAATTTTAAATTTTAAACCTTTATAGATGTTAGAATGAGATAAAATTAAATTCTATGGTATCAAATAGTAAAATGGGAAATGGGTTTAGAGGAATTAGGAAGAACGTAAAAAATGTATTTTTTTAGGAAAATGCAAGGTGTCAGTAGGAAAAATGAACTAGGTAAACCTAATTGACCCAATAGGTTGAAACTAGGTAGAATCCATAGTGTCAATCTAGTAAGTATAGGTCAACCCTATACATTATGTAGGCTACCAACCTAATTTATTTTTCCAACTAATTTTAACGATCCAAAATGACAACATAATACTAGGAAGGGGAAAATAAGAGGTTTGACTAAGACTTTGGAGTCAATTAGGGTAAAAATAGGGAAACTTTGGTCAAACTAGAACCAAAATAAGCATGAAAAAGTGTGTAGAAGGCTAAAATAGTACTATAATGGCCCAAAATGACTAAAGGAGGGAAAGAAGGATGATTAGGCTAGAAATAAGGTAAAATGAATAAGTTTAAAATTAATTAGGCTTATTTTTGATTAAAATTGTAACAATAATGTATTGTGACTATACATGACATGAAGGAACTAATAAATCCTTTATTATTTCTTAGTTGTAGAGATGAAGGTTTTGGAGATTAGTGGATGTGTCCTAGTTACCGAAATTATTGGATTGATTGTTAGATGAAGATAGGGCTACACTAGTATCCATAGGTCTAGTAGGCATAGTTGATATGTGCAAGATCCCCATGAGTGTTGATATGTTAGTCATGTTCCTTAGTTATTGGGAATGATTGACTGACACCTTAATATGGGAGGTGGATGGGGATGTGATAGAGGTAGCCCTCACACTAGAGGATGTTTGTTCCATCCTCAGGCTACCCATAGTAGGAGCAATGGTGACCACAGGGATACTAGACAACATAAAGGAGAGGAGAGCCTTAGCCATGTGGGCTATAGGCTTATAGATGATTTTAGGAGGATAGAAAGTGAATATGGATGATGTATATACACCATATATTCTAAATATCTAAAAATTTGTGATAGGGTTTATGACATAATGGGTGTTATATCATAAGTCAAATGACAAGGTACCATTGTTTATGGTAGCCTTGAGTAGGATGATGTTGTAGGAGTGAGTTATATATGATCTAGGATATATCATCTAGGTCTAGCTCATATATGATCTATATGAGATGTTAGTTAGAGGGTAGAAGACCATAGGACTAATTATATTATTGATAGCTTGGATATATGAGATGTTTCCTATGTATAGGCTGGTTAGGTTGCCCCATGTGGTCAATGATAAGTTACCTCAAGTGTAGAGATGGAGGGATGACTAAGTAGTGTAGGCTATGCCACACATGCTAGCAATGTAGTCAGTGTGATGCATAGACATAGTGTGGTATCCATATGAGCACATAACTACATGGGTGAGCTAGTACATAGTTATACCAGTGATAGTGAGGATAGATGTGGTTAGACACTACACATGGTGGAGAGATCCAAATCCAGTGGTATGGGTACCAAGATATATGGGACTACCTCATTCAATGAAATTAATATTGATGCTTGAGTAGTGGGCTTGGCATGTGAGAGAGCCATAGGATAAGAGAGGAATAATACCATAAATAGTGAGACTGACACTTAGACCACATGTGAGTGACCCTAGATTGGTCAAGCATGATAGGGAGTAGAGTAGGAGGATATGAAGGTGAAGGTATATATAATATATGTACCACTACTAGATCTATAGTAGGAGATGTGACCATCAAGGACATGATAGTGATAGAAGTAGTAGGAGATAACATAGATCAATGTCTTCCCTAATGAGCTAATAGATGAGCCAAAGGAGGGATATATGATAGAGATATTATTTAGGCATAGGTTTAGATAGATGCAAGCCATAATAGAGGTATTTGATTTAAGGAGGTAGCCTATAAGGAGGTACTAAGAGGCCACATAAATGGGAAGACCATGTTAGGTGGTCATGTAGATGGTGAGATCATAGTAGTTGAGACATAGATCGATAAGAAAAGATGGTTAAATTATTACTTTAAGTTTTTATTTGGGAGTAGAGACTAGAGATAGATATTTTGAGAAATAACAGTTATCTAATATCCATCTGGTGTAATTTAATAGGTGTAGCTAAGGATATAGAGGAGAGATGGGGGTCCCTAGTGAGGGGAGTACTCTATGACATCTTGGATGATAATTTATAGCCATATGACCCAATTGTGTTAGATGACCCTATCATACCATCTGTCCCAGCTCACACAAGCTAGTTTAGACTAATTAGGGAGGTAGTGAGATAGCTTTGGGTGTAGAGAGAGAGGATGAAGCCACCAACAAAGATGGGTGTAAGTAATATATGGGAATGGTAGGCCCTAGCTAAGGATAGAGCTATGTATCTAGCCATAGTGATGTAGATGATAGGTCACAGGTGCAGGTAACACACCTATAGGGATATATAGAGGGATTGAGATCTTGAACTACCTATTTATAGTATACTATTCAATAGAGTTTGACTGAGGCCTTAATAGGTAGCATGGTTAGGCCATGAAATGGATATAATAGAGCCCAACCATAGAGATAGAGCATTATATATGGTTTTACTTATTGTATCAAATTCATGAGATATATATTTGGATCATTTGAGCATATTTATGTTCATTTTGTATGTCGTCATTATGGTTTCCTATGGTTATGGCTATGGATGCTTTGGATATATTTCATTCTAGAACATGTATTTTAGATGTGTTGTAAATGCTATAAGAAATATATGAGATGTGGTTTCTTTTATAGCATTATATATGACACATGCATGGTTAAAAAGAAATAGGCAAAAATCACTTGGAAAAATCTAATCAATCAAGAAAATGTACTACACACTATTTTATGTTGGAAAATTTGTAAAAACAAGAAATTACTAATTATAAAGAACCAATAAATGGTAAAATGAGAAGTTAAAAAGAGATTTGTTTTTAAACCAAAGTGAAATATTTTTGCACCAAATTAAGACAAGTAAAATCATACTAATTCACATTGGGAAGTATGACAACAATGTATTAAAATGGAAGGTGTGTAAAAGGGCACAAATGAGATTAAAAAATCAATTAAGTCAATCAATCATAATATATCATGATAAGAAGTATAGAAGAAAAAAATTTGATAAAAGATTGGTATTAAATTTATCACACTAATTCAAGCTAGGAAGTATGAAAAATTCAATAAATGGTTGTATTCTTACATGCACTTAAGAAATAAGAAGATAAAAAATTCAAAAGAGAAATATATTAATAATAAAAAACACTAAATCAAGTTGGGAAGTATGTCAATAGCATGTAATTTCATAATTAATTGAAGCTTATCTCATATTTGACACATGTATTTTTGTTTGTGACTTGGGTATTGGAAACTTTTGTGAGGAATGTCAGGTCCTATCTATGGTCTTACATTGAAACTCACAAAGATAACACCACTGGGGTGGAAAAATCAATACAATCAGGTAATAAAGGATGTGGGTAATAAGAAGGAAAAAGGTGGAAATTTTTGAAGATAGCCAAGTCCTATCCATAGATTTACAATCAACTCACAAATGAAATCCCAAGGGGAGTCATCAATATACAAAATAATATTTCTCAAGAGGAAATATGAGGGATATAGGGAATGAAAAATTAAGTGTAAAAATAAAAACGTAGGCATCTTATGAGAATACCTTAGGAGATAAGAGGCATATTAAGGACATGAGAAGACACTAAGTGAGTAGTGGTCATCTATGTATAAAGGAAACATGTTCTCTATAGACACAAAAAATTTTAGGAAAATAGGTGTGATACTAAGATAAAATAATGAAGGTAGATTGGTACAAAAAAAAAATTGACCTACCTTCCCATGATTTTTTACCCATTCCTCAAGAGCATCATCAATCTACTACAAAAATTGGGTACTTACGTGAGAAAGTAGGTAGCACTAAAAGATTTTTTATATTATCCTCTTCTAATATACTAGCCTACCACAACCCAAAGGACATCATCTCTATCATGAGTCAAACTATGGAGTTTTAGCTTTGACTAGAAGAAGGATATGTGCTTTGAATCACATCTTTTGTGTGATTGGACTTTTAATATTAATTTTGCCTTTTGTATCATTGCATTTTGTTTAAATGATTAGGCTTTTAAAATTTTATTGATTTTTAAGATTCCTCCTTTATAAAGACTTGGAATGATAAATAACTATATATGTAATGATATAAATGAATGAGTTTTAAGCTAAAGATAAAAGAAGCTAAGTAACCAAACACAAAGACAAACTAGGATACATAGGCTCGATAATGAACTAGCATGTGATCTCAAGTCTCAATCGTGTATATGATTTATTTTTGGAAAATTAAGAAGGTAAAAAGGATATCCAAAAAGTGGATCGATATAAGGAGATAGTATTGAGTAGGATTGTTTAGAAACTAATCACATGGTAAAGGGGAGATAATGACAAAAGGGAACAATGCTTGTATAACCAAGTCATAATGATAATTAACCATGAAAAATGGAGATAAGAAATAAAATAATCATGAAAAGGAAAGAAAATAGTTTTGATAAAAACTCAAGAAAGAGAGATAAATAAATGATAAATAAACACAATCATATGTAAAAATATAAATGATAAGATAAGCAAGATACAATAAAACAAGTAATATCAACATATATGATAAGGAAAAATTTGACATAGTGTTAAATTATATAATATTTAGATAAAGATAATGTTGGAGCATATGTCCAACCCAAATTAAAATGTGAAAACACCATCATGTGCTCATAAATACTGATAAATATATCCCCACACATTATCTCAGACATTGGATAAATCTTTATGAAACTAGAGATAAACTACTACTAATGTCTCATCAATCTTCAATGAATACTAGGTAAATACATCTTTTCTAATCCCTCCATATAAAAATTAGGAATGTTTAATGGATAATTTTGAGGAGGGAAATTAGGAAAGGGATGGTTAAGAGAATGCTTGGGAGTAGGCTCTACAAGAGATGTAGGAATCACTGGTGGAGAAGGATCCATAGGTGAGGGAAGATCTATAGGTGAAGGAATAATGGGTGGAGGCACAAAAGATGGTGAAAGGACCATAGGAGGTGATGTAACCACTAGAGGTGGAGCCATGGGACAATAAGGAGGATCCTTATTTTAGTAATGACCTATTAGAAGAGTTGTAGAAGGTGCGAGAATGGCTATAAGGTGCTCCATAAGATGTTGTTGAAGGATGAAACAATGATTGGTATGATGGGTGTTGCATATATGCCATAGATAATATACCTCACCATACTTGGGTAGATATTTAGGAAGTACCTTCAAGGGAGGTATGGCTTTGTATAATGATAGGGAATAAGATTACAAGGGATCAATATATTTATGCAACTTGTGACAATGGGTAGAAGAATAATTATCTATCTCATAGAAGTAATAGATACACTTGTGAGTGGTTTTAGTAGAAGAACTCATGGAAGGAGGTGTAATAGGAATGGAAGAAGTGGGAGAAGACTCATCTAACCATTTGGTGGGAAATAATGCCATCTTAGGCAGAATAAGTAAACCATCACGAAGGGAGGGTGATGATGTGGAAGTAATGGATATAAGCTTAATGTAAGGAGTAATGGAATCAGAAACAAGGGTAGACTCAACAATAATAGGATGAAAAATAGTCTTGACTATAATAAGATCTACTAATGGAGGAGTGTGATCTATAGAAGGTCTAAGGAGAGTCACACTAACATTAGGGGTAAAATAGCTATGAGGGTTAGGGTACCTAGCAAAATGGTAAGTCTTGATCATAGTAGGAACCATAAGCATAGTCCTATGTGGATCCTAATAAACTAGAGATTTTGATGCCATATCTACCCTTTATTAAATGGTAAAATATAAAAATCATGAACTATAAGTGAAGGAAAATGATAAGATGCATAAAAAGAATCAAGTATAGAAGAGTGTTAATAGACAATCTCAACATCATGGGCTTGTAAAAGACCACATAACAATGGATAATCTAAGGAATAACCATCATCATAATCTAGGGTGTGAAGGTCAATGATGCAAGAAGGGATGACCTTATCATCTGATGAAGTATGGTGAATAGAATGCCTAGTCTTGGTTAAGACTATGGGAATGTCATCACAAGGAGGCTTGTGAGAGCAATGTTTGAAAGAAATAAGAAGCTATGAGATGAGATGAGGTGAAAGATTAGAAGTTTTAATATTTAGGTTAATCTCATCAAGATCATCATCATATAAATCTAAGAGGTTAGGAGGAATGTCACCAATGAGCTTAGGATGCCCACTATAACCTCAGGTTGAATTAAAGGGAAAGTTTAGATGTTGAGACTCATAAAATGGAATGCTAGGCAAAGGCTCAAGAGTAGGAATATTAAAGACACCATGATCTTGGAATTATTATAAATTCCAAAGGTTAGTGTCACCTTGAATCTTGTAAATGGTTCCATTATGAGGGAATTTAATGCATTGGTAGGTAGAAGAAGTAATAGCTCTCATGTGGTGAGTCCATGGCCTACCAATTAAGATGTTATAAGAAAAGGGGAAAGTCAAAGGTCATCATATTCACATGGATGGTGATAGGTGGGATGGTAATGGGAATCCACACACAACCTAGATGAGGCATTTTCCTTCTATCATATCCTTGGCAGGTGTTGCATGTAGACTTAAGATTATATTTTGAATACCTAAGAGTCTTAATAAAATATAGAGAAGCAACACATGTGCCAGATACCTCATCAATCAATGCATGCTTAATTTTTCTATCACCTATTTGGATGATAATAAATAAGGGAGGATCATCCACATGAAGCATAATCTCATCAAGAATCATAAAGGCTATAATAAACTTCAAAGAAAGAAAAGTGTCTATAGTTATGTCAATGTTAATAGACATATCTTCACATTATTATATTATACTATCCTTGAATCTAGATAATTTTTCCTCGCATCTTTCTAGGGGAGGATGAGGGACATTCATCTCAAATAATAGTTACATAAGATGGTTTCTATGATGTGGATAAGTCCTCATAATCTCAAGGAAGGGAGTCTAGGATTAGATATTAGTGAGTTTCATAATGGTATCCCAATCATCATAACCCATAATTTTTTGTTTAGATATAGGTGTATAATGGTTAATAAGGTTTTTAGAAGGAAGAGTTTAAGTGCATTGAAATTTATGTTGATAAGAATGAGAAGGTTTGGGATAAGTTTTTAAATCATACTGTGATGATGAAGTAGCTGGTTCAAGTTTATTTGAAAAAATTGTAGAATAAGTGTTAGTAGAAGCTTTATTATCACAAGTATTAGAAGATGAAAGAAGAGTGGTATAGATAGAATGGGAAGTGTTATCTAAGGTAGAATAATAAATCAAATCATCAAAGGTTATGATATATTCTTACCCTAACTCATTTAACTGAGTTAGAGAAGAATCTTGCCTAACACAATATGTTTGAGATGAATGTGGAGTATAGATAGGTTGAGAATCGATAAAAGCAAGCACCCTTTTCATATTAGTCATGATAACCACATTCTCTTTAGAATTTAGTTTAACAAGACTTTCAAAATTATTGGTGGAATGGGTGGCTTTATTTTTATTGTCTTAAACAGGTTGATGATTAGGAAGAGGATCTTTATAGATAGCTAAATGAGCACTTACTTTATTTAAGGATTGAGTTTTATCATGTGATTCATAGTCTTTAAATCAATTTCATAAGCTTGTTGATGCTTATGAATGATAGAATCATGATCATGATTATGTCTAAGAAGAAATTTTATAAATAAATTATGATGTTATCTACAGGTCTCATGAGAATGACCCCAACTAGCATGAAACCAACAAAACATGTTAGGATCATACCAAGATTTCATAGGAAAAGTAGGGTCAAGCTCTCATGGAAGAGGCCTATGTAGATGCTTAAGTAGATTAGATAATAAAGTTTTTTGAATGTTAATTTTGTTTGGTGATGATAAATGAGGATTAGTATATTGTTGAGAATGGGGAGCTAGTTCTGATGAAGGGGAAAGAATGATACCTTGAACATTGTGAATGGTGTCATAAGAATATATAACACCATCATTAGTAATATTATGATTTTTGTTCTTAAGTAAGAGATGAGGACCCATAAAAGGTTAGGTGGATTGAATTGATGCATTAAGAAATCTTGATGTTTATCTTTGTCAATAACCTCTTCCAAGGTACATGGAGAGAGAGTGCAAACTCAATATTGTAATTTAGGAAAAAGGGCATTGGTAAAGATATGGAAAAGATTATCATCTACCATGGTATGCTTAAATTTATTTGACAAAATATTCCATATTTTAACAAAGTCTTGATTAGTTTCATTTTCATTTTATTTGTAATTTTTGAAGTGGGCCAAAGTGTTTTTAGGAAGATCTCTAGTTTAGAATTCTTGAACTAAAGAATTCACTAAATCCTCCAAACTAGTAATGGAATGAGGTCTAAGTTGATTTTACCAATCCAAGGCATCATTTATGAGGGTTTTGGCAAGGAGCTTGGTAGTAGAAAAGTTTTTTCATTTGAACTAATCCTTATAAATAATTCTAAATGGTTTAATATGAAGGGTAGGATCAGTTGATCCATTATTAAAAATTGTAGGTGTTATACCTCATATGTCAATGTTAGAAATTGGAGTAGTAAGAGGTTAAATTTGAAGGTTTTTAATGGTTTTATTGATTAAATTAAATTAAGGAATGATATTTCCTTGATTATCTTGAAGAGGAGGTGGGGGACCATTTTGGCTATGTGCACCCCAAGCCATTGGTTATAGATGAGATTGAAGGTGGAGAAGGTGGTTTTGTATTCTCATCATTTTATTTGTGTTATGAGATTCAAATGTATTCAATTGATTGAGTTTTTTTTAATAATATTTGATGTGTTTTATTAGCATTTTTTATAATCATTAGGGTTGGCATTAGTGTTAGTATTAGTGGTTTGGGTACCACTATTAATGTTGATAGGAGCTTTAGAGGAACTATGAGAGTGTGATGCATGAGTGGCAAAATTTGATTGTGTAGCAAAATATGGACTAGTGAATGGTTAAGAGGAAGAAGCAATAGAAGCATGATTTCCTTAAGTAGTAAACAAATCACTAGTAGATGGATTAATGATAGTGGATCTCAAGAGAGGTCCGCTAGATGTACAACCTACCATGTTAGTTGAGATACTAGACATGGAGGTAGAAGATAGGGAAGAAGAAGTGGTCATAATTGAAGGAATAGAGTGAGAATCAAAGAAAGTGGTACCCCCAAATCTAGTTGAGAATGTAGGAGTAGGTGAGTGACGCTATTTGGTTTGACCACTAATCATAAGATTGTGAATGGTAGTAGGATCATTTCCTTGATGTTAAGGAAACATAGAGATAAATGGGAACATTTTAGGAGTATACTATAACTCAAGTTGGTACTCTAATAAAAGAGGAGAATTATGCTAGAAATAGCTATTAAGAGTACCATAGTTCATTGTGTGAGTGGAAATATAAAAGTTACTATCATTCAAGAGAGGATCACTACTCTATCTATGGGAGACCCTATAAGGATTGGTAAAGTTAATCATGTATGTTGATTGAAACTCAATCTTTTTATCAAGAAAAAAGTCCATGATGAAGGGAGAGAAAGATAGACAAGAAAGAAAATAACCAAGAAGTGACTAAAACATTACAAGGTTGACTGGGTTGACCTATCATAAAAATAGGGATTACAAAACTATATAGGATTGATTGGGTCAATCCAATACAGTGCATAAAGACTAGAAAAAGGAGGTAAAAGTGACTAAAGGTAGTATAGGGTTGACTAGGCTGATCATATATAGTGTATAGAGGCTATAAAGAAGTACAAGGTCAATTAGGTCAACCTAGTATAGTAGAAAGGGAAAATGAGATGGTTGTTAACAAGTTATGACCTAAAACAAGACAATTTTTGAAATTAATTTAGGAAAGTAAGAACTAAAATGAAATAAATAGTCCATTGGATCAATGTTGGCCAATCTAATTGAGGAACATGATAAAAAACCTTGTAATAATGTTAGATAATGAAAAATTTTACACACATAATTGAGAAAAGATCAATAAATCAACTTGAAAATTAAAGAGATAACTAATTGGTTAGCCTAAGAAGTATTATTATATTATTAAGAAATGATTTTAAATGTGATGCAAAGTTGGCTATAAGCAAGGAACTAGATAGCAATGTAAGGATGGTTTCAACTAGTTTGGGCTGAAAGAGACTATAGTGGTAATGATATAGTACTGGTACCCCATCACTTCACACACCACAATGATAAGGGTGTTGGGTGATTAGCTATAATATACCATTAACCATGTTTTATACTTGACCAGAGTATCAAGTTAACTTCCCCCTTGGTGATGAAATCTAAGTAGGTTAGACTTGGGTAGATAAATTTTAAAATGATTATTTAGATTTTGTGATTTGGTCATGTGTTAATAAATAAGAAATATTGAAACTAAATGGTTAATTAAAAACCCCCTAATTATAGTATGTGAACTATTCTAAGTATGCAAGTAATAAGAAAAAGAAAGTGTGAATTAATTACTAGAATATAAGGTTAATTCCAAATTTAAACAAGGTATAATGTTGACACTATATGAAAAAAATAAAAAATAGGGTAGATGAGGTCGAACCTATACTATAGAGGCAAGGTCTAAAAATGAACAATTTAGACAGCACATAAAACATAGAACTGGGTCGACAGGGTCGATCCAATTCACTATGTAGGAGTAGTTTTGAATACAACAAACTATGAAAGGAAAGACAACAAGGAAATAGATAGAGAGATAGAAATAAATGAACCTTGGTAGGTCAAAGATGTTAGTAATGAATATTTTTAGTCAAAAATATTGGAATATGCTTGAAAACTCTTCTAACTAGGTCGATCAAGCTTTGTAGAATCTTATTACTGAATGCTTGGAATGTATAGGGTCAACTAGGTAAACCTAATAGTTGAATATGGATGATTTAATGTGTACATGGTCAAATAGGTCACCTAGTAGTCTAAACTAGAAGTCTATAACTCTATAAACCTATATTGGTTTATCTAAGTTGATTTAGTTGCTTATTCTTGAAAACTTGCACATAGAGATTAAAACTAGGTCGACAGAGTTTATCCATTGTGATAGATATATGAGAAAAAAATGAAATAAAATGAAATAAATATTTTAAGGGTTAGTTTCATGTTATAATCACCAAAATGTATGTAATAAAAAATGCATCATATCTATAACTCAATCCTAGCTCAAAGAAGATAGAGCATACCTATACTTCTGATTGGGAATACATTTGTTAAGTGGGAACATGACCAATATGGGGATCCAATAGACTTGATTATAGGATCAATTTTCATAATACACCATGTGAGGTATCCATCCAAAGCCTACAGTCTAACACAATCATGTAACAACCCTAAAAGAGTAATAGGTTTAATATTCACTCTATTATATTAAACAAAAATGTAAATCTAATCTAGTGCACATCAAAGCTTGTGGCTCAAAGTGGGGGCTAGAAATAACATAAAATTTACTAAACATTCATAGTAGACATATAATCATGTCAATTTATATATAATCCTAATGTATGGAAGAAAGAAGCACAACTACATTATCTTTCTACTCTTACAAAGGAGAAATAAAGTTAGGAATACTTACCTTTGAGGATGAACCCATTGAGCCTCAATCTCTCCCTTGGCCAAGGTGCTTCACAAGAGATTATTGTGGTATGTAAGTATAACAAATAAAAATAATCTCTAGGAAACACAACCTATATATGCATCTAAAATACTTATCTATAATACAAGATCTGTATCTCAAAAGAAAGTATGGAACCCTAAGCTTTATTACTCAAGTAGAATGGTCAATAAGTATATGTTCATTAAAAATTATTCTTATTCTCTTATCTTCTTAAAAATGGTTGGAAATTTAACTTGTATATATAGGTAGATCTTGGCCTAAATCTTCTCAAAAACATCAATTGTATAGGGTCGACCTAGTCGACCTTATATGCTTTAGGGGATAATTCACTAGGTTTGAGCTAGGTTGATCAAAAGGCTAACAAACCCAAAAAGTGAAAAATACCCCTAAATTGTATAGGTTCAACCTAATAAACCTAGTAAAACCAACTATCCAAAAGGGAATTAAGGTAATAAAAGGATGATGTAAAGAGGAAAATGACTAGAGTGGGTAAGGATGAGAAGAATAAGCTTAGGGTTAATTTTTTTAGGAGATGAGTGTGTAGATGGCAAGTGGAAAAAGGGACAACAATATTATGAAGCAACAAAGGTCTACCCACACCTTTCCCAATGCACCCATTAAGGCATGTACTCAGAGAGATTGAGATTTGATGGGTTCCTACAAGATACAATGTGTTAGTAGTCAATAAAAGTTTAAAAATACTATGTATACGCCCTCTATTTAGATTTTTATTTTTTAAATTAGGTCTTAGATATTTTGTTTCAAATTTATGTATTTATTTTTGGAATGTCCATGGATACTATGATAATTTTGATATGCATTAGTATCATGGTTATTAGGTAAGGGATGTGATGTGTCAATTTTCACTTAGGAGGTAAAATGATCATATTGCATTTAATCAACCATTTAAGTATATTTTTAAGAATTTGAGTTAATTTTAATTTATTTTCATTCTTTTTGTTGTGATATTAATATCCTATTATATGGTTTAATATACACATATCTAATCACATATACTCGATAATACTAATTATTGACACATGGTAAGCCACATGAATTGAACCCAAACACATGACTCTTATTCATCATTCCTCATATCCATTTACTATATACAATCTCAACCATTTATTTTCCATCATTAATACATAAAAATTTTAAATTTGTGTACTCAAACTACTTAATATCACTCTCAAACTATCTCCTTCCAAGGAAAAACATCCCCAATTTTTTATAGGTCTACCCTCAGTAAATAAGAGCAATGATTCACTCTTATCTACCTACAATGGTCATGTCATATGTTGAAAATGGTTATATTTCAAATTTAAAATCAATCTTTTGGGGTTTATTACACATCTCATAAGGCCAATTAAATTAAAGTATTAAAAGGCTTACCTATAAATACACATCAAATGTCATTCATTATCTCCACTTGGTATTCACTTGGTTCAACCTTTGACACTTACACATTGAGAAAATAAACCCTATTATTTACAAATTTAATATAATTCATCAAGAGCATCCATAAGTCAATATTAAATCATTTCAAATCAAGTCAAGGGATATAATTATCAATTATCAATGACATATTTCTAGTTTCATACACATAGTCAAGGAGCATAATTTCACATTCACCATAGGTGGGATACTTACATGGGATTCATTTCTCTCATTGGAGTATTGGATATGTAGGAACTAGTCAATCATTAAGGGGGTGATTGAGATTAGATCAAACCATTAGAGCCCCCTCTTTTTATAAGTTTCTAATCTCTAAAATCTTCCTTAGGGTTTTGAATAAAGAATGTTAATTTTATGTGGCATCATCCACATTTAAATATCTTAGAGATTTTATCACACACATGCACATAAGGTAAAACAACTAATCTTTTATCACAATTAACTAGGATAAGTACATGGTCAATAAACTCGAGTGTTGTCACATTATAGTACACTGAAAATTATCACATCTATGAATATTCTAGGATTATGACTATAATATGTCACTATCAAAATCATTCTTTTTCTATATTTATCTATTAGTGATCGATCATATTTAACTAGGAGAAGTTCACTATAAACCTACTCAAGAATTTTAATCCAACTTGGACAAACTTGTTGAGGAGCATTTTCAAAATATGTACTTGATCCTGAGCATGCATAGTCATCTCTTTTCATAATTTTCAATATTTATAATCATAATAGCTAATAAAAATAAATTTTTGAGATAATTACATTTATTCTTAGTTTTATATAAAAATAGTAGTTTTCCATAATTATCAATTGTCAAAATTAGAATTTGTGATTATTGTATATCTTTAGCATTTTCATATATTCTAGTTTTACACATATTAGCGTCACAAACATTTTTTAAACCAAAAATAGGGTAAAACATATTGGTGAGCCCAAAAATTTTAGAGAATATTATTTTAAAAATAGTGTAGATTAATTTATAATTTATATACACAAAAATATTTATTTTTTATTTGGTTTTCAAAATTTAATTTTAATTTTCAAATTTATTTTTTTTTCTTCCATTGTTTTCCTAGAAACTACATTTGAGTTTTTTTAAAACTCATAAGAAATGTTGTTTTGGGTAAAGTGATCATTAGTTTTACATAAGTCATGGTGTGAGGGGTACTACCCTAATATTCAAGCCATTATGAAACACTATATAAAAATTTTAGTTTCCATGTACCTCATTATTTATAAAAAATGTATAGGGTTTTATTTTTTAACCATAAGAATCCTTAGATAGTTTTTTCTTGTAATGAATTGGTAATTTACTCTCAACATGACCCAAAGATTAGATAGTGTATCTATAAATGGTGGAATCCTTTGTATCTAGTGAATTTTTTATTTTTATTCACTATTTATGAATGGGAAAAGTATATATATAATAGCCTACAATTAAAACATACCTTTAATAGTGATATATCTCATCCATTTTACATTTTCAAAGTTTTAGTTTAAAATTAAAATCATGTGAATAGTGACTGAATTTTGTCTACAAATTTTGAATTTCACCATTAAATTCTATATTAATTTTCAAAATATTATTTGGATTCATTATATATTTGTATTTATTAAATCCAAAAATCACATAAAGGTTAAAATGAATAATGTAAAATTTAAAGCCTTCCTAAATTTATATTATTTCAATATCCAATACAAGTTATTACCTATCACCACTAGGAAACAAAGGGCATGCATGAATTAGTTTTTTCCTACTATTTCCAGATCTCAAGGCTATCTCATTCCTTAAATTGAGCTTATTATTCAACCATGACTTATACTAGACTTTAATGCCCATATTTTAAACACTATATGAGGATTGGTACCTCACCCACCATGTAAGAATGAAGGTGGTCAACATTTTAATCCTCAACATCCTTTACCTCCTAAAAAATTAAAAAAAAATAAAAAAAAATTGAAGGTTATGATATAATTTATCAACTAAGGAATATCCCTTACAAATATTCTATTTTAGAGCTATTAAAAATATCAATAATTTACAAATATATGTTGTATGGTGTTTTTCATGATACAACTCTCCTTAGTGATGAGTATATAGCATCATTTAATTATATCATGATTAAATCAAGGATTTAAATCATGTCATCACCTTAAATAATTAATATTTACCTCTAAAACACATCATAGATAAATATATTCCACTATTCATGAAATCTCACATACATGGAAATATAATCAAGTGTGTGTTAGTTGACAATGGTTCATGTGTGAATATATATATATATATATATATTTAATAATATTAGGAATAAATATGAATAAAATTTAATAATCATAACAAAATATTAGGGTATTTGATAGTACTCCTTATCAAACACTTAGAGCTATCATATTGGATTTATCAATCGGTCCCAAAATAGTGCCCACTATTTTTCAAGTCATGCCCAACCAATTACACTAAATTTTAATTTTAGGGAGACCCTCAATTCACGCCATGTAATTTGTACCTTTTACATTCCATATATGTATAAAATTTATACATGATGCATATGAATATATTTTTAAAGTAGAATATACCCTTTTTAGATATTAAAAAGTGAATAAATTCCAATATGAGGATCAATGTGAGGATCATTATATTATTCCACCTACATAACCCAAAACACTTGATTGATTACATACATATGAGATGTGTGATTCAAGTACATAACATGGCAAAAAATTAATAATAATATTTAAACAAGAAACATAAAAATCACTACTAGTTATTATACAACAAGAAGATAAAATAATATAATTCCCTCTTTGGCTATTTTGAAGATCCTAGTTGCATAGTTACATATTGGTAAGATAGTGATGATGATAATATCCAAACTAAATATATGGAAATTTTTGAAATATATATTTAAATACTATCAATGTAGAAGAATATTTATCCCATAATATATTCACACCTATGGGATTTGGAACCTATTGATATGATTCATACACATAAAAAAGGATCAATCAAAAAATATTATAGACACACAATATTCCAAGGACAAAGGAAAGGATAATGTTTAATATAATCAAAGTGTCAATACTTATGGTAGTATTAATTCACAATAACAACATAAAAATTAATCCTTATGTCTAAACATCACATCACTTAAAGACAAGATTTCACATACTTATAGTTAATGTCACATATCCTTAGGAATAATTACAAGAGAAAAAAAGAATAAAATCAAATAATAAAAATTAAAAATGGCATAAGGTGAACATGCCAAGTTAATAAATGAAAATATTGAAAATAAACAACTTTAAGTAAAACAAGTTCAAAAAGAAAGGTGAAAAAAGTTAAAGTATAAATGGAAATAATTAAAAAATAGAAGTTACTACAAATTAAAAAATGAGAAATTAAAAAAATAAACTCAAGCTATGAAATATAACATTCTAAAGATAGGGCTTCTTACAAAGGAAACTCAAAATAAAGACACACCAAATAAGGCTAGCATGGTTGCAAAAGTGGCTAGTAAAATTCATTCTTCATATTTAGAGACTTTTATTCTTGGTATCCACATTGATGGGAAGAAATGCATTGAGGTTGAGATTTCATTTTTTCATGAGGTCAATAGATGTATCTTGAAATTTACTCAATACTTGTGGTACTATAAAAAAAATTGGGTTATATTACTCACCCTTATAGTTGTATTAGATCCATTTTTCTACTAGTAACACTTGGATAAAAAACATAATATGTTATATTGGACATTGACACTACCTTGGATCCATGTAATCAAAAATTGGGAAAATCATGGATGAGATAAATTATGGAAACGTACGCAAAAAAATATTGATTATGTCACATTTGAGCATGAATATGTAATTATATCAATTTCAAGATAAGATTAATCCATCAAACAAGACCATATAAAATAAAATACCTCTTTATCTGTCATTCTAGTAAATACATTTACTATAATCACAATAGAAAAACATATATAGCTTCTTCATATCTATTCATGCTTTTTATTCTTGTATTATTTTATCCTTTAGATTTATTCCATTTGGTATTAAATTTTTTTGTCTATGGTTTATTCTTATCTGAACATCCACAATATTCATCCCATAAGGAAATTTTTTTATGGCAGGGTACTTGAGCATTTTAAAATATCAACTATTCACATATAATTTATTCTTACATGATTACATATTCTTAATTTTACACACTACATAAGTATACATAGATTTTTTCCCACTATGGGCATGTGGATTTATATCTCCACATATTATATCAAGCTACATTATTTCAATAAAATATATATTAGGATACTTATTATGTACTTCCACATTCTCCACATTTCCATGCTTTCATATCTAGTTCACACTATGCCTTGACATGGTTTGTAGATTATTTATATCCCTCCCATTATTAAATTTTTGAAGCCTTTTTAATTACATTAAAAATATATAAAAAATTAAATAAACATTCAAATATCTCAAAAATTCACAAAAAAAAATATTATCAAAATTATAAAAACATTTAATACATTTTCAAAAATTAAAAATTCAGGACCTAAGCATAACATGAATTTCTAGTTTAGTTGTTTACATATGTTATTTGTCACATATTTTGGTACATAATTATTTTTATTAAACACACATTTATTTCATGAGGTCTATGAGTGTGATGCATGAAATACATATTTACATGGACTTTTAGATGCCAGATTCCCTTTTACCTAGTGGCCATGCTAATAATGGGGGCATCTAAGTTCTACAGGTTATATTATAACATGTGATATTTTTATATGACCTCGAATTCCATATAGTGATACATATATTACAAGCATATTACTAACTAATTATATCTATCATTGTGTTATATGAATATGCTACTTTTTGTATGATAAGACATTAAACATATGGATTTAATAGACTAGTTCTCACTTGTTATATGCTCCTTAATTTTTATTTAATTTCTTGCATGATATGTTATGAAATTGTTCACTTATTGTTTTTATCCCTTAGACTTTGTGTCAAAATTTATTGAACATACCAATGATATTTGTGCTTGGCATATGCAATAATGTTCATCTGTGGCCTTTGCCCTATGTTTTGTGTGACATTTGAACATGTCCCTTTATTGAGACATTCTTAATATCCCTTACATGAGGACCATAACATTTGTTTTTGTGACATATTAATGTAAATTATATGTATCAATTGGTATTATATTATGACATTGTGTGATATTTCATGAAATATTTTATTGTCCATGTTCTACTTGAAGATATTGATTAATGATACCATGATACATATCATGCACTGTTATTGTGTAGTACACTTTAGATATGGTTACATTCCTAGCTGTTAAATGTATCTATAAATTATATTTGTATGCCTCTAATATGTTAAAAACATTCTTCAATGAAAAATAAATTTCTATGATGACCTAATCTTGACATGATGACATAATTACTATATTAATCATATCTTTATCACGCAATATAGTTAACTCTTATTTTGAGATGAGTGACTTGTATGCTAGATCCATCATCTAAGATGAGGGACATCATAGTGGTATTATCTTTTATTGAAGCCTCCATGAACAAAAAAATCAGATTTGGGATAGAACACAAGGTTCAAAGATACAAAATACAAATTTTTAAATATTCAAAGTAATTCAAAGATCAAATTTTATGATAGAGTAAAATATTTCAAAGATTTCAAAAATCAAACACACGAAAAACATTGTAATATTAAAATAAATTATGGGGTAATATGAAATGTATATGCACTTATTTTTTAAAGATAAAAAGTAGAATTTCATACAAACTTGAATACATGTGCAAAAATATTACAATATCAAAGTTACATGTTTCAAAAAAAATTACAATTAAGGATATGGGTTCATAGGATTATGTATCACTTGGAACAAGATTCAATTGGAATGATAATTATTCATGTCCATGCTTATTCAAAGATAAAAGTAACATTTTCAAAGTTTAAATTTATAATTTAAAATGTAAACTATTCATTTTAGTTCAAATCTATGAGAAATGCAGTCATGATGGGGGATGAATATTTTTCATTATCTTTTGATTATGAATATAATTTATATCCATCTACAACATTGTGATTAATTTTTTTATAGGTAATGTATTTTTTAGTTTATTTATACTCAATGCCCTTGGAATTACTTAGAGTGAACCCATTGTGTGGTCCCATCTTTTGGTGTGGGTGATGTAGGCTTGAGTCTACTAACAATCAATGAATTTAGAATCACTTCTAGTGAACACATCGTGGATAAAAATTTTCAGATTATTTAAATGGGTATTATTCCCCTTATATGAGAGTAAAAATCATGAATATTTACAACTCAAGTGTGTGATTAGTTTTTCAAAATTAAAACTTGGTCATTCTTAATCAGCTTTAGTTCAAATTATCTAATTGATTCAACAAGGTTGAAGAGTTCTCCATCATTAATTATAGCTTGAATTGAAATTTGGTTTCATTTAGATACATATGTAATCTTTACTTTTTCTCCGTTTAATTTTTTAAATTTTAAAGTTTAACTATTTCATATTTCAAATATGGGAAAATGACTTCATGTTCTATTGTAGGGTTTGCTAAATTTCAGTGCCCTTCACAATTAGAGTACCCTATAAAATAAAAAGTGGGTTATAGACATGTCATATCCCATCTATACATGCTATTATTTTAATGTCTTGATATGATGTTTGATGTTACATTTAGAATATTGAGACATTTGTACCATTTTTTATTACTTCATGAGTAGTTACTATGATGTTTTAGTTATATTTTTATTATTAATATTATAATTTCACTAATTTTAATTTATATTATATCAATCCAATACTTATAATGTAATATTTGTGATTTTAGATGATACCTAGGTGATGAAATAGATTTGAGACTAGAATTATTCACCAAGGAGATGTTTTAGTTCATATAGGTAAATGAACATTGAGATAAAAAAGAAGAGATATAATTATTTCAACCTATGTTTTATTTCCCCATATTGTGTTGTAAAATTTAGAGTGTTGTGCATGTTTTTTAGTTTATTTTTTGGAATCCATCATTGACATTTAGCCAATTATACTTCTTAGTTTTATTATTTATTGGTTTTTGGAACATTCATTACTATTGAAGTAATTTATGTTGGAATTATACTATGAATCAATTATTATGTTTGATTTGTGTAACAAGTACCTTGGATATTTTTAAGACTTAGTACATGGTCGTGTAAATCATTTCCTTAATGATTATAACCTTAAATCATAATGCATGATTACCTAGTTGAATGTTGGTGAAATGTTGATTTAGGTTATGCAAGTGAAAGGTCTTTTTGAATATTTGTTTGGTCATTATGAGACCTTGGCACTATGGTTATTTTTTTACATTTAAATTAGGTCTAATTACCTAATCATTTTGATTATGTTTTGGAGGATTTAGATCTTGATTCATTTTGTGAGTATACTGGAGTGGAAATTGGAGAAGATAAGGGGAAGCTATTGTGCAACCAAGTTGAACATGGAGTTCTATACTCCACTTGACTTACTAGGAGAAAAATGGAAATGAGGAAATAGTGAAAATTAGGTAAAATCTGCATTGGAATAATAACATGGGAGGTGTGTAAGGAGAAAATAAATAATTTTTTTAGAGAAAGTAAGGAACTTGAAATAAAATTTTCACATTCAAACAATTATGTATATTTATTTTAATGAAGCATTACAACTTTTGCTTCTTAGTGGAAACCCTAAGAAGGTGAAAGGGTTATAGGAAGGGATTCCCCCATTCCTAAAAATCTTCCACCATTCCTTTTGAGTTTACTTAAAACATATATGTTTTGATTTTTATATTATTTGAATGAGAAATAATGGGATTTCAAAGTAAAATCCTTCATGGGTGAGGCCATTTGGAACCATCTCACCCATTGGAATTGTTGTATCGATGTGTTCGTGTATGATTATGTTGGGATTTTTTTTTTATTATTCTGTGAAACCCTTATCTGTCAGATTGGATCTCTTTTCTTAAATCCTATAATTCATTTATTTTTATGAGTTTGGAGCATGTGTATAGTGACTTATTATTCTATCCCTAGACTAGTGGTTAGGTTGGTTATTGTACCATAAATGGATAGACTCATATTATACATTACTCATTTTTTGTGCCTAGTTACAAGGATGGTTATTCCTAGTTATTTTTACATGGAATTTAAAATGGATTCATATTGGTGCTAATGATATTGAGTCAATTGATATATTAAAACTATATTATTTATTGTCTTAATTATTAAAGAAACATTCTTTGTATTTCATTGTAAATGATAATCAATTTAGGATTTTTATTGGCTTGAAGGCATATATATATATATATATATATATATATATATATATATATATTATTTTATTATATTTTGATTTGGTTAATGTTTTATTAAATTTTCTATAAAAACTCATTAAGATTCCTTGTTATGTATAAAATAGTAATATTATTTTAAATAACGCTGACATTGGAAACTTTCTTGGTTTATAATGTTGATGTACCTTTGATCCTTGGTTAAAATAAAATATTAATTGCATTACATTGTCATATGTAAAGTTGTAAATTATCCAATTGATTTTTGGTAAGAGTTTATTCATCGTATCTAATACCTCTGAACATATAAATGTTTGAATCAAACCAATGTAGATATTTAAATTTAGGTACCACATGAGGCTATATAATTTAATTATCCTTTATTTTACTTATATTTATATTATATAAGGTTTGATATATGTTTATTTTCATTCACTACTAGTTGAAGTAGGAATGCATGTAATGCATTATTTTGGAGAGAACGTAAATACCTATATTTATGAACCATTATTGGGATATAATTTTACATAGTTTTGGTATGTTAATAATTTTGGAGCTTGAGAAATTTTGAAATAAGGGATATTGGTTATTAATTATGATTTTTGATAACTATTTTCATTTTCCTAAATTCATAAAAATAATAAGATACAATATTAAATGGAAACATACATGGGTTATTGATGTATGTGTATATTATATTTAGTTGTTCCTTATCTTGAAAATATGCTTGGAACCTTGTAACAACATACAATTCATCTACTAGTATGATTCAAGTAAGAAAGGTTTATTTCAATAATAAACTTGTGTGGCATGTTGTAAGAAATCATGATTTGGTTTTCTCTTATTCTTCAATTAAAATATATATTGGGTGTATTTCGTTCTAGTTGTTTAACAAATTTTCTTCAGTGACATGAATGATAATTATTAGGATTTCATCAATAGATATTAGTTGGTAAATTAAGTGGGTAGTGATTTATTTCTCAGCCATTATTTATTATAAAATAATGATATAAAACTAAAATAGGTCTATGGTCATCTCTTGATAATAATTGATTATTTTATAATTATAAAAATAGATGAATATTGTTATAGTATGATATTATTATTTTTAAAGAAAGTCAAAATTATAATTATTATCTTATAGTTAAAATTGTACCTTATTATAAAGGAAACAATTTTATGTTGATAATCTGTAAACATGTTATATATTATTATAATAATGTTTTTTGGATTAATTATAAATTCATGGTTGCATTATGGTAGTATGATACTTTTGGTTGAATTTTATTATGACATATTGGTTTTAGTAAAAAATATGAGATCTTAATTTAGGTTATGTTATTCAAATTATTATGAAAAGCACAAATTGAAATATGGATAAAATGAGTTAAGATTGTTTATAAACTTAATAAAGAACTATAATTATTTTAAAATGTGAGACATGTGAAAACAAGTGTACCTTATAAGTATCAATGCACTTCCTACATGATATTAGTTATCTATTAAAACTAATTTGGTAATTCTATCATCACTACAAGTACACATGTTTCAATAGGTATTGCTCATTAATATATGGATTTAAGTATATTTTGATTGTATTATTAAATATGAAACTCTATGACCAACCCATTTGTATAAACATTGGCCTATCACTACATAGGGTGAACTTGGTTTTTTAGCAAAGTGACAGTCATGAATTTTGGAATGTTGTAATCACTTGTTGAAAAATCTTTTGAATGTATTGAAATTAAGGGAAATATCATTTTATTAACTAAGTACTAATGGATAATTTCAATAAATTTATTCAATAATTATTGATCAAGGATTAGGTTATTATTTATTAAATAAAGGGATAATCATTCCAAAAATTCTAATTGTATGATTTAATATGTTGTAATAAATGTTTTAAGAAACTATTAAGTGACATGAAAATATGTTATTATTTTTGGGAAGCATTATAGATTATATGGATTTGATAGAGATTGTTGTTTAATTAATGGTTGGAAATTATAGTTAAAGGGTTACACCTTTGCTTAATTATATAATGAACAACCTAAACATGTATGACCATGAAGATGATCCTAAATAAATTATTATTATAATGAGACATGGCACACTAACATGGAGTTTGAGATCTTTCAAATAATTTTTTAGTGACCAAAATTACACTGAAGCAATTGAGCCCTTATAAAATGAAAATGTCTAAGTCTAGATGAGTAAAGTATAAATGCTTAAGTACATAGCCCAAATTTCATCTCCAAGTGATCCTCAAAAAGGATAGTTTCATGTGAAAATCAGCTAAGTGTTAATCTAGGTTTTACTTAGTGTGTTTTAAGCCTTAGGGTCTTCAAGTTTTTGTCAGGACATTTTGCTTGAAGGAAATACACCTTCAGGATTTTTGTTCATGTAAAAATTTTTAAGACTTATTTTCATAAAAAAAATTATCCATGATAAAAAAATTGATAAAGTCTATTTATTTCAAGTAAAACATATTACCCTATTTCTTTTAGTCATTTTTCCCTTGTAAAATATTTGAAGGGTCATTTTGCCTTTGCAAAATCCCTAAAGGGTCATTTATTTTGGGTATTTTACCCTTGTAAAATTTTTGAAGGGTCATTTTACCTTTAAAAAATCCCTGAAGGCTCATTTCTTTTGGGAATTTTTCCCTTGAATTTTTTTTGAATGTCACTTTTTGAAGATCTAAAGGACAATTTCAATAAGTCTTAATGATGCATAAAAAATAGGCCAATCTTCTGGAGGCCATAAAATTTGACCTGTAGCTCTATTTAAACCCTTACACATGCCAAAATGACCATCTCAAATTTTTTGATGATGTCATATCTACTTAGAGTTGATTTACATATTTTTTGAAGGCCATATATGATAATCTAAGGGTACAAAATTACCATTTAATGATTTTTTTGAGAATTTCCTATTTATAATTTTTTTTTATTTTTAGGTCTGGACATCAACTTTAGTTGAATCTTGTTTGATAGGTTAATTTTAGCATTTAGCATATTTCAAGAGATTTTTAGAGCTATTTGTGCTTGCATGTAAAACTTATTAAAAATAACAGCTACTAAAAATAGATGTTTTTTTAGATTTTATTTTTTTTAGTATTTTTGCATGTCAACTCTAAATTATGAGTTGAGGCTTATTTAGGCATGGTTTGGGTTTATAATTATTTCAATTCATTTAATATGAATCAATTCTAAGTATTGTTTCAAGATCTTAGCCTATTGGTAATTTTATTGTCTTGATAGTTTTTGGGTTCATTACTGAAGGACACTTTCAAAAGATCTAAAGGGTCATTCCAAAAGGTTAAAGGGAAATTCCATAGGGTAAGCCTTTGTAAAATCCTTGAAGGGTCATTTATTTCAGGAATTTTTTCACTTTTAAAATCTTTGAAGGGTCATTTAATAAATCCCAAAAGAATTGCAAATTTTTAGAAAAGGTGAAAAGTCTTATTTTATTTCAGACTTTTTCCCATGGCAAAAAGTCTAAACGGTATGTGCCCTTTGATAATTTTACCCACACAAAAATCTCATCAAAAGTCCTTTGTTTTAGAAAAGATGTCAAGTCTAAATTCCTTTGACAAGTGTAAGGATCAATTTCTTCACTAGAATTGCACAACTCAATTTCATTAGGGAAATTATTTCAAACAAATTATCTGAAACAATTGTCCCAACAAAGACAAAAGTGTTGAAGTCCAATTATTTTAGGAAAAGTTCTTATCTATTTCAGAGAAATTGTTTTGGATATTTTGTTTGAGATAATTATACCAACAAAGAGAAGGGTCAAAGACTCATTTCCATCGAGCAAATTACTCATCGCAAAAAGCTTGAAGGAATTAATTCCATCAAACATTTTGTTTCCAGTAAAAGGCTTGAATGTGCTCAATATTTTAGAGAGATTGTTGTGGGGATGCAATAAAAAAAAAGTCCAAAACAAAAACACCAATGACAAAAGTTAACCAGAATAAAAGTCCCAACATAAAAAGGTCAAAACTAAGAATTCTTGTGGAATAATTATCCTAGTGAAATTAATGCTAAGGCAAAGAGCTTGTAGACCAAATTATTGAAGACAAAATATAAGGAATTTCCCTATATTACATGAGTGTCATGATCTCGTGGATGTTTTTTTAAAGTCATGTAGACATCAACTTTAGGCCATAAAAATTAGCTATTAAAGTTTAAATGTTTTAATTCAACCACATGAGCATCAAATTTAGGCCCTGTGAAGTAGTTGTTTGGTTTTAAATAGAGGTAGATACATGGCATGAATTTACATAGAGTAGTATTATCTAATGGTGCATGATAAAATATAGATAGCTAAAGGAACCTAAGACTAGTGTAGGTTTGACAAGTGTTGATCTCATGGGGCATAGTTAAAAGTTTGAGCATGTTTCAAAGATCCAACAATGTGAGTAGATAGTTGATGATTCAATAAGGGCCCAAGATAGAGCCAACTACTTTTACATGGAATGATATCACTTAATGTACTAGATACTATTTATAAGAGACAAAAATCTTGTGGGGCTACCAAATGGCACAACCTCAAGGTCGAGTGTAAATAGTAGCCAATAACATTTTTCCCCTTGGATCATGATATAATGTAATGCATTGCATACCTAAGAAAAATATGATGGAAATCAAAGAGTTGAAGCACTCCAAGATATTCCAAGATGATGTGATGAGGATAAGTGTCAAGCCCTTAGTGATAAACCAAGAAAATAAATGGTTCAAAATTGATTGTGCATATAATAAATTGACATTATGAATGTGAGAAAAAAATTTAAAGGGAAAAATGAAACATAACCTAAGTTGTGTATTCTTCACTTGCTTCACTTGTCTGAGATCCTCCATGGGAAAGATATTATAGGATTATAAGATCAAAGTGGGCCACTCTAAGGAATATCTTCAAGCAACCATGAATCAAGAATATTCTCAAGTAATCATCACAAGGTAGTAGGATTTATTTGGAATGCATAAGAGGAAGTCAACTATCTATAAAAATTATAGATTTTCCATCAATTAATGACAAAGCATCTCCAATCAATTACACATGAGAATAAAGTTTATTCAGATCTTCAAATGATTATTCTCTTTTTAGCTCATGTAGAGGGAATCTCCCACCATGAAATCAAATGATATGCTACAAATTTTAATCATTCCTTGTAGAGGTAGTTGTAATAATCATTTTTTTTGTAGTTACATTAGGATTTTAGGCATGGCAAAGGAATATTTATCAACTAGGGGCATCTTGGTGAGACTTTGGCACTTGTAGATTTGAAATGGGTTTAAAATGTATAAATAGAAGGATTGTCTTCTATTTAAGAGGTTTTTTTACCATTGTGTTGGTTATTATGGTCATTATTTTTAGCCTTTAGTTCTTCCTTAGTATAAACTCTTCCACATTTTGGGATCATTATTGTGTGTATTTTCCCTCTCTTACTAAGGTGGTTATAGCTATAGAGCCATTAGTAAGATCTGAAAGCATCTCTATATGTCTCCCCTATCCAAAATGGAGTAAATCCACCATGTTTGTCCCCATGACATCATATTGAAACATTATTGTATGTGAGATTTTATTTCAAATCAATGTAAAATATTTGTAGTTCTTTATTTTATCCTATTAATGAAATGTAATATTGTTTTTTACAAGTTATATTGATTGGATATTTGGGTTTGTGTTCATTACTCATTTTCATTCTAAGCATGTACCTAGGTTACAAATCCATTTCTATAGTTATATCTATAAATGTGTTTTTGAATATCTTTTAAGGGCACCCTATGTTCATGAATTTAGTAGTAGAAAGTATTTGAGATACTATTTTTAGTGTATATCCTAGGGTTTTAGGGATCATTTCAGCATTTTCATTCTATTGGCACTAATGGATCTAAAATTTTCCTTGTAGTTTCCATTAGCTTGAATTTAAATTTTTTTGTCTTTGTAATAAGTGATGGCATGAATGTTGAAATAATCCCTACTTATTTAAATCTACCAACACACTACCAAACCCTTACCCTTTTTATAATCATCTAACTCATCCTACCCTATCCTAACCTAAAAATAATATTTCCTTTGAATATTTTGAGTGTTATTTACTAGTAGATGCATAACTGTTGCATAATTAACATGTGTCTACATTTTTTTATTTAAATCCCAACTTTTCAATCTTATATTCAGCCTTGTTGTTGAAAAATTCTTTCAGATGAAGGTTGAATCACTTTGATATTTGTCTTTGGTATTTTGTATCTAACTAAGAACATTGCTCATTCTATGTGACAACCCTTCTCAAGTGGATTGAACAATTTTGGTTATGTTCTGCTCAATTTTGTGTTCCCTTGTGCTAATAATTCCCATGGAGGTTGAATTGTATAATCTCTCCATGTGATCAATATACCTCATAGGTCCTCTCACCTTAGTTTAGGTAAAGACAAAATTAGTAGGGAGCTGACCATACCCAATATAGGTGCCTCACAATCATTTTCTACGTCAAGTCCATTCTAGATGTTAAACCCTCCCCTAGATACAATAACATACTAGAGGGTTTTTCATCTTTTTTTTCCACTTTCTTCAAGTGTGCAAGGTTGAGTGTAAGAGGTGTACAACTTAGAACTAAAAATCTTTCTAGCACCATTGTCAAGGATTAAATTAAAGTCTAGGTCATGTGTGTTTTTAGGGACTCTTGTAGAGAGCTAGATTTGCTATCATTTTGGAAGTTCTCTACCCATTTACGATAATATGATTATCTTTGGTGAATCAACATCACCAAAACTCTTTTTGTCATCATTACCAGTGATTAAATTGAAGTCCATGTGACTTGTTTTGCTAGGGACCCTTGTAGAGAGCTAGATTTGTAACTTATCTTGTGAAGTTATCTACTCATATTTTATTTTTATATTGGCCATCAATTTTGTAGTAATTTACTAGGGACATGCCAGGAAACTTTGTGATTTGATAATTGAAATATGTTATTTGTTTCAAAGAGATATGAATTTATCATGTTCTGAGGAGATTTCCCCTTGCTGAACATGAATTTGGAAAGTTCATAGTCTTCATTTTCATATATCATCACTAACATTAGCAAGATATGGTTTCAATATGTATCACTTCAAGTTTTCAAATGGTTATATTCTATAAATTTTCTTCTAGTGCTGACTCTAAGACATCATCTAATTTCAAAGAAAGATTAATGGCCATCTTTAATATCTTAAAATTTTATATTTCTCTTGCTTATGAATTTGAAAATACTAAGGTCATCCTTTTAAGGTGACACATTTAATAAACTTATCTTACCCCTAATTATTAATCAAAAAACAAGGAGACAAGTTTGGAGGCCTATTGAATAACTAAGTAAAACTACTAGAGATTATGTGGGCTATCAAAATTCTTATAATCTTGAGCTTATATTTTTCAAAATTCCTATTGCTAAATATTATCATAATTATTTTGATCATATCTCTTCTATTGATTCAAAACTTTATATCCTTATTTACTATCTAGTTCCTTCTCAACCAATTGAATCCCCTCCCAAGTTTCATCCACCAACTCCACCTCATTCATCCCCTCATATCACTTTTCAATTTGTTATTAAACCTACCAATGAATCAATAATGAGGCAAAGGGATAAAAATGAGAATGAGTGCCATGCATTTAAAATTCCTAGGTTTAAACATATAAAATTTGATGACATGGAAGGTTATCCTAATGAAGTCCCAAATGAGGTAAGGAAATGCCTTCCAAGATTCCAAGGGAACAATGTAGTTAGTGGTGATCAGCATTTGAGGGGTTTTCACAATATCATTAAAGACTATGAGTTTGAGTATGAGGATGTGCACATTAAATTTTTTGTACACATGCTAGATGAAGACACTCTTGAGTGGTTCAATTCTCATTCTTATGGTTGTATTGATTCATGTGAAGAAATGAATAATGTTCTTAGAATTTAGTATTGTGATAGAATTAATTCAATGTTAATTTTAGCTGAATTTGAAAACATTAGAAAGAAAACTAATTATTTTTTGAAGGAATTCAACACAAATTTCAACAAATATATGATGTGATTACCTAAAAAATATTAGGCCTAGTGAGATAGCATGTTTGATCAAATACTATGATGCATTTTACAAGAGGGCTGCATATTACTTGAGGGACAAGGCTCCCACAAACTTGTGGTTGACATTCAATATGGCCATCCAAATTGATAGAAACATAAAGGTTATGGTTATGCCTTTGAATAAGTAGGTTGATGCAAAGTTGGTTGATCCAGAAAAGATATAGTCTAAGGAAACCAAACTTGAGGAGAATTTAAGACTTTGGCCTTCACTATCAAAGAGATGTCCTACAAGTTGGTTATAGTTGAGAAGGGGTTTACCCATAGGTATAAATGTGATGTTAGAAGTCAGAATAGAGGGGTTATAAAGGAAGTGCCTAAACTATTACATACCAAAGGAAATGCTATGAAGTATGATCTAGACATTGATTAGTGTGGTAAGTGTTTCCTTCAACATTAATGTTACACAGCTAAACCTAGCGGTGAAGATATAGCTTATCCTAAGTTTACATCTAAAGGTGATGATGAGATTATGATATTTAATTATCAATACTCCTCAGTCATGTTTTTTACCTTTGTAAAAATGATGGATGCTACTATTATAGATCAGTTTTGGAATGTAGTCAATAAGGTATGTGTCCCAATGTATGAATTTACTTGTGATTACAATGTGACATAATAAAATGAGTTAACCCATCATGATGTGATTGAAGATTAGAATTTTGCTTTGAAAAAAGTACTAGATATAGATGTAGAATTAAGTGACTCCATTGGGAATGTGGATGGTGTTGAGTAACTAGTAGTTATTGATGTTGAAGTTAAAAATAAGGGTGTTATTTGGAAGATGTCACTCAATGAAGATGGTATTATATTTTATTCCTTAAAATATGAAAATTTCTAGGCCCCTTTCAAGTAGTTCAATGAGTTTACAAATGACATTGTTAATCTTGGTGCACTCTTTCTTGGTACTCACCTATTTGCAGTCAAGAAACAGACTTATTATAGTTTTTGAAAAGGTACCAAGATCTTTTGGTGTGGTATTATCCATATTTAATATCATTTAAAGATGATTTGTTTCAATTTATCATCTTATTATAGCCTAGTAGTATATCATTCAAGTACGTGCAAAGATTGTTTTACTTCATCTTGAACACCAAGCAATTATAAAAGTTCAAGAGATTAAGGGATGATAGAATTTTAGAGTTGTAAATTAATGTTAGACATCTAAAACACTTCCTAAAATGGTCCCATACTTATGTACATACTGTATAGTGTTTTGTCTTTCTATTATTTTATTGTTTTATCACCCCTCTACTTTGGGCCTTATTTATATAGTTTCCCTTCATGTTTTTTTATTATGTGTTCATTTCTAGATCCTTATGATATATTTTTGTTAATTCTACCATATTTTTTTTAGCCTTTATGAATGTTTTCTAAAATTTATAACTCTTGAATAAGTGACCGGCTATATTAGCACCTAGTCTTAAATTTTGAGGTTTTTTACACACCTATAAGGGGTATGCATCTTCGAGTGAGAGCTAATGTTAGTGCCAAAAATTGTACTAAATTAATTAGTCCCTTAAATAATGAAAATTCCTAATTCTATCTGATTCAAGTATAAATTCCAAAGTCCTTAACCCAAATTCCATCTCCAAGTGCTCCTTCGATAGGTCAAGTTCATGTGAAAAATGGCTAAGTGTTAATTTGGTCTTTGCTTAGTATGTTTTAAGCCTTAGGGTCTTTAGTTTTTTAATCAAGACATTTTTCCAAACAAAAATACATATTGAGGTTTTTTGTTCACATAAAAAGTCTAAAAACTTGTTTTCATTAGGCAAATTATCCATGATAAAAAAGCTAACAAAGTCTATTTGTTTCAATTAAAATATATTTCCCTATTTCTTTCAGTCATTTTTCCCTTAAAAAATCTCTAACAAGTCATTTTACATTTGTAAAATCCTTGAAGGTTCATTTATTTTAGGCATTTTACCCTTCTAAAATCTTCAAAGGGTCATTCCTTTTGGGCATTTTGCCCTTGCAAAATTTTCAACGGGCACTTTTAGAAGATACAAATGACACTTTCAATAAGTTTGAAGGGAACATTCAAAAGATATAAAAGGCCATTACAAAAATATAAAGGGTAATTATGTAGGGCAAGCCTTTATAAAATCCATGATGGGTCATTTATTTTAGGCATTTTACCCTTGAAAAATCTCTGAAGGGTTATTTTATAAAGCTTGAAAGAATTGTGAAGTTTTGGAAAAGGTACAAAGTCTTACTTTGTTTTGGAATTTTTGCCTACAGTAAAAATTTTGAAGGGAATGTGCCCTTCTAGTATTTTTCTAGCACAAAAATCTTGACAAAATTCCTTTGTTTTGGAGAAAATGTCAAGTCCAAATTCCTTTGGCAAAAGTGTAAGGATCAATTTCTTTAGCAGAAATGCATCACTCAATTTATTCAAGAAAATTATTTTGGACAAATTATTTTAGAAAAAGTTCTCAATTATTTTAGATAAATTGTTTTGAACATTTTATTTGAGATAATTATCCTGATAAAAAGAAGGGCTTAGGACTCTTTTCCATCAGGCAAATTGTTCATGGTAAAAATACTAAAGGAATTAATTCCATTAGATATTTTGTCCATGGTAAAATGCCTAAATATACTCAATATTTTGGAGAGATTGTTACAAGGATGTAAGAAACAAAAAGCCTAAAATAAGAACACCAAAGATAGAAGTCCCCTAGAATAAAATTCTTGACATAAAATGGCCAAAACTAGGAATTATTGTAGAATAATTATCTCGGTGAAATTATTTCCAAGACAAAGAGCCTATAGACCAAATTGCCAAAGACAAAATATTTGAAGTAATTTACCTAAATAACATGAGTGTGAAAGTCTCTTATATAAAATTTTTGAATCACACAAATGTCAAATTTATGCCACAAAAAGTAACTTTTGGAGTTTAAATGTTCCAAGATAGTCCTGCAAGTGTCAAATTTAGGCCCTATGAAGTAGCCATTAGGTTTCAAATAGATGCATATTTATGAAATACATTTGTGCAAACTAGGATGATTTGATGGTGCATGATCAAATCTATATAGTCAAATGAACCCAAGACTAGTGTAGGCATGACAAGTGTCAAGCTTGTAAGGCATAGTTAAAAGTTTGAGAATGTTCTAAAGATCCAACAATAAAAGTAGATAGTTGATAATTCAATGGGGGAAGAGATGTACCCAGCTACTTCCACATGGTGTGATAGTGCTTAGTATAATAGAGACTATTTGAGAGGGACACATAAAGCCCATGGGCACACTAAATGGCACAACCTCATGGCTAAGTATAGATAATAGCCAATGAAATTTTACACCTTAGATCATGATCTAATGGAATGCATTTTCCTACCAAAGAAAAATTTGATGACAAGCAAAGATTTGAAGTATTCCAATATCCTCTAGGGAGATGCAAGGAAGATAAGTGTCAAGCCCTTAATGAGTAACCAAGAAAATAAATGGTTTATGATTGATCATGCATCCAATAGATCAATGATGTGAATTAGAGTGGACTTTTCAAAAGGAAAAAAGGAAACATAACCTAAGTTATGCATTCTTCATCTGGTTCATTTGTTTGATCTCCTCCATGGGAAAGTTATTGTAAGATTATAATATCAAAGTGGGCCACTCTAAGGTGTATCTTCTAGTAGCTATGAATCAATAATATTCTCAAGACATCATCACAAGGTAATGGGTTTTTTTTGGCATACACAGGAGGAAGGCAACTATCCAGAAGATTCCATGTTTGTTATCAATTAAAAAAAAAAGATATTTAGATAGTTTCACATGAGGACAAAGTTTTTATTGCTCCTTAAGAAAATATTATCTTTTTAGCTCATGTGGAGGAAATCTCCCACCATGAAATAAAAGGATATACTCCAAATAAATCATCATTCCTTAGATAGGTAGTTGAAATAATCATTTTCCTTCTAGTTACATCAAGATTTTAGGTGTGGCAAAGGAATATTTTATAGATGGGATCATCTTGGTGGGACTTTGGCACTTGGAGATTTGAAATGGGTAAAAAATTTATAACTATATGGATTATATTCTATTTAAGAGGTTGGTTGTTCATTATGTTGGTCATTACATTTATTGTTATTGGTCTTTGGTTCATCCTTAGTATAGACTCTTCCACATTTTTGGATCACTATTGTGTGTATTTTCTCTCTTGCTAAGGTGGTTATAGTTTTACAACCATTATAAATCTCTAAGAGCATCTCTGTATGTCTTCCCTATCTAACATGGATCAAATCCACCATTCTTGTCCTTATGGTAGTAATTTGAAACACTGGTGTATGTTATATTTTTTTAAGTCAATGGAAAATATTTGTGGTTATTTATTATATCTTATTAATGAAATGCAATAATATGTTTCACAAGTTCTAATGACTGGATATTTAGGTTTGTATTCATTACTAGTTGTCATTTTGAGCATGTACCTAGGTTATAAATCCCTTTCTACATTTATATTTGGAAATGTGTTATTGAATAGCTTTTAAGGGCACATTAGGTTCTTGAATTTAAAAGGAGAAAGTAATTGAGATTATATTTTCAGTGTATGATCTAAGGTTTTTATGGATCATTTGTAAATTTACATTCTATTATCACCAATGAATTCAAATTTATCCTTATAGTTTCCATTACCTTATATTTAAAATATTATACATCTTTATAATAACTGATGGCATGAATGTTGAAATAATCACTATTGATTGAAATCCACCAGCACACTACCATGCCCTTCCCATTTTTATAATCATATAACTCATCCTACCCAATCCTACCCTATAAATAATACCCCCATTACATATTTTGAGTGTTATTTTCTATTAGATGCATAAATGGTGCATAATTAACATGTCTGTGTTTTATGAATTAAAACCTAGCATTGAAATCTTTTATTTAGCCCTATTGTTGAAAAATTCTTTCAAATAAATGTTATAATAACTTTGATATGTATTTTTAGTATATTGTATCTAACTAAGAACATTTTCACATTATGTGTGATAAACCTTCCTAGGTGGAGTGAGTGATTGTGGTTTTGTTCTTGTTAGAGTTGTGATCTCTTATGCCAATAATCCCCATGGAAGTTGAATTGCATAATCTCTCCATGTGAGAAAGCTACCTGATAGGTCCTCTCATATTGGTTTAGGTAGAGCCAAAAGTAGCAAGGAACGGACCATACCCTCTATAGGTACCTCACAATCATTTTTTGCATCTATTCCATTCTAGATGATAAACCCTCCTCCAATTACAATGACATAATAATGGGTTTTCCATATTTGTTTGCCATTTTTTTCAAGTGTGCAAGGTCAAGCTTAAGAGGTTTACAATTGGGAACCAATAGAATTATTTTTTAAGAACCTTAATTTATGAGATACTATTCTAAAAATAAAACTTATCTTGATTACCTAAACTCAATCTAATTTGGAAGTCTGACTATTAAGTGTTCATGAGAATTCTATGCTTTCATGTTTAAGTTGGAAATGTAGATGTACTTCAAAAGCCTAAGTGGTTGATCCTTGAGCTATTATTAGAATTTATGTAAGATACTTAACACTTGGGTTACTAATACTTCCCTCATCTACAATAAGTGGATAAATTAATATTATACTTAAATTCATTAATGTTTTTAGAAATGGTGGTGTAAGTATGGGCATTGTTGTTGGAATGTGTATTGAATAACCTTAAAGGTCAATTTTTTTATGGTTTGAATTTTGGGGAATTTGATCTAGAGTATCAAAGAATTATTATAGTCTAGGGAACTCTGGGTAAACTTTGGGATAAATTTTTTTGGGGTGTCCTTTATAATCGTGAAGAATCAATCCAACCAACACATTATAAATGGTGGTAGTGTTATTATTGACAAGCATAAACCCAATGATCATGTTGGTAATAATGTCGATAATTATCATGTAAGTAAAAATGTTGATGCATAAATAATTTGGTGAAAATGCTAACCATTACCATGCTAGCATAATTTCATTTTAGATGACATCTTAGTTTGACTCCATAACATTAAATTTTATTTTGAAATCTATGTTCAGAGGTTTAATAATATGGAAAATATGAAAGAAGTTTATGAGGAAGTAACAAGGGATGAAAATACAAGGCAACCAAATGTTATGGATGCCATCATCAAGGAGCTTAAGAAGATTCCAACTATTGCTTTTTCTAGTGGATAATTTGGAGATGCCATGGAATCATGGATCTTTAACATACATAAATATATCACTCTAAATAATATGGGCTGAAATTTCAAAGATCATATTGGAGTCTACTAGTTGACAGGTGATGATGCCTTATGGTGGAACCATTTGTGTTATCTTAAGGGTTATGACCATATTAATATTTCATGGGATAAATTTGAGAGGAATTTCAAGAAGAGGTATTTGAATAATTCCTTCAAGTAAAAAAAATTATAAAACTTTAGCTACTAAAGCTGGGCACTATTGTTATTCTTGAGTATGAGAAAAAATTTCACAACCTCTTACGTTATGTAAACTACATTCATGATGAAGAAACTAAAGTTACTAAGTTAAAGCTAGGTTTTTAGGAGGTACTAAATCATGATTTAAACATGAAAATACCACAGACTTTGGTTTTTTTCAATCAAATATGTACATCATATAAAAGATAAGGAAAAGTTTAGCCAAAAGGAAAGATGAACTTTAGAACAACATGTTTTAGTATAAGACAAAAGTGTAAAGTCGTCCACTAAGTAAAATTTTTTTTAAATAAAAATTGAATTTTTTTTTATGAAAAATAAAAATAATTCTATAAAATTTCAAAATTATAACAAAGGTTCCAAACCTCAAAAGTTTCTAAAATAAAACAACATGAACCACAACCAATAGTAAGATAGCTTCCATGGCCTTACCACAGGAGCTAATATTGTACCTTTTTCTCAAAAAAAAATGTTTTACTATGTTTGGAGTGTATTAATAACCATTAACATAAGGATCCTCTTTCGCTATAAGGTAATCAACTTGTTAACGACTAGTTGTATGTTACTATAATAATATGAATGTTGACCTATGGTCTACCCCAACTAAAACTGTAGGTATACTTTGTGGTTTTTACTTGACTATTTTAATAGATTAGAGTGAAACTAATAATTTAATTTATCCTAAGATTAATTTTAAGTGAAAAAATAAATCCTTTGAACTAAGATAAGGATGGGATGTGGAGTTTAGCACCTGAAAAAGAGTAGTTATTTTAGAGTGATTATAAAAAAACTAAGCTTGACTTTGGGTTCTTAAAGATTTAATTAAATATGTTTTGGGCACCTATGGGTATTATAATTTTATCATACATAATTATTGTCTATAACATCACCAATAAAATATTGATTTCTTTAGTAAAATAATATAATGCCTTGATGATATAGGTAAACCTATGGAAATCTAAGGTGTTATAAGTCCTTTGGCCAAAAAGACTCTTTCAACCTTGTAGTTGAAAAGAGTGGTAAGAAAAGGATGAAAACTTTATTCAATTTAGTTAAATGAAATTTATAAGAAGCAATAACCTAATCTATGAGAGTATCTTATTTTAAGATATTTTGAAAATGTATTTCCTAGAGAACTACCTAGTTTGCATCTTAAGAGAGAGTTTTATTTTTCCATAGTCATCATACCTAGATATACACCTACATCTAAACCCCCATATAGTATTAATGTGGTAGATATAATAGAACTCAAGGTTTATCTACAATATATATTGGAAATTGGATTGATTAGGCCATGTGTATCACCTTGGGGAGCCCCAATTATCTTCATCAAGAAGAATGATGGTACATTGAGACTTTGCATTGACTATCACATGTTGAATAAATTCACAATAAAAAACAAAAACCACATTCCTAGAATCTATGATATGTTTTATAAAATTAAGGGAGCAATTAAATTATCTAAACTAGATCTTTGTTCATGTTATCACCAACTTTGCATCAAATACAAACATGTGCATATAACTGATTTTAAGATAAGGTATGTACATTGTGAATTTGTTGTTATCACTTTTGGTCTAAAATTTCACCTGTTACTTTCATAAACCTTATGAATAATTTATTTAAATATTTCATAGATATAGTAATCTACTCTAAGAATGAGGCAAAACATGAGTAACACTTACTCTTAGGTTTTTAAAGGTTAAAGTAACATAAGTTGTATGGTAAGCTTTCTAAATGATCTTTATACTAAAGAGAAATTAAATACTTAGGGCATGCCATTCATGAAGACTATTTTTAATTGATCTTTCAAGGATTATAGTTATTAATAAGTTGCCAAATCCTAAAAATGTACATGAGGTGTGTAGTTTCATGTGGTTGGACGGTTGTTATAAAAGGTTTGCATAAAACTTCTCAATAATTACTATCCTTATTAAATCCTTAAAAAATAATGGAAATAAATTTTATTTTACCCCATAATTTGAAATAGATTTCCAAAATTTGAAAAATTGTTAAATTCAACACTTATTTTTCATTAGAGATCCAAATAAAAACTTTGAAATATGGGTTGATGCTTGTAAAGTAGGCATTAGAGTTATTCAGACTCAATATGGAAAAGTAATTGCTTATGAGTATTATAATATCAAATCAAATGAAAATAAATACCCAACTCATGACCTTTAATTAGTAGTTGTGGTTCATGCAATTAATCAATGGAAACATTTCTTGCTTGGGAAACATTTCAAACAAAATTTTGATCATTGTGTTTAGTACATTTTTTCACTCAAGATGAACTAAATGTGAGACAAATAAGGTGGTTAGAATTTATCAAAAACTTTGATATTGATATTGATTATGTAAAAGGTAATAAAATATAGTGGATAATTCTCTTATTAAGACTTATATTGTTCTAATTTCTATTTTTACGTCAATTTTTAGAAAATACATTCTAACTAAGTAGAAAATTGACCCCAAATACATATGTGATAATTTTTCAAATGTAACAATAAAAAATATGTTTCTAATTTCTCTTTAGACTTACATATAATTATGATACACCAAGTAATAATTTATGATCTTGATTATATGAATTTAAGTTAGTAAGTGTTCGAATAAGTGTATATCACAACTCATTTCACTCATTCAAGTGTTACTAAAATGACACATGAGCTGAAAAATATTTATTTTTGGACTAGTTAAATAAGGATGTATTTAATTTTGTATAAAAATGTTTAGAATTTTAGTGTGATAATTTTAAATATTACCATCTAGGTGGTTTTTTGTATCCTTTTGATATTATAGAAAGGAAATGGGAAGTGATTTCAATGGATTTCATTTTAAGACTGCCCAAGTATTGAGGTAGGAATGATACAATTCTTATTGTAATTGATAAAATGGAAAATGTTTCTTATTTTATTATGGTTAATGTGATTGATGATACCTACAACTTTGATAAAAAAAAAGTGAAGGAATTTATTTGCCTTCATGGTATTTCACAAGTGATTTTCTCTGATAAAGATAAGTTTTTCATTTCCAAATTTTGGAAGATATTAATGGCTACATTTGACACAAAATTATATTTCATTTCACCTTATCATCTTAAAATGGATGGATAGCATGAATTATTGAATCTCATAGTATAAGATATGTTGAGAATGTATGTAATGGACCAATAGTTTAAATGGTAGGACTACCTACACTTGGTTGAATTTTCTCACAATAATACATATCATTATGTTATTAATATAACACCCTTCAAAACCTTGTATGGGTGAAAGTCAAAACCCTAGTTGTCTAGGATAGTTTGGGAATATTAGTTTTTTAGGTCTAGAAACTTTGTAAGAATATGATGATCAAATTTTTGTATTTTTTCAAAGCCTAAAAGCTATCTTTGAAAGGCATAAAAGTTGTGTTAATCTAAAATGGTCACTAAGATAATTTTTAATGTCAAGTAAAATTTTATTAAGAGTAATACCACATTAAAGATATATTAATTTTGGTAAGTCATCAAAACTAGCTTTATAATTTTTTAGTTCATTCAACATTATGGAAAATATTATCCTAGTTGTTTATAATTTAGATCTTCCTCATTATCTATCTAAAATTAATGATATGTTTCATGTGGCACTATTATGAAAATATTTTTATATTCCTTATCACAATTGGATTGGAATAATATATAGGTGGTGGATGAAAAGATGATTTATTTTTAACCTAATAATATCTTAACCAATCATAACATTATCTTTCAAAACAAATATATATAACAAGTTTTGGCATAATGTGATTAACTGAGTGATCAAAGTTCCATGTAGGAAGATGAAAATCATTTACAACACTATTCTCACTTATTTAATTAGGATCTATGATAGTATCTCATTTTAAGAGGGATGGATGTCATATCATATTTAGACATCATATTATATTATTATGTTGTTATGATAGTTGATGTTACATTTGAGCTATTGAGACATTGGTACCAACTTTTATTTATTCATGAGCAATTATTATGATTCTTTGGTTACTATTATATTATTAATATTTTAGTTTTAGTACTTATTTTGATTTATATTATATTGATCCAGCACTTATGATGTCATTTTAATATTTTAGGTGATAGTCAAGGCAATGAGCTAGGTTCATGCTTGTAACACATCACTAAGAATATGGTTCAATTCATACATGTAATTGAACATTAAGGTAAATGAGAAAAGATATAATTAGTTTATCCTATATTTTATCCATATTATTTTATGAACTTCCAAGTTTTTTTCATGTTGTTCCAATTTATTTGGAACGCATCATTAGAATTTAGCTAATTGGACTTCTTAGTTTTATTTTTTCTTATTTTTTTAGATCATTTAATACTTTTTAATAAATTTATGTTGGTATTATACTGTGAATTAATGGCTATGTTTTATGTGTGTAGCATAGGACCTTGGAAAAACTTAGGACATAGTCCATGGTGTAGGAAATCATTTGTTTAATGACTATAACCTTGAATCATAATGCATGGATACCTAATTAAATGTTTGTGAAACATTTATTTAGGTTATCATGGAAATTTAAAGGTGGTTTTAAATATTTTTTTGGTCATTTTGAGACCTTGGCACTATGAAATTTGTTAACATGTAACTTATTTAAAATGGCCTAATAATTTTTATTAGGGTTTGGAGGATTGACACTTGAGTCATTTTGTGATTAGATTGGAGTATAAAATGGAGAAGATAATGGGAAGTTGTTATAGAGGATGAGGTGAGTAGGTAGTTCTCTCCTTCACTCAATTTTTTGGGACAAATATGATATTGAGAAAATGATGAAAATTAGGTTAAATCCATATTGTAATAATATCATGGGGAAGAGTTGTTGATAGAGACAAGAAACAAATGATGAAGAGAAAGAAAGGAACTTAGTATAAAAGTTTCACATTAAAACAAGTATGTACATTTGTCTTCATGTAAAATTATAATTTTTTATTCTTAGTGGAAAACCTATGAAGGTGAAAGAATTATAAGAATGTATTCTTCACTTCCTAAAACTCTTGCACCATTCCTTTTAAGAGAGTGTTACAACTAGTATATTTATTTTTTTATATTATTTGTATAAAAAAAATGTGATTGCCAAGGAAACGACTTCATGGGTGATGTAATTAATAACCATCTCACCCATTATATGGCATAAAAATAATATGTTTTTAGAAATATAGATGTATACTTGCTATTTTTACTTCAAATTCATTTGTGTGATTGTTGTATGCTAGAGTTTTTGTACTTTTATGCTGTGAGTTTTTTTTTTTTTTTTTGTGAAAGACTTATCTATCATAATAGATATTATTTTCTTAATTTCTCTTGTTCATTTATTTTTAATGAGTTCAGATACTATGTAGTGGTTCATGTGGTTAGTGTAGCACCAATAGAGGGATCATATTATACATTACTCAATTTTCATGCATGATTACAAGGATGGTTATTATTGGTTATTTTTATGTGGCATTTGAGGTGGATTCATAATTGTGCCAATGATATTGAGGCACTTGATATCTTATAGTCTTATTATATTTTGTATCTTAATTATTGAATAAAATTTCCTTGTAATTCATTGTAAATGATATGGCTTTTGGGATTGGTATTAGTTTGAAGGCATATATCCAACATGTTTTACTATAATTTGATTTGAGAATGTTTCATTATGATTCATATATAAATTAATTAATATTAACTTGCTATGTATAAAAGAGAAATCTTATTTTGAATAATGGAAACATTGGAAATTTTCTTGGCTTATTGTATATTTTCACCTTGGATCCTTGGTTAAAATAAAGCATTAACTATATTATGTAATTATATGTAAAACTATAACTTACTAGTTGATTGTTGGGAAAGATTTTCTTTATTTTTATCTAGTACCTCTCAAAGTATAAATATTTAAATTAAAGGAATGTTGATATTTAAATTTAGGTACCATATGAGGTTATATACTTGCATTGTCCTTTATTTTAACTATATTTATATCATCTAAGGTTTGATGTAAGTTTATTTTACATCACTATTGGTCAAATTAGGAATGTGTATAAAGCTCTATTTTAGATGGAACATATATTTTTTTATTTATGTATAGGTAAAAATTTGTACATAGTTATATTATGTTAATATTTTTGGATCTTGAGCAATTTGAGAACAAGTAGCAAGGAATATTGGTTGTTATTAATGATATTTAATTATTTTTGTCATTTTATAAAATTGAAAACACAAATAAGATGAAATATTAAATGGAAACATACAAGGTTTATTAACATCTATGTATATTCTATTTAGTTGTTCCTTATCTTTAAAATATGTTTGGAAACTTAAAAAAACAAAAATTTAGTGTAACAATATGATTCAAGACAAGTTTATTTAAATAATATAAATGTGTGGAAAATTTTAATAAATAATGATATGGTTTTATATTATTATTTAATTAAAATATATATTGAGTGTATTTGGTTCTAATTGTTTAAAAATCTTTCTTTAGTTATGTACATGATTGTTGTTAGAATTATATTGATGAATATTAGTTAGGTAAATTGAGTGGCCCATGGTTTATTTCCTAACCATTATTTGGTATATAATAATGATCTAAAAATAAAATAGGTCTTTGTTCATATCTTTTTAACAATTTACATCTTTTGGGGTATCGAGATAGATGAATACTATTATAATATGATATCATTTTTTAAAGAGATGTAGAATTATAATTATTGTCTTATGATTAAAATTGTACATTATAGTAAAGTAAATAGTTTGTTGTTGATAAATGGTAAGCATGTTATTTATTATTAGAATAATGTTTTGTTGGATTAATTATAAATCTAATGTTGTATTATGGTAGCATGATACCTACATTTGAATTTTATTATGATTGATGATGTTTTAATAAAAATGTGATAGGTTAAATTAGCTCTATTATGAAAAGCATGAATCAAAATAAGGGTAAAATGATTAGGGATTATTTATAAATTGAATATAGACCTATAATTATTTTAAAATATGAGACATGTAATAATAAATGTACCTTATTAGTATTAATTCATTTCTTATATTTTAAGTGTCTCTATTGAAACTAGTTTGGTAAATCTATTGTCATCATAAATCTATAGGTTTCAATAGGTATTTGTTTTCATCCCTGAGATACTACTACATCTAAAGGCACTCATGGGTTTGATTGTTTTTAAAAGGAAAGTGAGTGAAAATGCATGGGATAAAGATATCCCATCATTAATTTTATAATTGATAATGGTTTAGTCCAAGAACCAAGTAATTTAACCTTATTTTACTTAGAGAGTAGAAAGTGTTACCACTAGGGGTTCAATATATGTGTTATTGCAACCAAAATTCATTACTAGTTGAAGAAAACCTTATTCATCATTTACCACTAAGTTTAAATTATTGATTTTATTGGATTTTCAATATACCATTAAAGTGTTGTTATGTTTCAGATGTTCCCAAGACCACCTGACTCACCTAAAGGTCTATGATTCATGTTCAATGGTTGTTATAAATATCATAAAGTGTTGTAAACCTTATACATGTCTCTTTAGAATTTGAAGAGATTGTCCAAACCTTTAAAATATGGTGTTTTAGGGTATAAATTTTGTAAGAGGATTATAAATGAGTATATGCAGAGTTTTATTTTGAAATATCCTTGAAACCAAAGCATGTCAACATAGTAGATACAGAAGGAACCATCTACTAGGTGAATAAGTCTTGGAAAAATATACAAGGTTGAAAAGATTTCTACAAGCTTGAAAAAGAGAATGAAAATCTACCAAAGCATGTTTTAACACAAGATTTATAGGTTTTGAAATTACAAGAGATGTGGTAGACATTTATACAAACAAGGAAGCCATCACAACACACATGAACTATTTGTCAAAATGCCTCAATGTTTGTCAAATGTAAAAGTTGTAGTATAATGTGGTCAACATATATTTCAAATGTGAAGGTAAGAAAAATTTATTGAAAATTCTCAAATAGAAGGTATAATTTTTAAGTATTTTGATTACAAGTATTTGATCGGCATGCATGTAAAAATGTGTAAGACTACATACGACATGTTAACTACTTGGAAAAATGCCTCAAATTGGATATGGTCAATAGTTGTAAACTCTCCCAAATGTAGAAATGTCAAAATTATATTCTATAAAATCATTTTGGAATAGTTTTACATTATGAAATGTTATAGTTTCAAGTGCCATGCTGAAGATGCATACATGTATTCAGGGGATGGAAGCATATGTTAATGACACATTAAACTATTTAACAAAATGCCTCAAAGAAACATGGTATACATACATGTAAAATATGGAAAATTTTCAAATTTAACTATAATTCAAAATTACTGGAATCTATATTTATCCATTTTTAGTCGATAAATATTATTTGGGATACATTAAAGTATAATGTGTACATAATATGTGGTTACTCTATTACACATACATGCCCATTGAGAAAGAGAAGCACAATAATTCTCAATATTTTTGAGCCAATGAAAGAAGACAAGAAATAAAAGAATCCATGTGCTATACAACAATGTTTTGGAAGAATTTATTTTCGTATAATATGTGTCAAGAAAAATCTTCTAGTTGTAGGTGGATTTAAAGGAGAGTTTATCAAAAAGAATTTGGATCACCATGGTGTTTCATACTATGCAAATATTTTTTATGATGAGAATGTTATTACTAATTTCATTGAGGTCTATGAGATTCCAAGTGGTGAAAGATAGTTAATGACTTCAAATAATGAATGTATTATCCATGTATTTGATGTGGAGATCTTTTATATGATGCAACATAATTACTTTCCATGGATTAAAAATCATACTTCTATTAGTCCAGATAAAACACTTATGGTGGTGGTGGGAGATCATACTAGTTAACTACTTGTAAATCCATATATAGGGTAGGTTATTGCTAATATAAAAGGGCATATGGACTATTCTTTTGAATTTTCATGGCATCTAGATGATAAATAATTTTCTATAATAAATTAGGATATGACTAGAAGAATATGGGATGTTAGGAACCTAAGCTCATATTTAATAGTCTTGAATGGAAACATTGAGTTTCACATCAAATGGAATTTGTCTAAAAATGACAAAGCCAATAGATTTTATCCATGGCTTTGATGTAAAACACAAATTTGAATAGTGTCAAGAGATTGACCTCTTTGGTGAGATATCTAGCATATCATTTAGTCAAGAAATGTAATCACTTTTTATTGGATTAGCATATGGAAAATATGAAATCTTGATAGAATACAAATTTAGTCATTCTAATAGTTTTATATATTCCTTTATTTAGGGATCACAAATTGGCACCAGTTAATATTCAATTTCAATCACCAACATCCATTTATATTTTTGTTTATCACATAACCAAAGGCATGATAATTTATTCACTACAAGAGAAAGATCATGATGAGGTAGCCTTAAAAAAATAAGTGAAATCAAAGTATTAGATTAACCAAATGAAATATAACATAGACTGGAAGGAAAATAATAGTGATACATGATGACAAGAAACTAATCCATAACTTGGTCTTCACATGTAGCTAATGCATGCCCCTATTCTCATACAATTGCACAACAATATAGATAAAAATTATCTCTTCTCTCCTATAAAATATTTTTAGATTATTTTATTCAATTTGAATAATGAGTGGAGTGAGATTTAACTAGAAGAAAAACTTTCAATACTACAACTACTTGGTCCCTTAAAGTGAGACAAGCTCCCTCCTTTCTTTCAAAGGTTGTTGAAGACTTTTTGGATATAATACTCTTATTATTCTCAATGGAAAGGGATTAATTTTAGCCATGTAAGATATACCCATTTTTTTGTATCGATTAATATATGATTTTAACCTTTTAGACTAAAATAAAGATTGAACTTGCCTTCATTCACCTTATTTTCACTATGTGTGCCTAAATTTTGTTTGTAATATGAGTTTTTAATATATTTAAAATTCATTTGAGGATAATTTTAGATGAAATTTAGTCTCTCTTGACACTCATGAAGATGGTTTGTGGACATTACAGCTCTTGTGCAAACTCATTATCAATTATTACCTCTATCATAATAGGTTTATGGGAGTTGCATAGTTTAAATAAATATTTTGAGGTTTGAATGTGTTGATATAAGCTAATAGTATCATTCCTTAGATAGTTTTGGTACATCACATCAGTTTGAATTTTAGTACATATTTCTCCCTATTTCTTATGAGATGTTAGATTAGAATTAAGCATTAGTTTTGATGGTGTTGAGTTAGATCAACACCTTGAAATAAATGTTTAAAAGGGGAACCAACCCCTAATCTAGAAGTTGGTCTCAAGGTAGCATGATCACACATCTTGAGAGGCTATCCCATGTTCCACCAAAGTGTTAAACTTGATTGACATAGTGTAGATCTACATGATAATAGTTTTTAGCATGCCCATTGGGATAGAGTTTGATGAACTTCACCATCCATTGAAGGTTTTTTATGTTCTTTTAGTGTTATCAACCTCTAGAGATAATATTCTTTAACACCATGGTGACTCCACCATTAAAAAGTGATATATCTTAAGTTTTGACTTGTAAATTTATGATTTATCCATAAATGTTTGATTTATTATGGATTTATTTAATCTATTACCTTACCTTATGCATTAGCTCTAGTTGTATGCAGCCAAACCTTTAAATTACATATTTTGTACCCTCCTACCACCCATATAAAACTAAATATGGTACTATTTTTATGTCAAATATCCCTATTATAGTTGAATATCATCATCCTCATAATGTTCAAAATACTCCCAATCACCTCCAAAAGGCTCACTAGTGTTTCCCATGTAAGGAACCCCATGATCAACAAAATTATCTATTTACAAGACAAGCAATAGATCACATGATACAAGGGTCAATAAAGAAATAGTCTATATAATTTAAAAGAGAACCACATGTCCTACAAACATGGTAATCTTTTTAGACTAAACACCCTTAATTTAAATACAAAACCTTATTAAGGTCATTCCTCAAAAAGGAAAAATAGTTGTAAAAACTAAACTAGGTTTTCTAAGTTTTGAGAGTGCTCCTTCAATCATAAGGTTAATTATTGAACATGTGCATTTTCTTCCATTGGTTGAACTTTATTTCTCTCCCATCATCTCCCTTTTGGAAGGAGGACATGTTATCTAGATAGTAAACAAAAAAGTGTTGAAACATGAAGAGTATAAGTTGAGGGTGATTGAAAAAGATTTGGTTTAGGTAGACATTTTTAATGATTTACACGATGTAAATAATTGGATAAATTGTGAAGATATTCCATTCTACTAGGAAAATGAGGAGGTTGGCAACATTCCACATGAGCCTTGCATACCTAGGACTGAATATTGATGTTTTCATCCCATGTTTCATGCCTATTTTGATGTTTTTGATGAAACATCAACCCAAGGTGGTGGTTGAAGAAGAGAAGGAACAACTAAAGGTCAGTTCTAAGGGACTCTTTTTGCATTAGGATGATATCATTTAGGAATTCCTAGATTTTTTTTAGGTAAATCAATAAATAAGAAATTTGGGGTAGCTAGTTGAAGATGATGACTTTGATAGTTTTATGACTACAATCAATAATGAAGAAAGAGATGGAGATTTAACCCCATGAAGAATAGAATGTGGCAAGATATCCTTGGGAGGTTCTGAATATGAGTGTAGCCAATTAGAAACATACCATAATGTATAAATCTCATGCTACAAATATAAAACATATATCTTGAGCTTTTCCTTAATGTGAGGTCGTATTATATTCTAGGACAACCTGGAAACCCATCCACTAGAGAATATATTGAATCATGGTATCCAAAGTAAGAATGAACAAGATTACCATGTAGCCAAAAGGGTGAATTGTCTTTATGTCTTCTTAATACAAGGAGGGTGAGAATATGATGAGGTATTTTTCATTATAAGAAAATTGATATTTATCAAGCTTGAAAAAACTTTGGTGTTATTATCAATTAGAGTTATGAAGGTTTTAAATTATTCAATTTGAAAGGTTTGATTAGTTATCCTTATTAGGTTATATATAATTTTTTTTATGCTTTTAATAAAATTATGCAGCCTTATCTATTTCCAATAAGTGTTCGACACATATTTTTGTTTTGAGAAGGAATTTTTTAGCTTTTGAGTGGTCACGCAAAGTTATAATAGAGTGTGAAATTTCCAAATAGATTGATATGACTCCATGACTAATGGATGCTTCAAGGCTATTGATCCCCTTACTTAGTAGGAAAGAAAATAGTAGAGAAAATGTTGGATTTTTTAGACACCCTTGAAGTGTCATTATGTTTTAGATGTTCCTAGGACCACCTGACTCACCTAAAGGTCTATGATTCATGCTTGAGGGTTGTTATAAATATCAAAAAGTGTTGTGAACCTTATACAGGTCTCTTTAGGATTTTAAGAGATTGTTCAAACCTTTGATAAAATGCATTATAGGTTAAAAATATTGTAGGAGGATTCTACAAAACCAAAGTTTGTCAACATAGAAGATACATAATCAACCATCTACAAGGTGAAGATTTCTTGAAATAATATATGGGGTCGAAGAGGTTTCTACAAGTTCAATAAAGAGTATGAACATCCATAGAAGCATGTTTTAACATGAGATTGATAGGTTTTGAAATTAAAAGAGTTATGGTAGACATTTATTCAGATGTGGAAGCCATCACAATGCACATAAATTGTTTGTCAAAATGCCTCAATGTTTGTCTAATGTTGAAATTGTAGTATAGTGTGGTTGACAAATATTCAAAATATGAAGGTGGGAAATATTTATCAAAAATTCTAAAATATAAGGTATAATTTTCAAGTATTATGATTACAATTATCTAATTGACATGCATGTAAAAATTGTGTAAGCCTATGTAGGGCATATTGACTACTTAGCAAAATGCCTCAAATCAGATAAAATTGATAGGTGTAAACTATCCCAAATGCAAAAGTGTTGACATTGGAGTCTATAAAATCATTTTGGAATAGTTTTACACTGTCAAATGTTATAGTTTCAAGTTTCATGGTGAAGATTCATGAACATATTTCAGGGATGGAATAATATGTAAAGGACACATCAAACTATTTGACAAAATGCCTCAAAGAAGTATGGTATACATTCATGTAAAATATGGATTTTTTTTCAAGTTTAACCATAATGAAAGACTAGTGAAATATACATTTATCCATCTTTAGTTGATAAATCTTATTTGGGATACATCAAAATACAATGTGTACATAATATGTGGTTACTCTGTTACACATAGATGCTCATTTAGATGGAGAAACACAACAACTCTCAATGTATATGAGCCAATGAAATAAGATGAGGTAGAAAATAATCTGCATGCTATACATCAAAGAATTGTAAGGATTTAGATTAGTATAATGTGTGTCAATAAAAAGATTCTAGTTATAGGTGGATTTCAAGGAGATCTAATTGTAAAGAATTTGGATCTCCATGGTGTTTCATACTATGTGAAGATTACTTATGATGATAATGCTATTACTAATGCTATTGAGGTATATGAGAGCCCAACTGGTGAAACATAGTGGATGACCTCAAATAGTGACTTTGTTGTCTTTGTATTTGATGTGGAGACCTTTTCTATGTTATGGCATACTTTATTTCCATGGGATATAAATCATAGATCTATTAGTCTAGGTAAAAAACTTGTGGTGGTGGTCATAGGTCATACTAATGGAGTACTTATAAATCTTTAGATAGGGTAGATTATTGTTAATCTAAGATGGCATCAAGACTATTCCTTTGCATCTACATGGCATCCAGATGGTAGATATTTTACGTAAGAAATCAAGATATGACTAGTAGAATCTAGGATGTTAGAAACCTAAGCTCATCTTTAATAGTTTAGATGGGAAACATTGGTGTTGTGTGGTCATTGAGGTTTGCATCAGATGGTAGTTTTATTGAAATGGTTTAGCTAAAATATTTTTTACATGTCTTTAATGTAAAACATAACTTTGAATGGTGTTAAGAGATTAATTTGTTTGGCTAGATGTCTGGCATATCATTTAGTCCAGACATAAATTCATTTTTTATTAGAGTATCAAATTGAACATATGAAAGATGAATTGAATAAAAAACTTACCATTCTAATAGTTATCTAGATTCTTTTATTTAGGGATAATAAAATAGCACTAGTTAACATTTAATTTCAATCACCAAAATCCATTTATATTATCATTTTTCACACAACCAAAGGCATGATATTTACTTCATTGTAAGATAAATCTCTTGATGTGGTCGCCTTAGCATAATACTTAAATCAAAGGATCAACATAAATAAAGGAAATATAACATAGTCTATAAGGTAAACAATAGTGATACATGATTTTAGGTAGTTAAACCATGACTTGGTCTTCACATGTAACCAATCCATGCCCTTATTCTCAAGAAACTACGCAAAAATACAACTAAAACTTCTCTATTCTCTCCTCTATGTTCTTATTATAGTTTGTTTTATATTTTAATAAGGATTGGAGTGAGATTTAACTAGAAAAATTCAATACCATGAATTCTTAGTCCCTTGAAGAGAGACAAGCTCACTCCTTTCTCTCAAAGGTTATTGAAGGATTTTTTGAAATAATATTCTTATTATTATCTTTGGAAAGGGACTAATTTTGTTGGTGGAATATATTCCCTTTTTTTTTGTATAGAGTAGTATATGCTTGTAACTTTTAAAAGTAAAATAAAGATTGAACTTGCCTTCATTCACCTTGTTTTCACTGTGTATACCTGAATTTTGTTTACATTATGATTTTTTATTCTCTTTAAAATTCATTTAAGGATAATTTTGGGTGAATTAAATATCTATTGACACTAATGAAGATGGTTTGTGGAAATTATATATCTTGTGTAAACTCATTTTAAATTTTTACATTTGTCATAAGAGGTTTGTGGGAGTTGTGCAGCTCAAGGCAGTATTTTGAGGTTTGATTGTGTTGTTAAAAGTAAGTAGTAGCATTCATTAGATAGTTTGGAGCATCACCTTAGTTTTCCTTTTAATACATTATTCTCCCTTTTTATTATGAGGTGTTAAATTAGGACTAATCATTACTTTTCATGGTGTTGGGTTAGATCAATGCCTTGAAATAGAGGTTTTAAATGGGAACTAGCCCTTAATCTAGAGGTTAGTGTTAGGGTAGCAAGGTCCCACATACTTTGAGGCCATCCCATGTTTCATAAAAGTGTAAATCTCAATTTATGGACCATAAATTTGTGTGATAATAGATTTCTAAAATAGGGTAAAGTTATTTTAACTCCAAAATAAACATAAAATGATAAGCAAAGGTAAGGTATAAAAGAAGGGATTCCAAGTTTAAAAATGGTGGTAATGCTTCAAGAACTGAGCTATATTTTGCCTTGACACAATTATACCACTATGTGTCATGTTTCATAAATGTATCTCACTCATATATACACAAGTAAAGTGATATAAGGAAATTAGAGAGGAATTCTTAATTAATAAATCTTTCACTAAATATAAACACTTAAAAGAGACTATAGTGTATAACACATAAATTACCCAATATAGTTTATAACTTAAGTACACAAATTTCATATGTTGTGAATAAAGTAATAAATATTTAAAAATGAATTAGAATAGTGAGAAAATTAAAACTATTACATTAATTAGAGTAATAAATCACTTGTTCAATTCTTTAACATCAATATATTTGTAAAACTGAAATGATTGACACATTAACAAATGAACCAACTAGTTTAATAGAAAGAGAGAAATTACATTCATTGAAAACAAGGTTTATTTACCAAATGAAAATGATGGAAAACACTTAAATCTCAAAGGGATGAGGAATAATAGGTGTAATACTAGCTTGATTCAAATAGAAATTTGAAACTAAAATTTCTAAACTTTCAAAAAAAATTAGTTTATAATATGTAAAGGATGGGGCACACCTACAAATAGCACAAGATTCCCATCCTTGTCCATGATGGCCTATTAATTTTTGTTAAAATTTCACATATTAAAAAATGGGTAGAGTATCCTCCAGTCCACTCAAAATATACCGTAGGCCCAACCTAACTAATATTTGGATAAGAGATAAATGAATTGCCTTCCAACTACTTAGACTGCACCACTTTATCAATTAGTATGGCTGTCGCCAAGTCAAACTCCCAATCCAATGTGTCCATGTTCATTGGTCGATCTTAAAAAATCACCTCTAATTGGCCATTAATATTTGATATACTTGGATTGGGGCCTCTATGGACACTTTGATGTCTGATAATTGACTGATGCTCATAGTGAATTGAGTAGAGAGGTCAAGTACCTCTTGGGCTCTAGTTTTGCTATCTTTTGCCACTTTTTTCCTCGTGACCTAGTCAATTTGACTTAGGTGAACTCCAAACTTGCATCTGTATAGTATAGTTCCATCCAGGTAGAATCATATATTAATTTTGACCTCTTTAAAAAAATTTGATATCTTTTCCTTCCCTTCTTCTAGAGGCTTTATTACTATTTATTCCAAGCTTAGCCATTATTCAATTGAAGTTATCATGCTACTAACATATGTTTGATAAAGGCTCAAGTATAAGTTAGGAATGATATTAAATTATAGGAACATTCCCTTGTGTAAAATCATGGCTATCTTCTTACATTTTCTCTCCACAAGAGAAGTTATCTCTAAATATGTGTGGGCCCTTAAGAGATGTGATTTTATATTTACTAGAGTTTTGATAACTTTTCATAGATCTAAGAAAAGTTTAAAAAGGGTGTCATCAACTCATCCAATTAGATATAAAAGGAATGATATATTTACTTGTGTTTATAGTGATCAGACTTATTCTTGCATATAATCCATTAACTTCTCTGTCATATCATGTGTAGTATAGACTATAGATATTGGGTCCTTAGCCACTTTATCTTCCCCTATGGACATCCTCACTTTGGTGAGGGAGAATAGGTATTTATAAGTCTACTACACCATAGTTTTCCCCTCCTAGATGAAATTTTGGGTGATGATTCTACTCATTTTCCTTATGATGCATTCCAAGTCCCACTAGTCTATAGGATCACCTTATATAGTCATCTTATGTCCCTATAACACTGTGTCTAATCTTATGGTAGATGGGGGTGTTGGTGGGGTGGTGGATATGGATGTGATAGGTGGAGTTTTAAGTGGAGGGGGAATATATGAAATGGTGGGAATAAAGGAAGAGATCAATGGAAGAGGAGGAGCCATGGGGTGAAATGGGTTAGGTTAAAAGGAGAAGCCTAAGGGAACATTTGTTCATATCCCTACCTCTAGGTCAAGTTATCCTATGGAGTAATGACACCAAAGAGAGGGGAATATATCATAAAGAAATTGGTTTATTGAAACCAAGTCCCTAGGTGCCCATGATAATGGATAAGAGAGGATTGGGAATGAATGATTGAGTAATAAGAGGTGGTTAAGGATTTTGAGAATGAATTTACTTTTATTTATTTTTGGGCTTCTTACCTAGATTAGATTCAACTACTATAATGGAAAGACCTAGGGTAGTAGAGGTTGCGAGGGATAATTGAGGAATCAATTGGGTGATTGAAAGTTCCAATGATTTGGTAAGGACTAGATGAATTGTGTACATAGGTGAAATTATTGTTGGGGAATTAGTATAACTTGAAGGATATGGGGAACATATAGGTATCTGAACCTATAGAAGAGCTTATGGGGGTACCAAAAAGATAACTATTTATGAAATAGATTATGATCATTATAATTAGGAGGTCATAATTTTTTGAATATAAGAAGCCAATGACACCTGAGTGAACTATGGAAGGATTGGAAGAGGGAAAAGTGAGGTAAAAACCAAAGCATGTTATTGTGGGGAATAAAAACTAGGAGGGGTTCCACTAGTTTTCTTGGAGAATGGTGGGTGTAAGGGGAGAGATCTACATGGGTGCCTATTATCGATCCCACCTTGGGATTGTCTCAGGGCTACTACTAGTGTCTAACCGAAGTGCTAGTATATCTTGAAGTTGAGTTTCTTGAAGTTCAACCACTTGAGGTTGATCTACTTAGAACACAAGAGATGTTGGATCTAGAGTAGAGGGCCATGGAGCTAAAACTCATGGAGGATAAGTTCTAGGAGGGTGAGTTATACCTATTATAAAATTATTCTTGAGATTTATAGAAATTTCATGGACATATCCTCTAGGATGAGTTGACATGGAGGGGCAAATGCTAGAATTGGCAAATGGCCTAGGTTAATCCTACTTTACTTTATTCTTATTTTTAGCCTCAATCTAGGTGAACACCTCTTGATCATCAGATGGGTTGAGATATAAATCATCATCCTCATAGTTTTGGTGGCCATATTTTAAGTTAAATTAGTCCTCATATATTTCCACATGGGCTTAGATGATGATGTGTAAGTCCCAGTATCAATGTTTTGTCTTGCCTACTATAAGAAGTCCTTTCCTTATACCATATTCTATAAAATGTGGAAATACCTATACACATGGTGCTTAATGGTGATTAGGAATGGTGGTAAATTTTACTATTGGAAGGTAATTTTATGGTCAAAAACACTCTCCATAGTTGATAGGCAATAATCTACTCATTTAGGTGGTCTAGGACTTCATAGGGTAGGTGGAGATCAACCTTGAGTGTGACTACCACACAAATGATAATATCATCCTTGCAATACTAGTAGTCACCAATGGGGGTGAGATAATCCATTATCTATTTTCATAGTCAAGGAATAGATGCTTCATTGATGGACATGTAAATCACTATGTAGAAGGATTCACATATTTATCAGATTAGTTTCTTATAATTATAGCCATGTAGTTTGTAAAAAAAACTGCATAGACCACCACACCTTTAAGAATCCATGTTAGAAAGGCATAAGGCTTGAACATGATTTTTTCACATACTACATATACCAAGTATCTCATCATGTATCAATTTCATCCTCCCCAAACATCTCCCACTACCTTGATTATGTTAAATTTTATCACCCTTTAAGGTTGGGGACATGATCTCCTTTCAGGATTATATTTAGTAGGGCACCTACAAGAGGTTGACATACAAATAGTCACTTTATAGAAAAAATTGGTCCAATAATATCATATCAACATAGATTCCATTTATCAAGGTTAGAATGGTGTAGGTATTTACATATATCTTGTTAACCTATCTAATATATGGGTTCTCTCCTTAGTCCTTTAAGGCATCATATATCTAGTAAGAGTTTTTCCAAGTGACCATTATATCTAAATCATAGGTGATTATATACTTTAAGATATTATAATAATATTTTAAATCACATCTTAATATATCTATGATCTAATTTTAGGAACTCATGAAGTAGACCATATTATGAACACCATTTTACACCCCCTTAGCAGTGAGTAGCAACTTGTGAAAAAATGATGCATGGGAAGACCTCTAGATTGGCTATAACTCAATATAACTTGAACTTCTCATATTCTTAGAGGTCATATTAAAACTCAATATCATATTCATCATCACTAGTAGAGAATATGGACACCAAGTCAATTTACTTGAACATCTCATTATAGTGATATAAATGTGCCAAGACATCTAGGAATGTGGTGTCCCTATACTAAAGCTTAAATTTGGGTTTGTAAGATAAACCAACCATTATATAAAGGGTTGGATTTATTGTGATAACAAGTTTTGAGTCAGGGATGCATGAAATTCATAGGAGTGAGTAGGAAATAAGAAGGTAGTTTAGGAAAATATGAGTAATAATGATGAATTAGCTCACTTAGAGGCACTTATACGGATCTATAAATATCTCTTATATTAAAGGTGCATGGTGACTCACTCAACATGAATTAAAATATGAGTTAGTGGTTGGTTTAATTCATTTATTTTCCAATTTGTAATTAGACTTAGTAATTTCAAATATGTGACACTTTCTAAAATTAGATATTATAATGTGATGTTTTAATTTGACCAATCAGGGCCTAGTTCCCAACTTCATTAATGTTAGGATTGTGTTAGGCACATGGTTATTTAATCCTAGTGCAATCTTGGATAAATTATTTATTATGACACATGTCTATCACTAATTGGTCATGACTACAATGGCTATCACCTAGGTGTAGACTGATACTTCAATTTTACACTTTTAAGAGTATGAGTAGCTAGTTGGAGTGAAGTGACATGTGTCATATTATTTTTAGACATTGATGTCTAATTTTACCTTGATATAACCACTTGGGGGATTCTTAAGATTCCTCTACCAAATTATATATATGTACCATATGGAATGGTCTTGTAGGTTAGGGTCTATTGGGTTTTTGACTTATATTTTAGGTTAAGGGAATTTATAGATTTGATTATGAGCCATGTGATATCATTTAATTTATTTTGGCTCTCCAAAGCTCTAACATATTTGTCAAGTCTTGGAAATTAACAAATTATAACATTAGGGCCATCTAATTATTCAATTTGTATCACCTCTAGTCACTAGAGACACATGATGTGTTATTAGTTAGTCAAGATCTCCCAAGCCCTAACATTTATATTAGGACTGGGAGACTAATTCATTGTAATAGATGAAACCATGGGGAACTCTTTGATTTTGTCACTTAACCTACAAAAATCCATGAAAAGTGAGTAATAACAAAGGTAATCCTTGCAATCAAATAAAAATCACCTACTCGTCGATGAAAATTTACAAGGGGACATGTAGGACTCTAGGAAATTGCAAATTTAGGAGACTAAGACTCTAAGAGATTCAAACCAAATCAAAATCCATAGTTTATAAAGTTAGTGCAATAAAAATATTCTATGTGAAATTTCATTATTGTACTTAGGATGTGATAAGGACCTAACTATGCTTAAATTTAGAATCTATAAGGGACCCTCAATACGGATTAAAATACATTATGAATACATTATATGCATGAAAAAACTAGGGTGAAACATAAATTTGATGACTCTATAAAAAATATGTTGATTAGGGAGAGATCAGAACTCTAGGAACCTAGAATTTGAGAAACTTTATAGAGGGGTCCCCAACTTCTTAAAATAAGGGGGTGTGTTGGCCATAACCAATTGTGACTTATTTATGGAAAGTGGTGTTAAGCACTTATATCCCAATTTGTAAACCTTTGTACCTACACAAAACATAGGCTAAAATAAAATACTTACATGTAGACATATAAATAAGGCACTAAAGTTAGTTTCACCAAGTGACATATTAAGATTTATATCTACGAAATACCATCAATGTGTGTGTGAGGTGATATATTTCTAATTAGTTGATTTTGAATTTCACTCAAACAAGTTTAAATTAAGTTGTATATTATAACTTATGAAAGGGCAATTTATTGTTTAAATGGTTTAGAGGGGAATGGTATGGGAATTTCTCTATTACCAACCAATCATACATAGTCCTAATAGAGATACATATGGTCCCACTCAAGTCCTTACTCCATTCCCAACTAGTTTGGAAAGTTGGTGATGGAGGTTACCTAAATAACCCTTTCAAGGAAGACTTTGAATCTATATTCTACATTTTTATTCTAGTATTTACTTTAGATTTTTATTATGAAAATATTTTAAAAAATTTTCCATTGATGGTTTAGGACCAAGCCATAGGTGATGGGATGTTTGGAAATTTTAGAATGCATAGAAGACCTTATATTGATTGAGTGATCCTATGTTTCATCAAGATGTTTTATTGAGTTTAATTTTCAAGGCTTCTATTGAGAAATAAAGTTTTTCTAAAATCCACTTATCCTACCAAGAATCATTGGCCTTTGATAACTAAAATGACTACTCACAATCCTTACATTGTTTTAAAATGAAATCTCACCCTTTAATTTTATTAATATTAAACTACACCTTTTATTCTTTCTTAACTCTTTAGAGTGGCTATAAACCTTTTCTAATATTTGTTCCTCTTTTTGAGTGACATCATCCTTTGAAATCATAAACTAGGGTAAGTTTGGCAAGAGATAAATAGAAAACCAAAATAAACACACAACCAAAATCAAATGCACAATCAAAACATAAAACTGAAATCAAAGTAGTCTAATATATACATTACCATATCCATTGAAATCACTCTAAAACTATGTTGGAAGGGTAAATATGATAAGTAATTCTTTAGTAACTTTCCATTTATAGGTAGTGGTAGGTAATTACCCTCAAGTCCTTTGATATATAACACATTCTACTTGATTATCTTAGCTATTTAGTAGGGACCAATCCAAAGAGGATCAAACATGGCATATTTGTTATTCTTTTTATGGGCTTTATCTCATAATTATACTAGATCATAAATTATAAAGTATTTGACCTTGGCCATTTTTTCAAACCATTGATTAAGAGTGGCCTGATGTTTATTGAATTTTAGTAAGGCCTAATCCCAAGATTATTCTAACTAGAAAATGTATAAGAACCTAAAGTTCACTTTGTCATCATGATCCATATACTATTGCATAAAATTGTAGGTAGGGAATTTAAGTGTGACTAGAAAATTAGATCCAATCCTAGATGAGTCAAAATGGTGAGATGTTAAGCACCTACTTATACCTAATATGATCAGACCAAAAAGAACATATCAATAATGATTACCATCCCTAGGGTTTACTATCTATAAGATTCATAATGACATTTATCATATATTTTTTAGTCGACTCTACAAATCTATTCCCTTATGGGTAGTAGTTGGATGAGAATCTCAAGGTGACCCTTTGTCACATACCCATTTAGTAAAATCCATGGATTGGAATGTGAGACCATTATAACATACAATGAGATATAGGTTTTGAATCAAGTGGTTACATTATTCTCCATGAGCTTGATAAGTTTATTTGGGGTGATTTTATTTGTTTCCACTACCTCAATCCATATTATATATTATTATGTGGTTGTAAAAACAAACTTATAGTCTAATGAGGAGTTGGTACTAATGACCTCCAAAAAATCTAGTCCCTATTATAAATGGTGTTATTTATATAACTAAGTGCAATTACATTATAGCATCAGTTTCTCTTTTGGAAAAGGTTTGACACTGGTGACATATCTTGACATGAGCATGGACATATTTGAATAGGGTAGGATACTACTAGTATCCTACCCAAAGTATCTTATGTACCATTGCATTTACTTTAGATGTCCAACACCTAGCTTCTCATGGAAATTATCCCTTACTTCTTTGGATTGAACTTATGATAAACACCTAAGATAGATTATTTCATGATTTTTATTGAACAATAGTCCTTTTTTTAGTATATATTATGTAGTTTTTAGTCTAAATGATCTTTTATACATTTGAATCAGCCTAGGAGGCATGTTCCCATAGAGAAGGTAATGTATGATTGGATCATACCAATATAGTTGTAGTACTATCTCTTGGTCTAAGTGGTGCAGAAATATCCTTGGATCAATTCAATTATCAATTGATTAAGACCCTACCATCTATCTAGTTTGGTAGGTTTTATATCTAGGTCATACTCATGTATCTTGGTTATACATCTACCTTTATAATCACCTAGTTCATTTTAACCTAACATTTATTTGATGGCTAGGTCTATTTTTATTGCTTATACCTTATTACTAATAGTGTAATGTCAGAACTTATTTACAACTTTGATGAGCACATATTTGCTCTTATCTAGTGTGGGATATTTTATTTCTACATCTTTGAGATTAGTACTCACAAAATCAATAAGATTTTCTTCTCCATCCAATATATGTGTAAGATAGGAAGTAATGGTGTGGTCAAATATGAAATGATAAATGTCAAAATACTATATATAGTCTAGGATGATCAACATAGGTGCTTACATGATAACATATTTTATATCTTATAAATCCTTCTTTGAATTGAAATACCACTCCAATTTTTCATCCTATATCAACGTCCAAACTAAACTTGCAAACAAAATTGATTTTCCCAAAAAACACTTTAATTATATTTTGTTATTAGATGAGATAATTTAGAAATCACATCAGCTCTTTGGGATCATTATAAATACCTTCCTTCATGATGATATGACTGATAATCTTACCTTTGGTGACTTCAAACACACTCTTATTTTGATTTAAATAGATTCTTTACCTCCTACACATATCAAATACCTTCTATAAGTGGTGAAGGTGTTTTTGCCTATATTCTGATAACACATTTAAATCATCCATGTAAATTAATATGCATTTTAAATTCAAACCTAAAAAATAAAAATGCATATCACTCTAAAATGTTGCTTTGACATTAATCAATCGAAATCGAATTCACCTATAACAAAATTTGCCCCATTTGGTGGTGAAGGCGGTTTTGGCTCGATCTTCTAAATTGACCAAGGATTGATTATATTATGAGAATATATCTGAGAAGGACATCATTTAGGATATGATTACCATTTGGATAATTTCATCAAGGGAATTCAAAGGATATTTAAATTTATTTGAAGCTTAATTTAGATTACAAAAATCTATGGATAAGTACATTTCACCATTATTTTTGTGTTTACATACCAAGTTGGCTATCCATGTAGAATGATGCATTAGGAAGATTACTCTAGTTGAGATCAATTTATTAACCTCTTTATGTATCAAGGGATCTATTATTGGGTTCACAAGTCCCTTATTCTACTTGAATGGATTCTAATTTAGTTTTAATGGGATGGTGTGAGTAAAATTACCTTTGGGTTGAAGACTTTGAGGTCTCTATATACCCAATAAATCACATACTTATCATTTACCATCAAATTTTAGAGTTATTTGAGATCTACATATGTCTAATTAAGACCTGTGTTAAAATTTTGGGGTCTCCTCAAATAACCAAGATTAATGGTTCAACACTTTTGATTCTCAAATGTGGGATTCTTAATTTGGGTATAGGGCTAAAAAGTATTAAACATATTTTCAAGTAAAATCATCCCTTTTGGCATGTGACTCCCATAAATATTGAGAATCCCATATTTATTTAAGTTTGAGATCCAAGATTGTCTTTATCTAATTCATCCATTATCTAGGCCTTGAGTACCCCAATATTGTTAAGAAATTAGATAGTTTGTTGATCATCCTCAAAGACTTAGAAATGTGTTACATTGTCTAGGACAAAGGGACAAGGGTCTAGCTCTATAAATTATTCTTGCAATTCATCATCATTAAGGGGATTTAAGCTCATGGTTGAGGATTATAATAAGTTAGTGACTTGATTTTATTCCCTAGGGATATAGATGACATTGAATGCATTAAAAATCTCCATAAAGACTGAATATATATGATTATATTTTCTAAGGTGTGACAATTTACACTAGAACTTGGTCTTAACCTAGTTGACTATAGCTCAAAATTAATAAATACTCTTAGTTATTTCACTTTATTTTTTAATGGAAAATATAAACCTAGGATTAATTCCTAATTCTCCACTAGCTTATCAATGTAGGGAAATTGTAACCTATATAAAGCTAGGTATCTCTTTCCTTGTGGTTTTATTAGCAAAAAACCTACTCTATTACCTTTCTTTTAATATACCCCATATACATATAAGGAGGATAAGCCTAGAAATTCTTGTTGAGCATGGTCATTTATGTCTTAGGTTGTCATTGATGTCAAGAAGAGCATGAGGTACTAATGCATTAATGACAAAGATTTTGTGTTTGATAGTTTAGAGAGTATATGACATATGTATAGGTTAGTGAGGACAAGGAAGAGGTTTTGAGGCATCCATAGATTTTTGGTGAGGATATAGTACTTTATATTGACCATTGGAGAGATAAAAATGAATCATTATAGCTTAAGAAAAGCTAGATCATCACTAAAAATCATGGATATATGAATAACCCAACATTTTTTTGTATTTATTATATATACTCAAAAATTCAACCTTGGTCAAAGGTTTTCATGGATGTGTTTTCCATAGTGCTAAGATTATTCCTTATAAATTTAATGTCTTGAAGTGTTCCTCAATCAAGTTATAAACCTCCAAAGTTACTCTATCAAAATTTGATGTGTCAGAGACCATAAAATTTAATCCTTGGGAAATAGCTTTGAAATTCAAAAATATGAACATTGGAATTCAAATGAATGTGTATGCATTTGACCAATGAGTAAAGAAATGCTAGTATAAGGTATAATATTAGGCATATCAAGTTAATGTAAATGGAAAAGTTGGATTATAATTCATTTATATCATCATATATGTGGTTACATGTCTTTAATATTTTTACAAGTGGATTTATTTTAGGTTAAATTCAAAGGTTCTAACTATGGTAAAAAAATAGAAAAACTAGTGGTCAAAAAATGCACATAGAGACAAAAATATTAATAATTTTTACATGGTATAAAAAGAAAATTTGTATTATGATCCTTCATTAAAAACCATAAATTAAAATTTATTCATGAAAATTAGTAAAATTTAACCCTATTTCTTATCAAAGTTGACTATGTTTTGGTAGTTTCTAGCAGAATAGAGTGATCTTTTTGAAGGAGTGTTTTTTTAATTTTTGGAGGATAATAGAATATGTAAAATGGATTTGATTATGACCATGAAGTCATATATTTTATAAAAAATATGTATTTTGGATTTAAAGTGTTTCTACATATATTATAAGTCACATTCTGCATGATTGTGTTTTGAGGCAAAATGACAATTCTAAGTAAGTTGTGAAAATGGTGGTTTGGATGATCTCTACACTTAGATGACGAATATAATGGATGTGAAATTATTTTTTGAGACCTAAATGAATTATTAATTATTTATAAAATATGGATAGATATATTTAAGGTGTTGAGATGTGAAATCCAAAATGGCCTATCTAGCTGAGTATGCACTATATAAGAAAGGCTTGAGAAATTGGTCTGTAAGACCAATAGTTGACACTAGATCTTGATATATATCTATTGGAGGTTTGTATATAGTACATATATCATATATTACTGTGAATTATATTTCTTTGAAACACTACTATAATTTTTATATACAAACTTCTACATGACTCTATTTTTAGAGCTGTAGGAAGTTCTGAGTGGTCATATTCCAAAGATAAGTTTGGGGTGTTTTTATTAGAGTTGAGGAATATATTAAATTTGAGTATTCTGTATAATTATAAAAGTTTAATAATAAAGATTTTTTATTCATTATAATTTCATATTAATATTTTTGTGATCAAATTTTCTTGATTGTACTTTGATAGTGTTTGATAGTTCTAAGTGGTCATGTTGCAAGAATAGGTTTAAGGTCCTATGCCCTATTTAGAGATGTAAAATGTAAATGGTGATGACCATTATGTTATGTATTATACATTAATTTATTTTTTTAATTATATTTTATGGTAAAATTTATTTTTTTCTTCAGTTGTGTGTGGTAGACGTTTTCTGTGTATGTAAACCTAATATTAAGAGACCTAATGGCATGGTTCAAGGAGTAATTTTGTCTAACAAGTGGTATGGATATATGAGGATGTTATAAAGTATATATTTGAGTCATATTTTATGTTTTATATGCATTTTTTAATTCTCAAAGTGTTCTATGGAGGTTTAAGTGAAATGTGTACTTAGAGTAGACTTAATTGCATTAGGTCTCCATTAGACCTTATGCTGGTTTTAGCCCTTAAGGAGTTTAGCCGACCTATGTAATGTTTGTTTCACATATGAAACGTATTTTTTGAAAATTTAAAAGTTTAATCAAATTTTTTAAATGTGTTTATCTGACCATGATGGGTGAGATCAAGAATCATGTATAAATGCAAGTTGTAATTGGCCTATTTATGCTTGTTAGAAGAATGAGAACATAAGTGAATAAAAGATCTCAATGGAGGAGAAAAGGTAGGTAATGTATAGATTTATAAATATTTATAGGATAATTCATAAACATCCATTATATATTTTACAAGTAGATGATAAATTTAATTGACCTAATGAGCCGAAAAGAGACATGTTAAGCTAGTGAGCCTAGAAGAGACATGTTAAGATAGTGAGCCTAGAAGGCTTTTTGAGATGAGTAGATGATCAAGGAGAGATGTATGAGTTTATTTTTGTTGATAAACAATAATATATTAGCTATATATGTATTACAAGTGTACTATATAGATTTGAAATCATATATATATATATATATATATATATATATATATATATATATATATATATATATATATATATATATATATATCAGATAAAAGAGCTAAATAAGAGGTCATCATTTATTTGTTGAATAACAAGGTGTCTTGAGGTGATCAAACTTGTCTTGGTTGGGTTTGTGTTCAGTCAAGAGGGATTTGGATCTTCATTAAAATTTGGAGATTTAAAAATTTTACTTGAATTGGTTAGTTTGGTTCTAATTCACTTATGGGTTTGTATCCTCCTTGTAACCTGGAGCTTACTAAAGGTTAGTTCGATGGGTCTTAACTAGGTAAGGGTTGGATCTACTTGTAGAGTCAAAGTCTCACTAAATGTTGATAAATTGTTTATAATATATCATTACAAGTGGTGTTTCAATTAGTTTTATCTCCCATTACGTTTTCCCACATGTCTATTATGTTCATAGGTTTACAACTTTCTTCTTGTCTGTGATTGATTCTCTATGCATTGTTTACTTACTAGATTGGTTTGAACGTCTATTGAATGATATATAGAATTTAAAGTAAATTTTTTAAATTGATTCAACCCATACCTCAATTTTTTTTCTTCCAACATTTGTTATTATATCAGGTCCATTAAACAAGGATTGATAGTTTGAAGGTGATCCTAGAAGCACAAGATGGCTATGCAACTAAAGAAAGAAAATCAAGAGTTGAAATATATGGTGAAAGGTATTAAAGATAAGATTAGTATTATTGAGACAAGGAGTAAAACTAACTCCAAGAATGATGAACATGAGATGATCCTTAAGAATCTCAAATAACAAGCCATGTCTATTATGGAATGTGAAGGAGAGATGAGTCATCTCCAAACTAAGTTTGAGGAAATGGTTGATATAGTCAAATAAGATAAGAAGATCATAAAATATCTCAATATTTAACTAAAGGATGTAAAGACAATTATGATTTCAAAAGAGGGATAATGTTCTAAGTTAAGATTCTTAAAGTTAGAGATTGAATAAACCAATGTCAAGATTAATTCCTATGAATAAAGCAATGTGGCTCCCAAGGACAATGGAAATAGAAGGGAAGATCAAGTCAGTAAACCTAATGTATTTATATATTCAAGCTCACTTCATGGTCATTACTTTGTGAACCATAGGTTTAGTCATAGAGTAAAGGATTATAGAATGGCCTCAATGAATAAGTTGTCATGGGAACACTGAATAAGGAATAATAAGATAAAAGGTAATTTCATTAGTAATATTTGCTATATTTATCATAAAACTAGTCATATATATATATATATATATATATATATATATTGTTCTAAATTTTTTGAGAAATGTTCAACTTGGATATGGAGACTAAACGTAATCAATGTTAATCACACTACTCAAGATGATGTGGTCATTCATCAAAACATTTCTCAATAGGGTTATGTTTTAGATCAGGTATATTATAATAATAATGAATATGTTGAGGTAATTGATTCAAAAGAGAATGTCAAATAATACAACTTTCTTGACAAGAACATTCAGTCCTATGAAAATGACTGGGGTGCTCCATTGTTTTATACCTATATGAGAATGGGTTTCTTTTATAGGATTCATAGAGACACTATTAAATCATTGATAATATGGTAAAATCATTGTATAAAAAGTTATGATCAATTATTTATCATCAAATTGTGTTAAATTCAAGTTAATATCCACTAATATGCAGATTTGAGTAAGCATGAGAGACTTAGTGTGAAGGCACAAGCTTGGTAGCTTATTTAGATGAGTAGTAAGAGACTTATGTGAAAATTTTTGGATGAATGTAATATTTTTATTATGTAAATTTACATGTTAATTAAGTTTTTATAATAATACAAGAGGTTTCAAAGTGTGATCAATGTCCAAGTATAACTATCAGTCATAGGCCTAGTGTGCAAAGAGACCTAATGAGGCCTAATAAGGTGTAAATCTGAGTTAATAAGGTGTCTATAGCTCATGTAATACATTAAAAAGGTTTAATAGGGTTATTAAATATTTTTTATGAAGTTTCAAGTCTTGAGATAAAGGACAAAGCAAGAAAACACATTTTGAGGTATCTATGTATGTAAAATGAAGGTTTCCAAGCCCAAGAAGGTTTTTCTTATGCTCATTGGAATGTGTGGTCATTGAATTTGAAGATTATATATTTTGTATATATTAAAAAAGGTCTTGATAAGGTTTTATAATAATTATGAAGTGGTTTCAAGGATATATATGTATGAATAGATGATAAGAATGAAAACGGGTTTAAAACCCTTTCAAAACCCTCATAGTGACCTGATTGGAAATATATTATTTTAAATTTCCCAAAATGGTTTGGTAAGGATATTATGATGTTTATAAAATTTATATTACTCCTCCATGAAACTCCAAGTGGAAGTAGTTTTTTAGGGAAGTAAGTAGAAGCTACATGAAAACCCTTGTTTCTATAGAAATTAATATAACAAGAAGGGTTGATTGAGTCAATGCATTCAAGTGGATGGAGGTTAAAGGTAAATAATTTTTTTTGTCCATGGGGTTATTTTGGTAAGTTATATCCTCTATTTCAACTATTTTTGTCACAAAATTTGACCTATCACTAGACTATTAGCTAAAAATGGTAGATAGGGGCATTTTGCAGAGTTATATAGAGTTCTTGGACACTCAAGGTTAGTGTTCTAAATGTTTATAGATGTTATTAAGGTCATATATATTATTTATATCCATTTTATATGATAAAATTTATCTTATATATAAATATAAATCTCAAATTTTGAAAAATAGAGGTATGAGGGTTTTAAGTTATTTTGTGACTATAAAACTTGTGTGTTCTCATGAAATAAATGACTCTATCATGACCTATATGTGTTAGAGGTATTGAGTGAAGAGTTTTATTTAGCAGACATCATTATTTAAATGAATTTTTTTATCTCATGGTTAGTTTCCACATAGGTGTTATAATTTTAAGTCTTCATGAATTTGTTTTGGTGTATGAGTGAGCAAGCTACAAGAGTGAGTTTTAAGCACTTATGCCTTGAGTTATGATGTCTAATACATATGATGATGTTTTTGAGATAGTTTAGGTTATGTATATGTGATTTTTTTATCATATTTAATCTATTTCATTATGTTTACACCTCAGGAGTTCAAGTCATTTTTCTATGTGTGCAAAAAACTAGTATGACTGCATGTTAACCAAGAAGGTGCCTTAAAATGGTATGAACCATGATGGATTGTGATGATTAAAGGGAAGTTTTTGGATTCTGTGAGGAGTATATTAAGTTTTTAATACCTATCTAAGATGTTATTTTTTTCCCAAGAAGTTAGTGTTGATCAAGAAGGAGTGAATCTATTTGAATTAGGTCTCTATGGGACCTATAGTTGGTATGAAGCCTAACAAAGAATTCAAGGTATGGTATTTTTGTGAGTTATTTTTTTGTTATAGTTAGTTGTTATATGGTTTTAGATGTCATGTATAGGTGTATTATATATCTAGGGGGATCTAACTCATGTCTCTTGAGAAGATTGAAGACAAAGGGTAAGTAAGAGATTGTGAAAGGTCAGCTTGTAGATGGACTTTGAGAAGGTCAAATCAATTTTGGTGTTGGTTCAAGAGGTCAATTAGTCAAAGACAAGGACAAGTAGTTATATGTGATAATGGTGATAGAGGGAACCTATTTAATTTGTTTCATGTTTTCATGGTATGGTTTGTTAAAGAATAGGTCCAAGGATCATTTGGTAAGCTTGTAGAAGATCCTTTATCATTATTGTCAAAGGGGGAAAAAGATCAAAATGAAGGATTTCAAATGGGTAAGAAGACATTTTAAGGGTGTTTTTCCATAAATTACAAAGGGGGAGATTTTTTAGAATGGTAATTGATCTATTAACTTGTCATTGATGTCAAGAAGAGCATGAGGGATAATGAATTAATGACAAAGAAGTTATGTTTGATAACTTGGAGAGTATATGTCATATATGTAGGTCAATGAGGACAAATAATATTTTGTGAGGCATCCATAGATGTTTTGGTGAGTATATGGTACTTTATATTAACCTTTGGAGAGATAAAACTACATTATTATATCTTAAGAGAACCTAAACCATCACTGTAGATCATGGAGATATGAATAACCCAACAAGTTTGTGTATTTATTTTAGGTACTCAAAAAGTCATCCTTGGTCAAACGTTTTTATGGATGTGTTTTCCACAGTGCAAAGATTCTTACCTAAAAAATTTGGTGTCTTGAAGTATTTCCTAGATCAAGTTATAAACCTCCAAATTTTATCTAGAAAAATGTTATGTGATAGAGACCATCGAATTTAAGCCTCTATAAATAATTGTTGAAATTCAAAAATATGAACATTAGAATTCAAATGGCTATGTGTATGCATTGGACCAATGATAAAATAAATTATTTTTGAAGGAAAAATATTGATCAAATTAAGTTGGTGTAAAAGGAAAATTTGGATTCAACTTCATGACTATCATCCTCTAGGTGGTGGCATGTCTTGAATATCCATACAAGTTCATTTATTTTAGGTCAAAGTCAATAGTGTTGATTGTGGTGAAAACTAAAAAAACTAGTGGTCAAAGAAATCCATGTACAAACCAAAATATTAAGAAATTATTCATGGTATAAAAATAAAATTTGTATTATACTCCATGAAGAACCTCCAATTTAACTTAATTCATGAAAGATAGTATAACTTATTTCTTGTCAAATTTGACTGTGTTTTGGTAGTTTCTTACAAAATAAAGTGAGCTTTTTGAAGGAGTGTTTTTTATTGTTTAGAGGCTAATAGAAGATGCCAAATGTATTTAATGATGACCCTAAATTCATAATTTTTATATACATATATTTATTTTTACTTTAAATTACTTCTATATATGTTCTAAGTCACATTCTTCATGACTATGTTTTGAGGCAGAATGATAGTTCTGACTAACCCTTTGAAAATGGTGAGTTGGAGGATCTCTACACTAATATGAATCATATAATGGATATGAAATTTTTTGTGAGACCTAAATTAATTATTAATTCTTTATATAATATTGTTAAAAAACTTTAAGTTCTTGAGATGTGAAATCCAAAATGTCCTATCTAGCTGAGTATGCACTATGTAAGAAAGGCTTGAGAAATTGGTCTATAAGACCAATAGTGGACACTAGAACTTGATATGTGTGTGTGTGTGTGTGCGTACGTGCGTGCGTGTGTGTGTGTGTGTGTGTGTGTGTGTGTGTGTGTGTGTGTGTGTGTGTGTGTGTGTGTGTGTGTGTGTGTGTACACACACACACACACACACACACACACACATATATATATATACATACACACACACACACACACACACACATGTATATATGTATATGTGTGTGTGTGTGTGTGTGTGTGTGTGTGTGTGTGTATGTATATGTATATGTATATGTATATGTATATGTATATGTATGTATATATATACATATACATATATATATATATATATATATATATATATATATGTATATGTATGTATGTATATATATATATATAGACACACACACACACACACGCACACACACACACACACACACACACACACACACACACACACACACACACACACACACACACACACACACACACACACACACATATAAGGTTTATATAGAGACCAAATTATATATTTTAATTTGAATTATATGTCTTTAAATCACTATTACAAATTTTAAATACAAACTTCTACATGACTATGTTTTTAGAGCTACAGTTAGGTCTATGTGGTCATATTATAGAGATGGGTTTGGGGTGTTTTGCTAAGATTTGATGAATACATTAAATTTTAGTATTTTATAAAAGTATAAAAGGTTCATATAAATTTTTTTTTTCATTAAAATTGAATATTTATATTTTGATTATCAAATTTTCTTGACTGTACTTTGGTAGTGTTTGATAATTCTAAGTAGTCATGTTGCAAGAGTAGGTTTGAGGTCCTATACTCTATTTGGAGATGTAAAATGGGGATTTTTATGATAAGTAGGATATTTATGATCCATTAATGTATTTTTTTAATTATATTATATGTGAAAATTTACTTTTTTCTTTTATTGTGTGAGGTAAATGTTTTCTATGTATGTAAACCTAATAGCAAAGAGACCTAATGGTGTGGTTCAAGGAGTGATTTTGTCTAATATGTGGTATGGAGTTATGAGGATTTTATAAAGGATATTTTTTTAGGAATATTTGATCTTTGAAATTAATTTTTATAGTCTCAAAGTGTACTATTGAGGTCTAAGTGGAATGTGTGCTTAGAGTAGACCTAATTACATTAGGTCTCTATTAGGCCTAATGGTGGTTTTGGACCTTAAGGAGTTTAGATGACATATGTAATGTTTTTCTCACCTATGAAACGTGTTTTATGACCCATTAAAATTTTAATCCAATTTTTTTATTTTATTTATCTAACTGATATGTGTGAGAGCAAGAATCATGTATAAATACAGGGCATAATTGGCCTATTTGTTTTAGTTAGAAAAATGAAAACATAAGTGAATAAAAAATCTCAATAAAGGAGTATAGGTAGGTAATTTATAGATTTAAAAATATCTATATTATATTCATGAACATCCATCAAAGATTTTGCAAGTATATGATGAGGAAAATTGACCTAATGAGCCTAGAAGAGACATGTTGAGCTAGTGAGCCTACAAGACTATTTGAGAGGATTAACAGGTTAAGGAGAGTTTTATGACTTGATTATTGTTTAGATACCATAATATATTCATCATATATGTTTTATATTTTTATTACATAGATTTAAAATTAGATAGATAAGATAGAAGAGCTGAATAATAGGACACCATCCATTGGTTGAGCAACAAGGTATCTTGAGGTGATCAAGGTTGTCTTGGTTGGGTTGGTGCTTGTTCAAGAGGGATTTAGAGTTACCCTATAGGTAATATATTTTATAACTTTTATTGAATTTTATGGTTTGTTTCAAAGTCACTTAGGTGGTTTTATCCTCCTTGCAAGTTGGATCTTGCTAAAGACTAGTTAAGTGGGTACTTGACTAGGTAGGGGTTGGAGCTCTTTACAGGGTTGGTGCCTCACTAAATTTTGATACATTGCTTATAGGAAATTATTATAAGATTTTTTTATTGGGTTTTATTCCCATAATTTTTTCACACATATCTCTTGTGTTCATGTATTGATATATTGCTTATTATCTATGTGATTGCTTCTATATGCATTGTTTGCTTACTAAATTAGTTTGAAAGTTTATTGAATTATATATGGAATTGAAAGTAAATTTTGTAAAATAATTTATCTCCCCAATATTAGTGATTTTTATTCCAAAAATTCTAGTTCATTTCTATTTTTTTCTTTAGCAAGTTTTGTGTTTAGCATACAAATCCTGAAGTCTAAGGACACTAAGTTCACTTTCTCATTTATAGTGTTGTACCTAGTTATCATATGTTTCATGTAGGGTTCCCTATCCACTTTGATATCATTGGTTACCCCTATATATGTAAACCACACATTTGATAATTTTGTGGTAATGTACCCATTTAAGGTTTTATACCAATACCTTTTGATAATAATTTTATAAGCCTCAAGAATCTCTACCACCTAGATGTGTATGAACTATTAATCCTAGGTTAAGAATGTAGTTGCATGTGGACATTCAAAAACTCACATAATACCCTAACATATTAATTATTGATTTTAACCACCACCTTATCTAAATTTATGTGTATAAACCCTAAATTTTCACAAATTTCTATAAGTATTACATTCATTGATGCTTGTGAATCCACTAGGTAGTTGAATAAGTTCTTCCCAAATAAACTAATAGCTCAAAGAAAGGAAGGAAATTTGGTCATAATTATATGGATGATCATGTTGATGTGGGTTATTTTATACTTAGTTTGGATAGGCTATGTTATATTTTTACTTAGGGACTTTAGTATAAGATGGCATTGCTCTATAATCTAAGCAAGTTCATGAAGTTTGATATTTGAATTAATCTTTTTCATGTATTATACTATATTATAACCTACTTTATTTTGGATTGGTTAGGTCTCTACATGAAATTTTAGTTTATGAGGTTTTGAGGGTGGAGGATCATTTATAACATTATTATGTAGTATAATTATGTTATTTCTTAGGGGCGTTGAGGTAGTGAGGGAATGTTATTGTTCTATATTCATATGGGAATAGTTGTTCCTCTAAAACTATTGGAATGCATGAACCTCACTCGTGCTTTCATATGGCCTATTTTATTAATAGTTAGTAAATTATGTGGTTTATATCACCATGGATGTGCTATGGGGTCTACCCATGTTGGATAATTATGATTGATTTGGGACCATCTCATAATCCTCCATATCTCTCTGTAATATCTCAAAGGTCCTACGAAACTCTGTATTTGAAGATCCCCATGCAAGGTTGTGTTATACACTCAACACTACTTAGGTGGGGCTATTTCACCATTATTAACTTTATGCAACCTATTTGGAGAGGGTTATCACTAATTTCAAGGACAACTATAATTTATTTTTTTATCTTTGTTAGTTATAGTTATTATTTGAACATTTGGCATTAAATATACTTATTTATCTTTGCACATCAATAAAGTCATTAATTAGTTTTTAGTAAATTCATTGGATGGCATCCAATTCATATTTTGTATACTATTTGGGTATAACTTGGGTGTTATTGGTTTTTGCTAACATTACTTAGTTTTACAACTGAGGACCCATTTCATTGTTCATCAAGTTTAGAAGACCCAAGTGTTGGTTTTGCACAAGATGAGTCAAAGGGAGTTTGTTCATTATGGGCAGCCGTTGGAGTATTTGAATATTTTGGTTAATGCTAGGAAATAATCTCAATGTAGTCACATGTGGTAAGGCATTAGGGAAAGACCAATAATATGACCTTGAGGATCTAATTTCCTATCACATTTTATGTCTTTAACATAATTCATGGGTAAGTCTATTATCATAGGGTCTCATCTTAAGCACATGGTAGTATATGGGTCCAAAGCATTATTATACATCTCAAGTTATAGTTACAAATTAGGATGATAAATCATAGTGACCCATGTAGACACTCCATTTTATCCACTTTTGTGCCTAAAATGGGATTTAGATCAATTTCTAGCAAACAACATAATTTAAGTCGAACAATCACTTTAATTCCAAAATTCATATGTGTAAGTTATTTAATTGCTAATAAAAATGGTGATGCTTACTTATTTTGTGTATTACTCTATATACACTGATAACCTAATTCAGTTTCAACCCTAGTAAAATTATGACCTAGTAATTTGACATTCTTGGCTTGTCGAGTTATTAATTCAAAACATTTTAAAATTTTATCAAAAGCTAAAAAATACTAAGAAAGATTAATTACATTTCAAATATAAATTAACTTGGATAAATAAAAATTGCAATTTGAATTAGTGAATTTCATTTATCAAAAAAGGAATTTTTAGCCAAATATAAAGTCAAAGTCAAAGAAGCTAAGAAATTGATTTATTAATTCATAAATATTCCAAAAAGGTTAGTCACAACCTCAAAAATATATAATGTGAGCTGTCATGGCTCACAAATGTATAAAAATTAGGTGTCAAAACTTCATGAGTGCTTTGACCCAACCCAAGATTTGCCTGACTCAACCTAGCTTATTTTAAACTTAACCAAAGTTATAATTAAACATAACCTCCCTAGGGTTATAATTTATTCTTATAGCTATAAATACAAGTGCCCACACCATACCTAAATAATTTTTTGTGTGTAATGATTATAAAGGAATGCCTTCAAGATGCCATTGAAAGTAGTGTTATAATTCCCATTTTATACCAATCTTCACACCAAGCCAAGACATATAAAAACAAAGCCATTAGTTACAACTAGAGAAGTGCTACTAACATGGATAAGCATTGATAATAGTTTATAATTTCATATAAAAATAATAAAACATCCTTATTAAAATAAGTGCACATAAACTTTGATAAAGGAGGTAAAATTCTTGTGTTTTTATCTCTATTTTTTATCTTGTTCATTATGGTATGGTCCCCCTAATTCTTAGGCAAGAATTTTTAGTTTTATTTTATTATTATGCATGGAATTTTATTATCTTCACTAAAAATGAAATAATCAGCATTTGTGTGTTATTCAAACACTTAAGGTACATAATGGCCTGCCTAGTAGGACCACACATCCTATATGGACAAAAAGAATGATGTGTAACCTTTAGATTTCTTAGAAAGAGCACTTAAATATTCAAGTTTAGATTTTTATGCTTATACTTCCCATCATTTTTTATAAAGTTATAGGGATCGATGATGATCATATCAAATCACTAGTGGTCATAGGAATTGGAAAAAACCACTATAGTCATTGATGATGATCTTTGTGTTAAAAAATAAAAGCAAGAAAACACAGTGCAAATTAACTTTTCTTGCTTTCTTTTTGGTGCAAAAATATTATTTTATTTCCTTTCTATCCTTTTTTTATAGGGTCATAATAAATTTGAGTTTGAAAATGTTTTATCAAGAATTTTTATTTCAAAACACATCTTTTTTTGTGTAATTTCATGAAATGGTGATGATTGTGAAAAATTGATGTCAATCATAAAAATCAATGATGATCACTATAGTAATCGGTAACTATTTCTCTGAGACAAAAATAGAAACTTGGGAGATAAAAATGAAATGTTGTTTGTTGATTTTATTTTTGGCCTAAAGACAAAAGACCCCCCTAAAACTTTTTTAGGAACCAAGGTGGATAAAGAGAGGCCTAAACACTTATAAGTCTCATTTACACTTTTGTTTTAGTGCTTAATATTAACCTAACCAAACTTGTCTTTTAGCATTTCAAGTTTTTATAAGAGCAAACAAGGACAAGGGGTAAAAATTTAATTCACATTTGAGTTGATGATTTTAGAAATAAAATCCACTTTAGTTGGACATTTTAAGGTATTTTTATCTTTTTAATTAGCTAATTTCAAAGTTACTAGATTAAATAATTTGTTTGTGGCAAACCCAAAACTTAGCATGTATGCTCTCCACCCATCCCCTATAGGGAACTCAGGTGACTAAAATCACTTGGTTTATTACCTTGTTTATTTAATATTGTTTTAGCTAATGTCACATTTTCTCTCCCCAAGATTTGAGTGACTTGAGTGACCCAAAAAAGACCTCTAAAGGTCTTTCAAATGTTCATTTATTTATTTTCTTATATTTGGCTTGTGTGCAGGACTTTATCACCTCCTCACAAATTATTTAGGGGTACATTGACCTAGGGTTTCATCTCCCAACATCATACCAACCCCATTCTATGGTGGTGTATATAAACTAGTCACCTAATAATAGGATTACCTCGGGGTTGAGTGTTTAGCCTTTCTAATCCTAATGAAAACATGTGTTAGTTCATGTTAAACATTAGACTTACTAAGCAATACATGATTTAAGTTTCTATGTAATGGAATAGACCTTTTCATAGTAAGTTAGTGAGTTTAAACCTAATTGATGTGATATACCATTATTTTATACATACTTGGGACCATGTAGTACATTTCAAAACTTATAAATTTTAGTCAACCCTATTCGCCACAAAATATCTTATCAAATATCAAGTACTCCTCACTTTAAATTTATGCCATTTACCAATGCTTGAGAGATAGAGGGTTTATTAAAAACTTTACCTACACATATTCTTTAAATTTTTAATTAATAATTAGTTCCTTTATATCATTAAAAACTTTGGCAGAAGCTAAGAACACCCTTGCTAGTTTTAAGGATAGGATGAGCCATTAGTGTTATTTCTAATTTTTTTACATGTGTGATTTAGAACAAAATTATTTGTTTGTATTGTCAAATTGAAATAATTCCAAAATAATAATGTGTTTTCACAAAACTTTAACCTAAAAGGTGTTACTTTCTCCATTTTGATTCACACTTTTGCCTTAGAGTTTAATTCTAAAACTACTTGTGTGTATCTTGTTTAAATGGGGCGTCATTATGCTATTTGTTTTGTTTGAAACATTTGCCTTTGATTTTTAGTCCAAAAACCATTGACATATAATTTATTTTAAGAATCATTGTTATGCTACCTAAATTATTACAAAACACTTGTCGTAATTGAAACCAAGTTACAAATCCATTGTTACAACTTTTGTTTCAAACTCAAAATTATGCTGCCGATTTTGGTCTATCTTATTTTCCTTAGAAAATCCAAATAATTTTGCATTAAATTTTAAACTCAATCTTAAAAATTATAAATCCTAAACTAATCAAGTTTACACCAAATCCTCATCTAATTTGGGATTAGGTAGTCTACCTCTTGTGTTTAAATTGTGATGTTTGGGTTGATTTCTTATTTGATCAAAATACCCCTTTGCCTAGACCTAATAATTTGTTGTTGTTTACCTTGTTTGATCATCATTTTGAGATGATTTGTTGTCATGTGCCTTGTTTGAGGTTTTCTTTGTTGAGTTATAAATGTTCTAGTTATATTGTAAAAGATGATCTTATGAACCAAATACTGAGCCTTTATGAGCCAACTACTGAGTGTCTTTCAAGAAAAATAATTTAGCACTAGATTGTTTTCTAAGCCATTTGTTGAGTTTATACAAGGCATATTCTTTAGTTTAGAATGTTTTTGAGGTATTATTTTATATCCGCCTTTGATTTTGAATCTATCTTGATTTTTCATATTAAATGATAATAACCACCTTTGGGCAAATCATTGTTATCCTTTCAGCGTAATTCATTATTGTTCTACCTTGTCTAAATACTTTTGTCACTAATTATAACTACCTTTGATAAAATCAATACCTTACCCATAGATTGGTTTTGAGTTTTTTTTTTACCTTTTCCAATTATTTTAACCACCTTTGGTCAAATTAGTACCTTTGTTATATCAGTTTCATCTTTTTATTCTACCCTTACATAGTTTAGTTACTTTACCCTTTTGACCTCTTTCAATAGAGCCAAAGGTTGTTTGTTTTAGAACTCAGTTGTTTTCTATTTTAGACCTTTTTTTTTATTAATACCTAATCAAGATATGAGCATGCCTCATTATACATGTAGCAAGGCTATGTACAATGCAAACTATGAGAAATTTGTGACTAGTTACCATTTTGTTCAAAAGTCATATGGTGATGACATAACTTATGAGAGGGATCCCTATCCATATTATAATCTTTGATATGTTTAAAAAAAGGTTAGAATTAATAGTGTAGTATTTAGTGAGTTCACCTTCTTATCTAGGCTAATAATAAGAGCAAATGACATAACACCTTACTCAAGTGATGCCTATAGTTGAACAAAGTGAATAAAAAGATCCCTACTCTTTTACTAAACCAACATAGACAAGTTATGATTTTTACTTGTTTGATAACAATTTTTTAATAATAAATATGAAATTCTTGTCATGGCCATTGAAGCAGGGTCCAAATTTCCACCATACTTCCCACACAAAAGTCTAACTAGTTTGATTAAAACACCTAGTAATGTTCCTTGAAACTAGTAGTTTGAATAGATGTCAACTAGTTATAATCAATGATTAGTCCAAATTTATCAATAAAAAAAAGTTCACTTGTAAAATGGAAGGGTCTTATGGGAAATAAATTTGAATAGTTACAAAAAGTGTACCAAAATTATCTTAAGTTAGCTCACAATTTTAATGTAATGGTTATTTATAATACACTAATTATAGAGATATATCCATCAACATGGAAAGAAGAAGATGTTTCAGGTTATGAATATCAAAACATAGACCCCTTTATCCAAAGCACATTGGTTGGTGGAATTTTTAATTTCCTTATAATGATAGAAGAAACTGCTACTCAAATGGAAGACCACATTCAAAACATCCTTATAATGATAGAATAAACTGCTACTCAAATGGAAGACCACATTCAAAACATAGTGGATATTATGTAATTACATTCTAATTTAAACCAAATTGGGTCTAATTTACTATCGATCAACATAAAGTATATTCTTAAAACCAATTTCATGAATGGATTTCAACAAGGGATAGGCATGCCTATTTGCCAAACACAACAAGAAACCTCCACTCCTTAACTAGTTAATTCATCAAGTGCACTATACAAGGAAATAAGATAATAAAATACAAACTTAACACCTCAAAAAGTGAATAACACTACACCATATCAACATGGGATAGTAAAATTTACATCAAAATAAACATCGACTAATACACCTCAGTAATTATAAATATTACCAAATCCACAACTCATTTTTATTGGTCAAAAGTGCCAGTTAGTTAAAAATAAAAAATGTATATATAAAAATAGGTGTTTAATAAACATCAAGGTTCCAATGTATAGTAGGTACTAGTTATTAGGCAATAATTTCCTTTCACCCAATAGGTATTGCACATATAATAGGGATACAACTTTCAACACATTCTATTGGAAGTAGCTACTAAGAGGGGGGTGAATCAATAGACATAAATGTATATTCAATTCCATTTACCATTCCATAAATCATACATTCACATAAGATCAAATAATACATAGAGAAACAACCATAAGAACATCACAAGATAACATAAGAGATTATGTGGGAAAGCTTCTTATGGGATAAAAACCACTAAACAATAACATAATATACCATCCTATAATGATAATATTAAATTTATACTAGCACCATTTGATCAAGGAGCAACCACCCCTCAATTTAGTCAAGCACCCACTTAACCTTTAGCTAGCACCAACTAACAAGGAAGATACAACCCCCTTGATGATCAATCACCAACTCAATCACCTCTAAATTTATATCGACCTATAATATGATGGCTGACACACCTAATGAATTAATTCTTTTTCTTTCACTCTTCACCCTTCAATCTCTCTCAAATAGCCTCTAGGGCTCACTCACTCAATATGGCTCTTTTAGGCTCATTAGGTCTAGTGAACTATGTGTTCACTTATTTCACCTTGATATGATAATCATGAATTATATTACTCACCCTTTTATGGTCCTTAATGACCTAATACTTCTCTTTCAAATTATCTCTCCCTTTCTTAAGTCCACATAAGCTCAACTCATACAAATAAGCCTATTAGGCCTTGCCTTTATACCTCAATCTTCATATAACCCATCTTGATCAGCTAAGATACTTTAAAAATTGAATCATACCTATAATAGTTCCAAAAACACATTACATGGGTGAGATAATCCACTCCATATGTCAGCCATAGTCCTTAAGACTTAAATCCTCCATTAGGCCTTAATTAGACCTAAAGTAATTAGGTCTATTCATGCACACATTATAAATTGAACCTATTAGACCACCTTAATAATTAAAAAAAATGAAAATCATCAAAATTTACTCCAATATACTCTTTCTCACTCCAACATAGATCCATTCTACCCACAACTTCAACACATCACTTGAACCAAGCCATTCTAGCCTACTTCCCATTAAGCCTATAAACACAAAAAAGTATGTCATATATAAATGAAGCATAAAACACTTTGATCATAGAAACCACTCTAATAAATTCATTAATAAATCATTAATGACCAAAAAAAACATTAAAAAATACATTTTTCTTCACTAAATAGGCCAAGAGACCTCAAACTAGCTCTCTCAAAATGACCACTTAGATTGGTCACAGACACTCAAGATATAGTCATGTAGATGTTCATGTTTATAACTTATAATATTTATTCCAATATATATCATTCACATGTATATGTTTTATAATTCTTATATATAAACCTTCAATAGTTGTTTCTCTTATTCTATCATCATTCACTGATCTAATAAATTAGTTCCTCAAACCACTCTCACACTATGCATATATAGTAAGACAAGGCCTTTTGGATTCCTCATTTCAAAAATTAAATATAACTATATATATTAAAGAAATATTTAATATATAAATTAGTTTTAAAAAAATATGTCCATTTGATGCATCGCCACTTTTCATAGGGCCTCAAAACACATCACTTTCCCTATCACTCTTGGAGCATTCAATCTAGCTCAAAACATAATCATGTTGAACATGAACTATCATACCTAATAAAACAATTTAAATATATTATAAATCATGTAAAATTTCATACAAAATTATTAGATAATAATCAAACATAAAATCCATATACTTCAATGATAATTTTGCTCTAATAGATCATTCTCACTGTCTTGGGTTCAACTATCTTGTCTTAAACAGACATGTCACTTTGTGATCACCTTATAGCTTATTTATAGGCATAAAAAATAATTAACAACCAATATAATATGATTAATATGTATTTAAAAATTACCCCAAACCATTGGATTCATTCTTACTCACCTAGAACTCTTCCTTAAACACTTATTCATTCTAATTAGCTTTTTCTCACTATTTCCACTATTTGGAAGATTAGTGATACGTCAACTTGATTACAAAAAATTATTGGTAGAGTGAATATTTATTTCCAAAAAAAATCCATTAAAATAAATATTAAGTTTTGTCCTTCAATCTTCATTAAATTATATGTGTTGCCCTAGTCAACTCTTCTTGTAGCATCAATTTCTTTAGAAACAAGCACTTTTCTATACCTTTTACTCATAGCCCTGACAAACCAAAACCACATAGGGATTATTGGAGGATTACTCTACATAATCTTATTAAAAATATTTATCAAAAAATCCATTATAGTCCATATACAAAAAGTTTTCTCCAATCGGGTCACTATAAGGGTTTATATGAGGGTTTTGACTAGTTTACATTCTTAACGAATGTTCATAAATCTCTGTAGCTAAAACCACTTAAAAATTATTATAAATAATTATTGTAACCATTTTTCACCTCAAAAAAAAAATTTATGGCACCATGCAAACTCTACACATGCTAATTATCATCTTAACCTCCTTCTCGGGCTTGGAAACCTTCATTTTACATGTATAAGAAACCTTTCAATGTGATATCTTGTTTTGTAATCCTTCTTAGGACCTAAAACTTGGTCAAAAAATTTTAAAAAACATTTTAAACCTTATTACATTTTTATATCTGATTAGACACCTAGAAAACTCAACTTAACCCACCATTTGGACCTCACTAGGTTTCCATGCACATTACGTTGAGAACCACCAGTTATGCTTAGTCTTTGAAATAACTAGGAACCTTCTTGTAATATTATTATTTCATAATAAACATTTCATAAACTTTCATTACATTATCTATATCTTCCAACCATCTTATCCCTAGCTTCAACCTTCTCAATACACTAGGCTACCAAGCCTTTGCTCATATGCATCTAAACCTATCTGGCACAACTTTAAGATCAAACTCATCCATATCTCAAATCCACATATTCCATGATTATAAAGATCATAACCATTTAATTTAATTATATTCGCTTCATGATATCATCCTTAATTAATCACATTATAGCTCTGTCATTAACTTTAGCATCAATGATAGTACTAGCAACAATCTCCCCCTTTGTCATCAATGGTAACCTCTTCTTCTCCTTCTCCCCATTTGTCATTAATGATAAAGTGTACATATAATCCTATTAGGTTCATATATATATTCCTCTAATTATAGAACCTAATGACTTAAAAATATCCCATTTTGTTATTCGTAAATATTGAATACATTGTTAAAACACATGACTTGGTTTGATCAAGTCATCATGAAAACATGCTTGATACCATTATCCACATCTCGACCATGACTGGAACATCTCACATATTCTCCCCCTCACATCATGCTCCATATAAAAGAGTAATCTTGAAAAATTCTCCTCATCCAATTAAGTATGTAATAAAGTATTCAAACACTATCCAAACTTAGTCAATATCCTCATGGAAACACCAATAGGTCTCATGGATACCCAATCAACATGGGTCCACTCATTCTTGCTTACCTATGTCCTCTTGGATAAATTACACCACCTCAAGAATGTTTGAACAAATTCATAACATGGAAAAGTATCTCCTCATATAATCAACAAGCATTCAATGATCCTTAGACCATTCTCCCTTCCTGAAACATCTCATATACAAGGTACATACTCAAATATAATTTTTAAAACAACATTTTATGTAATAAACACACTCTAAATCCTGTCAAGAAAATTAGAACAACTAGAAACCTTAGATGAAATCAAAAACATACCATCACATTCCTCTATTATCTTATCAAGTCATCATGACATCTATAAATTGTTTCAACTCATGATATAGTCTTGAATAATACCATATAAAATTTCTTCATTCAAATCACTAGCATCTTGATATGCCACAAGAAAGAATCATCCATATCACTATTATGAAACTTGCACATTAGATCAATTATTGAGCCAATATTACCAGCTCACATATATGATAATAACTTCCATAAGATCCTCACAAAATCAAGTATTCACCTTCATGTTTTATAAGCCATCAAGACTCAAAACACTACCAAGCACCCTTACAGACAACATGCAATCAATTACTAGGTCTGAGAGATATTATTCACTTTTAGGAACATATGATACATTTAAAAATATTTATATATAAAAATATAATCTTAAAAACATGATAATATCATTCTCAGATCACCTCTAGTCTCTAGAACATATGAACAACATCTCTTTGCCATAACAACATTGGTCTTAAAAGACCAATCTTAAACTTCCATACCCCTACTCAAATCTTGATAAATCAGACCCCATTATGAATTCAAACAAGTATCACACACATGAAAATGATTTTAAGAAACATTTAATATTCTCTACAAAAATATCACTGATCTTTAGAAGCCATCACAAGCCCATCTTCACCAAGAACAATCTCCTTAGGGTTTGTTGAAAATAAACCCTTATTTCACTAACTTTCACCTTTATAACTTGATATTCCTTTGAAAAACTAATCTAAACATATAAATAGTATATAAATGAGCTAAAATATATAAATAAATTCTTTAGACACCTTAACCAATCATTTTGAGCTTCTATAAACACCGAACAACTCTATAAGTCAACACTATTCTGCCATTCAAAGGACATTGAGACACAATCAACTTCCATGGAGCTTTTATTGCATAAATTATCACTTTAATATATTTTTAAATTAACCAAACTTTGTCATATAATATTTTTATCTTTTATATAAGTATTTATCCATTACAAATAAGCATGAAATCCTTAACTCATACTTTGAAACATTCATTAGGCTTTAAAAACCTATTAGGCTTAAGCAACCTAGAAGCATTATCTCCACATATCTGAAGCAAATACTAAAATATTCCACATGGAAATATGATTAGATAAAAATATTGGATCCTTTAGGACCTCAAATTTATGTCCATGATATTTAGACAGTCCAACATAGGGCATAAGATGTCTAACTCATCACTCTTAAATGCTCACTTAGAACTACTAAGAACCTCAAAACCTAGTCTTCAAAGACAAAGCTTAAGAACACATCCATTCATTGGTATCCATAAATCATTTTATTTTACTTATAAATAACTAATAACTCTTATACCTTCATTAGGTCTCATGGAGACCCAATACAAATAGGACTATTATTCAACATGTCTTCAAGTTCCTTTTGTTTATCAACTCAGATATGATCTTGGACTTAAATTTATTATATTCCTTCTTATTCAACATTTCAAACACTGTCATGAAGACTTCTATGCAAACCTCAACCATGATCTTCATAAACTTATGCATTATTGTAAACAAGATGCACATTGTCCTTATCACACTTCAAGTTACATAAGATCACCTTTAGGTTGTCAACCCTCCTATAATGGTTTGGATATGATACCAATTTTTGTAAGTATAAAATAATATGAGGGGGGTTAATCATTATACAATTCATAAGAGCATACATTCACATAATATCAAATAATGCATAGAGAAATAACTATAAGAGCACATCATAAGATAACACAAGATATTATGTAGGAAACACTCTTGGGGGATAAAACAAACTAAACCAAGAACATGGAATACTATCCTATGATTAAAAAATTTAATTTAGACCAAAACCAATTGATAAAGAAGCACCCACCCCTTAATTTAGTAAAACACCCACTTAACCTTAAACTCAAACAAATTAACAATGAAGATACAACCCTCTTAATGATAAAGCACCAAATAAATCAACTTTAAATTAATATCCACCTCTAATATGATGTCTGACACACCTGATGATGGACTTATCTTTCTTTCACTCTTCACCTTTCAATCTCTCTCAAACACCCTCTAGGGTTCACTTGCTCAATATGCCACTTCTAGGCTCATTAGGTCTAATGACATCTATGTTAACTTGTATCACCTTGATCAGATAATCATGATTTATATTATTCACCCTATGATGTCCCTTAGTGAATTTTTCCTTCTCTTTCAAATGATCTCTCCTTCAATTAAGTCCACATAACCTCAACTCATATAAATAGGCCTTGACTTTAAACCTCACTCTTCATCTAACCCATATTGGCCATACAAGATAATTTCACACTTGAATAATACCTATAATAGTTTTACACACACATTAAATGGGTGAGACAATCCACTCCATATGTCATTCATAGTCCTTAAGACTCAAATCCTTCAATAGGCCTTAACAAGACCTAAATTAATTAGGTCTATTCATGCATATATTACAACTTAGACCTCTTTGACCATATTAAGCCTTCAAAAATGGATATAAAATGTAAAAAATATATCAAATAGAATATTTATCACTCCCACATATGTGCATGCTACCTATAACTCCAACACACCACTTGAACCAAGACATTCCAACCTACTCACCATTAGGCCTAGAAACATAGAAAAGTCTATCATATAGAAATGAAGCATGAAAACACTTTTATCACAAAACACACTATAAAAAATGAATTAATAGATACTTCATGACATAAATAACATTAAAAAATCCATTTGGATTCACTAAATAGGCCAACAGACCTCAAACCAGCTCTCCCAAAATGACCACTCAAACTAGTCACGCATGGTAAAGATACAATTACGTAAATGTTCATGTTTATCACTTATAAGAGTGATTTATATTTATATATATATATATATATATATATATATATAATTGACATGTATATTTCCTCTTATTATTCTTTATCAAACTCTAATAGATATTTATCTTATTCTAGCATCATTCATTGGTCTAATAAACCAATTCCTCAGACCACTCTCACAATGTGCATACAAAATTAGACAAGCCCTTTTGGCTTCCTCATTTCAACACTTAAATATGATTATATAGATTCAAAAAATATTTAATATAAAAATTAGGTCTTCAAAAACATTAATATGTCCATTTAATGCACCACCACTTGTCACAAGGGCTCAAAACACATCACTTTCCCTATCAAACCTAGAGAAGTCAATTTGTCTCAAAATATAGTCATGTTGAACATGAATTATAATGCTAGAGAAAAAAATTTAAGATCTTATAATTAATTTAAAATGTCATAAAATATTATTATATCATCTTCCAACACAAAATTCTTATTCTTTAATGATAATTTTTCTCTAATATATCATTCTTAGTATCCTGGGTTCCACTATCTTGTCATACATAGAAAAGTAAATTTGAGATCACTTTATATGTTATTTATATACATAAAAATTAATTACCAAATAATGGAATATGAGGAATAGGTCTTGATCAAATACCCAAAACCATTTGATTCACTCCTAGTCACTTGGAACTCTTCCCTAAACACTTATTCATTTGCACTAGCTTTTACTCATTATTTCCACTATTTGGTAGATTAGCGATAGGTCAACTTGATTGAAAACAAATATTTAAACATTGAATATTTATTTAATAACCAACTCTATGTAAATAATAATTCTTTTCCTTCAATTCCATCAACTCGTATGTGTTATGCTAGTCAATTCTTCTTGTAACATCAATTTCTTTAGAAATAAGCACTTTTATGTACCATATACTCACATCTTGAAAAAAAAAAACACCTATAGATTATTTAAGGAGTATTATACAATATAAAATCAACAAACATGATCAAAAAAACCATTCTAGTCTCTATCCAACAATTTTTCTCTAATTGGATCACTATAAGGGTTTATACGAGGGTTTTAACTAGTTGACATTCTTAATAAATGTTTATAAATATCTATACTTAAAACCACTTTAAGATGATTAAAAATAAATATTATAATAATTTTAAATTATCCAAAAATTATTATTTCACCATTAAAACTCTACATGTGCCAATGAGCATCTTAACTTCCTTCTCAAGCTTGGAAACCTTCATTTTGCATGCATAAGAAACCTTTCAACATGATATATTAGTTTTTATTCATTATTAGGACCTAAAAATTGGTAAAAACCTTTGAACCACCATTTAAAACCTAAATAAATTCTTAAATTTTCTTCAACACGTAGATAACTCAACTTGACTCACCATTTGGACCTCACTAGGTTCCCATACACATTAGGTCGAGAACAACCAGTTATGATTAGTTTTTGAAATCACTAGGAGATTTATTTAAATATTCTAAAATAATCATCAACATTTCCTACACCTTAATTCCATTATCCATATATTATAAACATCTTATCCCTAGCCTCAACCTGCTCAACACACTAGGCACCTAGCCTTAGTTTATATACATCCAAACATATCTTACACAATTTCAATCTCAAACTCTTCCATATATCAAATACACTTATGAAATAATTATCAAACATCCATCTATGTTAAAATAATACTAGTCACTTCATGATATCATCCTTCATTAATCACATTACCACTTTTTAGTTTCCTTTGACATCAATGACAATACTAACCAACACCTTCAACAACAAAGATCTAGTCAACAATGTGTTCCTTTTATATAATAGGGTTAGATGAGTAGGAAGTAATTTATTGTAAAAAACTATAAATACCAACATATCCCACCTAAAAAAATGTCATTATCATAGTCATAATTCATTATCCAAGGCTATTTATCAAACCCTAGCCAAAGTGTTTTCCATCAACAACATATTCTATATCAACAATATAATCCCAATGTACAAATATGCATACCCAATAATTCGACCAAAATCTAACATTCTATAGTAGACTATTCTAACCTAACCTGGTTAAGGTAATCTAATTTTGACCACATAACTCCAAAAAAATAGGCCACTCCATCCAAATTCCTTTCCCAAGAGTTTTAGTAAATGAAGCATACAATTCAAGACATTCAAACTGAAAAGGAAATAAAGAAATTATAACTAAATGAAATATTATCTTATCCATTAAACATGGATTATCTACAAATACCATTTATACCAGGTTATTAATAACCCAAATTTGATAAATACAAGGTCAAACTAGACCCCAATGATAATCTGAAAGAATTTTTTGTTGTTTTCCATCTAGTGGCATACAATGACATATATTTGGTTCTACTCTTTCCAAGAAGTCTATTCAAATGAGCCTTATAATGGATTTTTAAATTACCAAATAATTATGTACCTAAATTCAATGATATTTTTGATAACTTTGTACAATATTTTTCATGTAATCTCAAACATGAGATTAGAGTTGTAGATTTAGGCCAACCAAAATAGAAGAATGGTAAAAGATTCATTGTTAAATTTTAATGATGGTGAGCACTAGAAATATAGTTCACTTATAATTTTTTAGTTAAATAGTTGGCTATGATATTTACCAAGATCCTACACAATGAGATTTCTTATCATCTCTAGTTGTAATGTTCACATATGTTTTAAGACGCTATTGAGAAATGAATACATATTGAAAAGGTCCTTTTTAACAAAAGGATCATCAATTTATCTTCTTCTAACCAAATCCAAAACCAACATCAAGGTTAGTAGAACCATATCCATAGGCAAAATCAAAACCCTATTCAAATACTAGCTTCAATGCCATCATAGGCCAATAATAATGAAAGACCAGAGGCCTACAATCATAAAAATAATGTTGTTTGAAATGGGGTTACTGAATCCTTCCATGTAAAAGTATATTAAAAACTAACTATCCATTTACCTATGCCCATTCAATAACCATAGTATGCAATCAACAATGCATCCAGTCTAGAAATCAATCCTAGCTTAGAGAAGATAGATCACACTTACACTTCTAATTGGGGATACATTAGATAATCAAGATCATGACTAATATTTGGATCCAATTAGGGGATATATTACTATAATAATATCATTAGGGAGGGTTCCAAATCCTCCAGTCAAGTAAAAATATGCAATAACCCTAATTAAATCTTATATTTCCATATTCTCTAAACTAATAACAATTAAATCAAAGTCTAATCTAGTGATCACTAAAGCTTGCAACACAAAGTGGTGGTAATAAAAAATAAATGTAAACATGTATATAATACATATACTCATGTCAATGTATAAATAATTATAATACATGGAAGAGAAGTACAAATGCATATCTATCTACTCTTATAAAGGAGGAACAAAGTTAGGAATACTTACCTTTAAAGATAGACTCACCAAGCCTCAATATCTCCCTTGGCAAAGGTGATTCAAAATAAGTTGTTTTGGTATGTGAGGATGACAAAAATAATTCAGCTCTAGGCTACACAAAATATCAATGCATCCCAAAGACTTCTCCACAAGACAAGATCCATATCTCCAAAGAAAGTATGAAACCCTAAGCTTGTTCCTCAAGTAGAATGGTGGATATGAAGGTACAAAATAGATATTAATTCTTCTTATCTTCTCTAAGTAATGGTTAAATGATCTTTTATATATAAGTATATTTATCCCTAATCCCTTTCAAAAGTTTCATCTGATAAGGTCAACCTATTCAAACTAGTACTATTATTGATAAAACCTCACTAGGTCATGGGTAAGGTTAGCCAAGAATAGACCTAGACCCTAAATGAGTTTCACCAATAAGAGTACAAGGTTGACCCAGTTGACCTAGTAATATAAACTATAAAAATGGGTTTTAGGTTAGGAAAAGGGGTACAAAAGGTGGCTTTTGACTAGATGAGTGTATAAGAGAGAAGAACTTAGTGGAATGGTTTTTAGGAGATGAGTGCATAGATAACAAGTGTTAAAAGGGACAACAATCCTAAAAATCACCAATGGTCTTCCCACCCCTTTCTTAGTGCACCCCCTAAGGTGTGCACTTAGAGAGATTGATACTCAATAGGTTTCTACAAGATAGAGAGAGAGTCAGTAATTAATAAAAGTTTGAAAATATTATGTGTATACATATAGATTTGTATAATATTTTTCATATAATATTAAACATGAGATTACAATTGTGGATTTGGGCCAAGAAAAATTGAATAATGGTAAAATCTTAATTGTTTACTTTTAATGATAGAGAGCACTGACAAGCCATTTCAGTCATAATTTATAAGGTAAGTAGTTGGCCATGATATTTACCAAGAGCCTACACAACAAGATATGTTATCATCTCTAGTTGTAATTTTATAATATGTTTTAATAGTTATTAAAAAAATAATACAAATTAAAAAGGCCCTTGTTAATAAAATAATCATCAAGATATCTTTTTCCAATCAAAACCAAAACCAACATCAAGGCCAATATAACCAAAACCAAAACCATAGACAAAATCATAACCTTATTCAAATACCATCTTCAATGCCATCCTAGGCCAATAATAATGAAATACCAAAGGGCTATAATCATAAATATAATGTTGTTTGAAATGGGTCATTAAATCATGCCATGTAAAAATGGTGTAAAAACTAATTGTCCATTTACCTCTACCCATTCAATAACCACCACCTCCATACATTCAGCCAAGGCATCCATAAAATCAACAATCAAAAAATCAATCCAAGATACACACCCATCCTTCAAGGAGAAGACCACCCATTTCCAAATAATTTAATGATCTCAGGGAGTCTATTGAGTTTATATTCTAAAAATTGCTTAATGTAAATATGATTAACTAGCCAGTGCTAAATTTATTCCATGAAGGAATCAATTTTATAGATTGATACAAAGAACATCAATTTTGTTACTACCATCATGTTAAAGTACATTCATACACTGGTGTATCTAGTTAAGGTATCTGATTGAGCATATGTTATAAAATTGAGAGATATAATGAGATAACCATGCTTCTATGACCAATCATAACTTGGGCATATATTTAAATCCATTTCCATAATATAATAATAAAAATAACCATCAAAAGTACCAAAATCAATAATGTAATCCATAACAATAGTATTACAATTGTTGAAACCAAGGGAGAACTGATCAAACAAACCAAGGATGTAATCAAAACATTATGTATACCTACAAAAATGTTGTCAAAAATATACCAGGTGGTTGTGTCTCCATTGTTACTATTAATTTATAGACAACTACCAATAGACCAAGACCCTCATCCAATAGTGCTTATTAGTCAAGAAATGCAGACCAACTTAATTATTTTGGTGATATTTCTTTATATCATGTTAGTATCTAGGCTCAATACAACCTAAGAGTTACCATTCTAAAACATATTACCTCCTCATCTAATTACAAAATATTTATCCAAATTGGTATTTCATTATCACAACCTGAAGAGCTAATATTACCATTAAAGGCCCATATCCAATACCATGAATGATCCCATTCAGACCTTCATGCCTATTTAAAACAAGCCAACTACCAAAACCAAAGGGAAGACCTATGACATTAAGGAGTAGATAAAGAATAGTCTTTCATATATATCCATCATGAATTTGTTATGGATACATAACATCCATAATACATCTTGAATGAGTAATTGAGCCAATCCCTTGTGTTAGATGATATCATGCCAAATAAATTTCAAGATGTGGTAGGAAATTTGTCCCCTGGCCAATGACTTACCTTTAACCAAAGTGACATGTCATCTTTGGTACCTTTGCATAATAAATAATTATACATCGAGGTTAATATTACAAGCCATAAAGTTAAACATATCTTTGTAGACAATGGTTCAAGCCTCAACATTATGTTTCTAAATTTGATCAAGCATCTCAAATAGATAATGGATAACTTGTATCCAAATAGAGTTTTTATCAAGGTAAATGAAAATGAGTAATGGGAATCATAAGGTACTATCATCTTACTAGTGGTCATTAGGTCTTTGACCCATGATACTTTATTCCATGTTTTAGACCTAGAATTATCATACATTATATTATTAGGATATCCTTGGATCCATGAAATTAGGTTTATAAATTCCATGTTGTATTACTATATATAGTTCCCCATTAAAGGATGGAAGTGACTATACTAAATGATCTTCAGTCATATTAGTATTGCAAACATCTTGAGGTTGAGTATAAGAGTTATAAATACCATTTTGACTTAAATCCTATGCCTAAATATGATGAAGGAAGATTTTATAAATCTAAGGCCATTGAATCAAGACCAAGAGCTAATTACATTAACCCAAAAAGCTTAAATTCCACTTCATCTACACCTCCACTAGACATTGTCAATCATTGTTATATATCTGATAAAGGTATAATATAACATAATACCCATGATTTATTCCACATTTAAAAATTACTACAAAATCTAGAATCTTATGGGAGACCTAATGCCAAGACTAATCTCATGAACTGTTAGACCAAGGTAAAATCTCATATGAACAAACCCATATATATAGGCAACTGAGTAAGTATCTAGAACATAAGTATTAGTAAGTTTAGACACCATCTACCTTTAAGTAGATCCATCATTTTTAGGGAAATATAAAATCAATCTGATGCTTCATATCATAATTGGCCAATAAATGCCATGTACTTACTTATTTACTAAATAAAGGCATTAGTTTCTCCTATAATGAAGAGTGCTAGAAAACATTGGAACATCTTAAGGAATATCTAGTCAATCCATTTTTTTATTATCAGCAATGCTGACAAGCCATTTTTATTTTAGCTATTAATAACTAAAACTACCCTAGGGGAACTTTTGGCACAACATGATGAACATGGTAAAGAGCATGTCATGTATTATGTGAGTACAATAATGATTGCATATGAGCACAATTAGACACTAATAAAAAAAACCTATTTAGCTATGGTTTTTTTAGCCCAAAATTTATGACATTACATGTAGAATAAAAAGACCGTTATTATTTATAAAATAGATTTATAGGGTTTCATGGAAAAGTGGATCAAGTTTTTTAGCAAGTTTGAAATCAAATATGCCAATCAAAATTCCATTAAGGGATAGTATTCATAGATCATCTTATATAATCTCCTCTTCCTAATACTTAACCCCTTACATTTAGATTTATAGATGAAGCCATTATGACTAGAATAGATGCTAAATCACCTCTTGAGGTAGAAAAATGGAAAATGTACTTTGATAGTTTATTCAAAACTCATGGATTAGGTGTGAGAATATTGTTTTTCACACTATAAGGGGATTTAATTACTAATTCCTTCCATATTAGTTTTACCTATAATAAAAACATGGTCGAATATGAAGCACTCATTACAACTATTCATCAAGAAGTATAGTAAAACATACAAAATTTACTTATTCACAGTGATTCTTACCTTATCATCAATCAATTAATTGACTAATAATAGATTAAGGATAATAAGTTAGTACCATATAAAGACTTGGTCGATACTCTCAATAAAAAAATTACCAACATTTAGTTTCAATGAATACCATGAGATAATAATAGAATAGTTGATGCCATGGCCACTATTGGTTCTATTATTTAGATCATAGACAAATCCAGGGATTATCAATTTCTTGTTGAACATATCTTCATGTTGGGACATAAATAATCAAATCTTTATATGGTTTGTGACATTTTTGGTGCCACATCTCCCTAGTATTTTAACATATATGCCTATCTCCAAGACCAAATTATTCCACCTAGACTATCATGTAAGAAATAAAAATCCTTCATCCACAAAGACTCTCATTATAATCCACTTGGGCATACCTTGTACTATATAAGTTATGATGGAACTCTACTTAATTATTTATCTTTGGTATAATCCATATTAGCATTGAGGGAAGTTCATGATGCAGTGTATAGATCCCACACTAGGGGGTCAATCCTAGACAAAAAGTTACATGTACTAGTTATTATAATTTGAATATTGAAATAGATATAACTATATATGTGAATAGGTGTGTAAAGTTTTATAAGCATGTTAATCTGATTCAAGATCTAGCCAAGATGATAAAACCACTAATAACACCATGGTCATTCTCAATGTGGGTATTTGACCTCATAGGAAAAATTAATCCTACATCCTCAAATGGCCGTAAACATGTCCTAAATACTACCAAATATTTCATTAAGTGGTTGGAAGACATTCCCCTCACTTACATAACTAGTAAGTAGATATCCAAATTCATATTTAACCATCTCATTTATCTTTATAGTATCCCCTTTGACATTATATTTGATAATGGTGTATAATTTAAAAAGAAATATGTGAAAGCACTTTGTACCCATTACCAATCAAATAATATTTATATACCACCTATTAATTACAAGGTAATGTCCAAGCTGAGGATTATAATAATACTAATGTCAATATTATAAACAAGATTATCAATGACAATGGTCATAATAAAAATTTATAGTTGTTTAATGCCTTCTAGGCATACCATACCACCTTCCATACTCCAACAAGAGTTACCCAATATTCACATTTTTATGGTATTGATGCCATTCTTCTTGTTGATTTTGAGTTACCTTGTCTCCAAATTTCATTTCAACACATCATTGATAATGAGGACTATAGAGTATCTCACTTGTAAAATCTAGACCTACTTGATGGAAATCATGTGACCTCCTTGAATAACCTTTAAGCATATCAGAACCAATAATGAGGTAGATACAATCATCATGTTAAACATCATGAAATTGAGCTTGGTGACCTTGAGTTAAAATAAAATCAAAAGAATGTTAATGTTGAGACAAAGAAGAATGGAAATTTATAACCTAAATGGATAGGGACTTATGTAGTTATTTATAACTATGGTTCTAGGGCATACATGCTCACCAAACCATAAGGAGATGAAATTTATGAAGCAATGAATATAATTCACCTCAAACATTTCTATTCTTAAGGGACTTGAATTATTATCTATAAGTATTTTTTAAGTTATGCCACATTATACTTATTCTTTTTACCATACCCTATACCATTATAACATGCCTTAGCTTATTTCTTGCTAACTCTTTTTTCTTAACTCCACCTATCAAATTTGTCCTTGGTTCTAATTCATTTGTACTTTAGGCATGTTTAGTGGTTAATGTTGGATTAATTCCATTAGTTATTTTAAAATCAATTGTTTGAATGGAAATATATGAAGTAGTATGACATTAGTCCTGGCAATTTCATCCTTCATTTATTGTTATGTTATATATTCATGCTAATAATTATAACTACATGTGGGAAAATTAGTACCATCGATCCTTAGTGTAATCTCCTAATTATAAATACCTTAGGTAAAATTAGGAATAACACCTTTACCATGCATTTATGCATAACCTTACCATCATTATATCTATTTTCCTTGACATTTTTATATACCTAAACTTGTTGGTACTTAGTCAGATGTCTTTTATGCATGTATAACTACAATGATTTGAGGTCTTATGATACTAGGTAAGAAATGACCAATTTATGTTTAGGTTAGCATAGTCACCCCTTTACAATGATATTACCATTTTTTAGCATTCTTAATCCACGCTCTCACCATTTTATGAGTAAGACTGTGTTGTATCTCATAATTCTCCACTAAGCTAAGATATCAAAAACACCAAAAACATTAGAAATGTTTTCCAAGTTTTCACTACTATAGGCTAAACTACAGTGGCTTGAGGTCCATTTGGACTATGTAGGAAGTTCTTAGTATTTTTTGATTTCATCTCAACCACCCTTAGTTTAATACTCTCACAATTTTGTAAATAATTTAAGTTTGAATACTCTCACCATTTTATGAAAAACCTTAACCAACACTCTCACCATTTTGCAAGCATATTCAGCCAACACTCACTATTTTGTGAGAGAAATTATCCATTGCTCTCAACATTTTATGAGCATCCTCAACCAATTATATCACCATTTTACAAGCACATTCTAAATCCAATCCATAAACATATTAAAAAATATGAATTTCCAATTCTATTCATTAGTACATACTCATCTCTTAGCTTTAAGTATGGTTTTAGCCTAAACCATGATCTCACAATTGCATGAGTTTTCCATGTTAACACTTTCATTATTATGAACATCATCCCCATATTTTATTACACACTCAACATTTCGTGATATCATTCCCATTTTCCTCTACAATTTAATCAAGTTTATAATCATTTTACTCTATCCCATATCCTAGGAGAACTACATTTGGCCTAAAGTTCATATTAGACTTAATGTCCATATAATTATGTAGGTACCATCCATTTTCCTAGTGCATATAGATTCAACATAGCTGCCATTTCCTTTTATTGCATTTCCCCCATTGTTTTTGTTATTATCTCCTATGGTCTAGGGGTAATCATTTGTCATCTTATTTCTGTCATTGTTCGCTATAGACTAGAATCAACCATTTGCCATTTTTTTTTATGTTTTTCTACTTATGTTGTTACTAATATAATGTACCCAAATTTGGAAAAATTACCAAAATAAGGGTTTTACATAAATCCTAATAATTTAAAAAATGCACAAAATTCATCCCAAGAAGTAATCTGTAAATGAATGCCATAATTTTTGAAATGAATGCCAATTTTTTTTTTTGTCACCCTAACCCTATTGCCTAGGATTTTTATCATAGAATTAATTTGATCCAACCAAAATGCATGAAACCATTTTCATATTTTTGAAAATAATTCTCCCAATCATATTTAAAAAAGAAATGAAATTTAGAATTCAAAATAAATTGATTTTTATAGAATTTTCTAAATATGAATAAATTTAATCTCTCCCTAAAAATAAAATACCTCAAACTAAATAATAGCTCAAATTGAATCTAAAAATATAATATTTATAATGAAATACAAATAATAATTTAATATTGGGTGGAAGTCACCTGAAACTAAGTCTAAACCATGAAAATATGTAGCCAATGCCCTAGATGAAAATGCTCACAAAGTTCAAAATTTAATGTTCCAAAATTGACATCAAAATGACCACAAATAAATGTGATAAAAATTATAAAATATAATAATATTTTCAAAATTATTATTATAAAATTAGGGCATAATTTGTCCACTCAAAATTCCTTACAATCCTTCCAAACCCAATTGCCAAACTTGGAATAAATCAAAATTAATATCCAAACCCTAGGATAGGGTTTCCTTGTAGACAAGCCCTCAAAGAGGTTTTTTCAAAGCTACATTAAATTCTCCACCCAAAGGATGACGTCCAAACACATCAAGCAACCCTTATAAACAAGTCACCTAACATCAATAATCTAAAATTCTTGGTTGAAGCACAATTTTGTAGCCCTTGATGTAGAGCCACTCACATAGAAGATATGAAGGTTTTTTTCCTCACACATTATTCACATTTTGAGTGTCTTTGTCCTCAAATTTTTTTATCCAAATATGACATAATTGACATATATTTAATATTCAAAATATTGAATCTAAAAAATGGATCCCTTACTTTTAATAAATGCCCTTAGAAATGGGTTGAACTATGTGAGGGAGTCCAAAGCATGAATTAAAAATTGTTATCGATGTTTAATTCGTCTTTTCCACTTTTTGATACCACCAAAAGGGTGGCATTCCAATTTGGAACAACTCAAAGGTTGATAAAGTCATAATTAATTCTTTGATTATTAAATTAATTTACCTTAGTAAATAATAGTAATCAAATTAATATATTTTCAAGAGTGATAAAAATCACTTTTTGATAAATTATTTAATTTAAAATACTTTACAATTTTTTACCTAAATTACCTTAATTTTTAGAGTGGTGAAAACCACTTTTTAGGTAATTTAAATAATAAATCATTATAGTTCTATTATTATAATAGTCAATTAATATTTCCTTAAGATAAAAAATTATTACAATCACTATTCAAGCAACTCTAATTAATTTTTAAAATAAATTTCCCTAATTACCATCCCTTAACCTATGGATAAAATTAGGTTAAAGGTCTTCAACATGTTCTCATTTATTTTGAAAAAGGGGACATTACAGTCCTCCCTCCCTAAAATTTCTTATCCTCAATAAATTACAAATTTAGTTGCCCTATATCTCCCCACTTATCCAACTTTTTATATGCTTGAATTCTATTCTATATTTTACATGAAACAAATCCAACCCACCCTTACCAAAGTGTCACCTTGTCTTCAATCCAAAACCTAAGTAATTTGATCTCTTTAGTAGAAATAAGGGTTATACATTCAAAAACCAAGTACATATGAGGCTCTATGTGGATTAGGAATTAATCCCAATTTAAATCAAAACTCTCACCTCTCACACTTACACATGGAACAAACAATTTAGACAAAAATTGGTGTTTAACAACACTTTTATGATCACACCTTCTATATACACAATGTTTTCTACCAATTATTTATGATTTCTCTCTTGTAGGAACCCATCGAGTCTCAATATCTTTGAGTGCATGCCTTTAAGGGTTCACTAAGAAAGGGTTGATCATACCATTTTTATTTTATATGATTTTCATCCCTTTACTACCACTTTTTGTCTACACAACCATCTCTTAAAAACATTCCCCTAATCTTTGCCTCCTATTTTGTACACTCTTCTACTCATTTTCTACCTTTAGTGTGCCTTCCTTATCTTAAACACCTTATTTATAGTTTATGATATAGTTTTGGCCCCATCAAACCTTTACTCTAATTGAAAAACTCATTTAGGGTTTAGGTCAGCACTAAGATGACCCAAACCAACATCTAATTTGTTTTTGTTAATAATGATATAAAGTCAATTGGGATGAACCTATTTGTTAAGATTTTATAAAGGATTAGGGTTAAATTAAAATATATAAACACATTTATTTATTCATTTATTAGAGGGGAAGATAAGAATAATAATATATATTTCACATCTTCTTATCCACCATTCTACTTTAGGATCATATCTTAGGGTTTTAGTACTTTCTTTGGAGATATAGATCTTATCTTCTGGATAAGTCTTTCAGATGCATAGATAGGTTATGTAGCCTAGATATGACTTGTCCTTGGTATCCTTACATAAAAAAAAAATCTATTTCAAAGTGCCTTGGCCAAGGGAGATATTGGGGCTCAATGGGTTTGTCTTCAAAGGTAAGTATTCATAACTTAATTCCTCCTTTGTAAAAGTAAATAAATTTAAATTTCTAATTCTCTCCCATGTATTAAGATTTTATATACATATATGTGAGTATATATCTCCTATGAATGTTTAATTTTTATGTTTATTACCCCTAATTTGTGCCATAATCTTTGGTAAACACTAGATTAGATTTTAATTAATGTCATATAATTAGTGAATATGAAAACATAGGACCTAGTTAGGGTCATTGAATAGTTTTGCTTGACTAGGGGCTTTGGAACCCTCCCTAGTGATATTATTATGGTAAGATATACCTTGGATAGGTCTAGTGGATCTATATTGGTCATGAACCCAAATATCAAATGTATCAACAATCAAAAGTGTAAGTAGGATTTATCTTCTCTAAGCTAGGTTTGATTAGTAGATAAGATGTATTTCTCTTTGTATACATTCTAGTGAATTTGACATGTATTTAACCCTTGTAAGTTTTATTTCACATAATAATTTTTATCATAATTTATATTTTTCTATATTTCTATTACTATATCAAACCATCTGATATAGTCATAACTTTTTATACATAAGGTTAACACACAATCACTTCAAAATTACTCTATTTTGCCTATGTAGGTCTTCATTAATTACAAGCTAATGGATACATTAATTTTACACATTACTCTTCTTCAATTATATATTATAATACATATTCCATTAGGTTGACTTATATGTTATCTTTTTTAGTCAACATATAGGTCAAAAAACACAATCAAACAAGTTGAATCTATTTGTTATCTCTTCTTTAGCACACTGGGTTTTGCAAACATGGTCAAATTAGTCTACCTTGTTGGTATAATTTTGGAAACAAGATTTAAACATCTTAGTATAAAATTTTCAAACTAAAACATATTCAATCCCAACAAGGTTCCTTTATTTTCTTTCTATATCATTTCAGTTCTTCCTTCATTAATTTATAGTAAAAGTTTATAGTCTACAAAACTATAAACTTATAGCCAACTAGGTTGACCTAGTCGACTTAGTTTTCTATTCTATCTTCTATCTAAGATTAAAAATTGGAATGTTTGAATTTATTCTTAAATACATTACTTCTACAAAACAATAACTTATTTGACTATGTTATGTACTATTTACATATAGTGTCACCTAAACTGACTATGTACGATTATCAATCAAGGAAATAACATCTATTTGCTAGTAATTAATTCACCTTTCCTTTTTAGTTCTTTACATGCTTAAAATAACTCACATAGTATATTTTATAAATTAACCTTTTTATTTACACTATTTTACTCTTTTTAACACACTACCAAACATTTTACATTCAAAAATCATTTAACATTTGTCTTCCTAAGGCTTACATACTTGGATTTCATACCAAGGGGAAAGCCAACTTGGTATTTTGGTGATGTATAAATATATGGTTGATGTTATATATTATAAAATAACCTGACATCCTTATCACTATGGGATTGTGAAATGATGGGGTAGGCCCTAATACCAAGCTAGTACCATTCCTAATATAGATCCATTTCAATCCAAACATCCTGAAACCATCGTTAGATTGCTTTCTAGTTCCTTATTTTATCCAACTTTTCTATCATAGTAAAATTACACTTTATTAGAACTTAATAAGACTTAGGATGACCATATAGTTAGAATTTACTTTTTAGTTATTTCTTGATCTTTGATCATTATTTGTTGTATTGAAAAACTTCCATTGACCAAAATCAGCCAAAGGTTTGTGTTATGTGTCCCAATTATATCAGTTTCATTGATCCAATTGCTTATGTGATTGCTCTCATTATTTCTTCAAATTATCTTAAAAAAATTTCCCCTATTTCAAGAAACTTTCATCTTGCTTTATAAAATCTTTTACAAACTATTTTACCTTCCCACCTATAAAACACAGTTGACCTATATGACTGTGTATTCTTATCTCCATGTTCAGTTCTCTATTCATTAGTACATAGTCAACTTGCATGATTATGTATCCTTATCAGACTATTTATCCTTCCTAATTACAACACAAAGTTGACCTACATGACTATGTATCCTTATTTTTATTTATTATTCCTTGGTTTATAGAGCACAATCAACTAATATGAATTTGTATCCTATTTTTTTTATTTTTTCTTTGCATCATTCTTTCTATCCCCCTTCTTTCATCATGAACTTCTTATTTGAGGACAACATGGAGTTGAAATTAATAGATATGATGATATTTATTAATCCCAATATGTTTCCCCATCAACCTCTTATGTCTTACACTTTAGATGAAATCAATGTGCATGTGTCCACTCCACTACAAATTATGGGACTCTTCCTCATTCATCTTTAGTTTGTAACCCTCTTTTTCCTTAGAAGATCATCCAAAATTAGATTACACTCCAAAATTCTTTTCTTCATTAATGAGTTTCTTCAAAATAATGGAAAATACCCTTTCACTATTTATAATCTTTTGATAAGTGGTCAAATAGAAGAACCCCATTCACCTTCTCCAAAATTCTCTCATAGATTTAGAGGTGATACCTTCTCTACTTCTCAACCTCTCCTTTCTATTTTGACTCCTCATACTATGACCTCTTCTTCTTTCATTTATTTAACCTCCATACAAAATATATATACTAGCATGGATGGTTCAACATCTAGTGGGCCTTTTCTAAGACCCCTTATTCTCAAACACTCCACTAGTGCACCATTTGCTACTAATGGTAATCATGCCACCAATGCTTTTTTTTATAGTCCTTTGACTAGTACATCTTTTACTATAGATGATAATCATGATACTAGTTCCTAATTTTCTATCAATGCCTCTCATGTGATTAGTGTTACACATGGATCTACTTATAGTGGTACCCAAGACACTAATAATAATTCTAATGCCTTACTTTCCATGAAAACTAGTCATAATACTACTCAAATACATTAACTCTTATTGAAAAAAATTATTAAAAAAATGTTTTTCAAGTTAATAATTCTAACCAAATGATGAAAATGTAGAATCAAATAATTCACCTTCAAAATCAACCCCACTAGGTTCCATGAAGAGGTAAAATCAAAATTCTCACCACCAACCCCCTTAGGTATTCTAATAGCAACCTCATTCCCCAACCACCCATTATTAACAAGATGAGTATAGATCTTCAAAATTAACCTCTTATGCCTCAAATTTACATCATCGATATAAGAGGTATCAAACCTACCATTATTTACAATGGGACAACTAATCCTAACTTATTTTTAAAAATGTTTTGTAATTTGTACAAACATTGGGTTAAGTTAAATGCTTTTGATGCTACCAAGATATTATAAAAAACCCACTACAAAGATTCTTTAGATTGGTATAATTAACTCAAGTTCCATTCTATAAATATATTATAATATGTAGTTTACTCTCTAGTACAAGAGTTTATAACTCATGACCTCCTTGAAAATACCTAGCTCATTTTATCAATTACAAGTAACTTGAAACCAAAACTATATAAGATTTCATCAAATGGTATAAGACCTTGTCTAATAAGTGTGAGAATAACATAGAAGATGATAATCTCTTTCATATATTCACTAACTCTCCTTATCCCAAGTTTTAATATCAGGTTAGGAATCTCTCTCCATGAACTTTACAAGAGGCCATTGACCAAGCCAAGTGCCAATATTTTCTCATGCAATAGTTTGAGCCATCCCAACCTCCCATGGGCACTCATACACTCATCAAAAATAAAAATTTTCATGCTACCAATGATGGTCTAACTAAATTATAGGATACCATTCATAATAATCAATCCATTTCTCTCAAACCTACTATGTAGCAACCTTCCCCTTTAACCCTAATCCTTAATTTTCTCAAATAAACTCCATCAATGTTCATAAGCCATTATCCTTAGTATAAATCCACAAGAATCTACCAAGGCCTCTTGCACAATATTTTCACCCTACTCACCTACTCACCCTATGAAATCATGGTATGATACAAATAAATTTTATTGGTTTCATACTAGTTAGGGTCACTCTCACAAGACTTGTAGGAAATTGCATAACTTAGCTATGGACTTCCTCCTTGGTATAAATTCCAATCATGATTATATAATTCATAAACACCAACAAGCCTATGATATCACCTTCAAATATCATGAAACACAAATTAAAAATCAAGCTTTGAAGTAGGTTAATGCTCATCTAGCCATCTATAAAGACCCTCTTCATAATCATCAAGATAATAATGATAAGTCTACTCCTTCCACCAACAACATTAAAAGTATTATAAACCAAAATCCTAAATAAAATGTGGTAAATATGATTAAAATGAAATAGTTAATTACTTTCATGGATTCTTGTCATACATACATGCACAAATCATCCCAATCTTTCTATGTTATCCAAGATTCTTCCTTATCTCACATTATAGAGTTGGGGCAAGAGGATCTTATCTCTTTTGAATAACCAATTCCAATACCTCAAGTGGATAACACTTATCACACTATTTCTAAAATTTTCCAAATGTATTTACCCATTTATAACTCTCTTTAATATTCTAATAATAATTCTTCAAATCAATCACTTGACAAACCTAAATTAAATACCCCATATTCTAATGACAATCAACTAGTTTATCCCAAAAATAAACCAACCATGTCTTCTCAACAGAATTTTTAATGCACTTATACTCCTCCTTATCAATATATACTCCAACATTATGCACCTTATCTAATATTCCACTCATGGGTTATGATGAATGGGACACTATTAGATAAAATATCAATCTACCATCTCAAATACCCTTTCTTGAACTCATGTGAATTTCTTCACACCATCACAACCACATGATGCAACAATTATTTAAAATGAACATCCCACATCCTCCCCTAGCAAGATGTGAATCTACCTTATCTAGATTAGAAGATAGTATCTTTAAATAATGTGAAGAGATGTTTATACACATGGATAAAATTATGGACACTTCTCTTTCTCTAAAATTTCCTATTGCTTCCATGATTCCATATGAGATTGTACTTCATGTGGATGATCCTCTACTCTTTACAACCATTCAAATCAGTGATATCCAACTAAAGCATACTTTGATTAATCAAGGTTTTGGTACTTATGTTTTCTCCCTCAACTTCATTAAAACTCTTGGATATTATGAATATAATCTTAAATCAACATGCATCACATGTCAAGGTTATGATCAAAGGAAAATGTCTCCTTTAGGTTACATGTGTCTCATTATTACCATGTTGCCTATAATTATTCAAGTGAAAGTTATGATATTAAATTTCAATTTCTAATAATATATTTCTTGGTAGGATTTGGATTCATCACATGAGGGATGTTGCCTCATCTACCTGATAATGTGTCAAGTTTCCCAAAACATTTCTATCTATCAAATTTAAAGAAACACTAACCCTTGGAAGTTTGAACAATTCCAAGAACTTAGTGTATTCAAAATTACCCTTGAACCCTTAATGAGTGTTCCATTTTGGAAATATCAACATTTAAACTTTTCCATAAACTCTAATCAAGGTTATCATGGTCACCTCAAACTCATAAGGAATATACCACCTAATCTCTTAAACTTTTATGATAATGAGACACATTCCTAAATAAAACATATCATTCTATCCATCATTCCACTTTTAATGAGAATGTCATACTTACCTACACCAATGACTTTCATACACTTGATTATGATGATGGTTATACCTTAGATGATCCATTTCTATGAGGTCTTATTCAGGATAGAGATGTTAAGATCCTTCATTATCATTCTTCTTTATTTCAATCTTTTATTCCATCTTATCATATTACATAAATCCTAATTCTAGTATTATTACTCTTGTGCATAGGGTAGAGATGGAGAATTTTCATACCACACCTCTAGTTTTTATAAGGCCTCTTAGGAGAATAATTATAGATCATGTTATGACTAGTACCTATCATATTTCTAGATACCAAGATCCCTATATCCTGCTTCCCCTAAAGATGATTTTTACTACCCTTAAGCCCTCTACACATCTTGTTCCTCCCTTAACTTAGCCTACTCTTGATCCTACTCCCACTTTACCCTTCATTGATACTCATCTTATATTCAATGTTGTTTCTCTTTCAATTATGCCTAATCTAGTTTCTCCATTAGCCCCACCTCCCCTCAGTGATGGCATTCTTATTTTATCATAGGTTGATCTCTTAGCTACCTTGTGGGCTGATCACCCTTATTGTGACATTCCTAGAATTATCAGTCATTATACTAGAGACTATAATTTATACCAACCTTCCCTAGCTCTTACTTCTAATCCTTCCATTAGTATACCCACAAAGTCTACTAATAATCATATATTTTACTTATATGGGATAGATAATCATTTCCCTACCCATTGTTAAAATCTTTGAAAATATATTGATACCTTGCACCCTACCCTTCCTTAGCCAAAAGATAAGGCTATACCCCCTCCCAATAAATTACCTAAGTATATTCTAGAATATGAAGAGGTAAAGTGTCTTTGGCATGAGTGTGGTACCCATCACATCGATCATTATTTCATCCTCCAACAACATCTTCATGGTCATCTCATGACCATTCTTACACCCACCATTCCCCTTAATAAATGTCAACTACATAGGAAGGCTTCCCCTTCTTCAACTATGGATCCCACTCCACATGTGGTTCCTTATTCACCTATGAATCTTGTGCCACCTACATCTTCTCCTCCACCTATGGTTCCTTCTCCACTAGTGATGCCACCTCCCTATCATATAACTACCATTTTAACATCTATTTCCATTCTTGAGTATTCTACACAAGAGTTAACTCATGATCATGATCCTTTATCCATACCTACATTTTATGTAGAGGAGATTCTATGAGAGATCTTTTCATAACTTTTCTAGATGATCAATGAGACTCTCACTATAGCTAGATTATATCTTCATAGAGACATGTCAGATGTTATGGATAATTTATGTGGATAGATTTATCGGTATTTAGGAACATAGCATGGTGTTCCTTCACTTTCATATTCATTATAATTTTGGATTAGACTTGTGATCCAAAATTTCTTTATATCTTATATCATTTGAATCTATGTCAAATTTTACCTCACTTATCTATGTTACATAGATCTTTGCATCTTGCATTATGTGTTGATGGTTGCATTTATTTCATATTCTCTTATGGTTTATTTTTGTGATTTCCATGTTTACATGATTATATTCATGAGTTTTTTTACCTTTCAAGGATGTATTTTCCTTTTATCTTGATTTTTTGATACCTTATCTCATCTAACATGGATAGGTATTATGATTTGGTTATACAAACCTATATCACCTTAGTAATATTTATTTACAATGTGATCAATTAAAAAACAAGTCATATCATTTTAATTATGTATCTTAATAGTCCAATTTAGATCTCCCTCTATTCCCTTATTTCCTTTTAAAAACTAAGTATACACATGGTTGAAACTTGAGATAAAATATTGATTCATAGGTAAGCCTAAGTGTTTTAGTCAATAATGTATTTAGATACTTAGCTACCTTTAGACAAAATAAAAATATCAATTTTGTGTATCATTGTTATCTCTCATTTGGTTATTCCAATTCCATATGGAGGAGAAATATTATAAGACATAAAAATTTAAAATCCAAATAATTTAACAAAAAGAAATGATATAAAAGGCAACATTCAAATTTCAAAAGTCAAATCACTAAAAGATGTGATTCAAAGCATGTATCCTTATTTATAATCAAATATCAAACTCCATAGTTGGCCTCATAATAGAATTCAGGTCCATTAGGGTGTGGTACGCTAGTAGATTGGAAAAGGAGAATAAATAAATATCTTTTAATGTTACCTACTTTCTCACACAAGTAACCAATATTTATATTAGATCGATGGCTTTGTAAGAGGTCCTAAATAATGGGGAAAATGTTATGGGATGGTAGGTAAATTTTAATTTTTTTCTTAATACAAAAAACATAAGTCAATTTTATTATCTCACTTATTTTCATATAAAACTTTGTGTTTATTATGAATGGGTATACCTTTTATATTTATGGTCACTAGCCACTTAGTGTCTTTTATGTGTCCTTAGTTTGCCTCATGTTTCCTAAGGTCTTCTCATAGATGCCTATGTTATGATTTTTATAGTCCCTCTTTCATTTACAATATTTCCCCTTGAGAAATCTTACTTTGTTAACTGATCATCCCCCTAGGGATCCCATTTGTGAGTTACATTGTAAGACCATGGGTAGGACCAAGCCTTACTCACAAATTACCACATTACCAACATCTCTTAAAATCATTTCCATATTTTTTCCCACCTCATTGGTGTTCCCTTTATGATTTGTAGTAAAAGGCCATGGATAGGACCAGGCCTATCCTAATTTTTTTTGAAATACCCAAGTCACAATGAAATTACATGTGCTAAATTTTAGATAAGTTGTGATTTATTATAAGTTGCACATCATTGACATGCTTCCCATATTGATATATTATGTTTTATGCTTAATTTATTGATCTTTCACTTTAATCTTCTTATTTTTTGATTGCATGTATGATTACAACCATTTTATTTAATTTTTTATATTTCCTAGCTTGAATTAATGTGATCAATTTAATTTCAATTTTGTTTCTCTTTTATACTTCCTAATATGATTTAGTATGATTGATTGACTTAATTATTTTATTTTTATCCATTCAATTTTCATGTGTTCTCCATTTTATTTAATTATTTTCATACTTCCCAATGTGATATAGTGTGATTTTATTCGTTTTAATTTGGTGAAAATATTTTACATGATTTAAACACGTTTTTTACCCTTTTAAAATATTTGGTTTATTATATTAAGTCATGTTTTTTTTATTAAACATTTCTCATAATGGTTTAGTGTGTAGTGCATTTGTTTTTTATTACTTATACCTTTTCAAGTTATTTTTCAATTTTTATTTTTAACCATACATGTGTATCAACTCCACATATATTTCTCATATCATATACAATAAAATATAAATACATGTGCTAGAAATAAATATATCCATGCATTAACATCCACAACCAAATACAATTCATGAGATAAAATCCAACTACTAAAATCAATATATATATATATATATATATATATCATGTGTTTTATACAATACAACACACCAAATAAAAAATAGCTCCAACTCTAAGGTTGGCCTCCAGCCTATCTATCCTATGGCCTAGATACACTACCCATAGATGCCTAGGACTATCCCCCTATGAATGGTATGCTATAATGAGGTAGTTTGGGATGTCAAATCTGCACCTATCATAACTATATAATTGTATCTATATGTTCTACTCTTTCCTAAGCCAAGGATTTCTAGGCCTATGCCTCTCCCTCTCCCACCTTGCCAGTGGATGTAATACATCCTTGCATGCTTACAACTACCTCATAGCCTGCCCCACCAATCTAAACTATCTCACTTGGGCTAGGATAGATGGAACCATATGATCATTTAGAATGGTGTAGTTGTATGGATCTAACACCCCATCCAAAATGTCATGATGTATATCCATAACCATAAATCCCCATTTGATCTCCTCTACCACATGATCTATAAAACAAAAAATAGATAAATATTCTCTCTCTCTCTCTCTCTCTCTCTCTCTCTCTCTCTCTCTCTCTCTCTCTCTCTCTCTCTCTCTCTCTCTCTCTCTCTCTCTCTCTCTCTCTCTCTCTCTCTCTCTCTCCTCTCTCTCTCTCTCTCTCTCTCTCTCTCTCACACACACACACACACACAAAAACACACACACACATATCTACTATAATATTTAGAAAATAGTGTCTTATATCAAATCTTAAATCTAAACTACAACATTTCTCACTAGTGATAGTGTCATTAATCAATATCTCCCCATTTACTCATTCACTGAGCATGATATATTCATTCACTCATCGATTGAGCACCTCCTCCATAGGTCACCTCTACACTAATGAGAATCCAAGTGTCACCACTTGATCATGCAATAATTATCTCTTGAGAGGTTCCATAATGGACTAGCTATGTTTAGTCATATAAAATGCAAAAATTGGTAACTTGAGTGTGACTTGTGATGTCCATCCCATAGGTCCCTCCTTCTTGCTTTCATGACCCTCATAGTCATATTTTCACTAATTCCCAATCATTTGTAGGCTTTTAAGACATAATTTTAGCTTAGATGATACCCTTTTGACATGTTTATTTCATCCCCTAGGTCCCCTACCCTCTAGATAATAGCACCCAACTTGGACTATAGCATTGGACCCTACGATGTCCCTTTTATAGTGCTCCTATCTAATCACATTTTGAGCCTAAATTACCATTTTCATTAATTCCTCTTCTTCATTATGTCAGTCTAGCATGGTTGCATTTAACCCATGAATAACAGATCCCTATCAAATCCCATTTAAAGTTCATTTAGAATGGGTTGGAAAATATCACAAATAAACCAAGAATATAAACAAGATTACTCTCCTTATTCTATATATACATCCATATGATACTATTTATAGCTTATTCAAATCCTTACACTAGTCCCTGGTCATCTCAAGCACACCTAGTTTAGCATTTTGCATCTTCATACACACTATTTCACAGAGTAGATTAAGTGGGAGAACTACATATGGATTGATCCCTCTTTGGATTATTGGTATGTAGGTAGCATGCCCACATAAGGGGTGTGAAACCATGTTCAGTGAATCTTACACACACTAAACCCCCCTCTTTCTCAAATTTGGTCAAAACATAATGGAATATAGGGTTTGAAGATAGAATCAACTCTATAGGGAGCTCTACAGACTTTAAATTATCAAAACTTCACAAGTAGGGTCACACAGACCTAGAAAATAAAACTAAGGAAGATCTAATCTTTAAGACAATAATGATAGAGGTGTAATATAGTTTTAGACACTAGGGTGTCCTATTTTTGGTACTCCTATCCTTTAACGAAATGAAGGCCAAATCTTAATTTATAATAGTGTCTCAGTCTTGCATATTGAATTTGAGCCTCTATCTTAGTTGTATCAGTTAGTTTCCAACTAAGTCTTGTTTTCTTATCCTTATTAATATTTTTAGAAAAGTTAAAATTGTAATCAAATAATAAAAATTAGTAACTTAATTATTATATATTTGTTTACTGATTTTACTACTTAGACCATTTAACTAAATTAGGAAAAATACTCCAATATTCACAAAAATTTTAAATCATTTGGTGACCCTGACTTACTTGGTTTGCACAAAAAAACCCTAGAAACCCTAGGGTAAATTTCCTATTGATTTTTCTTATTTTTTTTACCTGCATAATAAAATAATAAATTAACATTAAATATTAAAATTTTTTAGTAATTTTAAAATAATTTTCATTCAAACCCAAGTTGCCCATAGGAGGTCCCAATTTTTTCTCAATAATTTTCCTACAATTTTCTAATTTTTTACTAGCATATTAAAATTAGAAATTCATTTTAAATCTCAAATTTTCATAGTAATTTTCAAACTAATATTTTTTCAAACCCTATTTACATACACTAAGTCCTATTGCTTTTGAGATATCACATTACATTTTAAAATCATATTTCAAAAATATATCTCACTTATTTACAAATTGTCTTACATTTCTTACAAATAATAAGGAGACCATCATTTGTCTTATCATGTAAATTAATGATGAAGTTTATCATATATTAGTAAAAATCTTCATTATTTGCATTTCATGCTTACTCTTTATAATAAAGGATGATATTATAATATTTATTTCTAAAAATACACAAGATTTCAATATTCTTTTTGTGTACTCTCTCTCACTCATGTGAAATAATTTACAACTCCATTTTTCTAAACATGTTATGAATGTTATGTTACATGTAAAACTTTTCTATACATTCATGCATAATTTCATGTTCTCTATCCTTTCTATTCTATCTCTCATGTGGAATTTTTTTCAAGTTTATCATGCTAAAAACATTAGAAATGTCATAGTACATGTCAAAAAAATTTATGAATTCATGTACCAATTCTTGCTCTCTATCCCTTTCTTTATATCTCTCCTATGGAATGCTTGTTATAAAAATATTATTATATAACTCATCACTCATATTTCATGCATTTCATTCCACATTCATGATGTCTACCTAGATGCATATAACTCCTTGGCTACTTTTGAGTATCTCCCTATCACTACTAGACACAAGTAAACACTAATAGTTATATCTATCCATCCTCATTTCAAAATTCATACATATATCTCTTATCTCATACCTACTACCAAATCTATTCCTATAGTAAATCTTGTGGTACATACTATCACCCACGTTTTAGAAGATAAGTAGGCTAATTACACCCTTGGATATAGTTTTATCACTTAGGTTAGCACCCATTCTAATACAATTTTAGTTCTTAAGATCCTTCAGTGATCAAAAGTTTACAAAGATGTGTTATATATAGCCCTTCATAATACTAGAATTTATGTTTCTATTGAACCAACTTATGTTGCATCTATCCTCAACACCATGTAATGGATTGAAGAATATGTTTCCTCTAAAAAGAGGATTTACTCGCATGCCACATCATTGAATAAAATATGCCTCTATATATTCAATTAAAAATTAATGATGTGGGGGTCAAAAAGTTTTTATTTGATAATGGTTTAAGACTCAACATTTGCAACATTTCTTTTCTTAAACATCTTAATATATAACCTCAATATCTAGACCATTTTGATATGAACATTCAAGATTTTGAAAACATTTCACAAAAATCCATGGGTTAAATAACACTCAATATTACCTTAGGGCCTAAGACACTACCAACTACTTGCCAAGTCATGCCAAATTACCTCAGCTATAATTTAATACTTAGTCATCCCTAGATTCATGATATGCATATAATCCCTTAAACACTCTATGCTTGTTTAAAATTTAGTCACAAAGGCTATATATACACATGCCTAATAGATATGCAAAAAGGAATAAGTAGGTAAATTGATATCCTATCCCTTGTGTTCCATGTTGTTTATATGCCAAAAGGAAGAAGATATAGATATTCATCAAACCTTAAGAGATTCCTAGAATCATTTTCTTGGTCTTACTCAAATATGCCCAAAATTGATACATGTATAGTATTGCATCAGATTTCCTTATACCCATATGCCAAACTAGTTAAGTAAAAAATTTGCAAAATGCATCCTAAGGTGGGTCTTTTAGTCAAGTATGAGATCTAACACCTCGTAGATGTTGGCTTCATTCAACTAGTAGCACACCCTGAATGGATTTCCAACATAGTCCCTCTAGTAAAACCTAATATTGATGTTATTGTAATTCTCAATATTTAAATAAAGCATGCCCAAAAGATGATTTCCCCTTACCTAATATTGACATGATTAGTGATTCCATAGTTGGATATAAAATGTTATCATTTATGGTTGGCTTTGCTAGATACAACCAAATTAAGATCACTGAAGAAGATCAAGAGAAAACATCCTTTACAACACCTTGGGTTATATTTTGAAACATTGTCATGCCTTCCAGATTAAAAAATGTTGGAGCCACATATCAATGTACCATGAAACATATCTTTCATGATTTTATTTACCATACTATTAAGGATTATGTCAATGATATATTATCTAAATCTAAACAACAACAGCATCATGCTATCAATTTATGAAAGGTCTTTCGAAGACTTAGGAAATATAATGTCTGACTAAATCTGAAGAAATGTGTGTTTGGAGTTACATCAACTAAGCTCCTAGGTTTCATTATTTTTTAGCATGGTATATAGCTTGACCCTAAGAAAGTCAAAACAATTATTGATATACCACCTCCCATGAACATAAAACAAATTGAATCCCTACAAAGCAAGATCCAAGAAATCCACCATTTTTTTTCTCAACTTGTAGATAAAGCTTAGTCATTCACTTGGTTATTAAATAAAGATACACAGTTTGTCTAGGATCAAGCTTGTCAATAAAGCTTTGGTACAATCAAGAAATGTCTTCTTAATCCACCTATTTTAGTACCACCTATCCCTAATAAACCTTTCCTAGTATATATCTTTATAATAAATCATGCACTAGGATCACACTTAGCATAACACTATGATCAACATATTGAGCAAGCAGTTTATTACATCAGTCACACACTAGTTGATTACAAAAAAAATTACTCCATAATAGAAAAAAATATGTCTAGAATTAGTTTTTAGCACACAGAAACTTCAACATTGCATGGTTAATAATAAGACTCAAGCCATTATAAAATTAGACCATTTGAAGTTCCTAATGGCAAAACTATATCTTTTTGGTTTCTTATAAAATGGGTTGTGTTATTAACAAAATTTGACTTAAATATCATCCTCAAAATATTAATAAAGGGATAAATAACTATAGACCATTTGATAATAGCACCACTCTTAGATACGAACCCTATTAATGAGACATTTAGAGATGACTTTACTACATATTCTACTCATTTGGACACCTAGAACATGTTCTTCAATGGATCTCAATACACATCTAATGTGAGGGTAGGTAGTGTCTTTATTAATCCTTTCAATCACATAGTTCCTATAGCATACCAATTAAGTTTCTCCTACACCAACAACATCATATAATATGAAGTACTTATCTTAGGTGTATTTTCTACCCAATCCTTTGAAATCAAATCTATTTAAGTCTATGGTGATTCCTAACTTGTGGTTAACCAAGTCAATGATTTATATCAAATAAAATAAGAACATATTATCCCATATCAAAACATTTTACAATTTTTATCATCACAATTCAATTACTTTTGTATAGAAAGTATACCAATAAAATACAATTGACACATTGATGCAATGGCAAGTGCCACATCTTTGATTCTTATCAACATCAATGATGATCAATATATTTTCATAGTTAAATGATTATAATCACCATCTATATCAAATATATATTTTATTTCATTATCCATCTTAGCCACTAAATGTAGTTATACAACTCTAGAATGGTTTTCAAATATCTATAACTCTCTAAAAAAATCTATTGCACTGGACACTTTTTCATGAAATGATAAGTGAAAATTACACAAAAAAAAGCTATGGTTGTAATCATTAATTATCAATGACCTTTTTAAATGATCCTTTGATGGACAATTTCTTATATGATTGACTTCAATAGAAGCCAAAATTTCTCTTACACAGATACATGATAATGAGTGTGGTGGTAACTTTAGTGGAAAGACAATGTCACACAAATTGCTTTAACAATGGTAAAAATGGCCCATCATGAAATATGAATGTTCAAAACATATAAATTTATGTGATAAATTTCAATGACATAGTAACCTACAACATGCACCATCAAAATAATTGTAACCTATTGTCTCTCCATAGCCATTTATGTTATGGGGATTTGATCTTATTGGAAAAATTAACCCTCAATTTATCAATGGACATAATTTCATTATCATAGCTATTAAATATTTTACCTAATGTGTAGAAGCCATTCCACTCCAATATACCATAGGATAACACATTTATAGCTTCCTCATGACTCATATTATTTCATGTTTCAGCCTACCCATAGCCATCATTTTTGATAATGGAACATCATTCAATTAAAAAACTATCAATGAAAATTAAAACAAATATAAGATCAAACACACATTCTCCACTCCATATTACCCATAGAGAAATGGTCAACCATAGGCTACCAATAAAACCATCAACAACATTTTGAGAAAAATAGTGACCAAATTTGGAGATGATTGACACAATCAACTAGTCTTTGCATGATAGTATTATCGCACAATTATCTACATGCCCATATGAACTACTCTTTATTCACTTTTTTACAAAACAAAAGTATTTTTACCATTATAATTATAAATCCCATCTCTTTGTGTCTCCATTAAATGTATTCTAAATGATGACCAATATCATGAAAAATATTTACACCAGTTCAAATAGCTAGACTATACATGTATTCAAGTATTAGAACATCTCAAAGTTTACTAAAAATGTATACAATAATCTTAAAACACTTGATTTCACACTAGCGAGTTTGAATTTAATGATCTCATGCTCAAATCAAATCTTTGCAATATTATGTCAAAGAATAAATCAAAGGCAAATTCAAAGCAAATTGTCTAGGTCCATACATTATTAATAAAAATATTAGCCCTAAAGCATATAATATAGCCTAAATTGAAGGAAATAAACTAAAAAATTCAATGAATATTATGCATCTACATAGATTCCATGTCTAGCCTATCATTCACACATTGTTTGTACATAGTTTTCTTCTATTTACTTGTACATAGTTTCTTAGCTTGCCTTGTACATAATATTCTTATTAATAATTATATATAGATTCTTTTAAAATTATTTTACATAGTATTCATATGATTAATTATACATATCTCATAACATTTCAAAATAAAAAAACAATACAACATATCAAAAACAAAAAAACCTTCAAATATATCAAAATTCCAAAAACATTCAAATATGTCAAAACACCAAAACATTTTGATTGTATTCATTATCCATGATTTAAATTTCCACTTATTTACTAGACTTAAATTTTCTATTTTAAGCTATTTTTTTTATCAATTTATCTACATTACCATACTTCACTTGATCTCCTTTCACTGTGTGCAGTGACATCCAACTCCCTGATTGCTTCACTCTACCCATTAAGGGGGCATCCTAATTATACATTCAAGATATAAATCAATATATTTACCTATTGGAATCATATTATACATGATTACAACATCAAATTTATGTTATTCCTACACCACACACTCTAGTTATCATATTGATATATACTATTTACTAGTTTACACAAATTACTCTATCAATATTTCACTAGTATATAGCACTTATGTATTTATTAGCATATACCTAATCTTGTAATACCATGTATTACATGATTTCACATTATTTATTTGATTATTTATATGTGATTATATTTTTATTTTTTACATGCTTTCCTTTCTTGCTTTGTGTAGCTAGATTGATTGCATTTCCCAGTTCCTATTTTATCTCTTGTATGTGCCTTAGGACATTTGCTATTATAATTTACTTCTATTATTGTGTGTGCCTTAGGACATTTTCCAATGTCCTTTACCTATAATATTCTATGTGAATGTGGATTTCATGCCAACCTAGCTTGTTTTTTAATGTATGTGTATGTGGCATTTGATCATGCCTTGTATGATGGCTTTCTAGTTTGAGTGACATGTGCCCATATCCTATGTTTACTTGGCCCTTTGGCCACTCTTATATGTTTTTTTCTTCTTACCTTGTGTTCTTGTTACTTTTTTTCTTCTAATTATTTTCAATGCCATGATCCACATCATGTATTATCTTGTTATCTTGGATGCCATGATGGACATCATGTTCCATCCCTCCTTGCCAACCAAAAACTAACCAAACTTCCATTTCTAGTTTCAATTCAGTACATTACACATAATATTACATTGTTATATCTATTTAATAATGCCCTTGATGATCTAACAATATCTCATTAGAAATCATGATATATTTTGACATATCTTATCGATTATCATTGATATATCATGTATTATTATAGTATAAGACACTTGTAGGGATATTTATTCTAAGGGAAATAATTGTAGGGTCCTAATTCCTACCTTAGAAGAGGGTACAACAAATAGGGGTTTTATCATAGAGATTAGAAATCCTAACAGTCAATAAATTAGTTTCAAAACACTCAGAACAATAATCAAAGGTCAAACTGGGCAGAACAAACCAAAAGAATAGTGATAATTCCAAAATAGTTTTCACTTTTAGCAAAGGACAATAGTGTTAGACATGGAGAATAGTGACAAACACTAGGGTATCCTTTTTTTGGCACTCTTGTATAAACAACAAAAAAACTATATGTTTTATAAGTAGGTAGAAAAGTAAGTTCAACTACAATTTTGCACATTTAGACTAGTTCAAAATCAATAGTTTTTAGTACACTTTTACTTAGAGAATATAGATATAGGGGGAATCATGTGCAACATGATGGATCTCACTTCTAGTTTTAGATACGATATTTGGTATAACTTACAAATTAGAATCCATGTTCTAGACACCATTGATTGGGGGCAATGTGCATGGCACATTTGTTTTCTTTTATTTTTGAGTGAAACATATTACCTAGGTGTTCTTAAATTTATATACCTTACTCCATCTATAGGTGGTTGACATCATTTAAAATTAGATTTCATAAAATTCTAACCTCCACATTTTAGAATGGATTTTATATAAGCCTAGTGCCTAGTTTTGCAGAGGCTTTCATACAAGCCTAATCTCCATCTTTTGGAGTGGCCAAGAGTGGCTTAGTTTTTAGCATACATTCGTCTATCCATGCCAACAATGTTAGATTATAGATCATTCATGGGATTTAGGATCCATATAATTTAACATATATTTCATATAGGTATCATTTTATAGCTTCACTTCATAGGGCAATGATGGAGCCAAAGGACTAGTTAGCCTTTGTATTCTTGAGCCACCTACTCAGAGGGATTGGACACACAGTCGAAACATTGATTAACATATACATGATCACCTAGATTCACTTAGTATAATATGATGGATCCATAGGTATATCCTTTACATTCTTGATCCACTCTCAAATAATTGAGTACTTATCTTTGTTCATGATATTACTCTTGGTATAGCATTATCAAACATTACTCAACATCACAACAGGTTTTGTATTGGTTTTCATACTCAGTGAGGTGTATTTTTTCCTTTTTATTCCTCTCTTACCTAGATTTTTATGTTATTATTTTGGATATAGTTTATCTAGTAAGAACTAATATACTCTTTGTTTTCTCTTGCATATTCACACTTCATAGCATGTTCTCTCTATGCACACCCAACATCACACAACTTCAAGAGCTTCACCCTTGAAGGTATGTTCAAGTATGCTTTCTATTTTTACTATTTCCTAGTATTTCACTTTGTTTCATGACTAGAATAAAGGAGGGAAAAATTTATTAATATAAAATTAAAATTTTGGTAACTTGAATGTGATTTGTGACATCCATCCCATAAGTCCCTCCTACTTGTTTTCATGACCCTCATAGGCATTTTTTTCACTAATTCTCAATCATCCATAGGTTTTAAATACCTCATTCTAGATTAGATAAGACCATTTTTCCATGCTTATTGTTATACCCTTTATAAAATAGCACCCAAATCAGACTATAGTGTTGGACCCTAGGGTGCCCCCTTTCTAGTGATCCTATCCAATCACATTTGAGCCTAGATTACCATTTTTACATGATTCCTCTTCTTCATTAGGTTATCTTAGTGCAATTAAAATTAACCCATGACTAAAATATCCCTAAAAAATCACATTTAAAGTTAATTTATAAGGGGTTGTAAAATATCACAAAGCAAGAAAGAATACAAGTAAAACTACTCAAGCATATTTCCCTATTCTTTGCATATATCCATCTAATACTATATTAAGCTTATTCAAATCCTTAAAAAAGTTATTGGTCATCTCAAGCACACCTAGTTTATCATTTTTCATCCTCATAAACACTATTTCACAAATCACATTAAGTGGGAGAACTACATATGGATTGATCCCTCTTTGGAGTATTGGTATGTAGGTAGTGTGCCCACACAAGGGGTGTGGAAACATGTTTAGTGAATCTTACAAACACTTACCCACCCTATTTGTCAAATTTGGTCAAATAAAAATTGAGTATAGGTTTTAAAGACAAAATTTGATCTATATGGAGATCTATAGACTTCCAGCTATCACAACTTCATAGGAAGGGTCACACAAACTTGGTGAAAAAAACCCAAGAGCTTAGATCTTCAGGATAATAGTGGCAGAGGTTGACTATAACATTAGACATCAAGGTGTCCTATTTTTGGTGCTCCCAATATTTCACTAAATTATGGTCAAATCCTTATTTATGATAGTGTCTTAGTCTTGTATAGTGAATTCCAGCCTTTATCTTAGTTGTATCAGTCAGTTTCCAGCTAAGTCTTGTTTTCCTACCCTTGTTACTCTTTTTATAAAATTTTAAATTACAATCGAATTAAACAAATTAGTAGCTTAATTATTGAATATTTATTTACTTATTTTAATACTCAGACCCTTTAAATAAATTAGGAATAATACTCCAATATTCCCAAAATTATTAAATCACTACATCTTATGATGAATGTTAGGTCCTCATGTGTTATCACTCTTACCTGCACCTACTCTCACTGATGGTGCCTCTATCTATGGTGTGGTTAGGGTGGTCATTTATAATATTTATGTTTTAGTGCTTGGTATGGTGCCTATTGTGGGTTTGCATCTAAATCCATGTCCTATACTCCTACTACTTATTATCATACTACACCAGTTCATAGTCTATCACACTACAACTTAAACATAAGTATATCCAATATTACTCCTTCTCCTCTCCCCCTTATCTCTCTAGCATGCCATTCCCAAAAATTAGGAATTACCAGAGGGGTTGTTGGGTGTGGGAGTATGAACTTCCCTAATAAGCATGCCACAAGATGTGGTTCTACCCACGAGGTGTAGTAACCTGTGATCTACACCTATGCTAACCCTATAACAATGGTAAACCAACTAGGCCATAAAATAGTGATGTGCATGTATGGATGTAACATAATCTCCCCTTGTGTGATAGTCTACAATGCTAAAACATGGGGCATGACTTGAGATACATGGTCCTACCTCCATCACATGACTCAAGGTAATTTGTCATCGACCACATGGGGCATCCTAGTTGGCTAATACATAGGAAACCTCTCATATATCTAATCACTTAGTAAAATGATAGGGCCCATGGTATTATATATTTTAGAAAGCAACACATACATATCATGCATGATTTATTCCTAGATAAAATTCAAAAAGTTGTAGAGTGCCCCCTAATCTAATATGGATTGATATAAGGTATCATGTATAGGGGTACCTTATCTCTAACTTGTGATACAACACACATGCTATCACAAGTCATATCAAGGCCTTATACATGTTTAAAATATATATGATATATACATCAAATAAACTCATCCTCAATACATAGTTTATTGTATATGATCACATCACCATCAGGTTAGTACTCACCTCTCCTCCAACTAATTTGGTGTCCTAGTGATCACCGATGTCCCTCCTATTGATAGTCATAACAATGCATGGATATCCTTGAGTGTGATACCCTCATCAATGGTATCTCCATCCACCACCCATAAAAAAGTGTTCATCAAATATTCCCATGCTCTAAACAATATGACAATGAGATTAACACTAAGTGAGATCCACCTCATCTCTATTGTACCTCCAAAGCCTACGGTGGCTATTAGTGCTTTATCTATGTTAGTCAATAAATCCAGTATATCTAGTAACAAAAATAGATCTACCAAGTGATAATACCTTCAATGTATCTAAAAAATATCAAACAAAATAATGTATCATAACTCCAAGTCATAAATAATGGAAATACATTCTTAAAAATTCACAAATTAATTAATTAAATTAGTTGGTTTGATTTAGTTTTTCATGTTACTAAATTTTCTATAGAATCAACCCATTTGATACTAAAATAAAGTTATATATTATTTACAAAACTAAATTAGTCATCTACATTTCCAACTAGATCAGCCTATTCAATACTACATTGGCCATCTTATTGATTTAGAATACTATATCACCCCTATCATACATAGTCAACCTCATTTTACAATACTACATTGGCCCTATCCAACAAAACAACTTGGCCCTATCATATGAAGTTAGCCTTATTCCCCCTACCAAAAAATTCATCCCATTTTTATGTATTTATCCACCTATTAACATACTAAATTGACCCACTACTATGCAATCAACCATATTTTGTTACCTTGCCTTACAAACTAAGTCAACTAGGTTAACTATGTTCTTCCATAATAACAACTTTTTAACCATTACCATAAATGCCTTAGGAATTTATTGGTCTAACTTATTCCTACCCAATACCCTATTCTACCCTTAGTTTACCTAAAAAATTCCAAGGGTTCATTGTGATGCATATATTTTTCCTAGCACTTAATTTTATATATCTAGTTCAATTTCAAATAAAAATATTCAAAAATTTGAAATTTAAAATTGCTTATTTACACTGCACTTGTTGCAGTTGCTATTCATCCTTCTCATCTCAGCTATCGTATCCTCACTATGATGGACCTTATGTTTCAAACTAGGTCTCTCAAAGATCTATTTTCTAAGAATAGTAAAAATAACAAATACATTAATTTTCACCCTATTTATATTTACTATTCAAAATTATTTACATTTAAAAAATTTACCACCAAATTCTATATTTTGACCATATCTTTATTTTTACTAGCTCTTTTTTTGAATTGTAAATGTTGTAGAATCTTGGCATTGTACATAATATTTTTACCTATTATATGTATATGTTGGAAAATTTTGATTTTTCACTCTTTTTTTACTAATTTCTACAAGTTCACCTAATGTTCTCTATATTGGACACTTTCACATTTCTTGAATCTACTTATTTATTCACAACACTAATATAAGTAAAGGTATGTGTTTTTAAATTGTGTCCTTTCATTTATCTTATTTGCTCCTTAATGTTATTTATTTAACTTCAACATTGTGTGTTGATATGTTCTTTTCTGGAAGCACCATCCAATGTTATACATAAGTGATTCATGATAAGATTTGAGTGGGGAATATGTATACACATAATATTTTAAAACTTTATAAATCACTAATGTTTTCTCTCTATTAGTGCATGCCTTAAAGGGTATACTAGGAAAGGGGTAGGAAAACCATTAGTTCATTGTAAGATTATTGTCACTTTACTACCACTTGTTATCTACACAACCATCTCCTTAAAACATTCTCCTAATCTTTTCCTCCTCCTTTTCAATCTCCTCTATTCATTTTATGATTTAATTAGCCCTTACCTAGAATAAACACCTTTCTGATAGTTTATGACACAATTCCAACCCCCTCGACCCTGTACTCTAATTAAAAAAACTCATTTAGGGTCTATGTTAGCCCCAAGCCAACCTAGACCAAGACCTAATTTATTTTTGTTAATAATGATACATAGTTGATTACGAATTCTCTATCAACTAAAATTTTGAAAATTATTACAGTTAGATTCAACTATATAAATTGATCTGGGCAACAATTCAAATGACAATTCAGGTGATGGGTCCACCCCAATTGATGGCAGAACTTTTAAGAGCCATAAATTTTTCACCGTAGCTCCAATTAACTCACCGTTTGAACCGTTGGAAAGCTAATAATGATGGGAATGTTGCGAAATGGCATGGAGCTTTGATTGACGAATTTTGACCCCAGAAAACCTAATGGAAGTGCCCCAAATTTCAATTTTAGTAGTGCAGTCTAAAAATAGTAAGTTTCTAAAAATAGTAATTCCTCAAATTTTTTATTGTTGTAAATCATGGAAGTTGAACCACTTAATCTCCCTCAAGATTGGTGACCTTCCACATCTTACTCACACCTTCAAAACATGTATAAATGAAGATGTAACCCAAAATTGAAATCATACATCTCTTCTCAGAGATAGGCATATGTTTGGGTCTGCAATTTTGATGAATAAAACATCTCTTTTCAGAGATAGCATTATTTGAATTATGTTCTTTTTTTTTGAATTATCTTTCAACCAAAGCTTTCAATTTTTGGATTAGTGATATCAGATCAGTTTGTCTTTAGAGTGTATGATATCAAGGATGAGGTCAGATTATAGGAAGCTTGGGTGGAAAATAGAACTAATAGACTATCCACCTATTCGCTCCAAATGACTTCAAATGGTGGAAAACACCGAGACATCTGATCCTTTCAAGGAAATGGTGAATGAAACCATCTAATAGTAGAAAGGGTAAATTGTACAATAATTCTCTCAAATTATCCAACAAATCTTGATGGGAAATTTTGGCTCCTCATCCGCACCTGTACATCCTTTCAGTGCCCCAACACCCTTCAAGGTTCAAGTGAATTTTTATATCCCTACATTTGAAGGAAAAATCAATGCTGATGTAATAGAAAATTGGTTGGATCAATTTTCATCTTATTTTTCTATAAATAAATTCATCGATAAAGAGAAGATTACTTTTGCTCTTCTAAAAGCATCATTGCCTGTCAAAAATTGGTGGGAAGTGTACAAAAAGAGATTAAGCGCAGATGATATTGGCCTTGAGACAGAACCTACATGGGATGATTTCATAGAATCTATAAAGGAAGAATACTACCCCATTGGAGCATATGATGATCTATATATAGAGTGGAAATAACTTCACCAAGGTAAGGAATAGTTTGTTTAAGATTACACTAACATTTTTCATTTTATATTTGTGAGATTGGGCATCTAAGAAAGTAAGAAACATAAGGTTCTCAAATATCATGGTGGACTAAAATGGCACATACAGGGAGAAATGGAACTCTTCAATTTGGAAACCATCGGTAAGGCATACAAGTTTGTAGTGAAGATTGAGTAGAAGCATGGAAGAATGAATATAAAAAATTAGTCTTAAAAATGGAAAAGTGACAAAGAAGATCAAACACGAGGCCAAAATTGGAAGCAAAAGGAAGGAAAGACTAGGAAGTGGTGTGATTATCACAAATCTGGATCTCACTCCAAAGAATAATGTCAAGCCATCAAGTCACTACTTTCTAAGTCACAATCCTCAACATCTACTACTCTACCTCATATAGACCCTACAGTCGAAGAGGTTGAAGAATAAATTGTAGATGATAATCCTAAAGCCATTATTGCTTCATCACAGACCCACGATGAGATGCTAGATGACAAGGAAAGGTTGTTTCACTCTAATTTATGGGTGAAAGGTAAGCCTCTACATTTCATTCTTGATAGTGGAAGTCAAACTAATTTAATCTCTACTAATGTTGTGAAAATCCTAAATCTATCCATGAAGCCTCACCCAAAGCCATACAGTATTGGATGGTTGAGTCTAGGGAGAAACCTCTGTGTCACCCACCAATGTCTTCTCTCATATGCAATAAAACCTTTCCAAGATGAGGTCTTATGTGATGTGGTTAATATAGATGTTTGTGATGTACTCTTTGGTCAGTCATTCAAATATGATTGACATGGCATCTATGAATCAAAAACTCAAAGGATCAATCTCACTCTTGGAACACGGTGCTACAGGGTACTAGAGGTACCACCTTCTATGTCTGTCTCTTTGATTAGTGCCAAGAAATTTGTTCTCATGGTGGTCAAGCCACAAGAATCCAAAAGGATTGATGTTATAGCCCTGAATACACAAAAAACACAACAATAGAAGCAAATATATAATAAGCTAAAGAAGTTCATGGCCTTCCATCCACAGACTAATGGTCAAATAGAAATGGTGAACAATTAAGCCCTACACGGTTCTATAAATCATAGTCCCTTCCAAGTATGCATCGATAATAAAATCTAAGTACAAATAACACACTTGATGGAAAATATTGATGAAATGGGGACCATTTCTTCTCAAGGAGGGATGAATGATCTGGGCAACAATTCAGATGATAATTTAGGTGATGGGTCCACCCCAATTGTTGGCAAAACTTTTTGGAGCCGTAACTTTTGCACCATAGCTCCAATTGACTCACCGTTTGAACCATTGAAAAGATAATAATGAGGGAAATGTCATGAGATGGCATGGATATCTACTCAATGAATTTTTACCCTCAAAACCCAATGGAATTTTCACAAATTTCAATTTTAGTAGTGTAGTCTAAAAATAGTAAGTTTTTAAAAATAGTAATTCCTTGAATTCTGTATTGTTGTAAATCATGGAAGTCAAACCACTTAATCTCCCTCAAGATTGATGACCTTCCACATCCTCCTCAAACCTTAAAAAAATGTATAAATGAAGATGTAACCCAAAATGGAAATCAGACATCTCTTCTCAAAGATAGGCATATGTTTGGGTCTGTAATTTTGATTAATAAAACATCTCTTTTCAGAGATAACATTATTTGAATTATGTTGTTCTTATTTTTTGAATTATCTTCAAACCAAAGATTTCAAGTTTTGGATCATAAATACATTAATTTTATCATTTATTAGAGAGGAAGAGGGAAAAAATAATATATATTATGAATCCGTTTATCCACCATTCTACTTGAGGAGCATAACTTAGTATTTCTATACTTTCTTTGGAGATATTAATCTTGTCTTATGGAGAAATATTTTGGATGCATAGATATGTTGTGTATCCTAGAGATTACTTGTCCTTTTTATCCTTACATACCAAAACAACCTCCTACGAATCACCATTGTTAAGGGAGATATTGAGGCTTGGTAGGTTCATCTTCAAAGGTAAGTATTCCTAACATTGTTACTCCTTTGTAAGAATAGACAGATTTTTATTTGTAATTATGTCCCATGCATTAGGATTACACATACATTGATGTGAGTATATATCTCCTTTGTATGTTTAATTCTTTATGTGTATTGGACCCACTTTGTGACACAAGCTTTGGTGAGCACTATATTATATTTTATTTTATTTATCATATACTTAGTGAATATGAAAACATAGGACCTAGTTAGGGTTCTTAGATATTTTTACTTGATTGAAGGGTTTTGGACCCTTCCTAGTGATATTATGATTGTAAGAGATCCATTGGTTAGTTATAGTGGATCCATATTGTTCATGACCATAAATATCTAATTTATCAACAATTAGAAGTGTAAGTATGATTTACCTTCTCTGAACTAGGATTGATTAATAAATCAATTGCATTTCCATTTGTATACACCTTCATCATGGTTCATAGACATGACAACTAGATTTATTCCATTACTTATAATCATCTCATGAATTCCATTCAAATTATGTAATCCCCAATCATTGTGTTGTATTAATCCCATTAGGCTATTCTCATGCAATGAACGTTTTGGAACACCAAACCCTTGAGTTTTCATATATACTCTCACGACTTGTAAAGGTGTCCGACTTAATATATGATGTGAATCAGATTGTGGGTAGGATGAAAATAAGTCAAAATAGTCATATAATACTCATAAATTCATCTAAGTAGGTGGCTTGGTGGTTTCCTTGAAGATACCTTTTAGTTGAACCATTACTCCACCCATTTCCATTAATGTCTTTCTCTCATTTTATGAAAACATGTTACTATTCAAAATTGATAAAAATAGCCTTATGCCTATCATATTCATTTCTAACAACATGAAAAAATGCATCAAATACAAACCCAACATGTCTTTGCAACATTTGACAAGTTGACTAATGAAAACAACCATGTAAAGACTCTATATTTTGATGGTAGGAAACTTTTAACACTTTTTTTTGGTGTTGCCCATTAATGGATTCCTTCCAAAAACATTTTAAACCAAGGAAACTGTTGACCCAATTTTGCTCCTCTGGCAAAATATTGGTCACCTTCTACACCAACTTTTGCAAGGCTAGTCAATTTTGGGTTGCAGTCCATCTTCAGGTTCATGCTCAGTTCAACAAAAAAAGTTCAAGTCAATGGTTCAATTGTCTAAGTCCCACAAAAAATTCAAGTTTATGCAATGGGCGGAAAAATTACCACCCATAACATCGGCGGGTAAAAAGAGACTGCCTACACACAAGCAATGGGTAGAAAAATTGCCGCGTGAATCGGCCAATGGAGAAAAGGAGGCCGTCAACATCGGCTGACATCGGCAAAATTGCTACACTCGGCAGATAATTCAACTGACGTCAGCAAAATTCTAGCATGCAGTCCATGACAGTGGGTGGTAAAATTACTACCCACAACATTAGGCAGCAAAAAAGGCCTACAGAACACAGGAAAAGGCCCACCCAGCTATCAGAGGAGCAGACTAGCATGCAAAATGAGGAAGCAAGCATGGTCCCAGTAGACTTATGACATCATCTACAGTGTTTTCTCTCTTCCCAATGAAGACTCAAGCTACCACTTGCAAGGAAAAGGCCAATGAGAGCTCCTCTTGGCTCTTTCCATATAAATACATAGACTTGGTCATTTTTAAGGATCTTCTCCAATTTTGTAAAGAGCACTGCTCTCCAAATTTTCCACCTGAATCAATAAAAGATAGTTTTACCTCTTTCTTGGATGGATTATGCAGAGTATACCTTGAATGTTGGTATGTGTCCAGTCATTATCTCTTGATGCTCTCACAGGTCCAACATCAGTAAACTTGTGATTTACAAAGCGCCAATGTCTACAGCTGCCAGGAGTAGAGTTTCTATTTTGGAGGTATAGAACAGGAGAGGTCACTTACAGTGTGTATTTCTCAGCACCTTGGTGAGTCCCTATTTCTTGTGCTTTCCATAGGAACCTCCCTGTCATTTCCAATAGCCTGGTCTTTCTGCCAAGTCTCAGTATATGTATGTTTTATTTAATTCTGAGTGTGGAGGTGGGAAGGTCATTTCATTTTGGTGTATCACCTCTTTATAGTAGGCTATTTGTTTTCATGCTTTTCTTCTCCCTTTTCATCTCCCCCCAGTATATCTATATATCTATATTTTTGTACTGCCTAAAAAAAACAAGATACATCAGAAGGAACTATCTCATACCTAGAGACTCTCCTCTCCTACTTCAGCATCCCACAGGCAAGAGAGGAGTGTCCATGTTGTAGGGAGAGGGTAGGAATCCATTTTCCTACCAACTGGGTGCACTTTTCAGTGTCAACAGTTTTGGTACGCCCGATGGGACCACAAGTTTTAATCAGTAAAGTTGCAGGGTTACTCACCGATCCTGTTATAGCAAAGGAACCACCAATTCAGCACCGTGCGCATCAACAGTTTTGGCATGCCCAGTGGGACCCCATTTTTATCATTTTGATAGTGTAGTAAAGTTTTAGGATTGATGTTGGTCCTGTTACAGTAGATCATTTTGTTTTCCAGCATCTGGTGACTCAGAGTTAAATCCACTGGTTAAGCAGCCTGGTGCCATCAGAAATCAATCACTTCTTGTATGTATACCTCTTTTGCTCAAAATCATGGATCCTATTTTCCTTCATGTGAGTGTGATCAGAATTTGGATATTTATGCAATCCCCTCAAGTAGCTCTCCTAGTTTCCCTGCAACTATAAGGGAGGTGGCGCTAGAATTTAAGAGATAGACAATGGAAATCGACAAGTTGGAAGAGTAGTGCAGATATCAGTAGGAGCTAATATATAAAGAGGCATGCTTGTTTAGGCAAGCACAAGCTATATAATCCATGAAGGAAGAGGCACCAAAATGGAGAAATCCATCTATCCAAGGTAGTCAGCCTTGCGTGCCCCCTCCTACCCTAAAGAAAACCCCCTCTTTTGCACCAAATCCATTTTATCAAATTGCACTTGCTCACTCCAACTCATCAAATACAGTTGCTCCCAATCCCGTGCACCTGGCTTTCCGACACCAAATGGCGTCAGAGCAACCTCCCATGAAGATCAATCTTTTCAACTCCTTAGATCAGGAATCTTCCATTGAGAATAATACCATTAGCCAGCACTTCCCTCTTCTAAAGACTCCTCTAATGCACCAACAGTGTTTTCCTTGCATTCCTCAACCTCCCCAAGTTCTCTAGCATGATGTGCAAATTTCAAGTTGGAGGAAGGAATGCCAAGGACCAGCTCTAAGCTTTGAAGAGGATAATGCTGGTGACCTCCAAGAAAGACTCTTTTAGGAAAATGTAGCTAGACAAATTAAAGATTTAGAGGCTAGGATGAAGCTTCTCCTTGAAAGAGAGTTAAAATTTCCAGACCTTGTGGAGGAGCCTCAGGACCTCATGGAAAACAATGTTGCTGCCTGTTCACAGGGGCAGAATTTTAATTTAGAGATCTTGAATTGGGGGAAAATAGTGGAATCATGGGGCAGTAAAGAAATAGAAGAAGAAAAGCAAGGTTTTTCTCAAAACCTTGAAGAAGTTGAATTTGCCCCTGCCCATGATGATGCTGGTAGCCTCCAGGAAAAGCTTTTCCAAGAAGATCTGAGTAGGATAATTATAGAGTTGGAGTCCAGAGAAAGTTTTCTCAGCCAATGTGTGGTGGATGGTTCAGACCAAATAGCACATTCCATGCCTGAACACACCCCACCTACACATTTCTAAGAGATTTATCAGGTCGTGCCTGATATTAATGAAGTTTTGATCAAGTGGAGGAAGGAGAATCATTTGATTCTAGCTCAAGGACTGCTTCCTCTTCCACATGATTTCTCCACTTCACCCCTACTCAAGGAAGAACCTATTTTTCAAGATACAGGAGAGGAACAAAAGATCTAATCTGCAATCCTTCAGGAGGTTGTCATGAGCAACAACGAAGAATAAATTGTCATTGATGCCCCTTGTGAAGACCTTGTCAGTAGTGGAGAAGATGCAGGCTTTGCATATATGTGAATGTTCCAGTAATTCGAGGAGGAACAAATGCATAGTAGGCTCTCTTCCCCTCAGTTTGATGAACTTCCTTGCTATATTGATGAGGATGACTACATTGAAGATCCTGAGTTAGAGGAGGATCAGGAGAATATTTTTGGAAATCTAGAGAACCTAATCAATAAAGAGGAAAAGGAGAGGTCTATTTTCCAGGAGGAATGCCTTGAAGAACTGAGCTTTAAATAGGAAATTAAAGTCTTGTGGGATGAGCAATCATTTTGTGAGTCCCTTTTAGACATCACCACATTCGCCCTTCTTCAAGAAGGCCAAGAGGAAGTAAAGGACGAGTCTGACAAAGTTTTCAACAAGGCAAAAGGAAACAAATCAGACCATGATGCATTGCAGAAGGAATGTACAGATCAGATAGCTCATGGTGATGAGCCGGCATCAATTGATTTCTTGGTGAGAAGCACCAATATCAAAGACCAACATTTAACAGGCCCCCAAGGACAATCAGAATACGTATATATTGGAGGCATGTTTGATTTTGATTCCCTTAGTTTCTAGCCAACTCAGGTGATAGGCAAGAAGAGTAAGTCACCAAATCTCATTATCTTTCAGCTACTTGCCTGCCACCATAAGTCTCCTCACCAGGAAGGGGACTTAAGAAATTTTCCTTTCGATCTAGGAGGGAGGCAAACATTCTTGGTTAACTATACATAATAGTTTGATTTCAGTTGTTTTCCATGTTTTCCCTAAGTGTAGTTTCACGGGTAGTGTTTTTTAGGTTTGTGTGTTTCCCTTCATTATGGGGGTAAATTCTATGTATTTGATTCTAGAATCTTCAAAGCTATTATGAACTTTCTTTGAAGTTACCATCTGACTCTACACCCAATGGATATGTAAGGCAATTGGGTTCTAAGCATAGCAGGCACGCTTACCCTATGAGTCACCAATTTGTTGACCCAATTTTGCCCCTCTGGCAAAATCTTGGTCACCTTCTACACTTGATTTTGCAAGGCCAGTCAATTTTGGGTTGCAGTCCATCTTCAGGTTCATGATCAGTTCAACAAAAAAAGTTCAAGTCAATATTTCAATTGTCTAAGTCCTACAAAAAATTCAATTTTATGCAATGGGTGGAAAAATTACTGCCCACAACATCGGCAGGAAAAAAGAGACTGCCTACACACAAGCAATGGGCAGCAAAATTGCTGCGTGAAGCAGCCGGCAGAGAAAAGGAGGCCATCAACATCGGTCGACGTCGACAAAATTGCCGCACTCGGTAGATAATTTGGCTGACATTGGCAAAACTGCCATAGTCGGTAGTAAATCAGCTGATGTCGGCAAAAGTCTAGCATGCAGTCCATAATAGTGGGTGGTAAAATTACCACCCATAACATCAGGCAGCAAAAAAGGCCTGCAAAACACAAAAAAAGGCCTTCCTAACCGCTGGAGGAGTAGACTAGCACACAAAATGAGGTAGCAAGCATGGTCCCAGTAGACTTATGATGTCATCTATAGTGTTTTATCTCTTCCCAATGAAGACTCAAGCTGCCACTTACAAGCAAAAGGCCAATGAGATCTCCTCTTGGCTCTTTCCATATAAATACGCAGACTTGGTCATTTTTAAGGATCTTCTCCAATTTTATAAAGAGCACTGCTCTCCAAATTTTCCACCTGAATCAATAAAAGACAGATTTACCTCTTTCTTGGATGGATTGTGCAGAGTATGCCTTGAATGTTGGTTTGTGTCCAGTCATTGTCTCTTGATGCTCTCACAGGTCCAACATCAGCAAACCTATGATCTACAAAGCGCCAGTGTCTACTGCTGCCAGGAGTAGAGTTTCTATTTTAGAGGTATAGAACAAGAGAGGTCACTTATAGTGTGTATTTCTTAGCACCTTGGTGAGTCCCTATTTCTTGTGCTTTCCATAGGAACCTCCCTATCATTTCCAACAGCCTGGTCTTTTTGCCAAGTCTTAGTATATGTATGTTTTGTTTGATTCTGAGTGTGGAGGTGGGAAGGTTATTTCATTTTTGGTGTATCACCTCTTTAGAGTAGGCTGTTTGTTTTCATGCTTTTCTTCTCCCTTTTCATCTCCCCCCAGTATATCTATATATCTATATTTTTGCACTACCTGAAATAAACAAGATACATCAGAGGGAACTAGCCCATACCTAGAGACTCTCCTCTCCTGCTTCGCCATCCCACAGGTGAGAGAGGAGTTTCCATGTTGCGAGGAGAGGGCAAGAATCCATTTTCCTACCAACTGGGTGCACTTTCCAGCATCAACAGAAACACCATCAAAATTCCCAAATTATAGTTTTAAAAATAAAACGCTATCATTGAAACATCTGAAATAGAGATTATCATCTTATCATGGTTGTAGAATTGCATCATATCATGAAAAATTATGATAATGGTGGTTAGAAACAACTATAAAGTGGCTCAAAATTCTCCAACAACATCAAAAAATGAAATATTATCCTAATGTATGCTTGCATTTACTTATAGGACTACATATAAGTTGTTAGGCTACCAAAAAATGATCATGGTGTCAACCTTCCTACTGGTATTTTGAAGCAATACATTCCCCTTGAACTTATCTTCACACCATGTGATTGAAAATACCTTAAAAGTAGCTTTTAACTAAACATTTCTTGCGTTAATGATTGTAACTACTTGTATGGTAAAAAGATTACAATTTAGCTCCAATGAGTGACTCATTAATTGATTGTATTGGCCCTTCACAACATTTTTAGAATCACTAGACTCTATGTATGATCCCTTATGATCTTTTTTGGATATATAGGATGAATAAATTTTCAACCATTTTGAAATTAAGGTGTATAACATCCATCTTGGCATGCTTCCCATAGATACCATAATTTAGTGATAAAAACAAATATAAAATACATACATAACTTAGCTTACTATTAACATTCTTGTCTATTTTTGGAAACACAACATTTTCATTCCTATAACTCACATTTCTTATTTCATGAGTATGTTTATCAACTAAACCAAAACCAATGTGAAAGGATAACTTTGTAGTTACATCTAACATACCTTGTAACTTGACTAAAGGATAGTTATTTCCAATTACCAAAACATTTGCATGTTGTCTAAGATGAACAAAATATAGTGATGACATGAGTAGAATCCATAAATTTGAACTATTTCAATACCATTGGATGACATCATAATGTTCATCTTTCTTTAGTGAATAGACATGGATTGAGATGTCTTACACACCCAAAAGCTGGTGAATACCATGGTTTTAAAATAATAAGCTTCTTTTTTTATAAAAACCTTCCAATTTCACATTATTCATGACTATACTCGACTATACCATAAATAATTCTAATTCTTTATTTATTCCCATGGAATCAATTATATAAAAATTAAAATTAGAGCTAAGAACTTTTGTAATACTTAGAAAATTACCAAGGTCCAATTCTTCTTGGTACTAATAATTGTGAACTTGAATCAAGGAGTACCCATGCCTCATACTATAAACCATAACCTTCATTTTATCACCTCTTCTTGCATGCTTCCTATGAGGATAATATAATTGGAATGACATAACATGAAGCAACAAATCTAAAGTTTTACCAACATTCCCATACCTTGGAGTGATGAAAAACTTTTTATCCCTTGATGAAGTGGGGTATTTGGAGATACCTCCAACCCTTATATCTTAAATATTTCAAATATTTTCTTTGATCACATACTTCTTTATACATATATTCAAAAAATTAGTCTGGTTATTTAAAGGTTGGTGCATGTTCTTCAATCTTGAACCCTTTGTATATAATAAGTGATTCCATTTTTATTTAAATTTCATCCTTTTTTGGCTCAATATCATTATTTTCACCTTATGTGAATAAATTTTCATGTATATAATCATTAGAATATAAATAGACATCTTCTACCAATAAAATACTTTTACCTTGCACTTTTTTTAGTTATTGCTCATTGATTTCTTCCTCTTTCTCTTAATCTTTTGATGGTTCATGAAGTTGTTAAACAAATTATTATTTCACCTTAGGAATTTATAATTTTTATATTACTCCCACATTAGTGTCTACCCCTTAAAAAACCATTGGTTGCTCCATATCTTGTTGTAAACCTTCAGTAGGATGCCCTTGAATTTTTGGTTCTTATGGCTTAGAAAATTAAATCATTGGCTACCTTTTAATTAATTTAAACACCTCTTATTAGTTCTCCAAAATATCTATATTGTGAAAGTTAAAATTTTTGCTACTTGGCTACCCTAATTTTTTTGATTTTTGAAACTCATCATTCACATGTAGTTCAATCTTATCTTCTTCTAAAAGAGACCTTTAGTTCCTTAACCGCATAGAATTAACCAAACTATTGGGACTTTATTCCTTTAGTTCTCTTTGAAATTAATATGTATCTTGCAACACATTCTTTAAATGTTCTTCCCTTGTCCTTATTTCCATCCCCACATTTTGAATGGGATCTTTGTAATCTTTTTTTGGAATAAACCTAGTCTTCCACATCATTATGGAGAATTCAAATCCCATTGTTAGACAAGAATTTGGCTATGATCCCACTTTAATGTCACAAAATTGGGAAAAATGAACAAAACAAGGTTTTTTAACAAATCCTCAGAATTCTAAAAATGCACAATATTTATCCCAAGAAGTAATCAAAAAATAAATTCCATACTTCTAGAAATGAATGAAAAAAATTATGTTTGCTTCCCTAACCCTAGTGAATAGGATTTATATCATAGAATGATTTTGATCCAACCAAAATGAATGAAACAAATTTCATATTTTTGAAAATAAATCTCCCAATCAGATTTCTTAAAAGAAATGAAATTTAGAATTCAAAATAAATTGATTTTTCTAGAATTTGTTGAATATGAATAAATTCAATATGTCCCTTAGAATGGAAGATCTCCAACTGAATAATATCTCAAATTTAAGCTAAAAATATTATATTTCAAATGCAATACAAATAATAATTTTTTTGGGTGGAAGTCACCCGAAACTGAGTCTAAACCCTAAAAATATGTAGTCAATGCCCTAGATGAAAATATAGAAATGCTCAAAAAGTTAAGAATTTAATATACCACAATTAGAGTCAAAAATTACCTCAAATAAATGTGATAAACATTAGAAAAAATATAATAATAATTTCATAATTATTATTATCAAATTAGGGCATACTTTGGCCACTCAAAAGGCCTTACAATCCTTCCAAACCCAATTTCCCAACTTGGAATAAATCAACAATAAATCATAATTAATATCCAAACCCTAAGAGAGGGTTTTTTTATAGATCATTCCTCAAAGAGGGATCTTAAAACCTCCATGAAATTATCCACCCAAAGGATGACCTTTAAACACATCATGTGACCTTTAAAAATAAGTCACCTAGCATCCACAATCTAAAATTCCTAGTTCAAGCATAAGTTTTCAGCCCTTGATGTAGAGCCACTCACATAGAAGATATGAAGGTTTTTATCCTGACACCTTATTCACACATTGAATTTTTCCATCATCAAAATTCTTTGGCCAAACTTGACATACTTGACATAGATTCAATATTCAAAACAGAGCATCCCAATAATGGATCCCTAGCTTTCAATATATACACTCCCAAATGGGGCGAACCATGTGAGGGAGTCCAATGCATGAGTTAAAAATTATTTTTGACCTTTAATTCCTCTTGTCCACTTTTTTATCCCACCCAAAGGGTGGAATTCTAATTTGTAACAACTCAAAGGCTGACAAAGTCACAATTCATTATCTAATTATTAAATTATATTTCCCTAATAAATAATAGTATTAGAATTAATTTTGGGGAAAATAATCTAGTAATTAATTAATTAAATTTATCTATTTACAAGAGTGATAAAAATAATTTTTTGAGTAAATAATTAACTGGAAATACTTTTTAATTTTTTACTTATATTACCTAAATTTTTTAGTGGTAAGAACCATTTTTCAAGGAATTTAAATAATTTATCATAGTAGTTCCATTATTCTAATAATCATTTAATATTTATTAAGATAATAAATGATTACAATAATTATTATATAAAATCTAATTATTTATTAAAGTGAATTTCCCAACTACCATCCATTAGTCTATGAGGAAAATTATGCTAAAGGTCTTCAATTTATTTTCTTTTATTTTGAAAAAGGGGAAATTACATGTACCTAGCCTAGGGGTCACCCTATTGCTAAGAGTAACACCCATATTACACATGCACAAATAATTTGTTTCTTGTGTTTTGTTTGAATTAACATTGTGACTAACCATTGTTTGTATATTGTCATTTTTTAGCTTTGTTCATTTATTCACCTTTGTGTGTTTAGAATAGTTTGTTTAGTGTAATTTTCTATGTTTTTTTTTTTTTTGGGTTTGTGTTCTTTTTCATTTGTATTTGTTTATGTTTTTTTGTTTGTGTTTATTTATTTGTTTGTTTCATTCAATTTTTTTTTTATTATTTGTTTGTTTTCTATTTTCCTTTTTACCTTTTTGTGTTTTCCTTGGTTGTCCTAGGGCTATTACATTTTTATTTATCCTTAAGGCTTGATTATCTACATATTGTACTTAAGTTATGAATGTTTATATTTATTTATACACTTGATTTATCTATTTTAATTACACATGGGATTTGATTATTCATATATTAGTCCTTGGTTATTTTTATTTGAATTTAAACTAGATTTTCCATGTTTAGGGTATACATTATCATTATAGTTGTTCATAACTATGATGCATAATATCACAAGCTAAAATAAAAATTAGGAATATATAGACTATCATGTCAATCTCAATGGTAGTACTTCTATAAAACCACTAGCTAGCATATCCCAAACATCACCCAAATAGAAATTAATTAAACAACTAATGATTTGTAATCCTTGCTAGTTAGGGCATGCATCTTTGTACTAGTAGGTTATCCAAATTCATAAATAGACTCTATACCATTTCACCATCAATCCATGATTATGGATCATTATGTGATCTTCCTTGGACCCATTATTTCAAATCAATATTTATCCCCTACTCCTTGATCAAATCAACTCATTAACCATTATAGTTATATAAATGCTAGTAAGGGCAAGCATCTCTACATTGGTAGGTATAATTAAATCATTCATATTAATCAATTATTATTCTTATATTCTATTTCTCATTCTATATCCCCCAATTTTAAGTGAACTACATTAGCCTGAGGTCTATTTTGACTATATAGGTATCACTTGGATACATGATGTATCTAAAGTCATCTTAGCCACTATTAGTCTTCCAATAATCCCTTTTGTCATTTTGTACATCCTTGTATGCTTGATTTTTTTTAGCTGCTTAAATATTTGAAAATTTATTAAACCATCACATCCACGTTTTTTCCTTCTCATCTTTAATCTATGTAATAGGTTATATCCTTGAGTTATGCTTAATAATAAGCCCTACCATGGCATAATCAATTTACCATAATCCAATCCTCCCCATTAAGACAAAATATTTTTTTAGTTTAGGTCATCCTAATAATTATAACCACCTTTGAGCTAATCATTATTTAAACCCATCCACCCTATTAGGGTGCATACCTATACCATTGATTATAACCACCTTTGGGTAAATTAGTGTATCAACATTTGTTACTAATTATAACCACTTTTAAGAAATTAATAATTTAATAAATACATGTAAAAATTATCTCAATTGGATTAATATTAATCATGGGTTAATTTTATTATTCTTCTTAATTGTTTTTGAAGGACTATCCATCAATCCCATGTGCCAGCCTCTCCCTCGAGGGGCATAATATGCTTCCTAGAAAAATTGGAACATCATTTCTTAATCATTAAATTATTTTTCTTCGTAGAATATTTTTAATTCTTTGAAAATATGTTATTATGCCTATGTCTTGCAATGCCTTCTTAAATAGGGTCAAACTGTAGACACTCAATTTTGGTCACTTTTGTGTCTACACTAGGATTCATATCAATTGCTAATAAATGACACAATTTAACCCTAAAAATCACTTAAATTCCCAAAATCATCCATGTAAGGGATTTAATTGCTAATAAACATGACAATGCTTACTTATTTTTGATATTACCCTATATGTAATATAATATAGTTTAGTTTTAACCCTAGTCAAATTACAACCTAGCAATTTGACATTATTGGCATCTAAAATTATTAATTCAAAGCATTTAAAATAATTTCCAAAATCCAAAAACACTAATAAATATTAATTACATTGAAAATCTCAATTAAATTTTCTAAGTAAAAATTCTAAGTTGAATTAGTTAATTTCATTTATCAAAAAAGGATTTTTAACCAAAAATGAATTCAAGGTCAAAAGATATAATAAAGTGATTTATTAATTCCTAAGTATTAAAAAAAGGTGAGTTATAACCTCAAAAATATCTAAAGTGAGTTTTCATGTCTCATAAATATCTGAAAATGATGTGTCAATACTTCATGAGTGTTTTGACCCAACCTAGGGTTATCCTGACTCAACCTAGGTTATTATAGTCTCAACCAAAGTTATAATTAAACCTAACCTCCCTAGGGTTAGATTCTATTCTTATAGATATAAATACAAGTGTCAACACTATACCCAACAATATTTTATGGGTAAGGTTACTATGTAGGAGTGACTTCAAGAATCCATTGAAAGTAATTTTATAATTCCCATTTTATACCAATATTCACATCAAACCAAGCCATAGAAAAGCAAATTCCCAAGTGACCATTGGAGAAGTGTTACCAACATTAAGAAGCATTGAAATAGTCTATAATGTCAGAGATCAAGCATGAACATCCTTATGCCAAAAAGTGGAAATCAACTTCAATAAAGGGGGTAAAATTATTATGTGTTTTTATCTCTATTTTGTGATCTTTCTCATTATGTTATGTTCCCATAGTTATTAGGAAATAGTGTTTAGTTATATTGTATTGTTATGAATGGATTTTTATTATCGTTACTAATAAATAACTAATAAACATTTGTCTGTTTTTCATACTCCTAAGATACAACTTGACTATACATTTTCTAGAACCTAACATTGAGTTTTTTGATACTCTAATGGGGTTATCATTTTATTTAGGTGAACTATTGGTATAGGATGATAGGGTCAATAAATTTCCCAAATAGGTCCAACAAATAACTAATGAACTTGTCCCAACTTGTCATTGATTTTTTAGTGAGGTTAAGGAACATGTTATAGGTTGAATCCATCAAAGTAAAGGGGGAAAAAATCCATAACACATATTCATGTTCCACATTGATAAGTATTAGGGTAGTCGTGTACAAGTTCACATATTCTACAACTGTTCAACCTACACCAAGAGTGAAATGGGGAAATTACCTTTCTGGATTCTTAGGTAAGTCATGGATAATTCCAGGAATGTTAATAGCTAGTTACTCGGAGAGCCATTATGGGTGCTCTATTTTGGGGGACTTGTAAAATGAACCAGTTGAACCAATGATAGTTTTAGGTCTATTTATTTGAGGCTCTTCCCCCTAATGCACTTATTAGGGGTAAAATAATCAACCTACCTTAGCCAAAATTAGACTTGGTATTCCATGTAGTAGGATCCATATTTTTTTGAGGGTGGACTAGTGGGTTAAAAATTCCTTATCAAGGTCTACCTTAATTTGTATATATTCATGTGGGGGTTATAAGTTAATAATAATGGAAATAAAAATTAATGTGAAATCATCAATATTGAATAAAACAAAGTACCTCCTTATAATGTTAGTTGTTTTCAACCTCAAGATCCTACTGTGTTTGAAGCCACTCATGGGTTTGAGTGTTTTGAAGATGAAAGTGGGCGAAAATTCATGGTATAAAGATATCCCCTCATTATTTTTAAGATTTACTCTATTTCATTCAAAGGACTGATTAGTTTAACCTTATTTTACTTAGAGAGAAATAATTATTACCATTGGGGGCTCAGTATATGTGAAATTACACCTTAAATTCATTACTAATTAAAGGAAATCTTATTTATCCTTTACCACTAAGTTGAGCTCATTTATTTTAATAATAGGGTAAAATTATTTTAACTCCAAAATAAACATAAAATAAAAAGGCAAAGTAGGGCATAAAATGAGTGATTCCAAACTTGAAACGGTATTAAGCTTTAATAATTGAGTTGTATGTATGCCCTGCCACAATTATACCATTGTGTGTTGAGTTTAACCAAGGGATCCGAATCATATTTATGCAAGGAAATTGATATAAGGAAAACATAGAGGAATAATTAATTTAGAAATATTTTACTAAATATCAACACATAAAAGACCCTATTATGGGTAACATAGATTCATCAATATAATCTATAACCAAATACACAGATTGCATATGTTGAAAATAAAGTTACAAAGATTTAAAAATGAGTTACAAAAACAAGCACATTATAACTTATACATTCATTCAAGTAATAAAACACTTTTTTAGTTATTTAAAACAAAAATCTATTCAAAATTGAAATGATGGACACATTAGCAAATAAATCAACTAGTTCAACATAAAGTGGGAACTTTTATTATTAAAAAAAAGGTTTATTTACAAAATTCTAACCATGGCAGACAATTAAAGCTCAAAAGGATGAGGAATAACATGTGTAATCCTAGGTTGATTCCATAATAACTTTGAGATAAAATTAACCAACCTTGTAAAAGGATTATAGTTTACAATATAAAAGATGGGGCTCACCTCCAAATAGCATGAAATTCCCATCCTTGGCCATGATGGCATCTCAAAGTTTATAATAGATACACGTATTTAAAAATGGGTATAATATCTTGTACTTAACTCAAAATATACATGAGCTCCCAACTAACTAATATGTGGATAAGTCATAGATGAACTACCTCTCAACTGCTTGGACTACACCTCATTGATGGCCAATGTGATTGCCACTAGGTCAAACTCCTCATATATCTTAGTCAAATTCATTGGTGGGTCTTGAAATATCAACTTTGATTATGTCATTAATATTTGATATACTTATAGTAGGGCCTATATGGATACTTTGACATCTAAGACCTACATGATACTCATAGTGGACTAAGTAGAGAGTTTAAGCATTGCTTGAGCTCTAGCTTTGTTTTCTCTCACCACTTTCCTCCTCATGATCTAGTTAAATTATCCTAAGTTAACTCTAAACTCACCTTTGTCTACCAAATTTCCAATTAGGTATAATAACATAATGAATTTTAACTCTTTCAAGTAGGCCAACATCTTTTTCATACCTTCTTTCAAAGTCTACTACTATCTGCACCAAGATTAGCCATTCTTCTCATGCTCCTAACATATGTTTGATAAAGGCTCAAGTCTGATATTGGCATGATCTTTAATTATAGGAATGTGCCCTTATGTATAATCATGGACAACTTCCTACATTTTCTCTCCATGTGAGAAATTATCTATAAATATGTTTGGGCCCTTAGGAGATGTGCTTTACTATCCATTTTCAACAAAATCTATTAGAGATGAGAAAATTTATATAAAGGTGTCCTCAACTCATTTGATTAGTTACATAGGGAAGGATCTCTTTATTTATTATTCTAGTACTCAAACATGTTCCTACATATACTCCATTAGCTTCTATGATATATTATGTGTATCCCTAATCATATAGACTGGGTCCTTAATCACTTTCTCTTCTCTTTTGGATGTCCTCCATTTAATGAGGGAGAATAGGTCTTGTTGAGTCTACTAAACCATAGGGTTTCCCTCATAGATGAATTTTTAGGTGAATATTCTCTTCAAGTTCCATTTTTTATGGTTTAAGTCCTATTATACTTTCAGATCATGCTTCATAGTCATCTAAAATCCCTATGAAACCATGGCTACTCTTAGGGTAGATGGGGGTGTTGTTGGGGTGGTAAAGAAGGATGCGATAAGTCAAAGTTTGGGTGGAGGGGGGATATATGAAATAGATGTAATTAATTAAGAGAGCAATGGAGGAGGAGGAGGAGGAGGCATCAGGGTGAAAGGGGGGAGGCCAAAAGGAGAGTTCTAAGGGAACATCTATTCCTAACACTATCTCTAGGTCAAGTTAACCTATGGAGCAATAACACTAGGGAGAGGGTCATTTATCATAAGGGATGAAATTGGTTCATTGAAACCAAGTCAATCAAAACCTAGGATAATGAAAAATTAAGGCCTAAGAATGTTGTGCAGAGTAACAAGAGGTGGTGCAGGAGGTCAAGGATGAATTGACTTTTGTTTATTTTTGGGCCTCTTACCAATATCATCTTTAGTTACTATAGTAGAAGGAGCTAGGGTGGCAGAGGATATAAGGATGAATTAAGGAATATGTTGTGTGACCATAGGTGCCACTAATATGGTTAGAGTTAAATGAATTATGTATATGGGTGCACTTATTGATGGTTAGGTAGAATAACTTGATGGATATTAGATACCTATAGGTATCTAAACTTGAATAACTAACAAGGGAACCACAAAGATCCTTGTCTATGAAATTGATTATTAATATGGTAATTAAGGTGTGAGAATGTTGTATATATCCAAATCTAGTAGTAATTGGGTGAATTATGGAAGGGGTGGAATAGGGTAAAGTGGGGGAATAAATCGAGTGAGTTATTGGGGGTAAAGCAAGCTAGGAGGGGTTCCACTAGGTTGTTGAGTAATGGTGGGAGCAAGAGGAAGTATATTCATGGGTGTCAATTACTAGTCCCACCTTAGGATTATATTGAGGCTACTACTGATATCAAACTTGAGTGTTTGCATAGACCAAGGTTGATCCAATTAATGTTAAGACACTTGAGGTTGAGTTGTTTAGACCATAAGAGGTGGTGTTATCACCCTAGAGTGCACCTTTTTTGAAGATGTGCAAAGCACAACCTCACTCTAGCTAATAAAATGTGAACTTATTAGAGAGTGGGTGACTCTATGATGAGAAGAACCTCTAGAGTGAGCTAATTCCCTTTAGATTTATTAATTATATCTAAACTACTATGGTTTTTTACGGTGGAAATGGAAGAGAAACTAAAATTAAATACTAATTTTAGGGGTGATGCACTTGATTATTCATATTATCTAAAGTTACTAAAATTAATGCACACATATAATCAATAAAAATCCCTATTTTGTCCCTAAGCATAAATATTTTAGATGAAGTGTTGAAAACCTCTTCAAATGACCTACAAAAGATGAGATTGAGAGATATAGGTGAGGAAGGGACATGATAAAAGGAGATAAATCTCACTTATATGATAATACATAATCAAATACACACTATTATTCTTTCAAAACTCAAATATAGAACAAAAACTCTTTTATTGATAAATGGTCTAGATTATAACTTCTACTTCGGCTCTAGGAATAAATAATTAATCTCTTGATTAAGCTAATATACATGTATCAAAACCTAATTATATCCAATGTGGTGCTCAAAAAGGATAAGGGTTAATCTTGGTTGACTAACTTAAGGCTACCTCCTTTTTAACAATTTTTTTAAAATAATCATTAAAATATTTTCCCCTTATAAAATTTGCATGCTTCTCAAACTTGGCATAGGAATATGGTGGGCCCGTTGAAAAAGTCATTAAAATTAAATTCTCCAAAATTCATCAAACATGCATGAATACTTAAGGTTCACATGGAAGTATGGATGGTGGGCCCATTTAAATTCAAGCTTCTCCTTTGCATGGAATGTTATGCCAAATCTCTAAAGAAGGGGCTCCATTTGATTTGTTTGAAAGCTGAGTCAGGAAAAAGAAAGTCCTCCTTTACATGGAAAGGTAATTTAAAAGATGGATATTTACATGAATACCCCATGGAATATGAAATATAAAGCATGGAAACTCATTTGGAACTCTTTGTTAGCTTGTTTTGATGCCAAACTTCAACTTGAGCAATTAACCAATTAGGCCAACTAGACTAGTTAAGCCTAAAGGATAATTTATGTGATTGGACACCATGAAACATGAAACAACAAAAAATTACACCTGAGAAACAATTATTCATCACCAAATCTATGTTTTTTATGAGAAACACTTTAACATTTAGTCAACAGTGTTGACTAGGCCAATTTTGCTCAGAATTCCAGTAGATTGGCCCTTTTATTGACCTAGTAAGGACAATTATGGAATTATTTATGACCAAATAAATGTTTCAAAATGAATGAAAATTTCTAATATTCTATCTCCATTGATTAGATTTTGTTAAACTACATTGTACTTCATTTTACATGTTTTTTTCACAAAAAACATGATTTATGCCCTCATTTGTATAGATCTATGCTTTAAATTTACATTTATGGAATCCTCTTAGAGTTTACTTTATTTTTGAAATTTTTTTATGTTTATCCATGGTGATTTGATTTCAAGATAAATCCATTTTCCTCAAGACTAGTTTTTTAAGGTCCTTAAGAAGACTTTGAAGCTAAAACTTCAAATTGATGATTTATGAGGTATATACCTCAAAATATTGAACAAATTCCATTTAAGTGTATCACATTTACCCCTATAATATCTTTGAAAATATTTGGCTCCCATGCAAAGGATATGAAAAGTTACAACGTAAATGAAATTTGCCTATAGGAAATTGACTACATTCTAAGCTACCTACACTCTTAATGATTGTTCATAAATCATAGCACTTAAATTGATATCAATTGTTCATAAATTATAATTTAATATGGGTCCTCAAAACATAATAATATCATTCCACCAAACTCCACATGTGGTGAGCATAATGAGCATTTGAACAAGTGGCTTGGAAGGGTGCCTAGAACTGTAAAAAGTTCCCTATGATGATAATATTTACTTAAAAGATTAATAAATCCTTCAAGTATCACTATTTTATCTGTAACATGATATAAAAATTCTCTAATATTCCTTTTACCACAAAAAATCAAAAATGCCTTTTTGGCCTAAGTGCCTAATTGCCTACAAAACATTGTGTGAGCATGGATTACATGAAAATTGGAGTTTTTACACTCTCTATATGCCTTATTATGATGTAAAAATATCATTCCATTCTTTTTAATCCTTAACTTTGTCTTAAAATCTTTTGAGGCACTCTAGGATGAAGCATGTTCTAATGATGATCTCAAACAAACAGGTGGAGGTCTAAGACAAAAAAGAGAATATTTGAAATTACCCAATGAGAATTAAAATTATTCACATAGTTTTCCAACTCATTATGACCATTTTTACAAAATTTTAGGTCTTAAATCCACCTGTAGCTCCTAAAATCTTTAATTTTCTCCAAATTTTAATTTATGTGCATGGATTATCTACATTTTTTACTAAGTTTTCATGTTTTGGAAGTGTTTTCATGATTTTTGGATGATATAAAAGTCAATAACATATTTATTTATCTGAATACACCCTTCAATATTTTATAAAATTCCTCTACCCCTATTTTCAAGCATGCTTAAGACCTTCAAATAAGGCATCTAGGCATTTAAATGACTAATTTTCACTTTCAGAGATGAATACTGATCAATTTTAATCTTTTATAGTGGTCATCACATCTTTAAAAATGTGTTTAAATCTATTTATAAAAAAATAAATTTTATTAATATCTCCTTCAATGCAATTTGACCCAAAATCAAGATTTATAGGCCTCCAACTGAGCATAATACATACAAGTCGGTATGGTTGGGATATATAGATAGTCCTTTGATAGACATTTTACTGACCTTTTGATGACAATGTCATATTTATCCTCCTCAAAATCCTCATTCATTGAATATGGAACAATCTTATGAGTCACTATCTACCATGCTTGCTAGTATTCAAAAGACCTTGTATATGGCCATAAGTTAACCATTCTTAAGTATGGTATTAAGGTATCATTTCACATTAGATACATTATTGATGTCCCTCATACTCTTCATGCTTATTTGTTAACTATATAGACCCTTTGAGTCCTAAGATAAGCTATTCTTGCCATCAAAAGGGCCTTCTTCAGAATGACACAGGCCTGTTGGATTTGATTGGAGCTATAGGGGTTTTGTTTCCGACTTTGAATGTGATTTTCCTTTTCCATTATGAATTTGACTGAGATGAACCTTCCTTAGTTTTAAATTGTGTCATGATTAGGATTTTTTAGCTTGCACTTCCTAAGATTTCATTAATGATCCCTTACTTTCATTTGTAAGTCAACCTATAGGCCTGTAGGTCTAGTCTTAAGGACGGATATAACTATATAGACTAGTAGGTCTATTTTAATGGCCTCTTAATATATATTCCTAAATTCATAATGCATTAATTACCTTTTCACCATGGCTTTCAAACTTATATTGAGGAAACCTTCCTAAGTGTTTTGGAAAGCTTGATTGGTGATCAAACTTTGACTCTAGGTACCTTATATGAGTTGTAAGTGACTATTTGGGGATTTGATATGCACTTACCCTTCATTTATATCCCTTCCTTTCAATCTAACCTTTGATTTATTTGGAACTCTTCACATTGATCTTTCTTATTTTTCGTGATCCAATCTTGAGAATAAAGCTCTTAGGAACTCACTACAAGCCCTTAGGTTAGGGTTTTAGGATTTTAAGCCAAAATAGTTACTCAATTCATACAAAGATGGTATGGTACTTTGTGTTAAGATTGGATATCATATGATTTGTGTCTTATCAGATCATCCCTTGAGCATATTAATAATTAAGAACCCTATTTCACCTCTTGAATAAGAACCTCTTTAAGAAACCTTGTCTAACAACTTGTCCTTTGTATATTAGTATGGACTGAGTATTTAGCCCTAGACTTTGAGAATGTCTAAAAGAAATTCATAGAATCAATTGATATTTTTTAAATATATCAATAGGTATTAAATCCAAATTCACACAAAAAACCTTTTCACCTTGACCATTCTTGCATTTTGCAGCTCTTTTCTAGTGAACTGTGTTTAAGGACTGTGGGTTAGTCAATTTGCCTTGATGGATTTAGGTGCATATTTATCCCTTGAATTGATTAAAACTTGATCATAACCTCCATATTCCCTATGTGAAGTCAATCCACTAACACACTTACTTATGCATCTATTTATTTAACCCTTTTGAAATGCTAAAAGCTTGCTACACAAACCTTAGTTTTCCTCATAAGATGACTGTAGGCCTGTATAGCATGCTTGTATGTTTCATATTTAGGTTTGTATGACTGTAGACAAAATCATGAGCCCTTTATAAATTTTCATATTCTAAATTCAAACTCATATCCTCAAAATTTTAAAAAACCCTTATGAGTCATTAATACCTAGCATGAAAATCATCAAAACCATGCTTTTGAGAATGACAAATGCTATAGGCTTGTAGGTTAACTTTATGATGTTATGTGAAATTTTTAGTAGGAGATAAGCTTTTTGAACTTTCTTGAGATGGTTTATCCTTGAATTTACATTATATTTTCTTCAATAATCTCATTTTAAGAAATAACCTCTAGATATCCTTTCTCTTGAAATGATTGTAAGTTAAGATCTTAGGCTTGTTGTAGGTGTTCCTCCATATAGGCCTGTAGGGTCTTAGAGTGTTATAGGTAGCATTTTCCCTTAGAGGAGCCTACTAAAGGTCACATGGTCTTAATAGAACCTGATATTACTTAAAAAAACCTTGAAAATACCAAACCCTTGGGCTATAAACTTCATTCCTCCTCAATGAATCTTGGTTGCCACTTACATTATAGAATTGGCTATAGATGTTCCTCATCCAAAACTATGATATAAAATAATATATCTCATTGAAAACCCTCATTGATATTAATTTATATATATTATCAATTATTCACTCATGAGGAAAACTTTGGAAACTATGCCTTTTGAGCTTGCTCTAACCCCTTTGAGCCTTAATAGTGCCTACATGATTCTCTTTAGGGACTATAGGCACATTCTTGCATTAGGCCTATGAGGTCATTGAACCATAAAAATTGATTAAAGAGTTGTCTCCTTCCCTTTTATAATAATGGAATCCTATAATTATTGAGAAACATGTATGTTTTATTACTCTCTTCATGAATAATTTGATATTATGTCTAACCCTCATAATGCTCATATATGGCTATGTTCATTACATTTTTATGGATCGTGATTGTCATAATCCTTAGAGAGGTCATTGGATATGACTATGGATCACTACCCCTTTCTCCTATACTACTTAATAAGATCATTTTTATAGTATAGGTAATTATACACATGAAAAAAATAACTGTTATTCAATCTTTGGACTATGTCCCTCATGACTATGTCCTTAACATGGCAGATCTCCTTGATGACTGTAGATGATGCTTATAGGAAATTATGCCTTTGACCCTACATGAAAATGGCTTATCTAACCCTTATTCTCTTATGTGAGTGATCTTTGATTTTTTTGTCCTTTAAGTATTTTTTCCTTATGTTCTTTGTCTTTATTTAAAACATCAAACATCTTGACTATGCCATACTATTGTAGATGATCATATTCATGAAATGATGTTGCCTTGATTAACTTACAATCTTATTTTTCATACTTTGATGGTTTCCTACCAAAATTTGGCTTCCTTGATAGGATTTCATGGAATGGAGAAAGGGGTGAGGGTTTAAATCATAAATATATTGATGAAATCAGCATGGAGGGTGGGAAAAAAGGTATAAAACACAGTGAAAAGACTGAGCATGGTAGTGGTATGAGGTGACTGTAATGGTGGTGAAAAGGAGCATGATGGAGTATGAGAAGACCAAGACAAGGATCTATGGATAAAATTAGGCATATGACCATTTTACCTCATGAACTTAGAAACCATTATATAAGTGAAGGAGACTAAAATGAAACATATTTTTCTCCAAAAAACCTTTAAAATTTGCAAAAAATCCTTAACATATGCTAAACTAGTTTATTTGAGACACTAGAAAACATGGAAATGGTCTTCTTTGGTAATGAATCTTAAATAATATATAATAAAAATGAATCTTTAAATTTTTATTAGAAACCCTAAAAACACCAAATTATTGAAAACTTGAATCTAAATTCTTCTCCATGGACCATAGAAATTCTCTTTACAAGCTTGCCACCTATAGATTTGAACTACCTAAGTTTGTATCTTTTGTTTGACCTTAAAATGGATGAATAATGATTTAAGGATACCATTTAATGGTATAAAAAGTCTTCATTGTTATGAAACAATTTGAATTTTCCAAAAAATCTACCTAGGCGAAGAGAAATTGAAGAAAAATAACTACCTTTCTGGTTTCTAGGTAGAATAATTTAACCTAACTTTAACTGGATGTTTCATGAGTCTAGATAATTTAATTTATAAACCAATTAAACCATTATGAATCCCTATCATTATAGTTTATTTATCCCAAATTTTAGAGCTTTACCCTACTCCAATATATCATACCATCAAAAAACCTACAGGAATGTCACTTTGTGCCAATAAGTAGGAAATCAAAAGAAAGTTGGTTCCAAGACTATATGGCTATGAATATCCATTAAATTGATAACAAATCTTGGATATGGCCAAAAAATTACTTCCCCTTCCATGGATTGTATGGATTCCATATGGATTATGTACTTCTCTTGTAAAATAGGTTAAAAAAAGCTATATTTTGGCCTTTTAAAACTAATTATTCACTTCCCACCACTTGAAATAGAACATTGGAGAATAATTTCATGGATATAATGCAAATTTTCATATTTTTGACCTTTTAAGTATCAAATTTGGCATGTGGGAGCTATTTTAGGGCCCTTTTTTGCTATTATGACATATTAAATGACTTTATCATGACTTGAAATTTAGGACTTAGGATATTTTAATGTTTTTAAACATATTAAAAGATATTTAGACATGATTTAAAGTCCATTAAAACATTTTAAAAATATTTTTCCTTGTTTTTGGTGTTTTTTGACTAAAATTTGCATAATTAGACCATAATTGACCAGTTTGACCAACTACATTGGGAAATTGACCATTTTTAGGAAATTTTTAGAAAATAAGGGTGGTAATTTGGCCTTAACAAGCCAAATTAATAACAATTTTGGCAACTTTCAAGGGTTGACCAGCCTGTTGGTTAAAATAACTCAAAACTATGGCAAGGATAGACCAAGACAATCACTGAAACTAGGAAAGTTATAGACCAATACTCAATAAGAGAAATTGAATCAAAAACAATAGATGTGTGAATATATTCACTTAGAGGAAAGGAAAACAACAACACTGAAATGGAAAAAAAACTATTGAATCATGTGCCAAAAAGTACTTAGAGGAATGAAACTATGACTATGTACAAAGGAGTGACTCTCCTAATAGTAGTATTTAAGAGACATCCCATTCATAGGAATAGGAAGTCATTCTCCACTAAAAATAATATAATTGAAAATCATTTTTCTTCTTACAATCAGTGATAATATAAGGTCCACTCCAAAATCTATCAAAGTTGGAGTGCTTACCTAGCTTTACACACACTTCATCCCATTTGAAGCTATGTCTCCTTGATAAAATATTTTTGATGAAGCTCTTTTGTCAAATGTATTTTTGTATTTATAATTATTTGACCACATGGTATGCATAACATCATCTCTCATCTCCTCTAATTCTCTAAGTTCATTCATTCTTACCTCCAATGCATCACTTTCTAAAAGTTCTCGCTGGTGTGCAAGCTTCAAAGCTAAAAGCTCCAATGAGATAGGTAGCCTTGCTTCTCTTCCATAAATTAGGAGATATGGTGAATGACAAATAGACTTATTAGGGTTATCCTATCAACCCATAAATTATTCATCAACTTTGTATGCTAAGATTTCTATTTATCTTCCATTATTATTTTGATGATCAAAATCAAGTTCTTGTTGGTGGACTCAACTAGTCCATTACCTTATGGATAGTATTTATATGAAGATTTAAAATAAATAATATTTTAAATATCCCATTAACATACCTTTTTACTATTTAATTTTAAATCATTATCTGATATTATAGTAGAAGGTGCTCCAAAATAAGTGACTAGGCTTTCATAAACTTCAAGCGCAAAGTTCTCATTTGCATCTTTCAAGGGAAATTATTACACCCACATTTTGAAATAGTTTATAGATACCAAAACCCACTTATTATAATCACTATATGGAGGATGAATCATGCTAATGACATCTAAACCCCATTGCATGAAAGGCTACTCAACCTAAATTGCCTTTAGTTGCATAACTGCTAGTTTATATTTCCCTACAAACATTGCACACTTTGTACATTTAATAACCCATGCATGTTCATATATAAATAAATTATGACAAAAATAACAATCTCTAATGATTCTTTTAGCTATAATCTAGGCTATGAAAATGCCTCTAGAAGTATTGTCATGAAATTGCTCAAAAAGTTTGTCAAATTGAATAGTTTCAACACACCTTAAAAGCATAGCTCCAATGTATTTTTTTAAAAACACTCCATCAATAAAAATTTATGGTACTTATTTCATCCTAAAGTATCTTCTTTGTAATTCATTTAAACCCTTTGTACATTCTCTAGTTTGAGGGATTCTAGCAATGTTATGTGTCCAGCTTGTAAGAGGTGTATTTTTAGCTTCATACTAAGTGTCCTAAATTGTCAAATTTACTTATTTTTCTTATTTTACATATTTTTAAATATTTTCACATAATCCTTTGTCTCAGACCAAATTTTTAACCTTCAATTAAATGTCATATTTCATTCATTTAGTAACCCATCCATCTCTCTTTTTGCTCATGTCTCTATTGAGAATTAAGTCCTTCATACTTGGATGAGCAACCATTAGTATAATATTGTTATTTGAGACAAAATGTATAAATTTTTGTAGACCTATTATAATATTAAGAAATTATTTCATAAAAAATAATATATCTCTTCATAACCCTCTAAATCTTGACTAAAGAAAGCAATATGTTGTTCCAAATGTTCATCATTCTGCTACATAAGCATGGCTAGAATAGTATTGGAAGTAGAGAAAGAATATAAGAAGAAATCCTTATTGAAATATAGATTGAGAAAATTAGGAGCTTGGTTTATTACTTATTTTATAGCTTCAAAATTTATTCTACCTTCTTTACTCCAAGTGAACTCTTGGTGTTTCTTAAGCATTTGAGTAAGTGGCCTTACTAGTTTTGTAAAACCAAGAATGAATCTTTTGATAAAGTTGATCTTACCCAAGAAGCTCTAAAATAATTTCTTGTGTTTAAGTAATTATAGAGTAAGTATTTCCTCTATTATTTTTGGATTAATGGAAGGACTAGATTTGGACACCACATGCCCAAGAAGTCTCCCTACATGCACTAAAAAAATGCATTTATTTCGATTCAATGAAACTCCAAATTATCTACATCTATCAAAAAAAATATTCAAATATATTATATTATCATTAAAATCCTTTTAAAATACTATAATTTCATTAACATATACTAAAACCTTTTCATTCAATAGACCATAAAAAGCAACATACATTGCCCTTTGAAAGGTAGCTCCAGTATTCGAGAGTCCAAAAGGCATATTTTTATAAGTAAAAGTGCCTTATTTGGTGGTGAAATCTATTTTATATTAATCTTGTTCTTTTACCAATATCTTGTTGTATCTTGAGTACCCATCTAATAAATAAAACATCTGTGAACCTAAAACTCTCTACAAGATTTGATCAATGGAAGGAAGTGGATAGTGATCTTTCAATGATACTCTATTCAAATCTCTAAAATCAACACAAAGTATTATCTCTCCATTCTTTTTCATTACTATTAAAATATTTGAATCCCATTTTTAATGCTTAATAGGAAATATAATACATGATTCAATTAGCTTTGTAAGTTCTTTTCTCATGAGAATCTCAACCTTAGGGTTGATAGGCCTTTGCTTTTGTTTTACCAATTTTGCATCCTATTCCAATTCAATAGTATGATGTGCTAATATGGGGTCAAAACCTTTCAAATAATGTTATTTTGAAGAAAAAACATCCATGAAATTTTGACATTATGAAATGAAAGCTACTCTCTCAGAATTAGTATTCACTTTACCCAGCTTAAGTTACTTACCTTCAGCTATGCTAATTGGATCATAATGCTCTCTCTTGAAAGAAATACTCATTTTGTCTTTCCTTATATGATCATCTTCATTGAAAATTATTTCTAAATTCACCAAAATTTTATGCATCTTATTTATTCAATTTCACAATCTGATTTCCATATTGATCCTATAATTTATCATGATTTCTTTGGCAAAACTTTGCCTCATCCTATAGAAACTATGCTATTTGCTTGTCAGAATAAAAAATTTACCAACTTACATCATTATTTTGAACTGAAGGCCTATATACCACCTTGATTTGGGTCTAATTTTCATTTTCCTTAATCTAATCTAGAATTTCATACTATGCTCCTATGGTAGTAAGTCTATCAACATGTTTATTTTTTGTTGTAGGAATGGAGTGAATGTCAAATGCAAGGAAATACTTCATGAAATACAAATATCTATTTTTATAAACCTTAAAAATAGGATTATTTTTTGAATTTAAACCTTTGAATTTTTGGAATATCAATTCACTATCACCTTTTACCTTTAAGAGCTTAATATTCCTCTTTCTAACCCACTAAAGACCATAAATAAGAGCTTCATACTCTATAGTATTGGAAGTACAACTAAACTCAAATACAAAAAATTAATAATACACTTGATTTTGTTTTTTATCCAACATTACACCAACCCTACTACCTTTATTTTTTATATATCTATCAAGGAATAGATTCCAAACTCCTCCTTGACCCTGTATTGAGCTAGTGAGACTAGACAATAAGTCACCTTCTTCATGCATACAATAGACTCCAAAAATAGAATCTTCAATAATTTTTTAGGATTAATTTCCATTATTATCAATATCCCACTCATCTAGGAGAAGATATGTAATTCCTTCAAGAGACTTATAAGGATCATGATCAATGGTGTTATCATCTTCTTCTAAAATACTACAATTCACATTTGACATATTTGGCATATATAGCTCAAGGTTAAATCTGGAAATAGGATCTGATCTAATAGTGAATTTTTTTCCATACCTAGTTATTCAAACCATGTATGACCAATTTGGAGAAAGGTAACCTCATATTTTTGTGGTGAAATATGTAGATAAGCATAGTGAAAAATATGGAGGTAGATCAACAACAAAACATCTTGTAAAATGGTGAAATTTGGACAAGTAGTAAATATGATTTTTAGATATTTCAACACACCTAAAATCTTGGTAGGAGATCCATATAATTACAAAACACCTTTATCAAGGGGTTCATACTAAAATCCTAACTTATCAGCTATTGATTTGGGCATAACAAAAGTACTAGCCCCACTATCAATCATACAGCTATAAACTAAATAATCTCTAATGATAATAGAAAGGTAAAATAAAGGAGGTTTAGTCATCTTAAGAGGTTAAGACTCAAAAAATAGATTATAATTAGTTATAAAAGTAATTAATATTTATTTTTTAGGTGATTTTTTAGAGATATTGAGATTTGAATGTTCCTCTTGCAAGTACTCCTTTTGTCTTGGAGTTACTAAAGTATCCCACATTGAAATTGATATTGTAGTCTTCTTCATATGATCCACAATACTAACTGGAGAAGTGGATAACTTTGGATATAATTTATGAGTAGAAATATCTCCCATATGTTTTGTAAATTGAGGAATGTAAGGCCCTTTCACATTCTTATCTTTTAGATCTTGAGCTTGCTAATTTGAACTTTTCTAAGGTAGCTCATGTGTAGCTGTCTTTTGTTGTGGTTGAGAAGAAGGGGCTGCCCTTTCAGAACTTGAACCACTACCTTTTCCTTGTTGATTTGGTACTTCTACTTTAATGAATTAAGGAATGTTTCCATTAGAAATATAATTTTCCTTATTCTAAGAAGGTGGCTGATTTTCAAATGAAGGAAGAACTAAACTTTGTTTCATGAAAGATTGATGAGAACTCTCACCAAGTGAAGCCATTATCATGTTGTTTCTTGATCCCATTGATTATTCCCTTATCCTTCTTGAGCATAATTTCTCTGAGTTGGCATAATATCTCTTGAATTAATTATAACATTAGGATTATATTTCCTTGATTGATAATTATTCCCTTGACCTTGTTGATTGGATTGATAAGATGGCCTATTAGGATGATAATTATGATTAGTATTTTGATATGGTCTAATGGTGGAGCTTGTTGCCTCTCAATTACAAACAAATTTTTAGTTTAAGCCTTAAGAAGGCTCTTTATCTTCCCCAATCTATCAATTTGATCACCTTATACTTGATGAAACTTTGATGACTCTATAATTAGAGCAATAGTTGGAGCAGGAGGATGGATCTATGGAAAAAGAGGCATTAGAGGCCTTAGAGATAACTTACTTGCTTGTATAGGGTAATTTTTAGCCTTGATTACTACTTCAAAATCATAAAGTAAAGTATTACCTCCAATGGATTTGATCATTATAGCCACATCTAAATTAAGAGCCTTTAAATAATACAAAAAAACATAGTTGGGTGTAGGCTTGATCACTATAGGAATTATGTCCTAAGGCTTTTAGAATCTGTAGTTGAAATCCACCATGAATTCATGGTTGAATCTCTTAATTTTTGTAAGTTGATCCAAAATTTAAAGATGATCACTTTTGTATTCAAAATTTTTACACATAAGTTTTCCAAATCCATCCTAATTGTTTATTGATGTAGGAGTCAAACCTCTGTACCACTGAAGTGCCTTTCCTTTGAAAGAAGTTTCCAACAACCTCATTGCTACATTTTCCTATGTCACATGATGCACAAAGTAAAGATTATCAATATCTATAATATGTTCTATAGGAGTTGTTTGATTTTATCCTATAAAATAAGGAAGATCTTTTAGAGTAGAAGTTGGAATATCATCCCATTGATTAAGATTTAGAGGACTACCACCATTGAATGCAATGAAAACTTGTCTTCTAGGAACAACCATCTAAAGAATACATTTTAAAATAATGTTTGGCTAAATAATATTGGCTTAAATGGGAGTATTTTGTGTAATAATATGGGAAATAAAGGGTGTAGGATTTAAATTTGACTGAGAAGGTTTCCTTCTCTTTGGTTGCTAGGATAATTCAGATAAATTTGTTTCTTTCCATTTTGCAGAGGATCTTATGAAAAATCTTGGTGGCATGAAAAATATACAAATATAAAAATAAAAATATATAAATGAATAATATACTTATATTCATAGATAATAATTTAAAAGTGTGAATAAGGGATCCCATTAAGCATGTCAAAAATTATTATCACCCTAGATTACACCCTGTTTGAAGATGTGAAAAGAAAAACCTCACTCTAGCTGATACAATGGGAACTTATCAAAGCATGGGTGACACTGTGATGAGAAAAACCTCTAGATAAGGTTGGTTTATTTTAGATTTATCAATTATATCTAAACTATTATAGATTTTTTAAGGTGAAAAGGGAAGATAAATAGAAAGGAAATCCTAATTATAGGGGTGATGCACCTGAATTATTCATATTCTCTAAAGTTACTAAAATTAATGCATACATATAATCTATAAAAATCCGTATTATTGTCCTTAAGCATAAATATTTAAAATGATATGTTGAAAACCTCTTCAAATGACCTACAAAAGGTGAGATTGAGAGAGATAGGTGAGGAACGGACCTACTAAAAAGAGATAAATCTCACTTATATGATGATAAATAATCAAATACACATTATTCTTCTTTTGAAACTCAGATACAAAACTAGAACTCCTTTATTGATAAATGGTCTAGATTACAACTTCTACTTCTGCTCCAAGAATAAATCGTTAATGGCTTGATTAAGCCTATATATATGTATATATAATCCTAATTATAGCCAATGTGGTGTTAAAAAATGAGAAGGGTTAGTCTTGGTTGACTAACTCAAGACTAACTCCTTTTACATTTTTTTAAATAATCATTAAAAGCTTTTCCCTTTATAAATTTTGTATGCTTCTTAATATTGGAGTAGGAATATGGTGAACCCATTGAAAAAGTCACTAACATTAAATTATCAAAAATTCATCAAAAATGAATGAATCCTTAAATTTTTCATGGAACTAAGGATGGTGGGCCCAATGAAAGTCAAACTTCTCCTTTTCATGCAATGCTACGCCAAATCTCTAAAGGAGGAACTCCATTTGATTTCTTTGAAAGTTGAGTTAGGAAAAAAGAAAGTCCTCTTTTGCATGGAAAGTGATTTTGAAGGATGGATATGTGCATGAATCCCCCATGGAACAACATATATGAAGCATGGAAACTCATTTGGAAATCTTTGTTAGCTTGGTTCAATGAAAAACTTTAACTTGAGTAATTAACCAATTAGGCCAACTAGACTAGTTAAGCCCAAAGGATAATTTATGCACTTGGACACCATGAAACATAAAAATAAGCCATGAAACCTGAAACAATAGAAAATTACACCTGAAAAACAATTCTTCGTCACCAAAACTATGATTTTGATAAGAAAAACTTTGCCATTTAGTCAACATGATTGACTAGGCCAATTTTACTTAGAATTCCAGCAGACTAGCCATTTTGCTTGACCAGTAAGGAAACTTATAGAATTATTTATAACCAACTGAAGTTTTTAAAATGAATAAAAATTCTTTATTTTTAAGCTCCATTGATTAGATTATGTTAAACTACCCTGTACTTTATTTTACACACTTTTTTCCACAAAAAACATGATTTGTGCCCTCATTTGTATAGCTATATGCATTAAATTTACATTTATGGAATCATATTAGAGTTTAATTTATGTTTTAAATGGTTCAAGGTTGATCCATGGTGATTTTATTTCAATAAAATCCATTTTCCTCAAGACTATATTTTAAGGTCCTTAGGAAGGCTTTGAAGCTAAAAATTCAAATTGATGATTCATGAGGTATAGACCTCCAAATCCTAAAAAAATTACATTTAATTGTATAAAATTTACCCCTATAACATCTTTTAAAATAATTTTCTCTCATACAAAGGATATGAGAAGTTACCATGTAAATGAAATTTGCCTGTGGGAAATTAACTACATTCTAGATTACCTATGCTCTTAATGATTATTCATAAAGCACAGCCCCTAAAATGATATTTATTTTTCATTAATTATAATTTCATATGTGTCCTCAAAACATACTAATATAATTTGGCCAAAATTCAGATGTGATGAGCACAACGAGCATCTAAACAGGTGGGTTGGAAGGGTGCCTAAAAATACAAAAAATGAAAAAAACATCACTATGATGAAAATAGTTCCTTATAAGCTTCATAAATCTTTAAAATATAATTATTTTACCTTTACCATTCTATAAAAATACTCTAAATTTCCTTTTTCCATGAAAAGTCAAAAATGCCTTTTTGGCCTAAGCGCCTATTTGCTTACAAAATAGTATGACAAAAGGGTTTGGATGAAAATTGGAGTTTTTACTCTATATATATGCATAATTATGTCTTAAAAACATCATACCATTATTTTAAATCCTTCACTTTGGCTTAGAAGCTTTTGAGGCACTCCAGGATGAAGCATGCTCCAATGATGATCTCAAACAAACAAGCTAAGGTCTGAGACAAAAAATAGAATATGTGAACTTTTAAAATGATCATGACAAATTTTCACATGGTTACCCAACTTATCATTACATTTTTAAAAAAAAAATAGGTCTTAAATCCACCTTTAGCTCCTAGAATCTTTAAATTCTGACCTTTGCACATGGACTATCTACATTTTTGATTGAGTTTTCATGTTTTGGAAGTGTTTACTTTTTTTTTTAATTCTATAAATGTCAAAAACATATTTAATTATCTCAATATATCCTTTATTAATTTATAACATTCTTTTACCCCTATTTTCAAGCATGCTTAAGACCTCCAAACAAGGCATTTAGGCATAAAAATGAGTGATTTTCACTTTTAGAGATGAATATTGATCAATTTTGAGCTTTTATAGTGGTAATAACATCTTAAAAAATTATTTTGAATCTTTTTAAAGCAAAATAAATATTCTATATATCTCCTTCAATGCAATTTGACCCAAAATCAAGATCTATAGGCCTCCAACTGAGCATAATCCATACAAGTCTATGTGGTTGGGATATATAGATAATCCTTTGATAGTCATTTTATTGACCTTTTTATGAAAATTTCATCCATTTCCTCCTTAAAATAATCATTTATTTTATATGTAACATTCTTATGAGTCACTATCTACCATGCTTGCTAGTATTCAAAAGACCTTGTATATGGCCATAAGTTTACCATTCTTAAGTATGGTTGTAAGGTACCATTTCACATTAGAGACATTATTTATGTCCTTCATACTCTTCATACCTATTTTTTAACTATACAAACCCTTTTAGTCCTAAGCTAAAAAATTATTTCCATCAAAAGGGCCTTCTTGAGAATGACACAAGCATGTTGGATTTGATTGGAACTGTAGGGGTTTTGTTTCCTAGCTTGAAGGTGATTTTACTTTTCCATTATGAATTTAACTAAGATTAACCTTCCTCATTTTTCAATTATGTCATGATTAGGATTGTTTATCTTACACCTCCTAATATTTATTTAATGATCCCTTGTTTTCATCTGTATGTGAACTTACAGGCCTGTAGGTCTAGTCTTAAAGATGGCTATAAATATAAAGACCAATAGATCTCTTTTACTGGCCTCTTAATATATATTCCTTAATCTATGATGCATTATTTTCCTTATCACCATGGCTTTCAAACCCTAGATTGAGGCAAACTTCCTAAGTGTTTTGGAAAGCTTGATTGGTAATCAAACTTTAATTATAGGTACCTTATATGAGTTGTAGGTGACTATTTGGGGATTATAGATGCACTTTCTCTTCATTTATATCCCTTCCTTTCAATACAACCTTTTTTTTCTTTGGCACTCTTCACATTGATCTAACTTGTTTTTCATGATCCAATCTTGATAATAAACCTCTTAGGAACTCACTACAAGCCATTAGGTTAGGGTTTTAGGATTTTAAGCTAAAATAATTACTTAGTCCATATAAAGGTGGTATGGTTATTTGAATTAATATTAGATATCATAGGATATTTTGTCTTATCAGATCATCCCTTAAGCATATTCATAATTAGGAACCCTATTTCACCTCATTAATAGGAACCTCTTCAATAAACCCTATCTAACTTGTCCTTTGCATACTAGTACAGACTCAGTATTTAGCCCTAGACTTTGAGAAGGTCTAAAATAAAGTCTCAAACTCAATTGATGTTTTTCTTAAGATATGAATAGGTCTTAAATCCAACTTCACACCACAAATATTCTCACCTCGACCATTCTTTCATTTTATGGCTCTTTGTTAGTGAATTGTGTTTTAGGACTGTGGGTTAATCAATTTTCCTTCATGGTTATAGGTGCATATTTTTCCCTTGACTTTCTCAAAACTTGATCATACCCTCCATATTCCCTATGTGAATTAAATCCACTAACACACTTACTTATGCATCTAGTGATTAAACCCTTGTGAAAGGCTAAAATCCTGGCACAAAACCTTTATTTTCCTCATAAGATGATTATAGGCCTGTATAGCATGGTTGTAGGTTTCATCTTTAGGTTTGTATGAATGTAGACAAAAAACATGAACCCTTTATAACTTTTCATACTAAGAATTCAAACTTATATCCTTAAAATTTCAAAAAACCCTTATGAATCATTAATACCTAGCAAGAAAATCATCAAAACCATGCTTTTGAGAATACCAAATGCTATAGGCCTATAGGTTAACTTTATGACGTTATGTGACATTTTGAGTAAGAGATATGATTTTTGAACTTGATTGAGATGGTTTCTCCTTGAATTGACATTCTCTTGTCTTAAATAATCTCATTTTGAGAAACAACCTATAGATATCCTTGCTCTTGAAATGATTGTAAGTTAGGATCTTAATCTTGATGTAGGTGTTCCTCCGTACAGGCCTGTAGGGTCTTGGAGTGTTATAGGTAGAATTTTTACATTCAAGGAGGATACTAAATGTCACATGGTCTTAAGAGAATCCTATGTTACTCAAAAAACCCTTGAAAATCCCAAACCATTGGCCTATAAACTTTATACCTCCTTAATGAATCTTGGTTTCAGCTTACATTATAGAATTGGTTGTAGATGTTCCTCATCCAAAACTATGATATACAATAATATCTCTCCTTGAAAACCCTTATTGATCTTCATTTTTATACATTCTCACTTATTCACTCATGAGGCAAGCTTTGGAAACTATGCCTTTTAAACTTTCTCTAACCCCTTTGAGCCTTAAGAGTGCATGTAGGATTCTATTTAGGGACTATAGGCACACTCTTTCATTTGGCATGTGAGGTCATTGAGCCATCAAAATTCATTAAAAACTATCTCCTTCCCTTTGATATGAATGGAATCCTGTAATGAATGAGAAACATGTATGCTTTCTTACTCTCTTCATGAATAATTTGATATCATGTCTAACCCTCATAAGGGTGGTATATGGCTATGTTCATTACATTTGTATGGATCATGATTGTCATAAGCCCTAGAGAGGTCATTGGATATGACTATCGATCACTACCCCTCTCTCTTATATTGCTTGATAAGATCATTTGTATAGTATAGTGTTGGAATAATGGATATTTAAGCTTACCTAGGGATAATAGGGTAAGTTATTTATTACCTAGGGTTAATTTTATTTACCTAGGATAATTTTTTTTATTGTTGAGAATCTCTCAACAATATATTTGTTCGTAGTATTTTTTTTTTTTAAAGTTTGTTTTCTCTATTTTTTAATCACAACAAATAGTTTGTTGTCATGAAACAAACTATTTGTATTATATATACTTTACAATCTATGAGAAAATAATGAGAGAATATAGTGAATTTATAGTATTATCACCTATTTTTTAGGTGTGAGAGAAATATATTTTATTCTATGGTATTATTTTGCAGGTTATTAGTTGTGGGTTCTTTCTCCTGGATTGATCCTATGGATTCTATTTATCTCCTGCTCATTCTTTCATATAGGTCATTATACCCATGAAAAAAATGACTATTCTTCAATCTTTGGATTATGTCCCTCATGACTATGTCCTTAACATGGTAGATCTCCTTGATGACTATAGATGATGCTTGTAAGAAATTATTCCTTTGACCCTACATGAATATGTCTTGTCTAACCCTTGTTCTCTTATGTGATTGATCCTTGATTTGTTTGGTCTTAAATGGTCTTTCCCTTATGTTATTTTTATTCATTTGCAACATTAAACACCTTGACTATGTCATACTATTGTAGACGATCATTTCCATGAAATGATGTTTCCTTGATTAACTTACAATCTCCTTTTTCATACTTTGATGATTTTGTACCAAACTTTAGATTCCTTGATAAGCTTTCATGGAATGGAAAAGGGGGTGAGGGTGGAAATGATAAATATATGGATGAAATAAGCATGGAGGGTAGGAGAAAAGTTAGAAAACATAGTGAAAAGACTAAGCATGGTAGTGGTATGAGGTGACTGGGATGGTGGTGACAAGGATAATGATGGAGTACGAGAAGATCAAGACAAGGATCTATGGACAAAATTAGACACAAGAAAATTTTACTTCATGAACTTATAGACCATTATAGAAATGAAGGAGACTAAAATAAAACATATTTTTCTCTAAAAACAATTAAAATTTGAAAAAAATCATTAACATATGCTAAACTAGTTTATTTGAGACACTAAAAAACATGAAAATGGGTTTATTTAGCAATGAATATTGAAGAATACCTAAGAAAAATGATTCAAAATCATGAAAATTTGATAAAAAAAACCCTAAAAACACCAAATTATTAAAAACTTTAAGCTAAATAATTCTCCTTGGACCATACAAATTCTCTTTGCAAGCTTGCCAACTATAAATTTGGATTGGATAATTTTTTATCACCTTTTTGACCTTTAAATGGATGAATAATACCTAAATGATACCATGTAATGGTAGATAAATTCTTTAATATTTTTTAACAATTTGAATTTTCCCAAAACTCTACTAGGTGAAGAGAAATTGAAGAGAAATAACTACCTTTTTGGTTGTTAGGAAGATAAATTTAACCTAAATTCAACTAGATGGTTCTTGACCATGGAAAATCCAATTGAGAAACTTATTAAACAATAAAGAATCAATATTATTCTAGTTTATTCACCCCAAATTTGAGGCTTGTACCCTCCTCTAGTAGATCGTACCATTAGAAAACCTACAAGCATGTCACTTTATGCCAATAAGTAGGAAATCAAAATAAAGTTGGTTCTAATCCTATATGGCCATGAAACTCCATGAAATTTCTAATGAATATTTCATATGGCCTAAAAATGACTTCCCCTACCCTAAATTGTATGGATTGTATACTTCTCTTGCAAAATAGCTTTAAAAAACTATATTTTGGCCTTTTAAAGCTAATTCTTCACTTCGCACCACCTGAAATAGAACATTGGAGAAGAATTTCACGAATATCATGAAAAATTTGATATTTTTGACCTTTTAATTGGTAAATTTGGCATGTGGGAGCTATTTTGGGGCCCTTTTTGGCTATTATGGCATATCAAATGACTTTATCATGACTTAACTTTAGGACTTAGGATATTTTCATGTTTTTTAACATATTAAAAGCTCAAATGACATGATTTAAAGTATATTGAAACATTTTTTTTATTTTTTACCCTATTTTTAGTGTTTTTGGACCAAAATTTTCATAATTAGACCATAATTGACTAGTTTGACTAGCTACATCAGGAAATTGACCATTTTTGGGAAAGTTTCAAATAATAAGGGTAGTAATTTAGCCTTAATAGGCCCAATTAATAACAAGTGGTGGAGCTAAATTAAAGGGTTGTAGAGGAAAAAAATTTAGACGATAAGGGGATAAGACCCCTTATAGAATTCTTCTTGAGATCTTGGGGGATTTTCCTAAACATCTCTGCCATGTTGAGCCAATGTGGAGGAGGCAAGGTTAGCTTTGGTGGATGGCCCAGGCTAAACCTGATTTTATTTTTCATTCTTCCTATCCTTGATCTACGTTAACACCTCCTAATAATTGGCTAGGTTGAGATATAACATATCATCCTCATGGGGCTAGTGGCCATATTTGATGGCAATCTAGGATTGGTATCTTGACACATTAGATTGGATGACACTGTGTGAGTCCTAGTCTCGATGTTTGACCCTACCTAGGGCATAAGAGTCCCTTCCTCATACCATATTATATAAAAGGGGAAATACATATATATATATATATATATATATATAGTGCTCGATGGTGATTAGGAGGGATGGGCATACCTTGTATTTGTGGCTGATGTAATGGATGAAGACACCCTCCACCATCTAATAAGTGATCTCTTTTTCTACTAGGTAGTATGGGACTTGATAGGGTAGTTAGAGGGGATCCTTGAGGTTGCATTCCACTTTAATGATATAATTTTAGTTGTATTACCAATAGTTTTTAATGGGTGAGGGAGAATCCCTTATACCTTTTGATATATGAGGCATGGCTAACTCATTGATGGCCATGTAGACCACTAGGTATAAGGACTCACATATCTTTTAGATGTGGTTCTGATAATGGTGGCCTTATAGTTTGTAAAAAAAATACATGGGCCATCATATCTCTAAGAACCCATGATGGAAATACATATGTTCTGAATGTGAGCATTGCACAGATTATGTATACCAAGCAGATCATCATGTAAAAGTTACCTCCTCCCCATTAATCTCCCACTACCTTAATAAGGTTAAATTTTATCAACCCCAAGGTTAGGTACTTGATATCCCTTAAGTATTATGTGGAGTAAGGGAAGCCATAAGAGGTTGACATGAATTCAGTCCCTTTCCTTGAATAACTGGTCTAATAGTATCATCTTAACACGAATTACCTCCTTAAAGGTGTGAATAATGTAGGCTTCTATTCCCATCTTATTGAACCATGTATAAACTAGTTCTATACCCAATCCTTTAGGATATCATATATTTGGTAAATTCTAGTCTAGGTGCTCACCATAGTAAAATCATAGGTGATTTTATACTCTTAGAGGATATAATAAGCTTTAAAATCACGTATTGAGATATTTGTGATCTAATTTCAAGAACTCACAAAATAAACCATTTTGTGAATGCTATCTTATACATCTTTCAAAGTGAATATAAACTTGTAAAATAAATTAACAAATGGGAATACATCTAGCTTGGTTATAGCTTGATGCAACCCACACTTCTCATATTCCCAAAGGGAATCTTCAAACTCAGCCTCATCTTCATCATTATTGGTAGAGGATTTGGGCACTAGTTCAATTGCCTTTAACATCTCATTATAGTGATTGAAACACATCAATCCATCTAGAAACATGGTTTCCCTATACTCAATCCTGGCTTTGGGGTTGGAATATAAATTAAACATTGTAAAAAGGGTTGTATTTATTGTGATAATGAGTTTTGAGTGAGAAAGTCATGGAAGGCACATGAATGAGTATAAAATAAGAATGCAGTCTAGGAAAATGGGAACAATAAAGGTAAATGAGCTCACCTAGATGAATTTATAGGAATCCAAAAATATATCCTTTATTTATGGTGCATGGAATCTCACTCACCATAAATTCAAATATAAGTTGGTGGTTATATTTTATACACTTAAACTTACCAATATCAAAGATGCATCACTTACTAGATTTAGGGATTGTGATGTCAAATTTTACTTTTTATAATGAGTGTCCAATTCTATAATTTGTCAATGTTTTCAGTGTGGTAGACACATGTTTATTTCATTATAGTGGCATATTAGGCATCATATTGCTTATTCCACATGTTTATAACTAACTGGTCCTAACTAAAATAGATACGACCCAGGCACAACCTAATACTTCACTTTTATGCTTTTGGTAATATGATTATCAAACTAGAGGTGTGAAGTGATGCATGACATCTTTTTATTTGACCTTTAAGTCTGAATATACCTTTATCTAATAGCTTGGGGTCTTTTTGGGATTCTTCTACAAATTTGTATGGACATACCATGTGGCATGGTCTAATGGGTTAAGCTATTCTAGGTTTTGACGTCTCTGTTAGTTTTAGGGGACTAATAACTCTAACTTCATGCCATATGGAATCATTTCATTTGGTTAGGATATCTCAAGATCTGACATCTCTTTCAAGTTTTGGAGTTTGATACATTCTGACATAATGGCCATCTAATTAGTTGAGTTTTGGCACCTCTAGTCATTAATGCCACACATCATGTTCTCATTTGATCAGTCTCTCTTGGGCTTTGACATCTCTATCAAGTCCAAGAGATTAACCATTATAATAGATATTAGGATCTCCTAAGCCTTTAAATCTATGGTAGGTTTGGGATATCAATGCATTATAATATCTAAAACCACACAACACTTTCTAATTTGGTCACTTAACCTATGAAAATACATGAAAAAGGACCAATTACAAAGTGAAGCCATGTAATCAAATAAAACTCACTTTTTCACTTATGGATATTTATAAAGGACCACATAGGAATTTTATAAACTAATGATATATGATACTAATACTTTGGGAGATTCAAAACATGTCCAAATCTTCACATTAAAAAGTTAATGCAATAAAAATATTCTAAGTGTGAAATTGTATTGTTCTACTTAGGATGCAACAAATACTTGAATGCACTTAAACTCATAAGATGTGAGGGGGGATTAATAAGGATAAAATTACATTATGAATATATTACATTCTTAAAAAAAAACATGGAAAAATATAAATTTGAGGAATCTAAAATAAAGATGTTGATCAGGGAGAGATCAAAACTCTGGGAACCTCAAATTTGAACAACTTTATAGAGGGGTCCCTGACTTCTTAAAAAAAGGGGGTATGTTGAACAAAATAATATTAATCATGAATATATGGATTTAATAATATTTTGAATATATTATTAAATCTATAACTCTATGTCCAAACTATTTGTATAAGTAGTGGTCTATCACTAGATAGAGCAAACCTAGTTTTATAAAAAAGTGGTGGTCATGAAATCTAGATGTTGAGTATAGTTATCACTTGTTTAAAAATATTTTGACTATGTTGAAATTAAGGGAATTTTTTTTTAATAAGTACTAAGGTATAATTTTTAATACTCATAATAAATTTATTGAATAATTATTGGTCAAGTATTGGGTTGTAATATATTAAATGAAGGGTTATTGGTTCCAAAAATCCTAATTGCATGATTTAATCTGGTGTAATAAATGTTTAAATAGGTATTAAGTGGCATGAAAGTATGTTATTTATTTTTTTAAACCTTTTTTATTATATTTATTTGACATATACTATTATCTTAATTAATGTTTGGAACTTATAGTTAAAGGGTTATACATTTGGCTCAATTATGTAGGGAATAACCTAGAACTATATGACCATGAGGATGACCCTAAATAAATAATGAATATCATGGTACATGACACACTAACATGGATTTTAAAATATATTAAATAATTATATTTTAATAACCTTAATTTATAAGACACTCTTCCAAAACCAAACCCTATCTTTGTTACCTAAACTCAATCTAATTTGGAAGTCTAGCTACGAAGTGTCCATGGGCATTCTCTGCTACCCTATTCAAGGTACACAGGGAGATGGTTTTAAAAAAATTAAGTGATTGAGCCTTGAATTATTTTTTGAATTAGTGTAGTATACTTAACACTTGGGTTACTAAGACTTCCCTCATTTACCATGGGTGAACAATTATATGTTGTACTTAACTTCATTGAAAGTATTTGGAAATGGTGGTGTGAGTTCAAGAATTTTTGTTGGAATATGAATTTCATAAAATTAAATATAAAAACATATAGGTCTTATTTTTTGGTTTTATGACAACATGCTTAGGTTTAATTATTTCTCCTTTAAGTTATAAATTTCAATACTAAAATAAATTGGGAAAATGTAGACACATATATTTGGTCACTGTTGGCCATTTTTGGCCCATATATCAAAATTTGACTAAGTATGAAAAATGGAGATTTTAGGAAAGGAAATGGTAAGTCTTTGGGAGGACTTTGGTTTTTCTACCAATGACAACTTTAGATTTATGAGGGCACAATGCAAATTAGGTTTCTAGTAGTGCTTAACTTCTAATTATTTTATAAGTAGAAGTAATTCAGGTTTACAAACCCAAATTACTCATGGGAAGTGTATTTTAAGTTCTCAAAGGAGAAATACTTGATTACTTCATAATTTGTGAGTTGTCAAAAGCTTGAAATAAGTAAAGGGGTTTGACAAACTTGATTTGGTCTCAAAAAATAGTGCTTCTCAGGTTCTTCAAGGGATGAGTTTTTAAAAAAAATCTGAAGGGCATTTTCAAATTTTCAAAGTGCCTTTTTTAGGGAAAAAGGGACTAGTTAACTTTTATAAAGGTCCTCTTAAAATTTTATAAAGGGTATTTTAAGAATTTGAAAGTACACTTCATAAATCTGAAGTGATTTTCCTTCTCCAAGTGGATAGTTGTAATTTTCCTAAAGGGTATGTTACCCTTCAAAAGGACCATTAAAAAATTATTAAAGGGTATCTTTCCCTAGGATCATTTTGGGAAGTCCGAAGGGACACACAATAATCTTGAAGGGTCTCTCACCCTTTAGGAAAGTCCATTGTAAAAACTTTGAAAGGTAATTTCCAAAGGAAGAGGACAAAAAGTTTGAAGGAATTCCTTTCGGAGTCTCGCCTGAAAGATAAGGCTGAAAGAATTCCTCCAAAGGAATTCATTAAAAATAAAAACTTGATACCAAGTGTCCAAAGGAAATGATAGGTGAATGGATGTCAAAATCAAGATAAGTGACTAGCCGTTAGAAGTAATTAGGTTTGAAAATCTCAAAGTCTTAAGGTATGGAAGCAGTAAAGTGAGAAGACTTCAAGATGGACAAGTCCAAAGTAAGTAAGCCTAGAGAACCCAAATTACTCTACATAGATTAAATTTGGTTTGTCTAAGTACTTTACTTAAAATGATTTATAAGTAAATGATTTAGGAAATCCCAAAGTTAGAGAGATCAAAGAACCTAGATTACTCTGCATAGAGTAAATCAAGATTCTTTAAGTGCTTGACTTAATCTTGGTCTAGAAAAGCAAGAATCATGATGAAATGAATGGAAGGATACCACATGGAATAAATAGAGAAGAAAGGGCCAATCAGTAAATGACAAGTGGCACAAGGGTGAGCAATAAGCATGGGAGAGTCTAAGTAGATGGTAGCTAGAAATTATGAAGTCTCTCATCCACCATATTTTGCTCCTCACAATCACCATTCAACTCTTAAATGAATCATGCCAAGAAGAGACATTCCAAATACTCGTAACATGTCTTCTTAGATGTGCCAAAATAAAAACTTAAAGATGGGAGGGGATTGAGAGGATTGTTGAGTGATCTTGAGTGACACATTTAGGGAAAACAAAAAAGTGCAATGTTAGAGTTCCAACCATCAGTGACTCCTTATTTCTTCCTCTTCTCTCTCCCCCATGTTATATATAAATAGAGGCCTTAGAGCCAAAAAAAAATCCCCAAATTGGTGATAGAGTTACTCTACATAAATCACTTTTTAAAAGACTCTTTTGAATCGATACAAGGAAGACTTTTTGTTTTTGGTTAAAACAAGTGTGCACATTTGATTTCATTTGTAGAATGTATGATTATCATTCATCACCTATGATTTTTTAAGCACCTTAATTTTGATCCTTTTGGTTTTGTGCAAGATTATGTGTACTGTCTATATGTTGAGCTCTCCTTGAAGTGTTACCAGTTAATAGTGTCTCATGTAGACCTATTTTTTATCTTTCAAAGTGTAAGGCTTCCTTTCAACCTCTACATAAAAGCTCCATGCCTATGGCCTTGAGATAGAACCAAAATAACTTGTGTCCTATTTGGGTTCATCAGTAGTTGGCTCTTTTCCTAGAACAAGTGGATCATTTATTTTTGGTGAATTACCTCCCTTAGCTTAGATTTCATTTTTAGTCATCCTCCTACCCATTTTCATTAGCTGATAGTAGATTTTAATGTGAGGTTAAGAGCTAAATTGAAGCACTTGAGGAACTAGCCGCATAAAAAATCCTAAAGGTTCAACCTCACCATAGGATACCCACATCTTGAGGTTGTTCCCATGCTTATACTTGGAAGTGAGGGAACCTGAAGAACTCTCTCACAAGTGTGAAATTCTAAGTTGTAACATTTTTGGCACACCTAGTGGGACAACTACCATTTAATTTTAATTTTTATGAAAGATTGGTCAAATTTGATGTTGTTTTTATCATTTTTTAGTAGTGGTAGAATTCATCCTTTAGCATTTGGTGACTCCAAAGAATACCTAGCTCTCTGGTGGTATAGAATTAGCTATCTTTCATGCCAAAGGTGACTGCAAGATTGACTTCTATAGGTATTCCTTTTTATATTTTTGAATTACCTTTAAACTCATCAAGAAAGTTAAGGTTTGACCATACTCACCCTTACATAGGTCACCCTCCTCCTAGACTAGTCATAAAACATACTTACACAAGGAGACCTTTGGAAGCCCCTCTTGTTGTTATGATTCCCTAAAGAGATTTTGTGGGCTTCAATATACAAATCCTTTTGATATTACAATAGTATGATCTTATGCTAGTAGTAACACTCAAAAGTGTTCCTTATTACATAGGAGACCAAGTTTTAACTCTTACTAAGCACATAACAAACATAACCAACTTATACAACATTCATAATATCATAGTGGAGAATGTGGCTATTAGGATATTAGCTATATGTTTCAAAGGAAAGACATTAGACTAGTATTAGACATGCAAGACTTTAATATGAGATTTTATAAGGCAAGGGATAGAATTATAATATTTATTAGACCATCTTTGAACTTTAATTTCTTGTATTACTTAAAGGCTCTCAATAGTGACATAGCTTTAATAATTCAATATATGGGAGGAGACATACTACCAAATGCATATGAAGTGGAAATCAAGGTAGAAAATTACCTAGTTAAGGTTGGCAAGCTTACTCCTAGACCACCAATGCCTCTTTTTCCAGAGATTAGACCACCTCCTACATGCATTCCTCCACTTGATGTTATACTTCCAATGCCAAAAATTATTGTTGTGGCTTCACCTAAGCAAGAGAAGGCCTTTATTAGTGGATCAAATGACTCCCAAGAGTAAAAGAATTACTTGGAATCAAAAATCATGCTCCAATCCTTAGGGATGATGTGGTTAATGTCAAGAGGTAGTAGACTTATAGAAAGACTTATCAAGCTTAGTATCAACCTCAACAATAGCCTTATCAAGCTAATAGGCCACCCTAAAAAGGAGGTTTCCTAAGATAGGGATAGCCTAACTATGCTAGGCCACATAATTATAATCTAAACACTACAAGCCATTCCAACTCCTTTGTCCTTATTAATAAAAATGTGGCTTAGGAGGCTAAAGGGATAATGCCTTGGGATCATTCTTTTGTAAAAACCATTGTCCCAATTAATGGCTCCAACCAAACATTTGATGATAAATGGAATAAAGTTGTTTCTTATAGATATAACCAAGATCTTATGGCCCAAATCATAGAGGTACCCAAATTAAAAAAGCAAGAGTAGCCTCCATAAGAATAAGGCTTAGATCAGGGACCAAACCATCTAGAAGCCTCAATGGTCATCAATGAGCAAGAGGAGTGTTATGCATTTAGTCTTTACGCTACTCCTAGTTTATCCCACACCCCAGTCTCAATAAACACAAATTTTAAGAGAAAGAATATGGGTGATAATCAAGAAGCTTTCAAAGAACCTCTTATCACCACTCCTTCACTCATAAAGCTAGCAACAATTACTCCCAAAATTTAGGCAAAGGTTGGGGGTATGCCAATAAACATTATGGTGAAAATGAAGAAATCTAATGTGAGTGTACTAATGTGGGACATGCTTTCCATGCATGGCTAAGTAGACATTCTTCAAGAAGGTTTGTCAAAGATGAGTGTTTATACAGCTATAAGTAAGTAACTAAGCAAGGAAGCTAAAGTCCTCACTAAAGCAGTAAAGAGTCCTTTGGGATAAAGGTTAAGTAGTGTGACCAAACCCCCCATTCTAAATCTCATTAATCATCGATGACTCCTCGATGCAAAACTGCTTGGTGGATAGTGGGGCCAACACCTTAGTCATTCCAAAGTCTATTATTGACTAGATAAACCTCAAGTATGAGCTACACATTAAGGGAGTCCTATAGATTAATGGTTCTTCCACAAAGCCATCAGGTATCATGAAGAATTTTAGCCTAACCTTACATGCTTATCTTATTGTGTCCATGGTGTAAGACATGTTGATCTTGGATGTCACTCCTCACTTTGCATTATGTCTTTTTAGAGAGTTCATAGCCAAGATTGGTGGTTACCTTATATTAGATTGGTTTTACATGGCATTCAGAATAAAGTATGGGACTCAAGTCTTAATCAAGGTTGAACCTATGGCACAATTCCACATTGAACCCCATAAACTAAATAACATAAACCTCAATTGTAATATCCTAGATGAGGATGAGTTTATAATTGGCCATGAGCTAAACACTCATCTTGAAGAGATTCTAGACTGGTTCTTGGATGAGCTATGGGGAGATAACCAATTTTTCAACCCTTTGGAAGGTGTTGAGGAAAGAGACATGGGTGTCTATCTACTACATGAAGATAATTAACCCATACCTTCCCTCATTAGACCTAAAGAAGACCCTAATAGTTTATGGAAGTTATTATTTGATGACTCAAGGAGCAAAAATAGTGAAGGTGTTGGGGTAATGTTGATTTCACCCTTAGGTAATAATATTTTCTATTCTTATAGGTTCCATTTCAACTACTCTTCAAATGTAGTAGAATACGAAGGCTTGATATGTGGCCTTTAATGAGCCACCAAAAGAGGAATCAAACTGCTACAAGTTTATGGGGATAATAAACTCATAGTAAACCAAGTTAAAGGCCTAAAAATCACAAAAAACACTTTGATGAAGTGCAAAAAAAATTGATTATGGGACCTAATTAAATATTTTAAGGCCTTTGACATTTAATTTGTCCCAAAAAATCAAAACCAACATGCTAACAAGCTGGCAACTATGGGAGCTCAGTTTGACATTCCGAGTGAGCTAAAAGAAAACAAGGTTTAGGCACATGTCATGGTGGTGGTAAGGCCATCAATAATAAATAATGAATCCCACTGGTACATTTTTGAGAGTGAAAAGAAAATTTATTTCTTCTTACAATAGGAAGTTGAGTTCTCCTACAACCAAGATAAATTGTAGCATCAATATGAGGATCACATTGTTCAGCTAAAGTTGAACAAACTTCCTAAGGGGTTAGTTACACTTGAGGGCCTTTTTCATGAAGGATACAATATGAGGAAAGACAAGGTAGTAATATCAACTAATGAAGAAAACTATGAGAGAGTCCTCATCTTCAAGGACAAGCTTCTCAAGCTTGGGAAGGTAAGTAACAAGGTTGAGAGGCATGATTTCATAGCACTTTGCCAAGAGTATGCAGAAATTTTTACTTAGGAATACAATAACCTAAAGGGTTTTGATCCTAAACTAGCTCAATATACCAGAGTTAGAGGATAATGCCAAGCACATGAGGCAAAATCAAAGGCCTATTAACCCCAATATTGAAGAGCTTATGAGGAAGGAGATAACCAAGTTAATTTAGTCCAAAATCATCTTTCCCATCAAACATTCATCATGTGTAGCCAAATTGGTGCCTGTAAGAAAAAAGAGTGAGGAGATTAGGCTTTGTGTGGAATTAAAAGATTTGGAAAAAGTCTCCTTAAAGGATCACTACCCTATGTCATCCATGAATAAACTTCTCCAAGTAGTTGTAGGATCAGAATGCTTCTCTCTATTGGATGGATTTTTTTGATATAACCAAGTTTGGGTGAAAGATGAATATCGGTACAAGACTACATTCACCACAAAATGGGGTAAACATGCATACCAAGATATGTCCTTTGGTCTATCATATTCTGATGTAACTTTCCAAAGATCGATGGACATGGCTTTCCAGGGGTTGTTAAACCAAATGGTGTTAGTTTACTTGGATGACATCACAGTTTTCTCCAAGAATGCTATCAATCATATGAACCACTTGAATCTAATTTTTGAAAGGTGTAGAGAGTATGGGATTTATTTTAATCCCAAGAAGTGTGTATTTTCTATGTATGAAGGTAAGTTTTTGGGCCACATCATCTCAAAGGAGGGATTGTCCATTGATCTTAAGAGAAAAAGTGCCATCTTGGCCTTATCCTTTCCCAAGAATAAGAAGGGACTCCAAAGTTTCCTTGGAAAGATAAAATTCATGAGAATATTTATCCCTAGATTTATGATTTTGGTCAAACCCATCACTATTATGTTAAAAAATAATTGAGTGTTCACTCAGTCAAATAAAGGCAAGTCAACATTTGAGTTTATCAAGAAAGCCATCACTCAAGCACCTGCATTTATGAATCCTAATTTCTTAAGGGATTTCATATTGTATGATTTTTACAACATTGGTACCATATCAGTTATGTTGATGCAAAGGAATGGTGAAGGACTTGAGTAGCCATTAGCATTTTTCAATCAAGTGCTTGAAGAGTATGAGGTGAGGTATACCTTCATATATAAACAACTTCTTAAAGTAGTAAGGAGCCTCAAGAAGTTTAGTCCAATGCTATCCAAAAGCAAAATCCACCTTATGGTGTCTCATTTTAGAGTAAGAGACTTCCTTCTTAACAAGGATTTGAGAAAAAAAAAGTTAGTTGGATTAATATAGTCATGGAGTATGACGTGGAGATCAAGGTCAATAAGATATTAATAGTTAAAGGCTTATGTGATCATATGGTTAATGAATTTCATGAAGATAAAGAGGTCATCTTGGTAACATAAGATAACCTATAAGTAGATGCACCTTCACCTCACACTAGTTGGCTCCATGATATGATGAAATTTTTACTAGCAGGTGAGTGCCCTCAAGGTATAGACAAAGATAAAATAAGGTATTTCATACTTCAATCCATAACTTATTCTTTAGTTTATGGGTTTTTTTTAGAACAAACATCAATGGATTTCTCCTAAGGTACGTAGATGATGATCAAGTAGGCAAGCTTTTAGATCATTTCCATGATGGGCCTATAGGAGGTCATTTTTCTCCAAAGAGTATTGTAGCAAAGATCATGAGGTCTGGTTACTACCATCCCAACCTCTTCAAGGATTATTATGCATGGGTAAGGAGGTGTCATGAATGTGCTCTCTTCATAGGTAAGCAAAGGTTAGCAGCTTTCCCTCTCAATCTGATTCATGTAGAGAAACCATTCATGTAGTGGGGTTTGGAATTCATTAGAGTAATCAACCCCCCATCAAGTGTATGGAATAAGTTGGTTATTAATTTAAATAATTACCTCACCAAGTGGGTGAAATACATTGCATTAAAAGAAGCCAATGAAAGTGCAATCTTAGATTTCTATGATAACATTATGACCAGTTTTGGTGTTTTATCCACTATCATATCCAATAATGCTTTGGCTTTCCTTGGATTGAAAATAAGTGAATGGGCTCTCAAAATGGTCAACTACATTATCACTTCCTAAAATTATTATCCTCAAGGCAATAAGCTGGCTCAATCCATAAATAATTTTTTTTTGAGGATTATCAAGAGGACCATGGAGGAGAATCAGGGGACATGACACACCAAGTTGAAGATAGCCTTGTGGGCTGACTAGGTAACTCTTAAAGTTATTATTTGAAATTTTATATATGTTCTATTATATGGAAGGGAGGCCAAGTTACCCATTTCCCTTGAGCTACCTGCATTAGAGATAGCCCATTAGCTGGAGCTACTAGAAGATGAACCCATGAATGTGAGATTGGTAGAAATCATAGAACTTGAGGAGACAAGGGACCTTGTAATGAAGATGTTGGAGGTACATCAAGCTCAGGTAAAAAAGGCTTTTAACAAGAGATATATAGTAATTAAATTTAAGGAGGGAAACCTAGTTCTCAAATGGGATTCAAAAAAGGACAAACCGGGTAACCATACCAAGTTTGACAGCTTATGGAGTGACCCTTATTTGATCTATAGATGTAAATAACATAACACTTTTTAGCTCACCTAATTAGATGGAGAGGTATTATCCATCCTAGTAAATGGGATTCATCTAAATTTGTGGTATTATAAGAGTTTATAGCCATTGTATGTTATGGTACATTTTGTATAGCTTTTCATGTTTTTCTCTAAAGTGCATTGTGCACATCCATTTTAGTTATGTGTTGTCCCTTTCCTAAGTGCCTTGGGCATAGTTTTTTTCATTTTAGTTGTTATTTTTTATTCAAGGAAGATTTATAGATAAATTTAGATTTGTGAAAAAAGTAGTGACTCCATGCCTAATGGATCAAATGAAGTAAATGAGTTGGGTTCTCAAGCATAGCAGACATGCTTCCCTATGAATCAAAAAAAATGTTGGCCATTTTTTTCCCACATATCAAAATTTGCCTAAGTATGAAAATGGAGATTTTAGGAAAGGAAATGGCAAGTATTTGGGAGGACTTTAGGTTTTCTAGTAATGACAACTTTGGGTTTTTGAAGACACAGAGAAAATTGGGTTTCCAGTAGTGCTTAACTTCTAAATGTTTTATAAGTAGAAGTAATTCAAGTTTACAAACTCAAATTACTCATGAGTGGTGTATTATGAGTTTTCCATAGAGCACTACTTGATTATTTCATAAGTTATGAGCCATCAGAAGCCAAAAATAAGTAAAGGGGCTTGACAAACTTGATTTGGTCTCAAATAATAATGCTTCTCAAGTTCTTTAAGGGATGAGTCTTTTTCAAAAATTTAAAGGCAATTTTTAAAATGTTGAAGGACCTTTATTATGGAGAAAGGGACGATTTTTTTTTTCAAAGGTCTCTTCAAATTTTTTGAAGGGTCTTTTAAGAACCTAAAGGTACACTTCATAAATCTAAAGGGCTTTTCCTTAAGTGGGAAGTTGTAATTTTCTCAAAGGGTATGTTACCCTTCAAAAGGATAATTTTAAATTTATTGAAGGGTATCTTTCCATTCTAGAGGATCATTTGTAGAAGTTATAAGGGACACAAAGGAAGCTTGAAGGGTCTCTCACCCTTTTGGAAAGTCTATTGAGAAAAGTCTAAAAGGAAATTTTCAAAGGAAGTGGATAAAAAATCTAAAGGAATTCCTTTGAATAAATTATCTGAAGAAGTTACTTCAAGATTTTTTCCAAAAATAAAAGGCTAAAGGAATTCCTCTAAAGGAATTCCTTCAAAATAAAAACCCAATACCAAGTTTCCAAAGGAAATGATGGGCCAATGAACATCAAAAGCAGGATAAGTGACTAGCTATTGGAAGTAATCGAGTTTGAAAAGATTGAAGTCTTAAGGCTTGGAAACATCAAAGTGAGAAGACTTCAAGATGGACAAGTCCAAAGTAAGTAAGAATAGAGGACCCAAATTACTCTGCATAGAGTAAATCAATTTTTTTCAAGTACTTTACTTAAAAGGCTTTATAAATAAAGGATTTATGAAAGCCCAAAGTTGGAGAGATCAAAAAACTTAGATTACTCTGCATAGAGTAAATAAGAATTTTTCAAGTGCTTGACTTAAGCTTGGTTTAGTAACACAAGAATCATGATGCAACAAATATGAGGCTACCGTGTGGCATAAAATAGAGTAGAAAGGGCCAATCATTAAAGGACAAGTGGCATAAGGATCAAAAATAATCACAAGAGAGTCTAAGATACTAGTAGATGGAAATTATGAAGGCTCTCATCCACCATATTTCTCTCCCCATAATCACTAATCGATGCTTAAATGCATCATTCTAAGAAGAGACATTCCATCTGCTTATAACATGGCTTCTTAGATGCACCAAAAGAAAAACTTAAAGACATGAGGGGATCAAGAGGATTGTTGAGTGATCCTGAGTGGCATATTTAGAGAAAATAAGAAATTTCAATGTCAGAGTTCCAACCATCATCAACTCCTTTCTTCCTCTTCTCTCTCCCCCTTTTTTATATAAATAGAGGACTTAGAGACAAGAAAATCATCCCTAGATTAGCAATAGAGTTAATCTATAGAAATCACTTTGTAAAAGACTCTTTTAAAGTAATACAAGGAAGAATTTTATATTTTTGGTTAAAACAAGTGTGCATATTTGGTTTCATTTGTATATTTTATGATTTTTAATCATCAACTATGATTTTTTTAGCACCTTACTTTTGATCCTTTTAGTTTTGTGTAGGATTGCATGAAGTGTCTATGTCTTGATCTCTCATTGAAGTGTTACCAGTTTATAGTGTCTCTCATAGACCTATTTTTTTATCCTTTAAATTGTAAGGCTTCTCTTCAACCTCTACATAAAAAATTTATGCCTATGTCCTTGAGATAGAACCAAAATAGCCTATGTCCTATTTAGGTTCATCATTAATTGGCTCTTTTCCCAAACCAAGTAGATCACTTCATTTTGGTGTATCACCTACCTTAACTTAGATTTTTTTTCATTCATCCTCCTACCCATTTTCCGTATCTGATAGTATATTTTAGTGTGAGGTTAAGAGTTGAAGTGAAGCACTTGAGGAACTAGCCTCATAAAAAATCCTAGAGGTTCAACCTCACCATAGGATACCCACATCCTAAGGTTGTCCCCAAGCTTATAGATAGAAGTGAGGGTCATGAAGAAATCTCTCATAAGGGTGAAATTCCAAGCTATAATAATCACAATTAATTGGCAATGATAATTATTGACACATTTTAAACCATATGATTTTCACCCAAATACATGACTTTTATTCAGCATTACTCTAATCCTTTTATCTATAGTTTGGTTGAACCTTTATTTTTAATTATTACTACATATAAATATCAATGACATATAATCAAAATTATGAATATCCCCCTCATATTCTCTATATTTAATGATAATTATCACTAATAATTCAGAATAGGTTCTCCCTAGGATGACATAAACACTATTGTGCTCCTGTTCACCTATAATGGATACATTATGTGCCAAATAATGGTTAGTTTATAAATTTATAATCAATATTTTAGGTCTTTCCACACATTTTATAAGGTCATATAAAGTAAACAATAAAAAATGTCCACCTATAAATACACATCAAAGGGAATTAATTATCTCAAATTTTTATTTAATTGGCTCAATATCACACTTGCACATTGAGAAACTTTTCCCTATTATTTCCAAATTTAAGATCACTTACATACAGAAACTATAAGCCAAGTATAAATTATCTCAAATCAATTCAAGAGATATATTTATTAAGTATCAAGGCCATATTTGTATTTGTACACATAGCAAAGGATAAAAATTATACATTCACCGTAGGTGGGATAATTACATGGGCTTGATTTCACTTGGAGTATTGGTTATGTAGGAAATGGCCAATCATCAAGGGTATGATTAAGGTCACCCTATCCCATTACACTCCCTTTTTTAGGTTTTCATGCTCTCAAAGTGTCCTTAATATTTAAAATATGAAATTATAGAGACAATTAATTTTATGTACATAAACCAAATTAGATATCTTATATTACTTAACACTGAGATGCAATAAATAGATTTTCATTTCAATTAACTAGGATAAATCTATGGTAAATGAAATTGAGCATTATTCTATTTTTATCTACTTATAGTGGTTACATCAAAAAATATTTTGAGACTCTACCTCTGATTATCACTATCAATTTTTTTAATCTTTCTCTATTAGTCACTAGTCACCTTCATTCAGATAAGTTTATGGTCAACATACTCAAGTGCTACAGTCTAGTTAGTGTGGACCTATTTAAGAGTAGTTTTAGAAATTTTTCCTAATTTTGAGCATGTAAACTCATCTCTTTAGATTATTTTTAATTTCATATAATTGTAATAGTCAACATAAATTAGTGTTTGAGCTAAGTATGTTACTTCTTAGTGTTTTCTAAAAATAACAATTTTTCATATTTATCAATTGTCAAAATAATAATTGTTGATTATTATACTACTATTCTAATATTTTCTAGTTTTAAACCTATTATCATCATAAACATTTCATTTTTTAACAAAAATAGTGTAAAATATATTGGTCTACTATAATTACTACACTTTTGGTATCATTCTTAGGTTATAAAGTATTACCACTAGATATTGTTTTGGATGCTAATTTACCTTAGTATTTGGATTCACTAGTGGTAGGGAATAATTTACCATATATAAACATGTCGGCCTTTAAAATATTGACCTATTGGTTTCAAACCACATGCTAAAGTTAACCAAATGATTGATAAGTGTTAAATACCATTTTATCATTAATGGATGTAAAATTTGAGAAGAAATACTTTGTAATACACTGTCAAGTAATTGGTGAATCATATTTATAACCATAGTCTTATATATAATCATGTACTCAATAATATTATAATTATATCCTTATTTAATCGGATTAATCTATGAAAATGTTTCAATGATAATGTTTATTGAAAAATGTGTTAATAAACCATCAATCAATACATTAACAGAGTATACAAATCTAGATGATAAAGCTTAAACCAAATAAAGAGTATATTATTTAAGGATTTTAAGAAAAAAAATTGTCAATAAAAATCCATTATGCAAAAAATTAAGACGTGAAGTATATAAACATTTGATGTGATGAGAAAGGATTGCATTTACCATTGAGTAATTAAAATTTTTGAATGAAAATACCTATAGGCAATGGGTAGGTAAGTGTAGACACCTATATTTGGTATAAATCATATAGTTACATTACTTTTTTCATGTTTTGATACACTTGGTTAATTTTATTACTCTAAGAACCTATTGGAAAACTTTCTGTCATGACCAAAAATTCATAGGAACAAAACAAGAAAAAACATGCCAATTTTTTCTACAGAATATATAACGTATAAAAAATATGTATTGTCATGCTCTACACATTAGGTTACATATGCCACATGGAAAAACAAGGGTAGTTACTAGTTTACATATGATGAAATGGTCATTATAAATAACATGTCGATCTTTCTTACACTGATTAACCTACTAAGATCTATATGGCCTAAATAGTATTAAATTTTTTGACAAGCCCACACCCCCCATAGTCTTGATACAGACTAAAATTAAAATTGGAAATATCTATAACATATTATAGGGTCAAATGACTCACTCTTATGCTTAGTAGAGTTTTAACAAGACCCTAGATGATTTTGGATAATTAGAGGGCCCAAATTTGTTCTTTGTCATAACTTGAATTATAATTATAGGTTTATTCACCTAAATTCACTCACTTTATTTATTGTCATTAATATTATTATTATTAGTTGTTATTGATTTTGATTATCTAATTTATCCCCTCTAATTCCATGCTAAAATCACCCATTTAATTTATTTATCTAATACCCCCTTCATTATTATTCATTTACCAACCTTATATTAACCCCACCAATAAATTAATCCTCCTAAATCATGTCTTATCCTATGCTATCCTAATCTATCTTATATATTGTTTTGGAATTTTAAATTCCTATGACCCACCTACCCACCTACACTATCCTATTCTTAGGCTCTCCTAAAACCTTAGTCCCTAATCAACTATATAATCATTATCCTAATCCATCACTAATCCTAATTACTCCCTAAGGAGATTCTAGAGTTATCCAATTCTAGAACCTCCTCTAACTTAGCCCCTCCTCTCTAGAAGCCTCTATTCTAGAGGCTTCGAAGGAATTTTTAATTATTTAGAAGTTCCTCCACACATGATATTCATGGATTAAATTTAAATTATATCTATTAATATCCCTCCCCTTGGCTTATTTATACAATCTTATTTCCATTTCTTCAATTTCCATGCCAAATCCATGATCAACTAGCCCATGAATCCATAATCACAAGCATCAATAAAGATATCATAATGCTTTAAATATAAGTCTAAGATAATCTCAATCAAATTAATTTTGTATTATTATTATCAAATCTTGGTTAGGATAAATTAGCTTTAGGATTAGAGTGTTACTTTAACTATTCATTAATCTATTTACATTTTATCCTAATGGTTGTAGATCTTAATTAGTGGATTGACATTTTGGGTATTTCTGATGTAATTATGTCAAAATACAAAATATCAAACTTTAAACTACATTATATCAACAAATTTGGGATATCCCCTTGCAATTTAACCTATTTTCATCTTAGATGTGTTTTAGTAACTTGCAGGACTAACTGGTTCAAGAAAAAGCACTAGATTTTGCCAAATTGTCATACCTAGGTGAATTAAAATTTTGTAGTGCAAAACTACTGATTTACAATCATGGTATTATCCTCAAGAGTTATAGTTTTGGAATAACCACTAAACCTTAACCATTATTAGCTAAATATTTCTTTATTTTCAAGTTATCTTCCTTCTACAAAATTATAGATTCATAAATTGTAATATTGTCACAAAATTTATGGTTTTGTCTATGTTTAGGTGATATTGCATTAAATGTTAAAATAACCATTAATATTTTATCTTTATGGTAGGATTTTTCTCTATATTAATACCACTAATTCATAAGTCATGATATTGCATTAATAATTATGATATTGTCTTTTAAGTAGTAATTTTTCCTTTTTGTCTAAAAAAGACTAATTTGTGTATATATCTAACATTTTGATCTATCTATGTCTATGAAGGTAGTAGGGGAGGCTTAACCCAACACATATAAAACACATAATCAACCCACTCTTATCTACCTATTAAAAAACTACAAGTCCATAGTAGTGATATTGTTCTAATCAGATTTTTGATAAAATATACCTTAGTCTTGAGGCACTTTAAATACTTTGTTGGGTTGTCTATAAATATTCTTAATCCTTATACATATTTTATCATCATTTTGATATCATATTTAAGTCTAACTGATATAATATTAAATTTATTTTATTTCCCTACAAAATTTATAATTTCAAAATAGCGATATTGTATAGCCACTTGCAATTTTGTAAAAAATCATGCGGTAACCGCTAATGGTTATGCTCTTTCTGCAAAATCATGACTTTATAGTTGAGATATTGAAAAAAAATCATGATATTGTTGTATCTTGTAATATTATTACATTGGTATGATTTTTTATATGCAATATCATCATCTACAATTGCATTTTTGTATTTAATTTTGTCTACTTTAAGGGGTCATTTTCAATGAATTTTAGGCCATTCTAGGCATCCCATAAAGCCCAAATTACCTTTGGAATTAGGGTAAATACCCATAGACCCCATAATGGGATATTCCACTTGATTCCATAATGGGTAATACCACTTAAAAACATAATGGGAATTGGACCTTGACCCCCACATCATGGCCCCCTCACCCAAAGAAATTATAGAGCCAAATCATGATTTTTACCAATAGTTATTTTAAGGCTTACGGGCTAACATTTTCTTCTTTTTACAAGGGAATATAGTTGTTATTTTGACTTTATAAAATATTATTTTTTAGGTTATATTTTCATATAATGTTTTATCTTGTAGGATTCTTCCATAAAATGCCAATCAAACTACTAATTGTATCCTTGCAGGCCACCTGTGAAAGGCTTTTTGAAATCTTAAAAACAATTTTGGTTTAAAACCATTTTGCCTAAATCACTTTATCTAAAATCATTTTATATCCTTGCATATCTATAATCTTGTATATATATCTCACATCTAATTAATAGTTCAATTAATCTCTTTTTGGTATGCCTATTTATCACCTATGGGTTTATGATGGTGTATGCTCTCCTCCTTTCATCCTTTTATATATTCCTAGAGGATCATAAAACACTAATAAACCCACCCATTTTTTTTATATGGGACTTGTGATTTGTAATTGACACCCACACACTTTCCATAGTCTTAGGGGGATAGTGACAATGGATTTCACCACCATGCATTAATCCATAGTCCATGTTTTATTAGAGTATAAATATCAGGGAGAGTTGTCATTAAGCTAAGTGGTTGACCCCATACATGTCATATTTTAAGGGGAAGAGTTAATTATTTGAACCAATCATTAGACAACACCCTATATGATCTGTAAACATCACTGAATAACTCAAAGTGGAGTTTTAAATGTATGGATTTTGAATTTCTCAAAAATACTCAAAAGAACTTGAAAATTGTTTGGCAAAGTATTCTCGGTTATCGAATTGGATTAGAATTGTCAAAAAGATTGATATCTTTCATTCACTAATAAAACCAAATTTTGTTTTAAAAATTAAATGTCATAAATTGTCAATTTTTCATATATTGCATGAGCTCTTGATTAATTAAAAATCATAATACTTGAAAATAAAACATGCAATAATGACAAATTACCACATGAAATTGATAATGGAGTTCGACATTGACTTCCTACGTCTCTAGGTTCACCCAATAGTTAGGACCATTTCTATTAAATTTGTGCAACAAATGGCTTACAAATTCTTGAAACCCTACACAACTTCCCTCAGGCCTGATCTCTATCCAAGAATTCCACCTTCACTGATAAACTCAAGCTCGCTCACATGGAATCCTTCCTCAGTCTTCAATCCCCTTCCAAAATTGATTTGGTCCTTCATTCAATCTATTGTTATATCCAAATAGTAATAATAACATTATCTTTTTAATTAAAAAACATAATTAAAAATGCTTACTTAATTTGTACAAGGTTGGATATTGGAGAAAATTCCATTTGGTAGCTATCTCCAAGCTTCCATCTAGCTCTCGGCCTCTTAAAAATAAATTTCCATGTCAATACAAGTAAAAATTACTCCCTTTTATAGCATTTCAATCACCGTGGCTGAAGTGGTCAACACCTTAGCCTTTTAGGTGCTAGGTCTCAAGTTCTAAACCCTCCTCCATTCTAGGTGCCTAGGGAAGTGGGCAAGGGCATCCTTCCTCTTTTAGCACACTTTGACTAAGGGATTAGTCCCACATTTGCTAGGAGAGTTTGTTTTGCATGCTTAAAATAGTAAACTTGTTGAAGTTCTCAAATGCCTAGCATTTGGGTGCCAACTTTGGTTGCCACCTAGCTAGTCAAATGCCTAGGAATGAGATGCATGTTTAGTGGAGTGTTTGGTGGGTGGTGTGGAGGTTTGGCACCTTTAAACATTTGAAAATGTCAAATATCATGTAGGCAAAAATAAAACACTTAACAATATTTTTTTTCCTCTCTATTTATTTGCCACATGTCAAATGGAGATTGGTCCACTTGGCATTCCTCCACTGAGCCACGTCACTTTTGACACACCTGTCACATGATTTATTCAACTAGTTGTATCTTGAGCATTCGGGCTCCATTTTTTGAACCACGAAAAGCACTAGAAAGCTCTCGATGAGCTCTATGTTGTAAAATCATTTTTATCAGAATATGGAAAATTTATTTTTTCACAAATGGAGAGATCCACCTGGATCAAACCTCCCCACTAAGCACTTTTGGACCCCAAAATCATGGTCTCCATTTAAAATGCTTTTTATAAAAACATCACCATTGCCACATTATGGATAGAAACACACTGCTTGCTCAAATGTCACATCTCAAAAATGGTGCATCTGCCAATCACTGCAAATTGTTCACCAAGTGCAACTGCAAACCAATTTGTTAGTGTAATAATTTTACACACTATTTGTAACCACAATTGACAATTACAATAAAATTCCCAAAAATGAATAAGGGTCTTAGATAATGTGCAAATATCATGCATGGCTACAAATAGTTTGTATAATTAGTATAATTACAAATGGTGCCCATAAAGGGTCTTATAAGCCTCTATTTGCACAATATAAAAGACAAAATATAAATTTCAATGCAAATTTCTAAAAATAGACATACTGTTCATGTCCATATAAACTATATATACTATTGTCAAGGTTTAAAAATGAAGTTTCAAAATCCCAAACATGAGAAAATATTCCAAGTATGTTTAACATGTCACTTGGTTGTTCTCTACAGGCCACTCCAATAAACCATATCAACATTCAAAGCATGGTGAATGTCCTATATGCATACAACATAGATTCCAAAATTTCTTTGCAACATGAATGCATCCACTAATCATGACAACATGAATGTCACAAAATTGTTTACCAACCCTCTTAATCAAATTTTCTTGATTAGTTGGTGATATTTCTTTAGTGGATTTAGTAACATTTGTATGGGTTGATTTAACTTCATTAATTACATTATTGATAGGTTTATAGACCATCTTAATCTTACCATTTCTAGGATGGTGTGATGGTTGAAGTCTCCAACACTTTTCAACCCGATGTCCACTTCTGTTACAATGAGTACAAAACCTTTTGTCCACTCTATTGGAAAACATATTCTTATTGCTACTCTCAGAACTCTATCTAGGAGAATAGTCTTTCAAAATATTTCCTAACAAAGATTTACGTTTCCAACATTTGGCTACACAATGATTAGAAAATCCACAAAAACTACATGGATAAACATGCCACAAATTTTGTGTACCATAATCAAAAGGAACATTGGAATATTTATGTTGTTTGGTAGAATTAAGATCAACATGATTGCAAGTGTGGTGAAAAGAATGTGTTTTACCTTCCATCTAAGAGGATTTACAATTATCCATAACACATCTTGCTTCTACTTTCTCAGAGCATTCACTTGTTTCATTCTGAATACTAGATCTATATCCTAACCCTGCATGATTAGGCTTATTCTCTACCTGAATGGGGTTAGTATCACCTTGGCCATATTTTCTTAGGCCTTTTCCATTAAATCCCATTTTAACAAGTAATTTTGAACCTATTCCTTTTGTATATTTTTCAAATTTACCAAAATCATTGTTACTAGATTCTTCATGGGAACGAAAATCAATTGATGACTTACATGCACTTACAATGTTTTCATCTATCATAGTGCTTGCATCTACATTGGAAGGCAAATCCTTCACTTGTCCACCATTTTGTAGTTTTTCCATGAGCTCATCCTTGGCTCATAACTCCATTTTCAATTGGGCAATCTCCTCATCCAAGGAGTTCAATCTTGCTCTTAGGAAAGCATTCTCTTCCTAGATTTGTTGGTTATATGCTTCAAGCTCATCAAGCTTGGATATATTTGATAACTTTCCCATTGAACCTGTCGAATCACAAAAATTGAAACAAATGTCAAAATAGAAGAAAAAACAACCAACTGTTAAATCTCATTGATCAACTGCTCTGATACTAACTTGATCCGTAAACACCACTGAATAATTCAAAGTGGAGTTTTAAACAGACTGATTCTAAATTTCTCAAAATAAAAAAATTCTTGAAAATACTCAAAAGAACTTGAAAATTGTTTGGCAAAGTATTCTCGGTTATCGAATTGGATTAGAATTGTCAAAAAGACTGATATCTTCCATTCACCAATAAAACTAGATTTTATTTTAAAAATTAAATGTCATAAATTGTCAATTTTTCATATATTGTATGAGCTCTTGATTAATTAAAAATCAGAATAATTGAAAATAAAACATTCAATAATGATAAATTACCACATGAAATTGATAACGGAGTTCAGCATTGACTGCCTATGTCTCTGGGTCTACCCAATAGTGAGGACCATTTCTATAAAATTTGTGTAACAAATGGCTTACAAATTCTTGAAACGCTACACAACTTCCCTCAGGCCTGATCTCTATCCAAGAATTCCACCTTTGCTGATAAACTCAAGCTCGGTCACATGGAATCCTTCCTCAGTCTTCAATCCCCTTCTGAAATTGCTTTGGTCCTTCATTCAATCTATTGGTATATCCAAATAATAATAATCACATTCTCTTTTTAATTACAAAACATAATTAAAAAGGCTTACTTACTATGTACAAGGTCGGATATTGGAGAAAATTACATTTGGTAGCTATCTCCAAGCTTCCATCTAGCTCTCAGCCTCTTAAAAATAAAACACAGTCAGATTTCTATGTCAATACAAGTAAAAATTACTCCCTTTTATAGCATTTCAATCACCGTGTCTAAAGCAGTCAAGACCTTAGCCTTTTAGGCACTAGGTCTCAAGTTTCAAAGCCTCCTCCTCCATTTTAGGTGCCTAGGGAAGTGGGCAAGGGCATCCTTCCTCTTTTGGCATGCTTTAACTAAGGGATTAGTCCCACATTTGCTGAGAGAGTTTGTTTCGCATGCTTAAAATAGTAACCTTGCTGAAGTTTTCAAATGCCTAGCATTTGGGTGCCAACTTTGGCTACCACCTAGCTAGTCAAACACCTAGGAATGAGATGCATGTTTAGTGGAGTGTTTGGTGGGTGGCGTGGAGGTTTGGCACCTTTAAGGATTTGAAAATGCCAAATATCATGTAGGAAAAAATAAAACACTTAACAATTTTTTTTTTGCCCCTCTATTTATTTTCCACATGTCAAATGGAGATTGGTCCACTTGGCATTCTTCCATTGAGCCACATCACTTTTGACACACCTGTCACATGATTTCTTCAACTAGTTGTATCTTGAGCATTCAGGCTCTATTTTTCAAACCATGAAAAGTGCTAGAAATCTCTTGACGAGCTCTATGCTGTACAATCATTTTTATCACAATATGGAAACTTTTATTTTTTCACAAATGGAGAGATCCACTTGGATCACTATACATACTTGGTCTCTATTATACTTAGTCTATATCAGGGATGCCCCTAAAGAGATCATTAATCCTAGCTTAAGACCTTACAATCATAATAGTTGACTTACTATTAGAGTCAGTATAAAATCCCAAGTGACCATCATATGCAAATGAGGTTGAGAGGGTTTGGGAGATTTTGTAACTGGTCACTAGACTATAGCCTCACTCATGAAGCTATTAGATGGTGCAGTCATCAGGTTAGACACCCATAATCAATTTACTAGTCCCAGGATTATGGTTTTCTTGATTTGGTGAGTGTTATGCTAGACCCATGTTATTTTTGAACCAAGTTAGCCTTTTACCCAGACCTAGACACACCTATATAGGTATTTTACACATAAGAATCATCTTGAATATCCTTTACTCATCATTATAACATTATGTACATCCATATCATCATCTTCTTGTACATGTTATATTTGTACATCCTTTTACTTATCTCATCTTATATCCCATCACCCTCTTGTATTAATCCCACCCTAGTCTATTTGTATCCACCCATTATTGGTCATACCTCCATCACTTAAATATCCTAATCAAGTCTTTTCATCCCTCCATCATATCTTATCATATTCCAACCTCATAATCTTCACTTATCCTTGACATTATCATACCTAACATCATCTTTATCACTTAGTTGACCTTATTTATAACCAATCTTGATCACCTCTTAGTATATTCTCATCCATACACATCTTATCCTATGTGTAATTTATCCATTACCAATCATTTATCTTGATATTGTCTATCCTATTCACCTTATCCACCATCATGTCAACCTAGTCCTAATCATAGTCCAACCCATCCTTACATTATCATACCCTTTATCCATATTAGTCAACCCATCAAGTCTGTAATCAATGTTTATCCACATTAGCAAATAAATCTCTTCATTAGGGTCCTCACCATCCTTAATCCATATATCATATCCCATCCCACATTTATCAAACTATTATAAGTATTGAGATAGTCCTTTTATCCTTTACATATCATCCCATTATTCTAGTTCACTATCATCTTATCAGATTTCATACTTAGTTAATACTTTGCTAGCAACCTATTACTTTGTTAGTTCTAACCTAGCATCCAATCATCATCAATCCAGTTGTCTCTAATCTAGTAACTATATTCATAACTAACACCCCTCCAATCATCATCTTTCTATTTTGAATACATGTACTAGTCAAATCCTTGATCTTTTTTCTAGATTGAAAACTAGGCATTGTTGATAAGTTGTACTATTAGTCTAAGATATGATCCCAATATTGTATCATAATATGTTTAGTCTATCTCATCCTCATCATCACCTATCAGATGATCTCAATCATTGATACCTAATTTATTCAAATACCATATCTACATCCACATTAACCTACTTTAGTGTTTTTATCCCCCACCTATTCATCATCTACCCATATGGATTTGGACCCAGTTATCATGCACCAATATATATTTTCCAACAAGGATGAGGTCCTTTAACAATCTCTAGAAATGGGTACCTACCTACCAATATAAATTTATCCCATCAAGCCTAAACTAATGCCCCATCCACACTCCACATCTACACTTAACTCACATACTAGCCCATCATAGTCAACCCCATCATCCATTTATCATAATTATAGTCCTCACTATAAAAGTGATAAAATCACTTTATTTAATGAATATATCTTAACTAATAAGAATAAAGTTCTCATATGTCTATTTAATATGGGTACCCAAATTTTTAATGATTTTGAACCCCTAAGCCTAAGTTCACCTACCAAACAAGTCTCTCATCAACCCTCATCCCCATCCCATTCTATCTCACCATCCACTAGTTCTAGTTGTAGGCATGACCTTCCTAGTCCAAGGATCACCCTATTTAATGAGTAAATTAACACAAACAAGGGGGTATTCCTCTAATATATCCTTGAAATGGATGACCAACTTCCCAAAGACCTTGACTCCATTTAATTAAACTTACCTCTAATTCACACCCATCCATAATTAAATCCTCCATTTAATAGTCATAATCCATCAGTAATACATCATCCTACTAGAAAATGGAATCCTAATTAGATAACCTCATCTTCCCCCAATGTCATGACATCACCATCAGATTATTCCACTTCTAAATCTAACACTCCAACATCCATCCTTATCAACAAGACATATTCCCCTGTCCCTATCTCTATGGAAGCTCTATTTTGGAAATTTAGGTCCATAACGATGATTTTTCACCCTCAAACATGACCTCTAGATTTGTCTAAGCATGTGCCCTCATGGTATCAACCCAAATTATTTCATATATACCATAAAGTCCCTAGGATTTCTAGTAGTAGATGTTTCACATTTAAAGGTTATATCCAAATTTTAATTGATAATGGTGAAATTTAAATTGAGTGTGAATCCAATACATCCCTACCTAAGACTATGCAAAAATGGGTATGTCAAGAATTGCTTCCTAAACATGATCAAGATTATTCTCTCCTTAAAAAATATTATGAGTCCAATCCTATCCATCCCACAACCATCCCTATGTCCTATTCACATTATATACCCCATATTCATTAATCCATTTAGCCTAAATCATCCCTTCATAAACCTAAGGTGAAAGAGGTAATTACAAATAATCATATGGTTCCTACTAGTAAATCAATATGGGTTACATCACCTCATCAACATCCCTATAAGGGTCTACATCAGAATGGTTAGGATCATGTTCAACAAAAAAAATTAAATCATAAATCACATTAGAATCATCATCCCTTGTAAATTATGAAGGTCATGTCAACACCTATCTCTTTGAAGATGTCTCTACTATCAACAAGTCATAAGACATGGCTCTTGATCCATCCTAGGATGATGAAATTATAGCACAATCCTTAGAATTTCTATCAGGCAAGGATCATCAAGTTAAATAGGAATTAGTTTTAGATGTTAATTCCCTTAAGATTATTAGTGATCCTTTTGATATTATTGATGACTCTTTTTTGATGTTGAGGCTAGGGATCCTAATGACCTTTATGATGACTATATTTCCCCTTATCCCCTTAATCCACCACACATTCTTAATCATACATCTCTCCTCCATAAAACTTACATCCCGATCTAAGAATGAGATGAATAGGAAAATTCATCATTATATTCCACTCCACATGTAATATCATGTGACAAATATATAATGATTCAAGTCCATAATTAGTTAATCACATTAAATAATCAAGCCCACAATGATCCAAATATAATTAATCAAAGTCAATATGTGTCTTATAATTTTCCAATTCATAAAAAATCATACATTATTATAGATATTATTGAAGTTATAGGGGTATATCTAAATTAAAATCATTTATCCAGTCAACAGTCACTTCCCTTTGGTGAAGCCCACAATCAGGCACTAGGTGGCAACCAAATTAAAAATTAAAAAAAAATCAGCATATCAAAATAATGTCAAAAATAATCATCATATTCATAACCATCCTCTTAACATTTAGATCAAGTAATTAGAAAATAAAAAGGTCTTGGATCCATTAATCTCATGAAACCAATATAAATATTACCTTACACCATATCCAATTATGTATACAACTATTGAACCCCATTTCTATTCCCCATCTCATCATATCATCCATTCACATTCTATATCTCATCATCATAATCATCACATGCTCCCATCCATACCATATCTGAAATCCATGGGAAATATTTTCCCTCATAATGGTTATGAAGACACATAGTTAAGACATCTGGTGGATGTTAAATCAAGAGTTAATAAAGTCCACTAGGACATCCAAGAATATAGCATCCATTACATGATCCTAGAATCACACATCTCTAGAATAGGTGTTGGATAAAGATATAACTAGTGTCAAAATTTATTCATCTTGTAATCATATCCAATAAATCAATATGCCATCTACAAATTCAAGACAAAATAAAAATCATTCATCCAATGGTGAAAATTTGTCTTCTATCACCTTGGGTAAGTATCATGATGAAAACTAGTTTTTGACTGTGATCATAGGAATACAAGAAGGGAGGTTAGTAACATATTAGTTCAAGTAATAAAAACTTCAATAAACATACTAACACTTACACTTTAAGCCTAAATCTTAGGGGTGAGCTTAGTTAACAAAATATAAATTAAATCACAACTAAAATGAAAAAGATAATAAATCCTTTACCTTCCTTAGGAGCTCCAAATGTATTGTTGTGTGGCTTTCTTAACTTGGGATTTAAATAGTATTTGGCAATGGAGGTTGTGTATCTCATTCTCTCCCTATAACCATGGATTGTGTTGTGGCTTGGCTCAATATTTTAGCATTATAATACTAATTTTAACATTATAACACTAATTTCAAGCTAATTTTTTCATCATAACACTACTTTTATCAAAACTTTAAAGTCATTTTTTAATGATAAATTTTCACCACAATAGCTTAAAATTCAATAGGCAAGGCATTGTATCTATATAAAATGTATCTAACCCCAACCCAAAGTGATTTAAGATGGAGTTAAGGCTTGGAATGGGTATAAACTTAACCTAGGTAAGTGAAATATAACCCCAATAGAGTTAATAGTTTTCAATCAATCATGATTTACAATGAATAGGCATTGGTCTCTAAAATGAGATATTTTATGATATTTCCAAATAGCTTAAAAACTAACAAAGGTCATGATGAAAGGATAGGATATTTGCATTTTTAAATTTCCTTTTTTTAGTTATTCATTAATTATACATGGATAAATCAACTAGGATCTTTATTTGGTTTAGCTTGTTAATTAATTTTGATTAGCCATTTAGCTCTTTCAAGATTTGATATTTGTTCATGTGCCCCACTTAATAGGTTCATAGGCCAATTTGACTATTGTGAAGTTGCAAGGTGTTTAGGGAGGAATCCATGATAGGTATTTATTACATATGATAGGATAACCCAATTAAGGATGCCTCAACATGATTTTGAGCTTTTATTAATTATTCATAAGAAAATTTGGGAAATTTAATGATTTTTAGTCTTAATTTAGAATGGTTGGTAGGAATCAGTCTAAATTTTGGTTGAAGGCTAGTTATGGCCAATTTTAGGTTTCTACACTAGACTCATGGTAAAATAATCTTTTTTTTACATTTAAACTCGACACTTGGGAGAAAAATCCATCCCTTTTCAATACCATATGTATCATATCCCTCTATGGATTGTTCCTACACATCATCTTCCATCCTATCATGTTCATAATTTCCTCTAATCTTGACCTTCATAAGGAATGAAAGGTATCTTGAGAAATTTTCTATAATCATCTTAGCACATCCTCCAATGGACACTTAGGTAACTATATATTTGGTTCCTTCATGATGTAGTCATTAGAAATCCCTTCTCCATTATCCCTTCATCATCATTTGCTTTTTATCATCATCCTCATCCTTTTTCCATCCTATCCACTATTCCATCTATATTTATCCTATTTTATAGGCTTGGTGTTCCCTTTTCTAGTAACCCCCTTTGTATAATGTACATAAATATTCCAAAAATCCCTAAAAAATATAAAATCCACAAAATCTGAAAACACCTAAGTTGTCATGTATGATGTCATCTTGTCTTATGTCCTACATATCCTAGTCATCTTATCTAATGTCTTATCCATATTATAATTTTATCTTATATCCTAATCATATTATCATAACTATTCATCTTGTCATATTGTCTTTATCATCTTTATCCTAATCTTAGTCCCTCATCTAGTATAAATACACATCCTTATTCAAATCCTTATCCTCATCCAAATCACTAGTTTATTTGAAGTACATACCTTACCAAAGTTCCTATCTTTAATCCTAAATCACATCATCATCATCATCATCATCATCATGACCAACATCATCTAGCTCATCACCTAATCAATCATCATGTTAAATCTCATCCCATCACTAGATAAGACATTATGACATTCCATTTAAATACTTGTGTGTGTTACTCATCTCTTTTGCTTGGATTATTTGCATGTATATAAATGTTTTTCTTGTTGATAATTTTTTTGTTTATATTTAGTTTTAGTATTGAGTCTTGTGTCTTTTTTATCTTGGGAAATGAATGAGGATTGTATGAGGTCACCAAAGACATAATAATACTTATTAGTACCTTTGATGATGTAGAGTTAGGTATTTTTCCATGCATTTTAGAAAAACATCCTCTTGGTCATATTTACATCATGGGGAATACTACTAAGTGCCATATTTATCATATTTCTTGGAATATGATGAACCGTATGATAATTGCGATGGATTTATCATCTACACCATCATCATTTATATAATCATGTAATCATCCTTATTTCTCATCACTAATCTAATCCTCTCGACTCATCTGAAGGACATCTAATATTTTATCCTCTAATCAATAATCCTCATAATCATCAACAACATCATCTTATACACCATCAATTCTAATTTATCCTTGAGTCAAAACTAGATTAACTCGAGGTCTTTTCAAAATGTGTATGCAACACTTGGCCACTTTTCAATGCCTAAAGGATAGCTTGTCCATTCTCTCTTCTTTCATATTCAAATACATTCATCATCCTCATTTCTTTAATCAATCAAATCCTTGAGCTATAATATCAATTATTTGATCAATCACCATCCCCACAATCATTTATCTAATATTTTCATTAATCATATTCACCTATCAATTAGGCCAAAAAAATCACAAAATACATCCTTTCTTCCAATAATCATCCACCATCATTGATTTTTAAATTTATCTATCACTCCCTTATATTTGTCCTTGTTATGGGAATCATTGATATTAATCACATGGTGGATCATTGATTTAATTCATTGTAATCTAATTATTCCCCTTCATATTTTTGTCACTCAATCATACCATTTATTCTCTCTCATCCCCTTCATAATATCACTTGACTTTAAATTTTTATTACACTCATAATTAATCTTATCAAATCATTGTCTTTCTTATCCTACATCTCTCCCTTGTATGTGTCCTTACTTGGGAAACATCAAAAGTTTATTTCCTTTTAATATTATCATCAAAATTTTACAGTTGATTCCATTTTGGATGTGTTGACAATTATGACATATTCATTTTCACTCCCTATGCATATGTATTTTCCAGGGGCATCATCACTTTGAATCTCAATGATCAAGTCGATTTCATCTTCCTCATTATCTATTTAATATCTCACATCCCATCCCCTTATCTATTCATGAAATCCCACCCCTCATTTCCTCTTTTAAGTGGCCATTTATCTCATTCTTTGCCACATGTCCACTCGATGGGGAATCATATCCCATAACATTATTAACTAACATTAATCCATGACATGGTGTATTTGGAATAATATTACTCCTTCCGATTCATCTAATCACAATGCCCTTTCAAAGACAGGTAAATATATTCACCTAAATTCACTCACTTCATTTATTATTATTATTATTATTATTATTATTATTATTATTATTATTATTATTATTATTATTATTATTATTATTATTATTATTATTAGTTGACACTAGTTTTAATTATCTAATTTATCCCCTCTAAATCCATCCTAAAATTCACCCTTTATATTCATTTATCTAATATTCCCCTTCATTTTTATTCATTCACCAACCTTATATTAACCCAAAAAATCAATTAATCCTCCTAAATCATATCCTATCTGATCCTAATCTCTTTTATCCATTATTTGGGAATTTTAAATTCACATGACCTACCTATCCATGTACACTAGCGTATTCTTAGGCTCTTCTACATCCCTAGTCCCTAATCACCTATCTAATCATTATCCTAATCTTTTACTAATCCTAATTAATCCCTAATGAAATTCTAGAATTTTCCAATTCTAGAACCTCTCTACCTTGGCCCCTTCTCTCTAGAAGCCTCTATTATAGAGGCTTCCAAGGAATTTTTGATTTCTTGGAAATTATTCCATGTTTTATCCTCATGGATAAAGTTTGAATGATATGTTGTAAGAACAATGACTCAAAAGGGATGAATCAGTCCTCAAAAACTTTCAATCAATTACCCTTGAACATTCACAAATCTTTCAAATTAATTTAATGCATTAAGAACCAATCACATGAACATGAAACAAGATAATACATCACATATGTGAGAAAACCTCATGGGGAATAAAACCAACTTAAAAAAATATTGGAAAAACTATACAATAATATAATGTACCAAATTTAGTTAAGCACTAACCTGATATGGAGCACTAATCCCAAATATATCAAGTACCCACTTACTAAGAGGTTACAACCCCCTATGACTAGGAACCAACCTATAAGGTAGATCCAAATCCCTCTTGACAAAGTACCAAATTATCCAATACAAGTTTTTAAATCACCAAATTTTAAATAAGCTTCAATTCCCTCTTTGACCAAGCATCAACTCAACCAATCACACTTATTTCTTCTACTCTTCTACTTAGCCCTCTATCATCTCTATTTGATCTCTATCCAATATAATACATTAGGAACACATAATTTATACAAATTTGATATCCTCTCAATATATAATAAACATATGATGATTATTTCTTCAGCTCTAGTCCACTTGATCTCTCTCAAAACTACCTCTAAGCTTCTTCACTAAGTAGCCCTCTTCAAGACTAAATAAGTCATATGACCTTGATATTAAAATGTAAAACACAAATATGATCTTCATAAAATTCTAATCTTCTCTCTCCTAAGGGTATAAAACATGTTATCCAACCTCCTTAGGCCCATTTATTTATCAATCCATTCACTTATTTTCTACATCTCAAAATAGTCCTAAAATGCCTTGCTTATATAAAAGACTCGTACTCACACATCTATTGGTCAGAAACACATACTCACCAACTTTGGTTTATTATATAATAGGTCTTAAAACATGTTAAAAATATTAATCAATCATAATTAATTAGCCACAAGACCTCATAAGTCTTATTCCTCCTTTTGGTTTGATGGGGACCTAATCACATTAGGCATTCTTATCAATACATTACAATTTTATCCCTTGGAAAAAATTAAATCTCCATACCTAGAAAAAATATTTCACACAAAATCTAAATATACCTTATTCAACATTATCTAATCTCCATAACACCTTTTAGGTCCAACCCCTTCATGAAATTGCTCAATAGTACTTAGTCCTATTAGGCTTGTCTACACCAAAAAGTCAACCTTTCAATATTGAAGCTCAAAACACTTAATCCACTAAAATATGATAAAAAAAATACATATACATAATCTACATGACCTAAATTTCATTAAAAAATATGTTATACTCTTTCACTTAGACCTTAAGGTTTCAAGATCAACTCATCAAAACACTCACTCAGAATTGCCATAATACTCAAAACATAGGCATGAAACATTTAACCTCCAATACCTATATGAAATTTTTAAAAGACTAATTATGCATTCAAAATATTATCCTCCATATTCATACCATACAAAAACACAAAAATCATATGTTCTAATATCAAAATATGTGTCTTTCAGACCAATCTCATGACCTTATATCTCACAGACCAAACTTAACTAGATAAGACATTTTGGATTAAATATTTTATTCTATTTTCCTTACCTAAAATATTCTTAAAATAACTAACATGACATAAAAGTCATATAAAACATATTCATGCACTTGGTTTCATCATTCTACCATGAAAACACACTTAAATTCATCTTCTCATATATGTTTGGATTTTGCACTATTTGATTCATTAGGCCTGTTAGTGACTTGCCTAATTTTATCACCAAGTTTGAACACCTAAAGCCTATAAAATATCCAAAATACTTCATACAAATTAAATATAGGTCTCTATCTTCTTCCTCCATCAATTTAACTACTTTGACCAAGTCAAAATTTGACTACTATAATAAATTATTCACAAACAAACCCTTTCCTATAGGGTCTTCCTACTCACCTAACAAAAAATTATGACATGGAGGTGCCTGCGAGAGTCCAATAAAACATAAAATAGGTTTCCTAAGCATTTAAATCCATTTTGAGCTGATTTGGGAAACATATTTTACATCATATCTTTATTAGGGTTTTAGGGAGGTTTAACGTAGGTTTTGGTGTTAATGATTGTTCATAAAGGAATTCCCCTTAAATATAAAACAAATTTCTATATATATTTTATAGGATCATTCCCCATTTATCCTTAATATCTTAGGTTCCCATATAGAGGTTACATGTGCCAATGAATACATGAAAGTATTTAGGTTTACATACCTTCATTATATGCATCAAGAGACCTCAAAACCACTTTCCACACCTTTTCCTACAAACCATGACCTCATACTTCATTATGAATCTTGAAAAAAAATTACTTACATTTATCCATGCTCTTCTTCACACATTCACCCTAAAATCTAATCTTCATGCCTCATTAGGCTAGGTAGGGCTAAATAATGGTCTAGTTAAGACCAAGACTGAAGGACCTACCTCAAATAATCACTTTGAAACACTTTTGATTTCACCCACACCATATTATAATTTTCACATAGCCTTTATAATGTCTCACATGATTGATTTCACTGACCTCATCATGACACTAGCTCATACCTTCACCATGTCATGATTAGGCTCAATATTCTAATACACTTGACACTTTGACATGTTTTTTCCATGCCATGACCTAAAAAAAACATCAAATAATTAGACATAATACATAACAACATAATCACATCACTACACCATTCTATTTCTAATGATAACAATATTCTATAGTAGAACCAAAACCATAGGACCAAGATTCTTATGACTTGATATCTCTCTTCCATGCACCTAAACACCTTTGACAACAAACCTTCCATCACAAGATACTTATTGATATCACACATAGTAAATATTGACATGATGCACCTTTGAAATCAACCTTGGCATCAATGTCGTATACTTTGATGCAACCATAATACTTTAGTTGCCTTTAAATTCTCTCTTGGTTTCAAATTGTCTCATGACAACATCAACCTTGGTCACTAATCACCTTTTAAAAAATCATGTTACCAACTAATAACACACTCTCAATAGGCTACTCATATCCACAATACTCACTCACTAATCAAAACTCTCTTTGTGCCACCATCATGCTCAAGTTCTTGACCAAACTGACCTTTGACATCAATGACCATTATGCCTATATATGATACACCCTTTTGACAAAAATGACAAAAACATGTCAAAAAACTCCCACTGTATCATTGGTATCAAACACATTGATGGAAAACATATTAAAATTTAAAATCACTTCAAAATGGTACTTTTCCCATCTACTCATTCTCACCCTTTTGACATTAATGACAAAGGGTCTTATACAAACTACCATATGATCCATAAACATGAACTACAATTAAAAAAAGAAATTAAATGATGAAAAAAATCAACTTAGGCTCATATAAGTTATTGTATAAAACTTATGGAACACTTGAATTTTATCTCAAGAAACCATGCTTGTTATGACTTCTATATCATTATATTGACACTTCACAACACATAGCTACAAAGCTCCCCTAGTCCTATGAATACCTTCTCTACACTAATAGCTTGATTTTGGAGCTAATAAACCACCTAATTAGATTCATCTAAGAACTTGGCTTCCTTAATGAATGATAGGGGTAGTAATTAGACCCAATTATTGTCTTATATGTTCAAAAGTTTCTTTTAGAAGTGGGTTTGTTAAAATGTCTACAATCTAATCCTTTGTAGAAATATATTCAAGTCTAACACTTTGTTCACTTTCCTAATATATTAGGAAATGATGCCTAATGGGAATATTCTTAGTCCTTGAGTGCATGATATGGTTCTTTGAGATGATTATAACACTTGTATTATCAAATAGATAGGGATATGACCATCATACTCCATTTTGTAGTATTTTAAGGTCTGTCTCATCCATAGGACCTGAGTGCAACATGAGGATTTTTTAATGTATTATTACTCACAAGTAGATAATGTCACCAATGATTACTTCTTCCTTATCCATGAAACTAGGCACTCACCTAATAAGAAAGATCCTCCACTAGTATTATTCCTATCATCTAGGCTCCCTACCCAATCTACATCTATATAGGTTGTCAAGTTAAACTCCTTCCTCCTTAGGTACCAAAACCCAAACTCCATAGTCCCCTCGAGATACCTAAGTATCCTTTTGACTGATTGTATATGATTTTATTTTGGATCTACTTGAAATCTTCCCACAAGACCTACTACTTGTATGATGTCAGGTCTAAAGGCAATGGTGTATAACAAGCTTCCAATCATTGAACTATATGAAGTCTAATTGACCTTTAAAGATTCATCTTCCTTTATTAACTTCTCCATGTGATCATAGGTGTGATAACAATCTTTTAATCTTCCATTTAAAACTTATTCAACATCTATCTTATGTACTTAGGTTGTAAGATGAATATACCTCTTTCTAATTGATCGATTTGTATCCCAAGAAAGAATGATAATTATCCCATCATGGACATCTCAAAATCCATCACATCTATAAAGGGTTTAGTAATACTCTCATTTTTTCTATTAAATATGATGTCATCCACATAGACAACTACTATCAACTAATGGTCATATTTTATCTTTGTATACAAATTATTAAATGCAACTGCTCTTTGTAATCCTTGATCCAATATATACCTATCCAATCTGGCATACCAAGCTTTAGGAGCTTGCTTTAGACCATAAAGATAATTTTTAAATTGATAAACATTGTCCTTATTACATAATAGTGTGAACCCCTCAGGTTTCTCTATGTACACCTCCTCTTCCAAGTTCCCTTTCAAAAATGTATATTTGACATCCATTTAGTACACCTTGATCACATTGAATCCTATGTATCCTATGAACAATATGATGGCCTAAAATATTTTTACTAGAGTAAAGGTATCCTCAAAGTATACCACTTTAACTTGTGCATATACCTTTCATACCAATCTAGCCTTATTCTTAGTGACTTGTCCATCTTCATTCAACTTGTTTCTAAACACCCATTTTGTGCCAATGACATTATTGTCTTTAGGCCTAAAAACTAGTTCCCAAGTCTAATTATTCTCTATTTGGTATAACTCCTCATTCATAACACCTATCCAAAACTTATATTTTCTTGCTTCTATAATGTTCTTAGGTTCAATCTTAGACAATAGAGAAACATTTTCTTGGTTTAGGTTGCTTAATAATATTCTTCTTATTTACATACATGCATCCTTGTTTCCAATGATTTGTGATTCAGGAAGATCTCTTTGAATCTATCTTGAGGGGCCTTTTAAATATTGTCTTTTCTCAACTTCTTCATCATCAATCTCCATTGTTTTTCTTCACACTTAAAGTCTATATTCTCTAATGTATCCTTTAACTATGAGTTTGATTTTTTTGTCTCATCAATATTTACATTGGTGCTTTCCACTATATTTTACAACCTCTTGTTGTAGCATATATAATTTGAGCTCACATATGAGTATCCTAAGAATATACCTTCATTAGACCTCAAATAAAACATACCTAAGTCTTCCTCATCTCTTTTGATGAAACATTTTCTCCCAAAAACTCTAAAGTGCTCCACATTCACAAGTCTACTTTTTCATAGATCATAAGGGGTATTTTTACCATTAGTATTTATCTATCCTCTATTTAAAATGTAGACAATAGTTCTCACTACATCTCTCTATTATACATAAAATAACCTTGACTCATTTATCATAGTTCTTTACATCTCTTGAACTATCCTATTCTTTCTTTTGACTACCCCATTTTGTTCAGGGGTTCTAACTATTGAAAACTATCTTGTTATCGCATGAGCCTCATAGAAGTCATAAAACTCATTGGACCAAAAATATCCTACTCTATCAAATTTTAGGCACTTTTTATTCCCAATCTTCTCATTATCAACAAGATCATTGAATGCCTTGAATTTATCAAGATATTTTAACTTTTCTTTCAAGGGTGCTACCCATGTCATTATTGTGTAGTCATATATGAATAACATGAGGTATCTATCTCCTTGAATGATTTAGATTATTTTAGACCCACAAAGATCAGTGTGTATTAAATCCAAAGGTCATGTAGTAGATTAGTCCTTAGACTTGAAACATTTTGTATTCTGCATACTATGTTAACATGCCTTGCTAAGTGTGTTCATTGGTTTAGTGATCTTAAGCATGTTCTTCACAAACTTATTAGTGATTATCTTGACTATATTATCAAATTTTAGGTGACCTAATATTATATGTCATATCCAACTTTCATCCATCTTTATCATAAATCATATCTCTTTCTTTATCTCATTCAATACATATAGATTGTTCTCAATTATCTTATCATTGGAAATTGGCCTTCCTGATTTGGATCTATTTATATCAAACCATATATCATGAAAGGTGAGTGTGTTTCCTTCATTAAAAATTTGACTTACACTAAGTAGGTTATGTTTAAAACCTTTCACATACAACACATTATTTGTCATGGTTTTCCCATTGTCCAAACTCAAGATACCCATGACAACTATATTGGTAGTTATGTTATCTCTAAATATCGCCATTAATGCATCATTATTATTCAATTAGATGAATTAAATTTTATATCTTATCATTTAGGTTGATAAACCACTATCTATATATAATTTCATGACTTTATCTTTAATGTGAAAGGCAGTTTGAGCTAGCATAGATTATTCTCCTTTAGTTTTCTACTCTTCCTTAGTAAATAATCCATCTTGAATCTTGGGCTCAATATGATTAGTCCTAACTTTATTTTAATTCCATACAAATATTTGATGCTTATCATACACTCTAGGAGTTCCATATATCTTTTTAAGTCTTTAAGGCCTTCTAACTTTATTACGAAAAAATCATTCAATGTGTCCCATATTATGACAACTATAACAAATAACATTACCGTACTTACCTCTTGACTGACTACTCCTTCTCCCATGGTCCCATAATAAATAATCCCTTGAGACCATTCTATAATAACTTTATCTATGAATAAATATATGAAAACTAAATTAATAACCATTTAAAGAATTAGAATACCTCATTGTATTGAGTTTCTTAATTGGTCTCTTCATGTTGACTTTAATGTTGGTACTCATGAATTGTTCTAATTTCTAATGTTCTTTCTCAAACATGATCATCTTGTCTATGAGATATTTATGTTCAACCTTACAGGAATATAACTCTATATTCAACTAATCATACTCAACTTCTTTTGATCTAAAGTTTGTATTGACACCTTCTAACTAATTCTTAAGATCTTTGATGGTCTTCTCATCATTTTTTGATTCTTTGACAATGTAATTATTCAAGGAATATATTTATTCCCTAAGATCCTTGACCATAGATCTCAACTCATTCTTATTCTTCTTTTGATGATTTAAATAATCTAGGGCACTTATGAGCTTAGCTTCAAGGTCTAGTTTAACTTCTTTTTCTTCACTTTCATAGTATATTTATTCATCATACATGTTGTATTCTTCCTCTTATTCACTAGAAATCATGTAATTCTTAGGATCACCTCCAAGTTGTTAGGCCTACTTCAAAGGAAATTGATCTAATACCAATTATTTTAATCATAGTGATTGAGAGATGGGGTGAATCAGTCTTTAAAAACTTTCAACCAATTACCCTTAAACATTCATGAATCATTCAAAGTAACTTAATGAATTAAGAACCAATCACATAAGCATGAAATAATATACACATCACATATGTGGGAAACACTCATGGGGAATAAAATCCACTAAAAAAAATGATTGGATAAACTATCATATAATATAATGAATCAAATTTAGTTGAGCACCAACCCAATATAGAGCAACAAACCCAAATATATCAAGCACCCACTTGACTTTAGAAATAACCCACTTGCTAAGAGGCTACAACCCCCTATGACTAAGCACCAACTCTATAAAAGGAAAATTATAAAAGAACCAACCTAAAAGGCATATAAAAATCCATCTCAACCAAGAACTAACTTAGATAAGACCAATTCTACAATCACCAACCTATAAGGAAGCTTCAACTCTATTTTTGGCTAAGTACCAACTCAACCAATCACACTTATTTCTTGTACTCTTCTACTTATATATATATATATATAAACTCTATCCAATATCATACATTAGTAAAAAATCTCTTATGAAACTCTAATATCCTCTCAATATGTAATCAACATATGATGATCACTCCATCTCTACTCTACTTGATCTCTCTCAAAACTGCCTCTAGGCTTCTTCTCTCAACTAGCCATCTTCAAAATTGAATAGGTCATATGACCTTGATATTTAACTATATAAAAACTATATTATATTCATGAAATACTTATATTATCTCTATTTAGGGTTTACAACATGTTACCTAACCTTTTTATGATAATTTATTTATCCATCCATTTGCTTATCTTCTACATCTCAAATAAGCTTAAAATTCCTTGCTTATATGCAAGACTCTTATGCACATATCTCTTTGTTGGCCACCCATACTAAACACATTTGGTTTATTACATAATAGGTATTAACACATGTTAAATACATGAATAAATCATAATTATTTTACCACAACACCTCATAATCCTTATTCCTCCTTTAGTTTTCATGGAGACCTAATTGCATTAGGCCTTCATATCAATGTGTTACCATTTGATCTCTTGGAAAAAATTAAATATCCATACACAAAAAAATATTTCACACAAAATATAATTATACCTTATCAAACATCATATAATCTCCATAACACATTTTAGGTCAAACCCCTTCATGAAACACCTCAATAGTACTCGGTCCTATTAGGCATGTCTAAACCCAAAAGTTTGCATTTAAATATTAAATCTCAAATACAATTAATATAATAAAAAATGATAATATATATATATATATATATATATATAATTTAAATGACATAAATTTCATTTCCAAATAAATTAGACACTTTCACTTGGAGCTTAAGGCTTCAAGATAAACTCATCAAAACACTCACTCAGAATTATTATAATACTCAAAACATGGTCATGAAACATTTGACCTAAAATACATGTACGAAAAATTTAAAAGACTCATAATTAATTAAAAATATTATTTGACATATTAATAACATTCTCAAACACAAAACTCATATGGTCTTATAGAAAAATATTGGTCTTTCATACCAATCTCATGACCTTACATCTCACAGACCAAACTGAACCAAACAAGCCATTTTAGCTTCAATATTTTCATCTCTTTTCATATCCTAAAATATTTTTAAAATAATTAACATGAAATAAAATTCATAAACAACATCTCCATGCAATTAGTTTCATCATTATACCATGAAAACACACTTAATTTCAACTTCTCATCTTTGCCTAGGTTTTGCACTATTTACTTCATTAGGTCTGTTAATGACTGACCTAATTGGATCACCAAGTTTAAACAAATAAATAATATAAAATATCCATAAAACATAATTGACATGAAATATTTTTCTCTAACTTCTTATTTCATTAATTTATCTACTTTTACCAAGTCAACTTTTAACTACCCCAATAAATTATTCATAAACTAGTCTTTTCTTATACGGTCTTCTCACTCACCTAATAGCTCAATACCACTTGGAGGTGCTTGAGAGAGTCAAATAAAATATATAATAGGTTTATTAATAATTTTAATCCATTTTTATCTGATTTAGATAACATATTTCACATTAGGTCCTTATTAGGATTTTAGGGAGGTTAAACATAAGTTTTGGTGTTAATGATTATTCAAAAATGACTTACCCTTAATCCAAAACCAATGCCTATATATATATATATATATATATATATATATATATATATATATATAATACCATTATACATTTATCTTTAACATCTTAGGTTCCCATGAAGAGGTTACACATGCCAATAAACACCTAAAAGTCCTTTTTTGGTTTACATACTTTTATTTTATGCACTCCAAAAACCTAAAAACCAATTTTCATGCCATTTCCTACAAACCATGAAATCATAATTATTGATCATTATTTAAACAAATTTAATTAACTCTATCCATGGTCTCCTTCACACATTCACCTTTAAATATGATCCTCATGCCTCATTAGGCTAGGTAGGACTAAAAAATGGTCTAGGTGTAGACCAAGATTGAAGGCCTACCCTCAAAAACTCATTTTGAAACAATTTTGAGTTCACACACACATTATTTTCATGCTCACACAACCTTAAAAAAATATTACATGCTTGATTTCACTCACCTCATCTTGTCACTAGCTCATACCTTCACCATGCCATGATTAGGCTCAATCTTCTAATGCACTTAACACATTGACTTGTTGATTCCATGTCATGACCTTAAAAAAACATTGAAAAAGTAGACATAATACATCACAACATACTCATATGACCAAAACCTTCTATTTTAGATGACAATAATCTTCCACAGCCTCATACAGACCTAAAACCATATGACCAAGCTTTATATGACTTGACATCTCTCTTCCATGTACCAAAACACCTTTGACACCAAACCTCCCATCAAAATATTCTTCTTGGTATCACACAAATTAAATATTTACACCATACACCTTTGACATAAACCTTGACATCAATATTGATATTAATGACCTATACTTTCATGCAACCATAATACATTAGTTGCCTTTAAATTCTCTCATGATAAAATCAACCTTGGTAACTAATCAAATTTGACAACATCATGATTCCAAATAATAACACACTCTCAATAGGCTACCCATATCCACAATAATCACTCACTAATCAAAAATCTCTTTATGACACTAAAATGCTCAAGTACTTGACCAAATAGACCTTTGACATCAATAACCATTATGCCTTTACATGATACACCTTTTTGACATCAATTACAATAACATGACAAGATGATATCCATTTATATACCTACCCTTGGATTATTTATACAATCCACTCACCATGTCCAAAAAAACAACTTATATCTCCATGCCAAATCCATGATCAAATAGTACATGAATACATAATCACAAACATCAATCAAGTTATAATAATGTTGCAAATCTGAGTCTACATTAATCTCAATCCAATTCCTTTTATCTTTTTATTGTCTAATATTGGTTTGGAGTAATTAGTTTTAGGATTAGAGTGTTTGTTTTAAGGTTCATTCATCTATTCACATTTTATCCTAATGGATCTAGATCTTAATTATTGGATTGCATTTGGGGTGTTTTTCTATGTAATTACACAATTAAAATCACAAATAAAAAAAATTCAACTACACTAGGTTGAGTTACCTTTTCAAAAAGGGATAAGGAAAATCAAACTAAGCCTCATATCACGTCAAAATTTTCCAAAAATATCCTTGGAAAACCTTTGATGGGTATAACATGAAATCTTTACCATTGGATCTATCTTATCCCATCCATCAGATCATGCTAGATCAAAATGATCTTAATAATACCAATGGATTATTATAAAGGATATAAATCCAAAAAATGCTAAATAAATATAATGGGGATAGATATTGAGGTTTTGTAAGAGAAGACTATCTCACATATTTTTGCATTTGTTCAGTAAGTTCATAGTTGGCCTCCATTAATGTGGACACATACAATAAACATAGTTTATGAGAAAGTCTTAACATTGAGAGATGAAAAGTTCAAATTTTCACTGGGTTAGTTTTATGGATTTTTTCTTAATTAAATGTGTTTATGATGTTCTATGATCTCATATGAGTGAAAATGGTTAAGGGGGAAAAATCTCCCTTAATGTTTGTTAATGGCTAGTTTCTGGATCTTGGCTCCAAATTATTATCAAAGGAATTTTTATCACTAATTAAGGTGACTCAAATATTACAAGATTATCTTTATATGACCCTTAATATTCTTGTTCAAAATATGCAAATTTATTATTTGGGACCCCAAGATCTTTGATGACTATCAATAGTATATAGAGCTCAAATTTTAAAAGAAGGTATACTTTAAATTATTATTTATTTTAATTTTAAATATTTATTTTGATTTAAAATTATCTTCTTTTTTATGTTATTAGGATAAGGTTAAAATATAGGGTCCTTTAAGGATTCCCTACCCCTAACCATCAACAAGCCTTGAGAGATTAAAAAGAAGGTTCTAAGGCCATTTACATGACTTTAATACATTATAAAAAATGTTACACCCTTAACCTATAATGTGTCTAGGTACATGTGTGTCTGACTTGTGGCCTCTATAATGGTTGTCATTATCTTTTCACATTTATCTAGGTTATTATATTGTTAATAGGGTTAGCGAATGGAATAATCATGGCTAGAGTATAGTATATATAGGAGATAGTGGTTAGTAATTTTATATCATGTTTAAAATCTAGTTATTATTTCATAATATGTAACTTTCCTACTTGAAGTGGCTTAGTCATATTTATGAACTATTATGCTCTTCTATCGATTCTTTTTGTGCATCTACTTATTATACTCTTATTTCTGAAATATATTATTGTTGATCTATTATCAATACTCCATTTGTGTGAATTATATAATTAATTTCATTACAAGTGGTATCATAGCTTTGATTTCGGAAATCTTCTACAATGCATTTTTTTAGAGTGCATATATTACTTTGTGAGTTGAAAAATTGAAAAAACATAACCTATTATCCTAAAATATTTATTTGTCAATGTAGTATTTCTTGAGGTATTTTTTATTAGAAAAAAGTAAAGATTTTTTTTTTCACGTCTTATATAAATTAACAATCATTGTATTCATCTAAGTGATATGATATCAATAGTATAATCCACTGGTACACATTTTTTCATGATCAAAACCCTAGAGTTCATGCATAAAAAGACTAAAAACTTGAGGCAATATGAAAGGGCATAACACTCCAACTCTTATATAAATATGTAAAACATATCTAAATAAGAAGATTTGGATAAGATCACTAGAGATATGGACATAATGTGAGGAATAGTGGACAATTTTAAATCTCAAATGTCAATTATTTGTGCATATTTATTGAATAAAAACATAAATACATCACTTAATACCACCTAATATATCCATATAATGGCACCAAACTAGAATAATCAAATCCCAAATATAGGTTCAAAGAAAATACTTCTAAAAGTGGAAGTATGCAAGTTCGATGGTAAGTATTTGATCACCTGGATCAATAAAATGGAGAATATATTTCAATTACATAAGAACTTATATTCACAAAATTTGGTCATGAAATCATTGTAGTTATAAATATATTCATTAATTTGGTAAATATGATTTATCACTTAGAATAAAAATAAATTTATTAATGTTAGTTGGTGAGTTGTCACATATGAACTACAAATACACTACCATAACTATGTAACAAAAATATTTTATCTAGTTAATGGATCTACAAAAATTAGATACCATTAAGGATTATATTTATAAATAATAGGACATGTAATTACATGTGGATAATATTTTATAAGACAAATTGAATTATATGTTCTTAGGTTGCCTCAGGGATAACATCCAGCTTGGTTTTTGCATGTTTAATCCAAGCTATATTATAATCCATGGTTTTCATGCATTAGGTAGAAGAACAAGGTATATTAAAATTAATGTATTTAATTAATAATAAAGATCACATTATTTCAACACAATTATTCCCATATCCTACAATATTCAATCCTTAAAAAATAAAAAATAAAAGAGAAAAAGGCTTATGTTTCAATTGTGATATAAAATGGGAAAATTACATATATATTTTGGGAAGAATATATTATACATTAAAGGAAGAAATGAGTAAGAATAATATTATTGAGCATTAGGTGAAGAATAAGATGGACTAAAAGTGGAATCAAAATAATTATTAAAAACTATCTTAGGCTATGCACATTTGGGTATCGACACTCCACAAACCCTTAAGGTCATGGGATTCCTCAAGAAATAGAAGGTGATAGTTTTGATTTACTCAAGTAGTAAACATAATTTCATAAACAATAAGTTGGTGCACATATGAACTATTTTATTTACCTAGCTCCTAAAATTTAGGTCATGATTGATGATAGGGGCACAATGAATTATTCAAGGAAATTTCAAAGTATCAAACTATCGATGAGATACTATAAGATAGATTCACATATGTTTTCTATTCCCATGAGTGAGAATAATTTGTTTTAGTATTATAATGGATTAAAAACTTTGGCATAATAGACATGAACTTCTAAGATTTGTTCATGTAATTTAAATTTAAATGTAGGGAATTTGAATGATGGGGATTACAAGAAAAATCTCCATAATTATTTAGTTCTTATCAGATGCAAAATATTATCAAAAAATGGGTTGAAGCATTTGTCAAAATATTTTTTTCTTATAATTTTAACCAACAAATTAATCTACACATCTTGATCTAAAAAATATTATTGTTGACCACTCAAATATTTTTGTAGCAATGTTAAAAGGAATACCACTAAGAAAATAACATTATCATGTTATCCCACTAACTTTTAGGAGTCAACCATGAAACATATAACCATACAAGTACCCACATATCTACAAGATTAAAATTTAAAATATATTACATGATATATTGGAGTTGGGTATTATAAGACATAGCTAAAGTAAATATTTAACCCTAGTTGTCATGGTGTGTAATAAGAGTGATACTTGGGGGATGTACCTAGAATACAAAGAAATCAACAAGTTCCTCATCAAATATAAGTCCCTATCTAATTTATTGATGGTTTTTATATATTATTTACATGGTGTTATCTATTTTTAAAAAACTTTCAAAAATCATGAAGTCTATTTTGCTTTTTTGGTCATGGCTTTAGGTCACACAAATGCACCATATACATTTTAGAGTTTGATGAATAGTGTTTTTAGGTCTTTTTTGAGTAAATTTTTATTTTATTTTTTTATGAAATCCTCATATGCACAAGACCTTGGGATGAACATTTACATCATGTGAAACATGTACTATTAATTCTACAACAACATCAAATATATGAAAAAAAAATCACAATGTGATTTTGGAGTCCAAGAGGTGGATAACTTGGGATATATTGTTTATAATGAATTATTAAAAGTATAAAATTATAATATTAAGGATATGATATATTGTATAGTGCAAAAAACTCTCAGGAACCTATGAGTCTTTTTGGGGCTAATAGAATTACTATTGTATATTTATGAAAATTTATATCATAGTATCACCACTCAGATTTGTTTAATAATAACTAATTTAACTATAAAAAGTCCATTACCAAGGCCTTTGATAATATAATGGAGGAAATGTGCACCATTCCATTTTTATTTACCCTATTTTTTCAAAAACATTTGTTTTTAAATGTGATGTATCAGGATATGGCATGGGGATAGGAATCATGTAATAAGGAAGAATCATTGCTTTTTAGATTCATCAATTTAAGGGTAATAATACATAAATCTAATATATGATAAATATAATATGGATATTCTTTATGAATTCAAATAATGGAAACCTTTGGTGATAGGTAGACACTATAAATTAAAGTTTGATCATGATAGTCTAAAATATTTTTTGGAACAATGGTTGACATCTGAATAAACATAAAATGAGTGACTAAAATTATGGGATATGATTTTGACATAATTTATAATAAATTAAATTATAATGTTTTAGAAGATGCACTATCCAGGAGGGATGAATCCATAGATGGATTGATATGTGCAATTACCATTTTCTAGGAAGACTCATTAGAAGAGGCAATATATGAAAGAGAAAATGATAGTTATACACAGCTTGTGATTTAGAATGTCCAACAAGGTTCAAGTGTATCAAACAAATTTTAGTGAAATGGAATTCCTTATGGTATAAATATAGAATATTTATATGTAAGAAGTCTATCCTCAAGAATAATATCCTTATATAACTTTATGCATCTACAATTTGAGGGTACTCCCTATTTTTGAAAACATATCATACAATCAAGTAGGGTTTATTTTGGTAAGGACTCAGACAGGATATAAAAAAATGTGATTGAATGCATGGTGTGCCAATAGAAAAATAGTGAAACTATTAATACACCACATCCTAAATGGGATATTGGTTCGTACGTAACTAACATTACCTTCTAATTCTTTTATAGTCAAATTAAGACCTAGTAATATGGCATTATAACCAGTTTGATTAATTGAGTGTAACCAATTTCCAAATATTTTCATAAAATTTTGATTAATCTTAATTAGGAAAATTAAATAAAATTATGAGCTTAAGTAAGAATCTCATGGATGTTGTTGAATATTTATTCATTATAAATTGATTCTTATTATTTGCATCATTAAATGACATCATTTTTGGGGTGTTATCCATAAGCAATAAATGCAAAAAATATAAGGTTTATATCCTCCCATGCCTCTTTATGCCCCTTAATTTTAAATATTTATGATGGTATTTAGAACTTAATTATGTAACATTGGATTTATTCATGGCCACACATATTGATCTCGAGATGGATGATCATGGTTGATCCTAATCAATTTATAAAATCTATAAATAGGAGGGCTAAGACCACTTTGATTAAGCTTTATTTTTTTAAACTTATTATGCAAAATTCTCTCCATAAGTAATTTGTGAGTGGTTTTTATTATGCTTAATTTGAAATAAGATAGCTTCATTGATAAGAATAACACTGATTTCATATCATTAGCCCAGTTTCATTGGTGAATAAGAGATTATGGAGGATTTTTTCCTTACATCATTAATGAATATTTAAGCACCAAATCAAGGGGAAAATCATGCCTTGAGCAATATTTGTGTGATGGGATGCTCTTGGGAAGGTAATGTATATGTTCTTTCTTTCATTTTTTCTTAAATTTAATTTTCTCTTAATTTTCATTTTCAAACCCCATTTGAATAGGTTGGGTTAGATTATTATGTTCTTATACATTTTTATTAATTTTCTTGACTAATTCTCTATCTAACCATCTTTATAATCCTCTCTACATCTTGGCATGCCTGATGGGACAATGTAACCCATTCAAGAAAAGAAGACACCTGAGAAATATTAGAAGATATATAAAGTGTTTAAAAATCCTTAAAATCAAGTTTTTATCTTTATTTTCCCATATTCTTAACCTTTTTTTTTGACACATAGGTCACACAATGACCGACATCATTTCTGTGTAACTAGCACCAATCCTACCTAACTAGCATCAATTAGGTTGCAGGGAAAAAAGAGAGAAAAATCAGATTTTAGAGATTTATTCAAAATTTTAGGGTATCATTTTGAGTTTTTAAGTCTCTATCTAAATATATATTTCCTAATCCAAAGCTTTGTTAGATATTTTTTTTGAACTTAGGCTAACAAGTGTTTTTTTGTCAAAATTATTTTTTTTCTTAAGGGTTCATAGGTGACTATTATTGGTTATTTTCAATCAACATCAGTTTTTTTATGACCAACATCGGTATTGATTCAACCGACATCAGCCAATATTGATAGATATTAGTCTCTATGTGTAAAAAATAGAGAACCTGAGAGCTAGTTTTTAAAACTTGCTTGTTTCATTATCAATTGTTCTTTAAAGTAGGGGAAACTCTCTAACCTTTATAGGACCCACATGGAAAAGTGACAAAATTTAAGCATGATTTAAATATTGAACCTTCCCTTTGGTGTTTAAAATGAACTTAGATGGTTTGTTTAATTATTTTGTGAAGTTTTTCAAACTTTTTGCAAACTAAGGCCAAGGGGCTAAGAACTTCATTTAAAATTTCAATTTGGTGCTTAAAAATAACATTCACTTAAATTAAAATCTTTCAAAAGTGTGTTGTTTTATATAAGATCATCTATTTCTTGATTGTTCTTTGAAAAAAATGAAGAGTGCATGTATGCTCTCCCCCATCTCCGTTAGGGAACTTGGGTGACCAAAAGTGATTTTTCATTACAATTGTCCTTTGTTCAAGGTCTAAAATGAAACTTGTTTAGGCTCTCCACAGAGCTCATATGGTTTGGGTGATCTAAAAACAACCTCTAATGTCTTTTCATGTAGATCATTTATTTTATGTAATTTGTCTTATGGAGGGAAGTTCATAGCTTCTTCATGAGTTATTTATGGAATCTTTGACTTAGGATTTCATCTCCTATCATTGTTTCAAACCCACTCCATAGTGGGGTATGAAAATTGAGGGTGACATATTGGTATGTTTTCTTGATAAATTAAGCAAACTCCATTAGTGGTGATTCAGGTTGAAATGAATGATCAATCTAGACATTGAATTGCACCAAGTGATTGACAGATGTAGTGGTTTTTAAAATGGAAATACCTTTTCACAATAATCTGATTGATGTGGATCTAATTGACATGAAGCATCTCTATTGTAATCCATGCTTGGGACCATCTAGCTGATTCAAAATTTAAGTTTTAGTAAAACCCCACTTATCACAGACATATTATTGATGCAAGGTGAGTAACACAAATTTCCATGTCATCGTACAATGTCTTGGGAGAATGGGGGGTGTCAAAAACACTACCACTTCATGCACTTTTATTTTTGTATTAATACTTAAAATCCTCCCAAGAGCATGTATATAGATGGATTTCAACACTACAAAGCAACCTTATTAGTTTAGGGATTAGGATGATTTACTTAGTTATATCTTGGTATTTTCCTTTACTTATTTGGTCTTGATTTAATTATAAAACTTATTTGTGAAAAAAAAACATCATAACTAAACACATTTTCCAAAAAACTAAACCATTTTTGTCTTATTTTCCAAAAAACTAAACACATTTTTTCCTTTACTTTTTTTTGTCTTTTATCTAAATAGTGTAGTTATGATACCTATTTGAGTCTAAACCATTTTCAAAAAAACTTTAATTCCTTTATTGATAATTAAAATTCATAATTACACCTTTCTAAGTTATGAATCAATGTGTTAATTGGTTTTACCATTTACACTTGATTGGAGTTAACTTGGGTTCAATTTCCCATTTAGGTTGAAGGCCATTTATAGACGCATAATCATTTTATCATTGTGAACTTAGGTCATCTATCATGTTTCTTATGCTCTAAGTTATAAAACACATTTTATTCTATCTCCTATTACTATGTGGTGGTGTTGTGCTACATGTTTAGTATTAGTTTTATACTTAGAAATTCTTGCATGTTTTCACATCTTGAGTTTCTTAGTTTGCATTGTCACCTTCTTAATTTGAATGGATTTATTTGGATTTTATAGTAGAAAATCATCCAATTTGAAATATATTTTATGGTATTAACATATATCTCAACCTATTTTTGGTGTACTAATTTATACTTAGTTATTTGAGTTATCATACCCTCTTTTAATTTATATAATTTCAACCCTACCCAAGGTTTATTAAATTCATGAACTAATTATTCTACTTGTGTGGTACTATGCCACCCTCTATTTATTATAGTCTATTTTTTACCATGTTGCTTGTTTAGATAACATCAAAATACAACTTTTTAACATTTTCTAAAACTTTTCAAATGTAGAGAACAACCCTCTAGGCATGACTCAAAGATACACTCGTAGTGGGGTCTTTTATGGCCATATCTATGAGGGGGAACACTTTTATGAGGGTTAAGACAATTTTTTGGTCTTTGAAGAAATTATTAAAACTATAGGATTTGAGGAAGACTATCTTGAATATAAACCCAAAGAGGACAAGGATTAAGCCCTCCTAAGGTTGACTGAATTAAGCACAAGATTTCCATCAAACTTTCCTATGGAATAATTACATACCTTGGTTAGATAAGGAGAGAAACAATGAGAACAATCCCTCAGACACATTGAAAAATTGAACATACCTTATTATAGTAAAGGTAAATAAGTACTTATAGATTAAAAACCTAATGATCGATATCTTGTTATAAAGATCAAGAACATAAGTTTATGGTATGTAAACCAACTTATCATGGACTTGATAGATTCTTTAGTTTCCACTTCAATACACAATGATGCTTCCAAGGAAAAAGTGAATGTGCTTGAACCAATGTAAAACACTTTAGTTGAGAACATACCAATGATGTATCAATATGTCTCAATTGAAAAACCTATGTCCCAAGAGGTTTCACAACATGCTTTTCTAGACACAGAGCATATAATTTTCAATCATCAAGAACCTTTTGTTCCTTTACATAACCAAGGACCAAAACATTCAATAAACATTGAAGAAAATTTCAAAAAAAAATTGGCTAGTTCATCTTAACCAACATCTACTTTGGTAAATAGACCAAGGACTCCCAAAAATCAATAAAACACTTATAACTCAAGGCAAAATATTTTAGGGAAAGTTAATCAACCTAGAAATCAACTATTTAATTACTCGACTCAAGCAGTGAGAAAAAATAGATTCATGGATCATAGGGTGTATATCCTTATTCAATACATGAAATAGGGGCATATACAACCCCAACATAATTATATTCCACCCACCAATTCACCAAAAATGTTAGAGTGGAATTTGATGAAAGATATTGTGTCATGATTGGAAATAGGAAATAAAATCAAGAAGTACAAATTGATGAGATAGGTTCATATTCATTTGATTTGGGAATTATCCAAGTACCCTTTCTACCTCATTTTGAGGCACCTAAATTTTACCAATATAAATGAAAGGGTGACCATCATGAGCACATTCAAGCATTTTTTATGTTATACTAAGAGGTAGCTTATAGTAGCATTTATTTTCATAAAGTTTAGCAAGGCAAGCTCTAGATTGGATACTTAAGTTACCCAAGGGATCAGTTGTATATTAGAATGATCTATCTAAAAAATTCATCAATCATTTCTCATATAACCTTGAACATTAATTGATCATTATTGACTTGTGCAAAGCCAAATAATGATATGGAGAAAGCTTCACAATATATCTATAGTAATTGAGAGCATTAACTATTTGCTTTCAACATAATTTTCATGAAAAATAATTGGTAGACATATTTTCATAGAAGCTACACCCTAAGGTGGTGTACAGTCTATGAATTTCTTATGCAAACACATTTTAAGAAATTATTGACAAGGGTATACATATTCATAAGGTGATTATTAACAAAGGCCTTGTTAAGATCTGTATGTAGGGTCAAACACAAAATCAAACCCAATCATTAGTTCAAATAGTTTCATAAGATAAACCCAAGGGTTTCAAAAAGAACAAGAACATGGTATGGAGTGGATTAATTGAAACAAGACATAAAAATGGTATAGGCTTTGCCAGCTCCAAATGTGAAATTAGATTCACCTAATCCACAAAATAATTTGTAAAGAGTCCTTCCATGGAGGACATTCTATAATCAATTCAGAGTCTTTAGCAAATTAGGAGAACCTATTAAGGAAGTATTCCAAAATATCATAGCAACTAATTTGATTGTATGGCCTATACCAAGGCCATTCTCTATTGATCAACCCAAGCTAGATTGGTATTGGGAAAATGAATTTTACAAATTCCATCATGTTATTAGTCATAGTGCTTATCATTTCATCCAATTGTGACACCTTATTGAATATTTGATTGAAAGTGGAAATTTCAAAATCAAACTTGTTCCATAAGACACTAATCAAGGTATGGTAATCTATAAAGACCCATTTCCTTGACATAATCAATAGTATCCAAGGAATAATCAAAACCATGGATATAATCAAAGGTAGAATCTGAATCAAATTCAAAATCATGATCATAATAAAGATCATAATACCCACACTAATAACTTGGGTTACAAAAACATGCCTTACGTTATAACAACACTATGGGATGCTTTTTTGTGAACCACATTACCACTATTATTATTAAAACTTGTGAACCATCCTATACTCCTCATAGTACTAGAACCATTATTATAGGGTCAACACCCTCTCCCTATAGTAATGTTGTATTTAGTTCATGCAAATCTATTGCACCTCCATCTTCATGGGTTACTATTTCTAGACCTCATCCTTCCTTAATTATAATGGCTCTTCACTAAATCAAAATTAATCTAATGCAACTAGATGCCTATGAGTTACTCTTCAAGTTCATTTGCCTTCTCTTCTAATTATAATGACTCCTTTCCACCTCTATATTACACAATTACAACTAGACGCTCATGAGTTTCCCTTTATAGTCTTTTTCCCTGTTCTTTTACTAAACCCAATATGAACATTATGCCTTTGGATTCAAATCCAAACACTATATCAACCAAGTCTAAATTGTCTCATCCTAAAATTGAAAATTGTTATAGTCTATCAGACCAACTGAGGAAAACCCCTACATAGATTTATAATTTGGATCTCTTGTGTACATCTAAAATCCATAAAACTATTTTTAACAAACTTTTACAATAATCCACTATTCCCAATGATATTAATCATAAATATTTTCAAACACTTGTTAAACATTTTTATTCATTTAGACATCTTTAATTTGATCAAAACGAGATGTCCACCCTTGGTTTGAGCCATAATAACCCACTATATATTAAGGAAATCATTGAAAACCATAAGATCAAGTGGGTTCTTATAAATAATTGTCTGGGGATGAACATAGCATCCCTCAAACTGGTACATAGATTGGGCTATATTGCAAGACACATTTAGCTAGAGATGATCACCATAAAATATTATGACAATATCAAGAGGGAATCTTCTAGAACCATTTGTTTGCCAATCATTTTTGGGTCTATTTCCCATCACACATTATTATATATTATGGATATTGAGTTACCTTGTAACAAACTTCTTGTTCATCCTTGGATCTATGAAGCACATTCCATTATATCCACATTTCATCAGTGCCTTAATTTTTTCCATGATGGGATCGAGGTTACTATTCCTACCAATTTATAGCCTTATCAGTATTACAAACACCTTGAGGCTGACTTATTCAATTATAACTATTGTCCTAGTTCTAAATTCATTAAAAATAATAAGGAAATAGTTTCACATCCACCTAAATATAATTATATCAACCCTAGTGACCTTGCATACACTTTAGATGATCCATTTCTTAAAACTCTTACAAAATAGGTTATAGAAGATGTAGGCATTTCCACATATCATCTTAAGGATGTTTTTCATGTTGCTAAGTTGACAAAGTCTCCCAAAACATTTGATAAACCCAAACCTTCCAAGAGCCCTTATATACCTAACTTGATTTGGTAATAGAAGAAATAATAATGAAAACCACCCATAGTATTTATACCTACTACTTTGCCAAAATAGGATTGAGAGGATTTCATTGAAGGAGACTGGTTATATTCTAATGACATTGCTGATTATTTTTAGAATCCAAAATATCCTATCCCTAATCATATCATGGAATTTTTTAATTATATAGGAAAAGGCCTTGGTCCATGAGTGCAAGGAATCTTGGAACATTTATTAGCCAAAGTACCTAATTCAAATCATGGTCTCATATTTATACCACTTGGGGGTGACCTCATGACTTTTGATAGTGATTATTCTAAATTAACTAGTGATGAAAATATTGGTAGCAATATACATCCCATTATAGACTTTTTGATGAGATTATTGATGTGGATTTATTTTATTTAAATGTCATTATGACCCTAACAACTCATTATTCCCTATGCCTTTTCCATCTTGAACTCATTGATTGGGACCAAAAAAATTCATTCATGTGCCTTGATGAGTTTCAAAATGAAGAATCAATTGTAAAATATATGGGCCTAAGAGATGGATTGCCTACTGGTGATCATAGTCAAGGATTTAATTTTTCATTAGATCCTTTTACCTACTTTGGAGAGTAGGAAAACTTTCTTGGTCATGAACAAGATAAAACATCAAGATCTTCAAGTGAAAACCTCTGAGGTGCTCTTTGAGAAAACTTAAAGATAAAGACATGCCCTCAAGTGAAAATTTATTTTAGCTTCTCTTGGATGGTAAATTTTACTCATCCCAAAAAGATACTCAAGGTCCATCAAGTCCTAGATCCATAGCTAGTACTAACATTGAGTCAAAATAATAACAAGTTTTTGAACATCACACTTAAATTTCTTAAGATATTTTCTAGTTGGCCATTACCTGATTTGGTAGATTCAGATACATCACATTATCCTGAGCTTTATGAGGAACAACAAGAAACTATATCAAAATAAGTTGATCATGATCACACATTTCCTACTATTCTTAAAGATGGTTATACACTCCTTGTAGAAAACACTATTAAAGTGAACCTAGGAACATATGAGGATCACAAAATTGTTTACCTTGGATATTGCCTTACTAAAGTAGAAAGTGAACACATTATATCCATTTTGATGGACTTCATTGATATTTTTACATGGTTATATTAAAAAATACCAACCTTAGATCCTGACTTGGTTGTGTATTGCCTTATTATTCATCTAGATGTTAAAATAGTTAAACAAAAATTAATAAATATGCATTGATGCATCACTCTTTTAGTGAAATATAAACTAGAGAATTTATTGGGAGTAGGATTCATTAGACTACTAGATTATTCTGAATGGATATCAAACATAGTTACAGTCAATGAAAATCCATAGGGTATACATCTTTATACATATTTTAGAGATATCAACAAATCATTCCCTAAAGATGATTTTCCTTTACCCAAAATTGATATGATTATCAATTATACTATTGGGTATGATATGTTATCCCCTATGGATATGTTTTCTAGATACAATTAGATCAAGATGTCCCAAGAAGATCAAGACAAGACTGCATTCACCACTCTATGGAGAGAATTTTTTATCAAGTCATGCCATTTGTCTTGAATAATTTTAGAGCCATTTATCAACATTAGATGACTATCATCTTCCATGACATGATGAATGATATTTTAGAGTATTATATTGATGACATCTTATTAAAATCAATAACACATGCTGGTCATCTTAACATTCTATGAAAAATATTTGAGAGGACTCATGAATATATAGTTTGCCTAAATCCTAAGAAGTGTGTCTTTAGAATAACTTTAGGAAAATTGATAGGTTTCATTGTATCACAAAGAGGGATAAAATTCAACCCTACTAAGTTTAAGGATATTATTTAAATGCCTCCACCTTCAAATCTTAAATAGCTTTGAAGCCTATAAGGAAAGATCGAGTCTATATGCAGATTCATTTCACAAGTAGCAGATAAGTGCCACCCATTTACACATATCTTTAATAAAGGGGTAAAATTTAAATGGGTTTCATAATGTTAATTACAATTTATAAAGATCAATACATATTTGGATAATCTACCAGTTTTGAGACTCCCAACACCTAGACAACTACTACTTCTTTACATTTTAGCAATTGAGCATGGAGTGGGGGCACTTATGGTCCAACATGATGATCAAAATAAAGAACATGATGTTTATGATTTAAGATACACACTAGTGGTTTATGAAAATAATTATATGCCTATTTATAATGTGTTTTTAGTTGTGGTGTTCACTTTCTAAATGTTGTAGCATTATATGCTAAATAATAAAACCATTGTTATTGCTAAGATGGACACTCTCAAATTTTTTTATCTAAAGCAAATCTCATGGGACATATGGCCAAATGGATCATGCTATTAAGAAAGTTTGATATTGAGTATTAGAATTATAAATATATCAAGGGGTAGGTTATTGTTGATCAACTTGCATAGGCCCTTATTATAGACACTCAACCATTCAGGTTTGACTTTCTAGATGATTCTATTATGACAATGGAAAAAGTGTAGCATGAACCTAAATAATGGAAACTATATTTTGATGGTTTTTTCAATTATCATGGATATATATCCAACATATTTTTGATTACACCATAAGGGTATTTGATTCCCAAAGTATTTCACATCAATTTTCATTATACTAATAATATGGTTGAGTATGAAGCACTTCTTGCGGGGATGTGCCTTATAGTGGGATATATAATACTTAATGTTATATGGTGATTCCCAATTTATTATAAATGAAAACACTAATCAATATCAAACTCAAGATGATAAGAGTGCTCCCTACAAGTAAATTGTTGATAATCTCAAAGTTAATTTTAAAACTATATAGTTTGAATAGGTACCTCAAGCCAATAATAGATATGTTGATGCAATGGAAATGATTGAGTATATGATATATATTGATAGTAGTACTAAATAATATCATTTTTTATTGAAAAACTTCTACAACATACACATGTCTTACTAGATTGAGAAAGGATATGCACCATTATTGGTTCAAATCCCCCACCTTAACTACCTTGGTAAAAATATTTTTATAATTATTTCCATGATTACATTTTTCCACCTGACCTTTCCAATAATTGAGAAAAACTTTCCTTCATGCATAGTTCATTGTACCCTCCTTAGAAATAGTATTTATCATAAAGACTATGATAGAATGATACTTCCTTGTTTATATTATATAAAATACAATTTAGTACTTAAGTAGGTTCATGAAGGAATGTGTGAGTTACAAACCAATGCTATATTCTTAGCTAAACATCTCCTTAGAATATAATATTATTGGCCAAAAATAGAGAAAAATCTTGAAATTATGTGAGGAAGTGTGTTCCTTATCAACAATATTGAAAATTGATACATGTACCTTCCTTACCACTATAACTAATTACAACACCATGGTCATTTTCTACATGGGGCCTTGATCTCATTAGTAAAATAAACCCAACATCTTTTGATGGCCATAAGCATATTTTAACTACTACCAAATATTTTACTAAGTGGACTAATTCCATTCCTATCACTTAGGTCATCAAGAAGCAAATGTACAAATTAATTCATTACCATATCATCTGTTGATATGGCATCCCAACATGCATTATATCTGATAATGGAGGATCCTTGGTAAATAGAGATGTTAAAAACCTTTGTGAAAAATTCAAAATCAAGCAAAAGAAATCCACACCATATAACCCATAAGGTAATAGACAAGTTGAGGCATCAAACAAAACCATTATAGCCATTTCAAAGAAGATTACCAATGATGTTGGTCATAATTAGAACTTGAAAATTTTCCCTACCCTTTGGGTCTAATGAACTAGTCATTAAACCCCAACATGAGCACTCCCTACTCCCTTGTGAATGGCACAGAAGCTATTATCCTGATTGAGTTCAAGTTACCTGTTGACCAAATTTGACTTTAGGGTCAAAGATGGACCCCTATAGGTATAATAAATTAGTTTTTTTATATGTTTATGGGTCTAATATTTTTCATATAGGATGTTATAATCCATTTGATGTTATTTAATACTTTTTTAGCCTTATCCATGGTCTAATAAGTTTATTTATCATTTTGGGTCATTTAGTGGACTTATAAGAATCATAAATGTAATTAGAATGGTTCCAAAGGTGTTCAGGTGTCCTATTTTCCTTTTAAATATATAATAGGTCAGATTACCTATCATAAATGTTAGTTAAATCATAATATTGTAGGTTATCTAACTGAAGAGTAGGTAAACAACTAAAAAAGGGGAGTTTATCACTTGTATGGAACATAAGGGAGGTAAATACCTTAGATAAGGTCATAAAATGTCTCTTAATATTCCTTAGGTTCATTTACATTCTTTAATACTTTGTAATTTCCATTTTTAATCTAAAACCATTCTTCTCCTTCTTTGCATTTCTAGACACACAAAAGTAACCAACAAGTTTGTGCTTAATAGAGACAGTTGAAGAGATTTTAGGTAAAATAAATTTGGGAAGTGGTATTACACTAAGATACCTTAATTTTAGTAAAAATATTACAAGGATTTGTCAACCATGTATTATGAACACTCTCTAACAATTTGACTATGTTTTTATGCTCTCTATTTCCTGCACCCTATATGTTTTGTTCCATTTTGGATAAGTCCATACAAACAAATTGGTGATGTTGACTCTATAAGATTTTGTCTATCTTATCATATTATATCCATGTTTATTTTCATGTTTCATGGTTTTTTTATGAGAAATTTATCTCATGTTGTAGGAAGGTATCACCATTATGTAGCTTTAGTCAATTTCTTCCTTGTAGAATGTTGGTTTTCTATAGAGGTCTCATGTGAATATAAAATGGTGTTAAAAAAGTATTAATGCCATAAAATCACCTCTACCCATGTTTATTTCATCACATCATTCCTTGGGAAACTTTCAATCTTGTCAATTCTTCATAGTTAACTCTTTACTCAATCCCACTTGCAGTCACATGTATAGAACTTGTTTAGCTTGTTCATGAAATGATAATGAGAGTGTATCAGCTTGTTAAAGTTATTAAGGGTTGAGTATTTTTAATTTTTATGTTTTGGGAAGTTCAAGTTTGTTTAAAATCTCATTTGCCACACTAACTAGTCATTAGACACCCTTTCTTGCTATGTTCTAGATGTTTGCTAGAGGTTTTCACATTGGAATAGTGTTATGGAGCTTGTATTAATACCTCCTTAATAATAGTAATGAATTTAAAGTATTTTCATTGAGTTTGAGTTTTTATTTATACCATTCATCCACCCTTGTTTCTCCATTCCATGTTTACTACCTCCATACAACAAATGCATACCTATAGGAGACTTTTGATGACATCATGTTGAGAGATGGAAAGCTTGATATGTGTTTCAATATCTTATGGCTGATAATAGTTCATTAGGATTCTTTTTGAGGGAATAGACGTGCTTAAAAACATATCTATCTTTCATACTACCCAAAATTACATTCTTAATGCTTGTTTATGCTAATGCCCACCTATAGGTGGTACCTCAAAGCCATGAAGGCACTTGTACAAAAGGTTGGAATGTGATAAAACCCTCTTTTGGTTTCTATAATGAGTGTTGATCATAATATACCTATATGAGATGTAAAAATAATAAAATAAGTATTAAATCATGTTGGAAGGAACAAATATTGAGGTTAAGGAAACTTTCCTAAAAAGGTGAAAATAGAGGTCTAGGGTTGTTTGGTGGATATCTTATAGCAAGGTTGGAAAGATTTTTGAAACATATAAATAGGTAAATATGATATCTTCTAGCATGGATAGAAGTTTTTAAAATAATGGAGGTTATAAATTGAGTATAAAATAGAAGTTGAATGCCTCAAATATGCCTCTAAAAGCACTAAAATCATGCATTCATATTGACAAGATTTGAAGTTTGAATGAAAATAGACATCCTAGGAGTAAAAAAAAAATTATCCCATGGATAGAATGGTTAAATTTATTGAATAATGTGTAAATATGTATGAGGATCATTATTATGATGTTGGAGTAAGGTTTTTCAAGTTTAATGGACACCTACATGTGTCCTCTCACAAGAAAATGTGCACCTATAGTATAATAGATAAACAATGACCCAAGCAAGGTGTTTTGATGGTGTTTTAGCCCATACAAGGTGATAATAGGTATGATTATAAAAATTTTAACCTCAATTAATTCAAATAAATCCTTTAAATAATATTACCAAGCTCAATTAAAGCTAATATACACCTATAGGAATAAAAAAGGGTAAGGTATCATAGTTATGAAAAGGGACTTAGTTTAGTGAGATCAAAGTGTAGGTAAAGGTTAAGGGAGATTTTAAATGATGAAATGATCCTATTAACACCTCCATAAAGATCATTATGACCTCCATGAACTCTTAGTAATGTGAAACAAGCTCACTTTGACCTCTTAAGGCCTTGTATGCACCTACAACTGAGTGCACAAACTTGGTGAAGGTAATAAGTGAATATGCTTAGGAAGAAGGAAATGGTTTGAAAATAAATTGAGAATGATACATAATAGGTCAATAACGTATTTCACACATTTTATGACTCCTTTCAAGTTGAACACCTACTCCTCGTACTATCCCAAAGGTAGAAGTCCGTACAGTTGCATTAGGAAACCCATGTTTATCAATGGGTAAGAATGAGAAATATAAGGGAGAAGAGATTTTTTTTAATGAATTTAAAGCTTATTTATCATGAATTTTAGTTATCATTGAGAGGTAATTCTTAGGTGGAAGTAAAAAATGCAATAAAATAGCTCTTTTAGAGGCCTTTTTGTGTAAATTAGGTTGTTTAGGTTCCTAAATAGATGAATCTATCTTATCCATTTGATAAAAAGTTTCATCAAGACATTATACACTCCTAAAATATTAATTTTTCCTTATGGAAGAGGGATATATCTCACTATTTTATCTCAAAGGTGAGTTAGTCAAGAAAATCAGGGTTTTGGTAAAACAAGCAAATGAAGCCAAGGAGGGTGAAAAACTTGATATAAAGATTTGGGAGCCTTAAGAGGAATATTGTGAGGTATATAGGTTATAATAAATAATAAACAAATCTTATAACTCTTAAAATGGTCAAATTAGTCCTAGTTGGTAAATGAGAGGAAGAAATGAAAATGAGTATTTGGAGGGTTGCAATATGATGTCAGAATCTGAATGAAATCCAATAAAAAATTATATACCTTATTAAAATGTATGAAACTAATCATATCAGTCCAAACCTACAAAGGTTATTGTCAGGCCTATTAGGCATGCTCATGAATAAATACCAAATGTGAGACCAATATCACTTTCAACTCTAGGAATGGATTTTAATGGACTAAAAAATATTTATGAGGTCATAATAGAGATATTAAATATATTTTTTTTGTTAGACAAATCACAAGAATTCATTTTTGGGCTTAAGAACCATATTATGGCTTGTGCAAATGGATAAACAAGCTAGATAGGCTAGTTTTTAATGCTCACATCTTTCATGAGAATATGCATGGATGACAAAGGAGTTTGGAGAGGCTATTAGGGGTCCTTTAAATCATGTTTGTATAAATTTTTTTAAACTCCAATTTTAGGGCTTTATGAACAAAGCTTAAGAGTTGAAACTACCTAAAACCCTTGTAAGCCCTTAGTCAAAACCCAATGGATGAAAATAAGTTTGAAATTTGCTCAAATGTAATAGGTTTCCTATAATGATGATTGTAGGTTGTAGAAGACTCAATCAGTATCCCTACTATCAATATTAGTTGTACAAAATTTGTATGGACAAGTTACAAAATGGGTTCTTTTGACTATTTTATGCATTATAAAGGTTCTAAGAACATTCAAAAAATGTAATAAATTTTGGGAGGAAGATAAAGACTTGTAATAACTTAATTAATGGTAATTTAATGACTCAAACAACTCTTAAGTATTAAAATAATGGCTCTCATCTCAACTTGTCAAAATTGGCATAGTGAGCATAATGGTGAGAAATGTGAAAACTTCAAATGGATGTCCTTTTAAGGTGTGCCTAATTCCTTTAAATCCATTAAGGGCCTTTAAAAATTTCACCCACTCCCTTTTAGTAATTTTCATCAAAAACTAATTCTTTTTTGAATCTAAGCATGCAAGGTGTATGGAATATGAGTTTTTTTAGACTGTAGATGATGATGTCTCATTTCTAGAAGTTTATAGATGACAAAGACTACAATAAATGAAAGGAGAGGCATGTATATAATCCTTACCTCTCATTCCAATACTCATACCTATCCCTAGTCAATATTGGGATGTTTAAATAGGTGTGGATGATGAAGGTAGTTTTCTAAGCTAACACAAGGAGTTTTATGCTATTTTTCATGAGTTTCATGATTTGTATGGAAAATTTTACTTCCTAACATTTCATTTTTCATTTAAAATATAACTCTCATGCATATTTACCCTCTTTTCTCAGCTTGATAAGTGTCCAAGTGATATTTTGACTTCCCTTGTCTTGCCCTTCTCCTAAATGCTATAAGTAGTGACTCTTTTAGCTCTTTTGGGCAGCCTCCATTGGTTAATGGTGAAACCCTAGACAATTTTGTATTTTAATGACTCTTTAAGCAATAAAAATTTGAATTTTCCTACTTAAATGTTGTACAATTGAGTTTTTTTACAATCTTTTTGGTCTTATCTAGTAGAAAATGATATTTTCTAGCATGTTATCCTTGATTGTTCACCAAGTGTGTAGAAGAGTAATTATTATAGGTATTTTTTAGTGTTCTATTTTAGTATAAAATTATTTTATAAGTGGTTTATGATTTAATTCTCCAAATTATCATTCATCATCCCTCATAATCATCAATATACCTCTTGAACCTAGCATATGAAACATTGATGTAACAATCTATCTTGAGTTGTGAGTTTTTTGTGAAAGAATATTTGATTGTATCTAAGTAGTATAAGTTTAGTCAATAGGAAGAAATTAAATATTGTTTCATCACCTTTTAGATTTATATGTTTGTCTTCTCAACCCTTTTCATGCAAATTTGATAAGTGAAAGAGTGATTCAAAGAATGCATCAAGGAAACTAACCCTTCTAGAGATTCTTCTCACTAAATTGATTATCCAAAATAAGTGAGATGTTTCCATTATGCCACTTGGATGAGGAAATTAGAGGCATACCCTCAAGGGTGAAAATACAAGTGTTAATAGTTTTGAGCATGAACGGTGGGACTCTAATTCCTAGAAGATTGTCCAAGACTGGCGATGGTCTTGGCATTTTTGCAATCACAAGAACATTTACATTCAGTGCCTAGAAACTCCACTAAGTTTTCAAATATTTGGTTATTAATCAGTCATTAATTTCCATACCAAAGGTGGCCACTAGGTTTACTACTAAAAGTATATCTTTTGAGTTTATTTAATTGCCTTTGTATTCTATCAAAAGATTTATATTTGTGGATACTCATCCTTATTCGAGGGAGTTGGTGTTTAAAAAGTCTAATTTTCTAATTAATTCAACCCCTAATACATATAGTCTACATTATAATATGGAAATAAACCTTACTTTTGTATCCTTCATTAGATCATCTCCTTTGAATCTTGCTTAATATGATCAAATTATTGGAGCATCCCTTAAGAGTGTTCCATATTTTAGTGGATAAGGTCCTACTACTCCCATTGAACACATTATAAACATGGAATTTTTTTTAAAATTCCATAATATTACTCAATATAATGTAGCCATCAGGTTATTAGCATTGTCTTTCAAAGGGAAATATTTAGATTAGTATGGAACTCTACCAAAAAATCCCATTACGTCATGGGATGAACTAGGTAATCTATTGTCTAAGAGGTTTGAAAATAAGAGTGATAATTTTTAACTAGATAATAAATTGACTAATATCAATAGGGTTCCTCAAGATTTCATGAATGATTTTAACTCTAGATTTCAAAATACATGGGATAGGATCCTAGCCTTCGTGAGACCTACTCCAAGTTATGCCTTCTTATACTACATAAAAGCATTGAATAGTGATGTAGCCATGATGATCCAATACATGGGTGGGAATACATTACCTAGTTATTAATCATGATAATTATTTTTTTAAAGTAAGCAATATTATTCTTAGACCACCAATGCCATTGTTCCTTGATTTGCAGCCTCCTAGTCAAGTTGTATTACCTACCTTGGCTCTTTTGCCTAATAGCCAAGAGAAGTTTTCCATTATCCATACCAATGAGATTAATGAAGTAAATATTTTGATCCAAAGTGGTAATAATGAATTTTTTACTCTCAAAATACAAAAATCTCAAAATTATAGGCCTTTTCAATCCTATAATCAGTTTGGACAAGCAAGTAGGCCTCCTTTTCAAGGTAATGCTCAAGGATAAGGTCAAATAACTCAAGATAGACCTTACAAAAGTTTCAATCCCAATTCCCATCATCTTATAAATCTATTTTTCCCACTCAAAACATCTTTCTTTAAGAACAACCATGTTATCCTTCATATGACCAAAATCAAGGTCAAGTTGCATATGCCAATGAAATACCTAGTCAAGCCATGACAATGAAAGGTAGTCAAGCACCTCAAGTTTCCACTTTTGAGATTCCAATGCAAAATTAAATGGAAAATGGAAAAAAACATTTTGATTTTACTCTTATGAATCACTTAGAGGGGGAATTTTGTGTCATGAATCATTTGGGAAGCTCAAACAATGTGAATGTTAGTGTGTCTTCTAACACTAGATCTAAGAAAATGGATGTTGAAGAGACACAAGGGGAAAATCAAGGACCTATTTTCACTCTTAAATAACCTCATATAGTATATGGGTATAACTCATCTCCTAAGGTACAATAAAATTAGAAGTTTTAGATTGCAAGGCTAGCTCCTATGCATCTATCTTCACATGCTACACCATCAGGTACTACTGCTTCCAAAGAGCAATCCAAGATGAACAATCCTTCTATAAATTTTGTGGATAAAATGAAGAATTTAAACATGAAAATTTAATTTTGGTATTAATTGAAAATACCAAGAAAAAAGGATATGTTCCAAAAATAATTTCTTGGATTAGGTAAACAAGTTGGATCAATTAGGACTGAAACTATTGTTTTGGTGAATGGAACTCAACACATTGATGGATAAGTGAAGAAAAATGACAATATTCCTAATTTTTATTTATCCTTTATCATTTGTGATTCCTTATTTCACAATTTTATCATAGATACTAGTGGTATTAATTTAGTTATGCCCAAGTTAATAGCAGATAAACTAGGCCTCAAATATGAACCAATGGCTAAAGGAGTTCTAAAATTGGATGGATCACCATAAAAACCTTAGGAGTAGTTAGGTATTTGAATTTTATTTTTCATGATTTTAATACTTTATCCATCCCTCATGATGTAGTTGTTGTAGATTTACCCCTATAATTTGCTCTTTGTTTGTCAAGAGAGTACATCCATGATAGGTGGATATTTGGTAGATAATTGATCATCTATGGTTTTTAGGACAAAGTATGGTACCAAGGTAAATATTTAATCAAATTTTATTCATCATAATAATTTAGATCCCTAGATACCTAAAGTTTCAAATTTCAATTATGTTATTCTTGATGAGGAAGAACTTCACATGGATAAATCTCCAACTTCTATTGAAGGAGTTTTAGATTTATATCTAGATGAATGGGGAGATGAAATCTATGAGCATGCTCCTTAAAAATTCATAGAGTAAGCTAGTCTTGTAGTGTATTTCCTTCATGAGGAAGGTTATTTCACACCAAATTTGATGAATCCAAATGAAACTTTAGATGGTTTATGGAAGCCATTCTTTGATGGATCTAGGAGCAAGGTTGGATCAGGTGGTGGAGCAATGTTGGTTTCTCCATCCAAGGAAAGGTATTACTCTACTTTCATATTTAAATTTAATTTTACTTGTAATGCGGTAGAATATTAGGCCCTCATTCATGGCCTTGAGTGGGCTAGAAAGAGAGGTGTGAAAGAGTTACAAGTTTATGGTGATAGTGAGTTGGTTGGTAATCAAGTAAGAGACCAAAATATGACTAAGAAATCCTTTCTTAAGTTATATAATAAATGAGTGTGAGATCTTGTGTAATATTTCTAAGGTTTCAACATTCAATCTATATCAAGAGAAGATAACGAACATGCAAATAAGATGGCAGCAATTGGAGCTCAGTTTGATCTTCCAAGAGGAATAAGAGAAGACAAGAACTAGCCCCATCTCAAAGTGATTATAAGGCCCTCTATACCTAATAATGTCACTAATTTGAAAGTGTTTGATAGTGAAAAACAAATAGCTCTTTTTATACAAGAGGAGGCTGAGTTTTTCTTAAAGAATCAATCCAAACTATAATATTAATATGGAGGGAATATTTTACAATTGAAGACACAAGATCCCTAAGTGCTTAGTCACACTTGAGAGTATCTTCAATGATGACGATCATTTAAATAAGGAAAAGGTAATCATGTCTAATAATAAATAAAACTTTGATAGAGTATAAATCTTAAAGGATAAGTTGCTTTCTCTTGGGAAGGTATGTACTAGAGAAGAAAGATATGCTTTCATTGAGTTATGCAAGGAATTTTCTAATGTCTTTGTATGGGAATATGGTGATTTAAAAGGATTTGATAAAAACTTATCTCAACATAACTTAGAGATAAATGAGAATGCTAAGCCTATCAAGTAAATTCAAAGGCAAATCAATCTTAAGATTGAGCCTCTCATGAGAAAGTAGCCTACAAAATTGATTAAGTCTAAGATCGTTTTTCCTATTAAGCATTCATCTTGGTTGGAAAAATTACTCTTGGTGAGGAAGAAGAATGGGGAGATCAGGTTACGTGTTGACTTTAGATATTTTAATAAAATTTCTTTAAAGAACCATTATCATCTTCTTTTCATGGATTAGATTTTGCAATTTGTGGTAGGTAGTGAAGGGTTCTCACTCTTTGATGGATACTCAGGGTATAATTAAATTTTGGTAAATAAAATTGACCAATATAAGACATCCTTTACTAAAAAATGGGGCACATATGCTTATAGTAAATTCCTTTTGGTTTGTCTAATGTTAGAGTAACATTTCTACGTGTAATGGATATGGCTTTTCAAAGTCCAATAAATGATATAGTGTTGGTGTATCTTGATGATATCACATTTTTCTCTAAGGATACAAAGGACCCTTTGAATCACCTTAGGTAGATTTTTGAGAGATGTAGAGAGTTTTTCATCTCTCTTAACCCAAATAAGTGTGTGTTTACTTCCCATGAAGCCAAAATTTAAGGACACAATTTCTCAAAGAAAGGCTAATCCATATATCTTAAAAAGGCGAGTGTAATCTTGGCATTGGATTTTCCAAAACATAAGAAATATTTGAAAAGTTTATTTTCAAAAAATTAGTTTTTTAAGGATATTTATTCTTGATTTTAATATTTTATTCAAGCCTCTAACCTCTATGATAAGGAAAGATGAAGTGTTTACTTGGACAAGAAGAATGAAGAAGGGTTTTGAAGAGATTAATAAAGCTATTGATCAAGACCCAACTCTTGTAAGTCCTAGTTTCTCAAAGGATTTAAACTTGTATACATTTGGAAATAAATAATTAATATATGATAAAATAACTCAATCAAATGAAGATAACCTATAGCAGCCTATTGCCTTCTTTAGTCAGGGATTGAAAGGTTACGAGGTAAGATACACTTATGTAGAGAAGTGAGTAATTTCAATTATTATAAGTCTAAAGAATTTTAGGAAAATATTGTCTAACAACAAGATTAATATATTGGTACCTCATCATAGTTTCAAACATTTCCTTTTTAGTAGATATTTGAATGAAAAAAGGGTAGGTGGGATTATAAAAGTGATGGAGTATGATGTAGAAATCAAGACAACCAAGCTAGTGAAAGGGAAGGTATTATGTTATCACCTCGCTTTAGAATTGAAGTAAAAAAAATTTGTTTTAGCCTTTCATGATGATCCTATGATAGATGCATCTTTATGAATGAGGATTTTGACACAATAAATGATACATTTTCTTTAAACTGGTGAGTGTCCACAAGGTCTAGATAGAGCCAAAAGAAGGTACTTTAGATTACAATCTATTATTTATGTACTTGTTGATGTAGTGTTTCTTAAGAAATATTTTTAAGGTATACTATTGTGATGTGTTAAATCATATCAGGTTGAGAAGATATTTCTTGAGTTTCATGATGGACCAGTTGGTGGTCACTTTTCTCCAAGAACCACAACTACTAAGATTATAAGGGTTGGATATTTTTGTCCTAGTTTGTGTAAGGATAGTAGTTCTTGGATAAGGAAATGTTAGGAATGTGCCCTCTTTTATGGAAAACAAAAGCTTGCATCCCTTCCTCTTCATCCAATACAAGTAGATCAACCTTTTATGTAATTGGGTCTAGATTTCATAGGCTTGATCAACCCACCTTATAGTGATGGTCACAAGTGGGTGTTGAATTTTATATATTACATTAAAATATGGGTAGACATTTTATCTCTCAAGGAAGAAAATGAAATTTTAGTTTTAAACTTCTATGAAGGCATAGTGACAAGGTTTAAGGTTCCTTCAACAATAATTTTAGATAATGCTTTGACTTTCCTTAGAATGAAGACAAGTGATTAGGCTTTGAAAAATGGTATTTATCATAGTAATTCCTCCAAGTATTATCCAAAAGGGAATAGACTAGGTGTTTCTACTAATAAGAGTCTAATCAGAAATATCAAGAAGATAATGGAGGAAAACCAAAGAACTTGGCATTCCAAGTTAAAAATAGCTCTTTGGGATGATAAAATCACCCCAAAAGAGCCATTGGAAAATCACCATATACAATTGTTTATGGGAGAGAAGTTAGACTACCTATTTCACTTGAGTTATGAGCCTTAGATCTCACTTACTAGCTGGAGTTGATGGAAAATGAAATCATGTAGGCTAGGTTGTGTGAGTTGATAGAGCTTGAAGAAATAAGAGATCAAGCTATGCAAACTATGAGAGCTCATCAAGATCAAACAAAGAGATAATTTGATAATAAATCCATGCCAAGAAGCTTCTAAGAGGGGGACATTGTTCTAAAGTGGGATGAAGATAGGGACAAGCTTTAAAAACACACAAAGTTTGATGCTTTGTGGAGTGGCCCTTATGTTATCACTCAATGCAAGCAACACAATGATTTCAAAATCTCAAAGTTTAATGGAGAGGAGATTCATATCCAATTTAATGGGATCTATCTCAAACATTTGTATTAAGGTTCTCCTCTCTCATTGTATATAGCTACTATTTTTCTTATTTTCCCTAAGTGCTTATGCACATGTGTGAGTCTTGTTGGTATCTTGCTTTATTTTGTGTTTTCTTGTTGTGTGGTGGTTTTTTTTAATGTGATTTAGGAAATTCATTTCTAGTTGTCTTCAGGAATTCATTGATTCCTTTGTCCCATCAACTGATAAAGCTACTGGTCTTTAGTATAACAGGAATACCACCCCTATGATTCACCATGTTATTGACCAAATTTAACTTCAAGGTCCAATTTGGACCCCTATAGGTAAAAAACCTAGTTTTTTTAGATTTTTAGGGGTATAATAGTTTGTCATAGGGTCTATTATAATACATTTGATGTTATTTAATGCCTTTTTAGCCTTAGTCATGGTATAATAAGTTTATTTATAATGTTGGGTCATTTAGTGGGATTTTAGGGGTCATAAATGGAATTAGGATGATTCATAATGTGTCTAGGTCTCATATCTTACTTTAAAAGGTCTAATAGGTTAGATCCCTTGTTAGAAATTTTAGTTTAATCTTGTAGGTTATCTAACTGAAGATTAGGTAATCAACTGAAAAAGGTTAGTTTGGCACTTATATAACCCATGAGGGAGGGTGACACATCTGATAAGGTTATGTAACATATCTTAATCTTCTTCAAGTTAATTTACATTATTTAAATTCTTTTTAAGTTCCATTTTTAATCTAAAACCATTATGTTCTTTCTTTGCCTTTCTCGACACATAAAAGTGACCAATAGGTTTGTGCTTAGTATAGACAACTAAAGAGGTTTTAGGTCAAATTATTTTGGTAGGTAATATTAAACTTAGAGACCTTAATTTCCATAATAATATTGAAAGGATTGGTTAACCATTATTTATGAGCTAACTCCAACAAATTAACTATGTTTTTCTTCTCACTATTTCCTACACCCTATAGATTTTGATCCATTGTAGATAATTCCATACAAATAAATTAGTGATTTTGAATTAAAATTATTTTGGATATATTCTCAAATTATATCTATGTTTAGGTTCATGTTTCATGGTTTTTCGATGAACAATTTGTCTCATGTTGTAGGAAGGTGTCACCATTACGTAGCTTTAGTCAATTTCTTCCTTATTATAGAATGTTGGTATTATATAGAGGTCTCATGTGAATATTAAATGGTTTTCAACAAGTCTAATTTTCATATAATCACCTCTTCCCATTTTTATTTCATCACATCATGCCTTGGGCAACTTACAATCTTGTCAATTCTTCATAGTCAAATCTTCACGCAATCCCACTTGCAATCATATGTATAGAACTTGTTTAGTTTGTTCATGAAATGGTAATGAGTATGTACCAAATTGTTAAAGTCACTATGGTCTGAGTAGTTTTCACTTGTATGTTTAGGGAAGCATAAGTTTGTTTACAAGCTCAATCACCACACCAACTAGCCATTAGACACCCATGCCTGCTCCGTTCTAGATGTTTCCTAGAGGTTTTCATGTTAGAATAGTGTTTTTTATCTTGTCTTAAGACCTCATTGATAAAAATAATGAATTTTAAGAATAAAAATAGAGTTTTATTTTTTCTCGAGACCATTCATCCACCCTTTTTTCTCCATTCCATGTTTACTACCTCCATACAACAGATGCACACCTACAAGAGTCTTTTGATGAGGACATGCTAAGAGGTGGAAAGCTTGATATGTGTTTCAATATATTAAGATTTATAAGGGTGAATTAGGATTATTTGTGAGGTCATATAGGTGTTAAAAAACCTATCTATCTTGCATACTACCCAAAATTTCATGCTTATTACTTGTGTATGCTAATTCCCACCTATAGGTGGTACCTCAAAGCCATGAAGGCACTTGTACGAAAGGTTGAAATGTGATAAGACCATATTTTGATTTATATCATGATATTTGATCATAAAAAACCTATATGAGATGTCAAAATAATAAAAGGTGTAAATCATGTTGGAAGGAACAAAGACTGAGCTCAATGAAACTTTCCTAAAATAGTGAAAACAAAGATCCAAGGGTGTTTTGTGGATATCTTACAACCAGGTTGTAAAGAATTTTGAAACATATAAATAGGTAAATATTATATATTATATCATGGAGAGGACTATGCCAAAAATAGAGGTTATAAAGTGAGTAGAAGATATAATTTGAAGGCCTCAAAGATGCCTCTAAAAGCACTAAAATCCTGCATTCATATCTACAAGATTTGAAGTTTGAATGACAATTGACATCCTAGGAGAAAACAAAGAATTCTCATAGATATAATGTTTTAATAGATTTAATAGTGTGAAAATAGGTATGAGTATCATTATTATGATTTTGGAGCATGGTGTTTCAAGTTTTATGGACACCTATGACTATCCCCTCATAGGAAAATGTGCACCTATAGTATAATAGGTAGATAATGACCCAAGAAAGGTGTTTTAATGGTGTTTTATCTAAAAAAAGGTGATAATAGGTATTATTATATACTTTTTGACCTAAAATTATTAAAATAAGGCCTTTAAACACCATGACCAATCTTAATTAAAGCAAATACACACCTACAAGAATAAAAAAGGGTAAGGTATCAGAGTTATGAGAAAGGAGTCAATTTGGTGAGATCAAATTTTAGGTAAAGGTTAAGGGAGAGTTTTAATTATTAAATTAGCCTATTAAAACCTCAATAAATATCATTGTGACCTCAATTAACTCTTTTAAATGTTAATCAAGATTACCTTGACCTATAAAGGCCTTATATGCACCTACAACTAAGTGTGTAGTCTTGGTGAAGGTAAAAAGTGAATATGCTTAGGAAGATGGAGAGGGTTTGAAAAAAACTTGATCATGAATCATGATATGTAAATAATTTGTTTTAAAATATTACAATACTCATTTAAATTTGAACACCTACTCCTCTTACTAGCCCAAAGGTAGCAGTCCATATAGTTGCACTAGGAAACCCATGTTGATCAATGAGTAAGAATGAGGAATCTAAGGGAGAAGACAAATTTTTGATGAATTAAAATATTATTTAACATTAATTTGAGGTTTATAAAAAAATTAATAAACCTAAACATTTTTTATTTATCATTGAGAGGTCATTCTTAGGTGGAAGTAAAAAATGCAAGAAAATGATCCTTTTCGAGGCCTTTTTTGTGTAAATTGAGTTGGTTAGGTGCCTAAATGGATGAATATATATTATAAATTAGGTTAAATGTTTAATAATTACCTTATAAAACTCATAAAATATTTATTTTTCCTTTTTGAAGAGGGATAATCCTCACTATTTTATCTCATAGGTCATCCGGTCAAGAAAATAAGGGTTTTGGTAAAACAAGCAAATGAAGCCAAGGAGGGTGAGAAACTTGATAGAAATATTTTGGAACCTCAAGAAGAATATTTTGAGGTATATAAATGGTAAATATGTTCTAATAAATACTAAAAAAATCTTATACCTCTCAAAATGGTCAAAACACTTGTGCATACAGTCCAACTAGACAAGCTCCAATTAGGCCTAGTCGGTAAATGAGAGGAAGATATGAAAAGGAGTTTTTGGATGGTTGTAAGATGATTTTGGAATTTGAATTAAATAAAATAAAAAATTATATACCTTATTATAATGGATTAAACTAATAATATTAGTCCAAACCTACAAAGGTTATAGTCAGGCCTAAAGTCCAAATGTGAGACCAATGTCACTTTTAGCTCTAGGAATGGATTTCAATGGATTAAAATATGTTTATGAGGTAATAAAATGGATATTAAAGCTATTTTTTTGGTATGAAAATCATAATAAATTCATTTTTGGCTTAATAACCATATTATAGTTTGTGCAAATGGAGAAACAAGCTTAATAGACTAGTTTTGAATGCTCACATCTTTCATGAGACTGTGTATGGATGCCAAAGGAGTTTTGAGATTTTAGTAGTGGTAATTTAAATAATGTTTTTATAATTTGGTGGAAATTCAAACTTAAGGGATTTATGAACAAAGCTTAAGAGTGTAAATTTCCTAAAACCCTTGTAAACCCTTAGTCAAAACCTAATGGAGGAAATAAAGTTTGAAAGCTACTCAAATGGAATATTTTTCCCAAAATGATGATTGGAGGTTGTATAAGACTCATTTAGGCTCCCTACCATCAATATTAGTTGTATGTAATCTATAAATATAGGGTACATAATGGGTTATTTTGACTATTTTATGTATTATGTAGGTTCTAGGAACATTCAAGAGATGAAATCAAGTTTGGAAGGAAGATATAAAATTGTAATATCTCTATATGGTCATTGCATGCCTTGAAAAAACTCCTACGTTTTTAAACAATGGCTCTCATCTTAGCTAGTCAAAATTTGCATAGTGAACATAATGGTTAAAAGTGTGAAAAATTCAAATGGATTCCCTTTTAAGGTGTTCCTAATGCCTCTAAGGCCATGGAGGGTCTTTAAAAGTGTCACCCACTCCATTTTATAAATTTTTATAGAAAATTAATGCTTTTTGGAAGCCAAGTGTGCAGGGTGTGTGGAAGGGAAGTTTTATTATATTATAGATGATGATGGCTCATCTCTAAAAGTTTCTAGATGACCAAGAATATAACCAATGCATGGAGAGGAATGTATAAGAGCCTTAGCTCTCATTCTAATCATCAAAGCTATCCTTAGTTATTTTTGGGATGTTCAAATAGGTGTAGATGATAAAGTCAATTTTTAGAGCCAACACAAAGAGTTTCATGCCATTTTTAAGATTTTCATGACTTATATAGACACTTGTACTTGCTAAAATTTCATGGTTCATTTTGAATATCATTATAATTCATATTTAAGCTCTTTTCTCAGCTTGACAAGTGTCTAAGTGACCTTTTTAACTTCTTTTTTCTTGCTCCTCTCCCAAATACTATAAGTAGTGACTCTTTTGGCTCTTTTGAACATCCTTCATTTGATAATGGTGAAACCCTAGATAATTTTGTGTTTGAATGACTCTTTAAGAAATAAAAAATTTAATTTACTACTTACATGTTATATAATTGAGTTTTTTTTCAATCTTATTGGTCTTGTCTAGTAGAAGATGATCTTTTCTAGCATGTTATCCTTGATTGTTCACCAAGTGTGCAAAATCGTAATTGTTACATGTCTTTGTTAGTGTTATATTTTAGTGTATAAGTTTTTTATAAGTGGTATATGATTTTATTCTCTAAAGGATCATTCATCATCCCTCCTAAACATTAATATACCTTTTGAACCTAGCATATGAAACACTTATGTAACAATCTATCTTGAGTTGTGAGTTTTGTGTGAAAGAAGATTTGATTTTCTCTAAGTAGTATAAGTTTAGTCAATAGGATGAAATTAAATATTCTTGCATCACATTTTATATTTAAAATTTTATCTTCTTAACCATTTTAATGTAAAGTTGATAAGTGAAAGAGTGTTTCAAAGAATACATCAAGGCAACTAACCCTTCTAGAGATTAATCTCACCAAATTGATTACCCATAACAAGTGAGATGTTTCCGTTATGCCACTTGGATGAGGAGAGTTTAGACATCTCCTCAAGGGGTGAAAATCCAAGTGACAAAATTGTCATCATTGTGAGGATCTTAGGATCATATTGAAAATGATGAGGAATACAGAGTGTCAAGGTTACAAGAAATAGAACTTCTTGATTGCAAGTGTTTGGCTGCCCTATAAAACTTGGAAGATTATCAAAATACACTGAGGAAAACCTACAACAAGCACATTCTCCCTTAGGAGTTTGATAATGTGATTTAGTCTTGAAATAAAATAAGAACACAAACAATAAATGCAATAAGAATGACAAAGTTTAACCCAATTGGCTTGGACCTTATGTTATCATAATGAATTATGGCTCAGGGACATACATATTAACTACTCTAAATGGTGAAAAACTTCCATAGTCCATGAACATTGTGCACCTTAAGAGGTTATGTACTTGACAACCATTCAAACTATTATCTACAATACCCTTTACTTGGTGGCAACTTGTGTTGAAGTTATTTTATCCTACCATTATATCATAGACCATCCCATGATGGACTATATTCATTTTGACATACCCTAGGACATTCTTTAGAGAACCATATTCTTTTCATGACTCTGGATACTGAAAGCTTTAGACTATTTTCACTCTAGACTCATTTTATCCCACCCTAGACCATCCTATTTTGGAGCATATTCATTTTAGACTAGTCTCATTAAGAAACTCATTTTACCTTATCTGAACCATCCTCTTTTCAACCATATTCGTTATGAAATAATCTATTTAAAACAACATTCTTTTCATACCTTGGGCTATTATAACTTGGACATATTTTATCCCTTAACCAATTATGATCTTATTTATGACTCATAGGTACTATAAACACATTCAATGCTAGTTATACAAATCATATAAATATGGATAATATTTTGTAGCTTCTTTTATAGACAAGTGAACATGGATACATCTTTAGCTTAGGATCTTTGCCTACTGAATGGTTATTCAAAGTTATCTCATACTATATACTATAAAAATTTTACTTCTATTTTCTAGGCATTATTGACTTATTAGGACCTCACTCACACTAATTTATGAGCATGTGCCATTGTAGCCAGATTAAACTATTATTGGAACTTTTACTCTTAGATTAGCATCTCCTTGATTAATTGGGTCCTTGTTCCATTATTTATATCCATAAACCCCATTGCAGTCAGTTTAGCTATTTGTTTAAACTCTTACCTATGGATGTACATCTCCTTAGCTAGGTATTTACTTAAACATTATGTAAATATTTCATTTCAGTTATTTTTCCCACAAACATAAAAACATTATAAAATGATTGATAAAAATAACAAAAACATTATCTTGCATTTTTTTTATTTTGATCTCCACGCTCTTACCATTTTACAAGTAATTTTCCCATGCGCTTTCTATTTTGTAAGACCATTCCCTTTTCTTTTACAACATCAATCATGATTTTTGATCATCACTTTTCTTGTATCCTATTTATTTGGAGAACTAAATTTTGCCTAAAGTTCATGTTGGATCTTTCATTCATGAAAATATGTAGGCAATGCACACATGTCTCTTACATTGGAGTGAGCTTAGCCACCCCCTTCTTTTTCTTATTTTCCTGCTATTATTCTTTTGTTTTATTTCCCTATCACTTGGAGGAAACTTTATGTCCTTGTTCTTGTTACACTATTGTAGAAAGTAACACCTCTACTATAAATGCCTAAATAATTGTTTTCAAATTGTACTAACATTGTGACTAACTATTTTTTGTGTGTGATTATTTAATTTTATTAGTGTTTTGTTGTGATTTCTTGTTTATTTTTGACCTTTTATTTTTATATTTTGTCTTTTTATTTATTTCATTTTCCAAGTACATCTTGATAGTATACATGGAGCTTGATTATTCTTATCTTGTTTTCATGTTGTTTATTACGGTATTCTTTCTTTATTTTTGTAGGTTCTTGTTCCTACTTGAATCTTGATTCTTCATATTTGGTTTTTAATTTAGGCTCATTTACATTTTTATTTTTATTTATTTTCACTTTTTTTTAAATGTAAATAGGTGTAACTCTAGTCTTGGTAGGTCATATCATTATCATTATTTATAAATATTCACATTTGAACTATGTAATTGTAATTGATATCTAATGTCATTAGAGGCTATTCATACTTATGATGCATAATTTCATTTTGATATAGAAAACACTATGTGCTTTGGGTCCAAGTCTCAAAATCAATCTAGATCCAATGATCAGATCTCAAGTACACTAATGAAACTAGGTACCAATGGCTTATCTCACACCTGAATCTCTATAAAACATACATATCTTGGCATAAATCATGAGTCTAATTGATTAGTGCTCAGTTCTCTTCATTACTCACTACATTCTCTCCCACTTTTGGGTAAACTACATTGGCTTGAGGTTTATCTACACTATGTAGGTAGTGCTTAGATACATGACATATCTCAGGTCAGCTTAGCCATCTTTATTCTTCCATTCATCTCTTTCATCACTTTGTGCATTTTTATATGCCTATTTTTATGACTATTTTAGTCATTAGATCATCACATCTACATCTAAATCCACTCACATATTAATCTATGCATTAGGTTATATCCTTGAGCCATACTTTCCAAAATTTCCATATAGAGGCACACCATTTAGACCAACTATTTGATTCAAATCAGCCTTACAAGGGCACCATAATTCTTTATCAATGATCAAAATTATCCCTACCAGGGAAAAATTATTTTATCACATGATAAAATCTAGTCTACTAGGGTACCATTATTTTCCTTTATCTAGAGACATAATTCTCTTATTTCTTCTTATTCCAAGCTCTGAAAACTTTTACCCTTGTTTTAGCAATATTTTAGTGTGTAACTTGTCTTGAGATTGATCATTTTGTAGGTGCATAGCTTTCACCCTAAAATGTGGTGTATTTAAAGTGTGTTGCTTATATTTTTGGATTGTATCCTTCCCATTGCCTCCATCCTTAGGGATCATTATATTTTAATTATATTTGTATCATTGATGGAATCAATGCATGAAATTATTAGCTCATCTTAATTTAATATGTTCCATGAGTTAATATCACGTTCTCTCTCTTTTTGAGAGTCCATCCTTCTCTTTCATTGTAGCATTTCCTCTCAAGGGGGCATCATGGGTCATTTCATTCCAAATTCTTCTTGAAAATTACTTTCTTTGAAAATATGGTGCTTTGCCTAAATATCTCACTACACCTTCTCAAATAGGATCAAAAGATAGACATTTAATTCTGAACACCATTGTGTTAAAATTATCAATCTTACTCAAATTTTTTGAAAATGCACAATTTTGGCCAAAATCACTTAAACATGCTAATTGGATTCATCTTTTCAGATACAATTTTTGATTTATGCTAATGTATCCATATATTGGGAAATGTATTTTATGTGGTTATTAAATTTTCTCATATCATTTGGAGTGAAAATTATGAAAATGCATTTCGGTGCTCTAGATCACTCTTTTCTTATAATTTAGAATCATATGATATGTACATGTATTATTTTGTGTCAACAACATCCTAAATGGGATATTTGTCTATACACAACTAACATCACCTTCTAATTCCTCTCTAGTCAAATTATGACCCATTAATATGACATTCTTACTAGTTTGATTAATTGAGTGTAACCAATTTCCAAAGATTTGCATAAAAACATGATTAATATTAATTAGGAAAATTAAACCAAATTATGATTTTAAGTAATAATTATATGGAAGTTACTAAATATATATTTATTGGAAATTTATTCCTATTATCTACATCATCAAATGGCATCATTTGAGGGATGGCATCCATAAGCCATAAATGCAACAAATATTAGGTTTATAGCCTCCCATCCCTCTTTAATGCACCTTCTTTCCAAATATTTATGAGGTATGGATTAATTATGAAATGTTGGATTTATTCATGGCCACACATCATGATCTCAAGATTTATGGCCATGGTTAATCCTAGTAAATTTATAAATTATATGAATAAGAGGACCAAGACCACTTTGAATAAGATTTTTTTGTGTAAAATTATTATACAAAATTATCTCCACAATCCATTTATGAGTGGTGTTTATTATTCTTAATTTCAAATAATAAAGCTTAATTGATAGACATAACATTAATTTCATATCATGAGCCTAGTTTCATTGGTGAAAAAGAGATGATGGAGGAGTTTTTTCTTGTGTCATTGTTGAAGACTTGAGCACCAAATCAAGGGTAAAATCATGATTTGAGCCACATTTGGGTGATGTGATGCTCTTGGGAAGGTAATGTATATGTGCTTTCTTTTATTTTCTCTTAATTACCATTTTAAAAACCTATTTGAATAGGTTGTCTTAGTTTAATATGTTCTTATGATTTTTTTCATAATTTTCTTAACTAATTTTTTATCTAACCATCTTTGTAATCCATTTCTACACTAGTTAGTCTCATAGAGAATTTATAAGTGGCACATAATTATATGAAGTAGCAATTATAACAACACCTTAGCATGAATATTTTTAAGAGGATGATTAGGTATTGATATTCATAAAATAATATAATATAATATACTTGAAGTAACAAAAAAAGTATAAAAATATTCTCTTAATAATTATGGCCCTTACCAAATCTTGTAAAAAATTGGTGGTATAACATATGAGCTAGATTTACCCCAATTTACATGCATCCACAAAGTATTTCACATTTATTAATTTTAATAACCTATTTGGAAAAAAAATAATAGATTGAGTTACATGATCTAGATGACAAAGGAAAATTCATTTTGGAACCTGAGGAGATACTTTAGACACATACAAAAAGGCTATGAACACAAGAGATTAAAAAATATTTGATAAAATGGAAGAATATAACTAGTGAGAATACAACATGGGATGATGAATAATTTATAAATAATCATCTATAATTTTTTAATGTTAATGTAAATATTATTTTTATGGGGGAAAGGCATGTTAGTGTGTCTAGGCACACGTGTGGCTAAATTTTAGCCTCCAAAACCATTGTAATTATCTTGTCACATTTTTATAGGTCATTATAATCTTAGTAGGGTAAACATATGTAATTATCATGGCTAGAGTATAGTATGCATAGGAGGTAGTGGTTCATGGTTTGACATCATATTCTAAGTTTTATTCTAATTTCATTGTATGGAGGTTTCAGCTCAAAGTGGTTCGATCATATTCACCAAGTTTTTTTCCTTTATTTAAATTATTATTATGGATCTAATTATTTTAATCTTATTTATAAAATATATATTTTTTAATTTGTTAATTAATATTACATTGGTGTGAATTATTTAATAATTTCATTACAAAAAAATATTAGAATAAGGATAACCCTTTTGAAATGGGGAAACCATGCCTAAATGGTCCAGCCTTCATGATCCATATAAAATTAGCTCTTTCAACACTACTTGGTCATCAAAACCACTACCTATTCACTTAATATACCACTATGTAAAGCCCATTAATATAATTTTAGAATATTAAAAAAAATAGTTGCATGGTCATTGGTCCATTTGAGTAGTTATAAAAGGAAAGATGATCTATGGACATTACCATGTTTGACATAGGTAAGGATATATGGATTTGATCTTGACTAAGGATTTTAACAACATGCTACTTGAAAATGTATCCCCCATCTCCAAAAACTCACATAATAATTTAACCACCCTAGAAATAAAATATAAGGAAATGAAAAATGGTTTTAGTGAGGTCTAGATGGTAGTGAAGGCTTGTGTTTGTTATTATGTTACTTAAGGGATAATTATAATTTCATTATATGCCCATGATTCCACCTCCTCCAAAAATTATATCAATAACTAGAATCCATTTGAGATACAAAATGAAAAAAATTGCTTAACTTTCACCTTGCCACCTCCAATATTACATTTACCCAATGGGCCTCACTCAAAAGTACATTCCTCAATGGGATTAGATAACAAAAATAGGCATGTGGATAAATAGACATAAGTCACACCAACACCTAGGGTGGGTCCTTTTATATCTTAGGGTCAATCCTTTCCTTCATTTTACAATCCCATAGAGCCTAAATCCATATTTTTGGGCCCTAACCTATAACAAATGACTGTCTATACAAAAAAGGGGTCATGTCCTTTTTTGTCCCATTAAAATAATTTAAAAATAAAATAACAATTCTTTTATAAATTCATTTAAAAATACCATGCAACTCTTAAACATAGAAAATGAAATCATGGACATTTTGGAGACCTATAATATCACAAAGTGTATATTTTGAGTAATTATTTATTTATTTATAAAATCATAACTTGAGTTTCATAGATCCTAAAATTTAATCATAATTTTATATAAGTTTTTGGAGGAGCATATAATACAATAAAAAAAAATTAGTAGATTAAATCCTTAAGTGTGGAATAAGAGGATGTTATATTAGAATACATAATCATACCCAATGAAAATATTAGATCATTGGGTGAGAAAATTGTAGAATCCTTAGATCCATTTGCACTAAGACATTTTGTAGAAATTTGGATAGGTTCAAGTATGGAGAAGGAGATTTTCACCCAAATCCCAATAAAATGGTAACCCTATCAAGTCTAAGTTGGAATATTTAACCCCACATATAGAATAAAGACATCAAACCATACCTATGTAATAGGAACCATGCTCTTCCACCAAAATCCATGAATAAGGGAAAGAGGAAGAAAAATTAACTCAAATTATCACTATAAAAGGTAATAAAAATGCAAAAGTGGATGAAGAACCAAAATCTATATCTAGTTACCCTTTATAGAAAACCAAAAAAGGAAACATAGAAATAAGTAGAAAAAGGTACTCAAAAGACCCTTTAGAAGTACTTTCCAAGAATTGAAAAATGAAGATTATCTCTTAGAATGTAAGGGGGATTAATAACCCTAGGAAATAAAATTTGGTTATAAATTTGTTAGAAAGGCATAAACGCTAGATTTTGTAATTAAAATAAACTAATTTTTTAAGGAAACTATTTCTTAAAGGAGGAGTAAAATTTGGAACAATTACTAATACATAGGAATTCATTCAAAAGGTATTGTAGGAGGTCTTGAAATATTTTGGAACCCTCAAGTCTTGGAGGGGATTTCCCTAACCAAAAATGGAAATCACATTTATATACTTCTAAAGAATTTAATGAATAATGTGTATTAGATCTATTTAATATTGTTGTCCCTAATTCTAAAATAGGGCATAAAATCCTTTGGAGGTAACTATAATATTTTAGGAAGAATTGTGAGGAATGGAATTGGTTGGTAGAAGGTGACTTCAACTCTCCCCTCTCTCTTATGGAAAACAAAGAGGATTACATGAATTTAATGACAACATTATTGATCTAAGTGAGTTCATTTTTAAAATAGTGCTTATGAATGTGGACATTAGGGGAAATCATTACACTTGATCTAAAAAAAGATAAGGATATAATTTATTCTATGTAAGACTTGATATATTTACAAAAGATAAGGAGATAATTTATTCCATGTAAGACTTGATAGATTTCTAGTTTCTATGAATTGGGACATTAATATTATCTTGAACCCATACCCAAAATTGGGTCTGACCATAAACTGATTATTTTCTTAGGGAAATAATGATTCAAAATATAAATCTTTCATTTATATTTGTAAAAATGTGGATGCACCATCTAGATTTAGTGGAATTACTCAAAGAGTGGTGGAAAGTGTTTATATTAAATCCTAGCCATGAATCTTAAATTTATTAATAAAAATATCAAAATATGGAATAAATAAGTGTTTTAGAGTATTTTTAATTATAATAAAATCATCGAGGAATATTTTTGAAAGATTGAAAAATAAATCAACAAGAATGGATCTCATGATCTCCTCTAAAAATAGGAAAAGGATCTCTTCACCTCTTTCCATGATCTAGAAGCAAAGGAGCAAGCATTTTGGAGACAAAATTCAAGATGTTTTTGGTTAAAATAAAGAGATAAAATCACAAAATTCTTCCACCAAAAAGCCTCCAAGAATAGGAATTCTAACAAAATCAATGAAATCATCAAAAAAATATGGTACATTATTTTGGGAGGAAGTTGATAGGGATTAAAAAATCATCCAATACTTCAAGAAACATCTTTTAAATAGTCCACCTATAGACATTTTCAAATAAGATCAGATGTTAGGTTTCCTTATGAAGCCAATAATCTAGTCTAAACATTTGGCTATCCTCAAACCTCCATCTCTAGAAGAAATTAAAATTGTTGTCTTTTCCATGGAAGGAGACAAAGCCTCGAGCCCAAATGACTTTCCCTCATTATTTTTACAAATATTTTTGAAGATTATCAAACTAGAGGTGGTGGATATGGTGATTTAATTATTCTTATTGAGGATTATTCTCAAGGAGCTTGATAGCACACTTTTTTACTCTGATCCTAAATAAAGTGGGAGCCAATCAGCTCAAATATTTCAAGCCTATTAGTCTTTATACTACATTTTATAATACATGCACCAAAACACATTTTATACAAATTCAAACCATTATAAATAATATTATAGATGAATAATAGGGTAATTTCATCTTTAGGAGAAAAAATATATATGGAATCGTCATTGCACATGAGGCAATACACTATGTGACTAATTCATCAAGACAAGGCATGTTCCTTAATTTTGATATGAATAAACTATGACAAGGTATCATGGAGGATCTTTGGTAGGATTCTTGATGGTTTTGGCTTCAATGAAGTAGTTATGGTTTTGATCATAACTTGTATTTCTACTCTTAGATTTTTGGGTCTTATAAATGTTATCCCTAAAGGTTTATTTCTCACTATAATAGGGATGAGACAAACTGATATGTTGTCTTTATATCTTTTTATAATGATGAATGAAACTATTAGAAGAGGACTTGAGAATTCTAGGTCTACATGATTAATGAAAAGTATAAACTTTTCTCTAATAATGACTCTAGTTACTCACCAATAGTTTTAAAATGACACAATGTTGATGGATGAATATATGAGAGGTGAAGCTATGATAGCTAATGATAAAGTCTTTAATATTATTCTTATAAAGTATAAGGTAGTCTCTGATCAAAGTACCAATTTCATCAAAATATCCCTTTTATTCTTGAACACATTAGAATGATGACAAAGCAAAATAATGGGTTTCCAATTACAAATCTTCCTTCTTATTATATATAGATGTCACTATTTAATGGGGAAATGGAATTAGACCTATGAAATCCCCTCCTGGATATAATTTATAAATATTTAGTAGGGTGTAAAGGTAATATTATTTATAAGGTGGGAAAAATATAATTTCTCAAAATCTTGATCCAAAGTATCCCAGTATACTTTATGTCTCTTTTCATCATGCCTATTAAATTTCAACTAAAAATTTCAAAAAAGCTTCATGTGGAAAGGTTTTCAAGATAGATTCATATTTCCACTAGTTACCTAGTAAATGACTTGTCTACCTAAAAGTATGAGAGAAATTAGGCTGAAAAGAATTCAGAAGACAAATCAAGCTCTACTTTCAAAAAAATATTTGACAATTATTAAGGAGAATAACCATTAAACTAATAATATTAAGGATAAATATCTTGAGGGCATTAAAGAGGACAATTTATTAATAGAGGAAGGACCAGACAATGGATCAACCTTCTAGAAAACCTTTACCAATTATAAAATTATCCTAAGGAAAATAATAAAATAGAGCATTGGGGATAGAAAAAATACCAACTTTTAGGAAGACCTTTGGTATTCCATTACCTTTTAGCTTCTAAATCCCCCTGGATAGATCTCAATCTTGACTTCAAAAAGTTTTTTGGCATAAAATTGAGAGATTATTGGGAGCTCTTGGATGGAAAATAGATTTTTAAAGTGGTATATAAGGAGGAAAATTATTAATTTATAGTCCATAACTTAAAATATATTAACATAAAGCTATAATAAACCCACATTAGTAATTTTCTATTAAAAAATGAACTTGTGTGGACTAAAGAGGATAATGGATAATTATTGATCAAATATGGGTACTTGGTGGACCTTGACCTGGAGGAATATCATTTCTATTGGAATTACCTTTAGATTAAAAACCTCACTCCCAAGGCTAATATATTATTTTGGATAACAACTTGTAATAAAATCCTTATGATTGATAACTTGGTTAATAGAGGGATGCCCATTCCTAAAAAGTGTGTTTTGTGTAAAAGTAATAAGGAAATGGTAAAACACTTGTTCATAGAGTTTTATTCACCTCTAAAATTATGTAATTAATCTTATATAAATTATGTACCTTTTAATATAAACCTAACTCCCTTATGGACTTAACAGAATAATGGAAGCCATCAAGGATAATTCATACCTTGGAATTACTCTAGTAAATTTCTCTATGACATATATTTTGTGGGATCTATAAGAAAATTTAAAAATATCTCTTTGAAAGTAAAATGGCCTACAAGAAAACCACCAATAAGTAAATTATTGAGTTCATCATAGAAGACTAGAAGAACTTTGCACCAAATCAAAAGCTTAATCTCAATGAATCTTTATCTATCATTTAAAAAAAAATTGAAAATAATTCCTTAAATTAAATATCAACATTTGAAAGCATATAGAGCTCATGTCAAGTGAAAACAACTGATGAAGACTTGGTTGAAGATGAGTTCTTATGGTACAACCAAAGGAAATATGGGTGTAGTATAAGGAGGAGGGGTCATAAGAGACTCTAAATTTATTATGGTGGAAACCTATGTAGGACCATTGAGGGTGAAATATAATCATTTTTATAAATCCATAATGATGTTGTGGGGTATTTAACTATCATTGAAGTTGAAAAATGAAAAAAAAAATAGTTGAAGGGGATTCAATGAATATCCTCAATTGTTTTTTACAAAAAAATAAATCTTCATGGTCCATCCAAAATGAAATAGATGATTCCAAAAGGTTCATTCAAAAATATAAGCAAGTTTTAATGTGCCATGTATATAAGTAAGTAAATAAAAGTCTAGATATCATGGCTAACATTGAGTTTCATAATGCTTGATATTATACTAGTTCTCTAAAATTGAGGACCTTGCTAGCCACATAACCAAAGTCATTTCAAATGATGTGGTAAAATATTTAAGCCTTGAGGAGTCATTATAATCTAATTATTACTTGACGTAAAATGGTTAACATCATATCCTATGATAACTCATTTAATTATGACATTTTTCAATGCAAGATAAAGAGAATATGTCTCAAGCATGGGAGAAAAAATAAATTAGAATTAGCCATTAATTATTTCATCAAGTCATGTTTTGAGAGACTATGGGTTAATTTTTGATCCATCTAAAATAAGTTTTTGTGGAGTAAAAATATTTAGGTAATGGGTGGTGAACGAGATAGGTTATAAATCTTATCTTATGATGAATCCAAATAATATTGATCAATACAAAAAAAAATAATGAAGGGAGATCTAAATAATTTTATGATGAGGATTATCGAGGTAAACCCTTCTAAATCAAAGGATTTTTCCATGGGTTAGGATGAATGAGAGGTGAGAATGAGAGGCTTGTGGTTAATAATTAATGATGAAACCATTGATAAAGTCATTTTAATGGACTATGAAGAAGAGAAAGTATTCAAAGATAAAATTTGAAAGGAAGAGATGAAGAAAATATTCTTCAATACTGATGAGGTTGTTGAGCCTAAGTATAAATTATTTCTTAGAATAGAGATACCATGGAAGTGGAATGAATTTATGTCTCAAAATCATGAAATATATCACATTGGAGTGTAAGTACAAAGTCATTTTATCCCATCGCTTTATACTTATGAATCACTTCAAAAGGCATATAAGTAATATTCCTACTTTATATAAAAGTCATTAGATTCTTATCAAAACTCCTTCAATTTGAATCTCACCACTAAATTCTTACATCAAGGGCTCATATTCTTAATTTTTAAGAGGGATAGGCCACTATGTGGGAAATATGTCATTGAACCAATTGAATTTGACAATAGTGGGGAGGAGAATCTGGATTAAAGTGATGAGGAAGAAACATAGACCCAAGAGAAGGAGGATTCCACATAACAATTTTAGGATCCCTAGGAGGAGGATTCCTCAAAAAAGTCAACTTATACTGATGTTGGGAATAAAATTCAAGGTAAAGAGAATTTGATGCTAGTTAAATCAAATGAATCTAAAATTAAAAGGGTGGTCATAAATAAAAACCCTAAAATGTGTGTGAAAGGAAATTGGATGTAAATTTTCAAAAATTATGAAGAAAGATTCAAGACCCTTATGGCTAGGTACATAAAAATATTGGACCCCAAGATGTTCTTATAAAACCTAAAGGTTAAAATATCTAAACAATATCAATTGTGAAATGAGATGAATGATGAGTTGAAGGTGTTAAGGGCTTAATTGGATCTCCTAATTTTTTAAAGTCCAAGCTTGTGTTGTGGAGGGGGTGATTTAAAGACCTCGATAGAGATATTAGTGATGGGAAAAATAAATAATATAATTAAAATTAATTAAAGAAGAGGCTACATGGAAAGATTTTTGAATTCCTAGTTAATTTAATCAAGAAGAAATAGGGGAAAGTTGTATCTAAAACTTTGACTAAAAACACTCTAGTAAAGAAGATCAAGGAAGAAATTTTAACTAAAGGACCAAGTTAGATAACTAGGGGAAATCCCAAAAAATAAGGAAGAAATAAGATTAAGGACATCACCAAGCCTATGACTTTGGTAAATTAATTAGACTCCAAGGATTCTTACTCTTGACCTTTGGCTAGTCATTTTTTCTTGTTTCTTAGCTAGGTTAGATTATATGTTATTTGTTGATGATTGGTAGAATGTTTATGTTGGTTTACTAACTTTTTGGTAGAAGTATGCCTTGATGTTTTAATATCCCTTGAGGATTTTATCACTTGTATTTTTTGTTTGATCTATTCTTGAATATATTTCAATTATGAAATGGTTACATCATACTTTATAATATGTTTATTAACTTTATCAAATAAAAAAGGTGTAAATACATTACCCTTAAAATTCATAATGTGTCCTAGGCATGTTAGGCCCTTAAGAATGAATAACTAATTAAAAAACCTTGAAAAAATACTCAAATGTTTGTTTGTAAACTTATAAATGCATTCGTAAGTTAAAATTAATTATTTTTTTAATATTATGTAGCATAATAATAATTATAAATATTCCTTCCATTATAAAAAGTAAATTTTTCAATAAATTACAAGGTAGAGAAGGTGTGCATTCACCTTTAAAACCACATTATCAATTTATACATTTATACAAATATTTACAAATTAAACCCAAAAAATTATAAGGCTACAAAAAAAAAACAAATTATCACAAAATTTGAAACAAATGAATACAAGCTCCAATATTTTTCAATTTCTCCTAGATGTATCATGTAAGCTAAGTCAAGAATCGGATCACTTCCCATCTTATTTATAACAGTAATCCTCTTCCCTAAACACCCCTAAGACAATGAATACAAATTCTAGTAATTAAGGGTATCAAAATAAGGAAACTAATGCAAGGTATGGGATTGGGTAACTACAAACATGATAAGAACTTTAGTTGACTCCTCTAGTCAAACCCTCTTCCTACAAGCTAGAACACTAATACAGATTATTGTTAGAAATATCATCATTGATGTCAAAGGTCTATAATTGGTTATAAATGCCCCATTGCATTTAATGATTTTTTTTAATATTCATATCTTGACTAATGTGTGTTAATATTTATTTAATATTAATGACTATATTTTTGGTTGCATATAAGTAAAAAGAGGGCCCATAGAGAAGTCAAAAAGTCATGGGGTAAAGACAAAAGAGGAATGGGATGAATTTTCTCATGAAGAGTCATCTCAAGGAATTCCAAGAGTCACCATGTGAAGACAAAAGAGGGTTTGACACAATTTTCCATGAAGGGACACTTTGAGGAATATGAAAAGTCACCAAGATAAATACAAAAGAGGAAAGGATGAATTTTCTTATGAGGGGTCACCATATGACTTTTCAAAGGTAAGGATACGAAAGGTCATGGAAGTTTGGAATCATTTTCCATGAGGATGGAAGGGTCACAAAGGGTGAATGGTAAAGGTCATTTGGAAAGATATAAATAAAGGCTTGAGAAGCCATTTGTAATATGCAAGAAAGTGAATGGTTTGTATTTATTTTTGAAGAGAGAAAAGTAGGAGATATTTTATAGTTATATCATTTGTTGAGTAAGAAACATTGAGAGATAGTTGTGTTTTATAAATAAGAGGGGTTAGTGGTCTTGTACTTTGGTACTCACAAATATTTTTAAGTTGGTGATCTTATGGGTTGGTACTCACATATAGTTGTTGTGTTGGGGTATAGAAAAAGGATTGGTGCTCCTATGAGTTGGTGCTTGAAATTTTTTTTATTTGAGTTGGTGTTCATTCATATACTTGAGATTGTTCTTCATAGTTTTTCCCACTTTGGGTTTCCATATAAAAGTTCTCTCTCTCTCTCTCTCTATCTCTCTCTCTCTCTCTCTCTCTCTCTCTCTCTCTCTCATGGTGCATATTATTATTTTATTTTTATTGCATATCTTGAATGTGTGGTTAAGTGGTTAAATAAAAGGAATTTGATTAAGTAAAAATATATATAATATAATAATTCACCCTCCCCTCAGTATATTTCATGCTTAATAATTGGTATTAAAATAGGTTCCTTTGGAAAAAAATTTATAGCTTAAAGGTAGATCGGGAAAGCACGATGGTTGAATCACATGAATGTTTTTCAATAAATAAGGCACATTTTTTTTATGGGAAAATTATGATTTTTAGAGCATAAGGATGAATACTTATTTGATGGCCCTTGGATTCAACATATGGCAAGCAATGGTGGAGGAATATGAATAGCCACAAACACTTGTAACTACTCTGATAGAAAAGAAGGCAAGTGAAAATAATGTTAAAGATTTAAATGATATTTTATGTGGTTTATTTTAATCAAAATTTGTTAAAGTTGTGCAATGTAAATTTTCTCATGAAACTTGGGTAAAACATGAGAATATTTACAAAGGTGATGGAAAGGTTCAACAAGCTAAGATTTAAACTTTTAGAAGATAGTTTGAGAGTTTGAAGATGGAAGAGGAAGAAAATATAGCAAGTTATCTTTTATGGGTTGACCAAATAGTTAATCAGATTCAAGGTCTTGAATAAAAGTTAGAAAAATCAATTATGGTTCAAAAAGTTTTGATATCTCTACCATTGAGATATGATATAAAATGTTTGGTAATTGAAGAGATGAAGAATTTAGCCAAGCTAAAGATAGATGAACTACATGGTATTCTTACGACATATGAGATGTAGACCAAACAAGAGAAAAACTCAAAGAGAAAAGACTCTTTCAAGACATCAAATAAAGAGAAGGCTAAGATTCAAGAATCAAATGATAGTTCTAGTGATGATGAAGATGAAAGTGGATCTCTATTCATTCATAAGCCAAAAAAGGGCATAGGTAAATATCAAGGAAAATTACCTTTTAAATGTTTTAATTGTGAAATGATTGGACATTTTGAAGCTAAGTGCGTAGATAAGGTTAATGGTGACAATAAAGAAAGAAAGTGTACATACAAGAATAATTTCAAAGGAAAATTAAAGAAGGGATTTGAGAAGAAGATTTTTTATTCTAAAGATCCTAGCTTAGCCAAAGATAGTGGAGTTAGTGAGTCAGAAGAATAAGAGATTATATTCATGGCCATACATGAAGATGCCTGCATAAGAAAAAGTATAGATGATCAAGAAGAAGAACAGGATGAAGCCAAAGTGAATCTAAAAGGAGAACTTGTTTGTGCCTTAGAAGAGTTAAAATCTCTTGAGAAGAAGAATCGAAGATTGAAGCCTCAGATTGAGAAAAATGAAAAGGAGTCAAAAGAAACAATTGAATATCTACAAGCACACTTTTAAGAAGCCAAGAATAATGAATAAGATCTAATGGCATAGTTTCAAAAATTAAGTAAATAATGTCAAAAGTATGTTATTGAAATTGCTTCTTTAAAATTAGATCTTGAGAAAATAAATAAAGCAATCAATAATATAGTAGAAAATGATTCAAAATTTGATAATAACACTAATATGTTAAATAAGATATTAGAAAGTCAAAGATCAATGTTAGATAAGATAGTTATCATATTTTAAAAAGAGAAAGGGGAGGTTACTACTTTCATAGATAAGGAAAAAGGAAAGAGCTATGCTAAAGCTCTTACAAAAGAGGAAATAAAGAAAATTTACGAATACAAAGGACATCTCAAATAAAAAAGGCTAGAAGGAACAGAGCTACAAAAGGTAATCAGGTTAGAGATACACAACTAGGTCCTATTTTTATGGTTACTATTTTTATTATAATGGATATGGTCATAAGAAAATAGAATGTCAAAAAAGGCTAACAATTTTAGAAATACGGAGAAGGAATGTCATGTAGAGTCAAGCAGAAGCCATAAATCTTTTGCTCCTCTATCAAGATTTAATGAAGAGGCCATAATATGTTACAATTGAAATAAATTTAGACACATATCTTGGTACTGTAGAAGCATGTTCAAGTCAGTCAAGAAGGACTAGAGTTTCAAGGCTCCATTCATCAAGAAGAAAGTTTAGACAGGTTCATAGTAGAAGAAACAACCTAAAAAATCTATGTTGGTAAAGATAACTTTGCATACAAGAAATGAAGAAAGTCCATGGTTTATTAAAAATGGATGTTCAAGGCACATGATAGGAGACAAAATCAAGTTCATAACCTTGAAGAAGATCAATGGTGGCATAATGAAATTTAGAGATAAGAGTACTACTAGAATTATCAGAAAAAGGTGCACTAAGTTTGGATAATGGTATAACTAAAACTAAAAATGTTTTATATGTAGAAGGTCTTAAGCATAATATTTAGAGTGTAAGTAAAATGTGTGATTAGGGTCACACACTAAATTTTTATGTAGAAGGTTGTGAAATTAAGAGAAAATATTCATATGTGTTGGTTGTAAATGCTCAGAGAACATGCAATAATTTGTATATGTTTCAGACATCAAAGGTCAAAGATGTTTTTTGAATGAGATTGAATAAAGTTGTCTATGGAAAAGGAGAATGGGACACATAAATTTTGAAAATATTATCAACATCAGTAAGAATAAATTAGTCAAAAATATTCTAAAGATTACAAAGACATCTGACATGATTTGTGGACCTTGTTAGCATGGGAAGTAGGCCAGAAGGTGGTTCAAAACAAAAGAGTACTCGACCACTCAGAATTTAGAGTTTATTCACACTAATATGTGTGGGCCTATGAGAACTCAAAGTACTCAAGGTGATAAATATTTCATGTTTCTTATTTATTATTTTTAACTTATGACTTGGGTAATGTTCTTAAGGAAAAAATCAAAAGCTTTTAGACATTTCAAAGCATTCAAAGCATTAGTTGAGAATGAAACCAGTTTGAGGATTAAGTGTCTAAGATCAGATAAAGGAGAATAATTCATTTCAAATTAGTTTATTAATTTTTGTAAAGACCATGGAATAAAGAGACATTATTCAGCAACCAGAACTCCACAACAAAATGGAGTAGTTGAATGGAGAAATAGACTAGTTTAGGAGATGGTGAGGACAATGCTAAATGAATCCAAGATACCATATAAATATTGTAGAGAGGAAGTTACTACAACAATGCATATTTATAATAGAACATTATTGAGATTCAATAGTGACAAGAATCCTCATGATCTATGGAGAGACAAATGAGGAATAGTTGATTTTTTAGAGTTTTTGGCAATAGATGCTTCATAAAGAGAACCAATGAAAAACTTGGTAAGTTTGAATCTAGAGTAGATGAAGGTATATTTTTTGGTTATTCTTAAAAAAGTAAAGATTATAAATGTTATAATAAAATAACCAATAAATTTTTTGAAAGTGCAAGTGTCAAAATAGAATAAGATGGAACATAAAGAATCAGTGATCTAGTAGACATTCTTGAAATCATTAAAAAAGAAGATTTTGATGAATCAGAAGAAGATGAGAAGAAAAAGAAAAAGGACACCAAAACTCCATCCAAATATGTTTAGATAAATCATAATGAAAATGAAATCATCAAGGAAATAAATTAAGGAACTCACACCAGATGAATGGTGGTAAGTGAATCTGAGCAAGTTAATTTTTCTTTGTTATCCAAAATTCAGCCTAGAACTTTTTCAGAAGCTAGACATGATAGGCATTAGGTTAAGGCAATGGATGAAGAATTAAATCAGATAGAAAAGAATGATACTTGGGAATTAGCTCCTAGACTAAAAGATAACAATGTGATAGGAACAAAATGGGTTTATAGAAATAAGTTAAATGAAAATGGAGAAGTGACTAGGAATAAAACAAGATTAGTATGTAAAGGATATGCTTAGATTCAGGGAATAGATTTTGAAGAATTTTTTTCACCATTAGAAAGGCTAGAGGATATTATAATATTTCTTACATATGTAGTGTTTAAAAATTTCAAAGTGTTTTAGATGGATGTCAAATCTACCTTCCTAAATGGGAATCTAGAAGAAGATGTCTACATTAAGCAACCTAAGGGATTTATTCTCTCAAATATTAGTATCCATGTATGTAGATTGAAGAAAGCACTGTATGGATTGAAACAAGCTCTTAGAGCTTGGTATGTAAGACTTGGTAAGTACCTATAAGATCAAGGTTTTAAGAGAGGATTTGATGATAGTAATATCTACATCAAAATAGAAGGTGAGCATCAATTAATTATTGTGGTATATGTCGATGACATCATTTTTGGAGGAAACATTGAAAAGATGACAATTTTTTTTTTTTTTGATAATATATAAAAAGAATTTGAGATGCCTATTTTGGGAGAATTTTAATTTTTATTAGGGTTGAAAATATTTTAGTTAGATAAATGAATTTTTATATATCAAAGTAAATATGCCAAGGAAATATTTAAGAAATGTGGTTTTGAGGATTGTGTACTAGTTGGCACACCAAAGAGTACATGAAATAAGGTGAGAAAGGATAAAGATTCACCTATTATAGATCAATATTTGTATAGATGTATGATTGGTAGTATTTTATATTTGATAGCATTGAGGCTAGACATCATGCATGTAGTAGGTATGGTTGAAAGATATCAGTCAACTCTAAAAGATAGTCATGTTTAGTTGGTGAAGAGAATATTTAGATATATCAAGGGGACATTGGATTATGGATTGTGGTATCCCAAAGGTAGAGATTTCACTTTGGTTGCTTATACAAATTCAAATTGGGTAGGTTAATTTGATGATAGAAAGAGTACAAGTGGAGGATTTTTCTTCCTTGGTGATAGCTTAGTATCATGGCTAAGTAAAAAGTAGAATTTAGTATCACTTTCTACAACTGAAGTAGAATATATTGTAGTGGTATTGTGTTGTACTCAAGTGCTTTGGATGAAGAAATTTTTGAAGATATCAAGGTAAAATATGATGAACCTATTTCTATTTTTTGTGACAACATAAGTGTTATTAATATTTCAAAAAATCTAGTGATGCATTCAAGAAGAAAATATATTCCCATCAGATATCACTTCTTGAGAGAGCAGGTTGTAGATCAATAGGTTAAGATGGAATATATCAGTACTACAAAGCATATTGTAGATATTTTCATAAAGGCACTACCAAAAGACACATTTGAGTATCTACAAGAGAAGTTGTGAGTAATTTATTTTACTTCCTACCATTGAGGATTAGTAACAATTGAGGGGGAGCTAAGTGTTAGCTCTATAATAGGCCCTTTTCCATTGATATCAAAGGGGGAGAAGTATGAAAATAGGTATAGGGAATAGGTATAGGTTGTTATAGTAAGGGGGAGTTATTGTATGTTTTTCAAATGGTAGTATGTGTAGGTTTTAGGATTTGGTAGTTTCAGTTTGAGGTTGCCATCAATGACAAAGGGGGAGATTTTTAGAAATATTGTAATTTATGTCAAGGGTCTAGCATTGGTGATAAAGGCCACATTTCATTTAATGATATTTTTTATATTCATATCTTGTCTAATGTATGTTAATATTTATATAATATTTTTTGTTGTGTATAAGTCAAAAGAGGACCCATGGAGAATCCAAAGATTCACGGGATAAAGACAAAAGAGGAATGGGATGCATTTTCTCATGAAGAGTCATCTTGAGAAATTCCAAGAGTCATCATGTGAAGATAAAATAGGGTATGGAAAATTTTTATATGAAGGGACACTTTGAGGAATATGAAAAGTCACCAAGATAAAGACAAAAGAGGAAAGGATGCATTTTCTTATGAAGGGTCACCATATTACTTTTTAAATGCAAGGATACGAAGGGTCATGCAATTTTGGTGCCATTTTCCATGAGGATTGAAGGGTCATAAAGGGTGAATGCCAAAGGTCATTTGGAAAGCTATAAATAAAGGCTTTGGAAGCCATTTGTAATATGTAAGAGAGCGCATGGTTTGTATTTGTTTTCAAAGAGATAAAATCATGAGATATTGTATAGTTTTATCATTTGTTGAGTAAGAAACATCGATGGATAGTTTTGTTTTATACACAAGAGGGGTTGGTGCTATTGTGGGTTGGTGCTCACAAATATTTGCAAGGGGTTTGTGCTCACAAAGGAGTTTTTGTGTTGGTGCATGGAAAAAGGGTTGGTGCTCCTACAAGTTGGTTCTTGTGAAATTTGTAATTTTAGTTGGTTCTCATTCATATACTTGAGATTATTCTTCATGGTTTTTCCCAATTTGGGTTTCCATGTAAAAATATGTTCTCTCTCTCTCTCTCTCTCTCTCTCTCTCTCTCTCTCTCTCTCTCTCTCTCTCTCTCTCTCTCTCTCTCTCTCTCTCTCTCTCTCTCTCTCTCTCGTGGTGCATATTATTTTTTTATTTTTATTACATATCTTGAATGTGTGGTTAAGTGGTTGAAGAAAAGGAATTTTATTAAGTAAAAAGATATATAATATATTGATTCAACCCCCTCTCAATATATTTTGTGCTTAATAGGTATGACAAAATAAAAATTAATTATTTTATAATAACAATTAATATGATGAGGAGAAGGATTAAAAATATCATTCTTATAATAATAATATGGGCATAATTTTAATACTCATATTATGTCAAAGACATTGATGTGCATAGTTTTATATACCACTCAAGGATAGAGACACATAGCTTAAGTCCAATACCATTATGGTAGAGACACATATTAAATATAGGGAAGGATGATTTTAATGATATGATATTAAATATCTAGTCCTTTATCTTGGATGCTAACAAGTATTAAAGGGAAAAAAATCATGAGTCTGATGCCGTCAACTCACCCTACATAATAAGTAAACTGACCTTATGTGGGTTAATTAACATGTTCATTTTAAAATTAAAAAGGATTAAAAAAATATAAATAAATAACTAGTGAAATCCTTTAAAATATTCCCTTGTGATGGATTACATAAATGAGGTGAAACTAGGCCCAACCAAGTGAAATAAATCAATCTAGTTATGGAAATCCAAGAGACTTTTCTCATCCATAAAACTTGAAAATTTCAATTAAAAAATGAGGTATAAAAATTACTTAAAATATTCATTAGTTTGTACATGGATTCCATACATTGAGTCCTCTACCTAGGTATTGATAAAATCTCATACTCAAAGGTTTTCATAATAAGGTTTAACACTTATATCCAAAGCTCATTATATTTATCTAAGATCTAGATTCAAAAACCAAATTAAATAAATTCAAAAGTTATGCACAATGATGGCTTTCCCTTCACTTATAGAAAAAATCACACATATCATTAATTAATGTAAAGGTGATATGTATCCCTTCGCATCCCCTTTCTTCTATCCTAAAATTATTCAACCTCATAGCTTTTTTTATAAGGAATAAACTCACTTAAAAGGAAACATAGGGAAAAAGACCCTTATAAAATTTCATTAGTGCCTCTCTATCTAATGGAAATAACTAGATAACGGGATACCCAAATATTATTATAAACTTCCTAAAATCACTCTTAAACTCAAATATCAAGTGCATGGACTTTTTTTACCCTTAAAATTACCTAACTTTATTTTCACACCACTCTAAAAGTGGGTTTATTTTCCTATCATAGTTTTTAAAGTTGGAAAACTTTTGTTGACTCATCCACACTTTAAAATAACTCTCTAGAAGTTTCTATAAATATGAAGGGTAAGGATGAAGGGGTTTTGAATTGTGAAAAAGCATAAAATTTTGAAAAATATTCCAATAATCTAAATTAGATCAAAATTAGGTAAAAATACAAGGTGGAAATATTTAACTTAATGCTTATATAATTTTGATAGCCCCATGACTGATGTAGTCCAAGATCCTTTTCTTGGCCAACCTATCATCTTGCACACTTGAGGCACACATGAAAATTCACAATCCATGAAATACCCAAAGCAAGTAAATAGTATAGAAATGTAAGAATAAAAAATCACACAATGAAATCAATAAATACATATGTGAATCTATTTCAAAACAATCATAAATTATGAAACATGTATTCTAGGTGTTCAATATGAGTTGGATGAATTAAAGATAGCTCAACTAGGAAATCATCTAAAATATGCATATATTGAATAAGATATGTAATTAATATAGTTCTAATATTAACATCATATATGTAATAAAAGGAATTTGAATCTCAAAATATCAAAATGAAAATCCCTTACCTATAATGAAATGTATATATGTTGTCACAAGGACAACTATAATGATAAGAATAAGTAAAATAAATCTCTTAAAAAATTTGGCCTCATGTTACCTTACCATTATTTATAATTCATCTAATAATTCAATGAAAAAAATAGGGATAATGGACCCTCAATTTTATTGCATCCTCTCATATGAAATATAGCTCATCTTAACAATCCCACTAGACCTTAAACTAGTCCCACTTTCAAGATTAAGGCCCAATATCATATATGATAGTATATGAATGGGATATAAATATAAACATATACCTACCTTTACTTGTAATGATATATAATTTGCTACATGGATACTGTCAGGTATATATTTTCAAAATAATGAAACAAGAACATGTTGTGAACACAATATAGGATAGGTGATAATAATATACAATAAGATATAAGACTAATGGTGTCTAAAATATAAAATTATTTAGTAAAATTTGGTTCTAAATTTGAACATTTTACATAATAAATAGGGATCTTGTTGAATCTCACTCTCAATAATACCTTGTATCCCATTATGAAGTGATGATCAGTCTTATTTACATAGGTTTTCTTCTAATTCTCTTGTGCCTCTTGAATGTTTTTTAAAATCAAGGTAACATGTTACTTAATGTCCTTCAACATAATAGGGACAATACCAAATCTTTCCTTAATAATATCCTAATTCAAAGGTGTTTTTCACTCAAATATGTATCACCTTGTAGGGAGCCATCTAAAATTAACCTTGGTAGATATTATTAAATGTAAAGTATACTAGGTATAGGTAATCATCCTAATTGGACTATTGATCTATCACATACATTAAAATCATTTCCTATAACACTTTTTTAACTTAAATAGTTTGACCATCTAACTCAAGATGATAGGAGGTACTAAATTTGAGTTAAGTAATCAATGACTCATCTAGAGTGGTCTAAAAACTTGAGGTATAAACTAGATATCTATTTAAAATGATCTTATGGGGAATTTTGTGAAATGATACTATGTTATCTAGGAATATCTTGGCCACTACCATGTAATTTTTCATGGTCTCAATTAGGAAAAAATGTGCTAAGATGGTAAACTTATCCATTATCATCATGATCACGTCATGGTGGTAGGACAAAGTAGGTAGACCAAAAACTAGTTCCATGGAAATAGTGTCTCAGTTATATTATATAATATCATGAGGGTATGAATACCTAATATATATTGATGCTTAACATTGACCCTCTATAACTCAAGGAAATGAGAAACATAATCTGAAATATCATGCCACAAATTGACTTAGTGATAACATTACTTTAGCTTTGTGTGCATATTATTTATTCTATTATGTACTAAATAAGGGGATTAGTGAGCCTATAATAAAAACAATCTACATAAATCATATTTAAAGAGAACATAAATTTCATCTTATGATGTAAAATAGAATCTAAATCAAGAGTGTATCCCACATAATTTTCCTTAGGGCTCTTTGAAAGTCTAGCATATGTCACACTTCTTGGTATAAACTACCACTAGGAATATGATCTAGGATTTGAATCCACAAATAATTATGAAGCTTCATCACTAGTAACTCATGACATCTCATGTCTTATACTCTAATATATATCACCTTGTAAGGCACCATATCAAACTAAGTTTAGTAGTTATTATTATACATAAACTATAATAGGTACAAGTAATCCTCCTAATTTGACTACTAATACATCACATACATGAAAATCATGTCCTATAATACTTGTTTAACATACCTAGTTTGACTATCTAACTCAAGATGATAAGAGGTACTTTACTTGAGTTAATTAACCAATGACTCATGTAGTGTGGTATAATAACTTTAGGTATAAACTATATCTATATTTGAAATGATCTAATAAGGAATATTATGAGATAATGATATGTCATATAGGAATATCTTGTCCACTACCATGTAATTTTACATGGTATTCAATGGGTAAAATTTTGCTAACATGGTCAACTTATCCACTATTACCATGATCATTTCATGGTGGTAGGATAAAGTAGGTATACCAAAAATTAATTCCATGGAAATGGTGTCCCTGTTATATTATATAATATCATAAAGGTATGACTACATGCTAACTATTTATTCTCAACCTTGAAACTATGTAACTCAAGTAAACAAGCCACAAAATATGAAATTTCACACCACAAATTGACTTGGTGATAAAATTACCTCAGTTTTTTGTGTATATTATTTAATCCATTATGTGTTAAATAATGGGCTTGGTGATCCTCTAATAAAAAATAGTTGCATAAATCATCTTAAACAAGCACATAAATTTCATCTTATGATGCAAAAGATCATCTAAATCAAGAGTGTAACCCACATAATTTCCATTAGGGCTCTTTGCAAGTCTAACATATGTTGCACTTCTTATATAAATTATCACTAGGAAGATGATATAATAGTTGAATTCAAAAATAATTATGAAGGTTCATCATTACTAACCCATGACATCTAATAATATAATTTTTATAAATCATAGTATTCTTCCCATTATATACATAATATTACTCACAAAATAAGTCCATCTATTTCCACTAATGGGAATTAATGTTGGGTTGAGTAAATTCATGTTGTAGGATCAAATTACATGTTATCATTAAGAAGGGATGAAAAAAATTAAATGTTTCCATCTAAATAAATCTTGAACTAATATAAAAAACTATATATCATGTGTCATGTAGTTCAACATGGAATCCTTGAGTTTCTTGGACAAAAAGAATTCACTCTATTTTTATACATTATAATAACTCATAAATCACCCAATTATGCATATTTTCATACAAAGAACTCACCATTTAGATTAGGTATTCCTAATATGGGTGCACTATTTATATGTTCCTTTAACAACTAGAAGGATTGATCACAATTTTTTCCAAATAAATTTGTTCCCTTTCCTTTAAAGAGAATTGATAGGATTCACAACCTATGAGAAGTTATCAATGAAATAGTGGTAATAACCTACCAAACCCATGAAAATACACACCTTAGTGATGATTATGGGTGCTTGTCACTCCAGAATATCATGAATATTATATTTGTATACTAAGATATCCTCCATAAAAACATTTTTTTCATAGTACTACACATTTGTGTGTGTGAATGAAAATTTTCCCAAGTTGTATAACTTGAGCTTTGGTAGGACCTAAAAAACATGCAAAAAGAATATGCATTCCTCCTCATCCCATGAATAGATAAAATATTTTAACGGAATATTAAAATAAATTTGTCAATGAATGTGTATAAAAATCCATTCATGAGGCTTATTAACACCATTTAATTATTATTCCAACTAAAAGATCCACTTGTGAATGCAAATTACCATATTGCATCTAAAACATAGTCTTATGAATGTTTGCCTTTTAAATATGTAGTTGATGTTACCATGAATTTAGATCAATATTTAATTATAATTTATCTCCATATGTAATTCAAAAATTCTAAGCATGGTTAAAGGATTCTCACTATTACCTTGCTCAACTAATGATAGTCAATACAAACTCTAATGGAATTTTACTTCTTCACAAAGGTAATAGTTAATCCCCATGGGGAGATACTAGGATGTACTTAGACATTATCCAAAATTTCCTCATGCCACATATTGATCTCACATAACTTATGTGTTGTCATATGATATGGAAATTTATAAAAAGGCTCAACCTTATTTACCAATTCTATCCTAAAACACATATCTCTATATGGGGGCATTCAAGGAAACTCACTAAAAAAATTAGAACATGCCAAATTAACATGATGATCATATATTGAATCCATGTATGACTTGTACTTTGAATTATCTATTAGTAATTTGTCCTATCCAGGCAAAATTACTACCCCTATCATATGAAACTTTTAGAAATCCAATCCTTACCTCTTCACAATTGGTCAAATTGGTGAATTATGGTCTTAAAATGCAAATTTTGGTCAAAAAATGCTAAAAATGGAGTTAAAATCATCAAAAGTGGTTTTAAAATTTATTTAATTATCTCAAAATAACTTTCAATAGGTTAAAAAAGGTGAAAATGTCCTATGTCAAAAATTTCAAATCATGAAAAGGTCATTTGACGGGTTTCCTAAGCCAAAAAGGGCATAAAACACTCCACACATGCCAATTTCCATTTTTAAACATAAAAGAGGGGTAAATTTTATAATTTTGAAATCATACCATGTGATACTTCCCAAATACATTTCTCAAGTGGTGAGGAATTTAAGTTGGCTTGTAAAAGAGCAAAATTGGTCTTTTTTCCTCCATTTTACAAGAAAAGTATGGAATTTGTACAAAATCCATACAATCCATGGAAGGGGAAGTATTTTACAAGGAATAAAAAATCTTATAAATTAGTTTCATGTCTATTTATGGACATTTAGGACCAAAACCAATTCTCTTTTAGTTTCTTATTTCTTGAAACAAAGGGACCTATTTGTAGGTTTTCTATTGGTATGGATTGTTGGAGGAGGGTACCACTCTAAAATTTGGAGTGAAGACACTAGACTCAAAGGGATTCATAATGGTTTCATATTTTTTTCAATTGTATTCTCCATGCTCATGAATCATCCATTTGAAGTCAAGGTAAATTATGTTACCTAGTAGCCAAAAATGTCATTATTTTTCTTCAATTTCTATTTACTTGGGTAGAGTTTTGGGAAAATTCAATTTTTTTCAAAATATTGAGGAATTTATCTATCTCTCCATGGAATTATTAAGGTGTTATTCATTTAATTCAATGTCAAATATAGGTTCCAAAGTTAGCTAGTCAATCTGTAGTATTGACAGGCTTGTAAGGGAGAATTATATGGTCATGGGACAAGAAGTTGGCTTAAAATTGACAAGATTTTGTGTCTTATAGGATTTTCATCAATTTTTCATGGTTTAAAGTGTAATCATCAGATGTTCTTCAAGTTTCATGGCTAAGGAAGCCATTTCCATGTTTTCTAGTATTTCAAATGAGCTAATTTAGCATTTCTTAAGGAATTTTTGCATATTTTAAGGTTTTTGAAGAAAACCATGGTTCATTCTCAAATTTTAGATCTCCTAAAATGGTCACATTTTTGATATATCTGATGATCATGTCTAATTTTACCTATAATTCCTTGCCTTGGTCTTATCATGATTCTAAATTTGTGTTTTCACCTCGACTTCACTCACTTCATATCATTGCCATACTCTGTCTTCTCACTATGTTTTCCACCTTTTCTCCCACCTTCCATGTTGTTTTAATCTATTATTCATCCATACCATCCTTCACCTCATCTCCATCTCTTAGTAGCATCATCAAGGAGCTAAAGGATAATCAAGAAACAATATGAGCATGATGAATAATGTTTGTAGGTCATTCAAATGGCATATACAGTAATGAAAAGTGACAAACAAAAGGCTCATAAATTCATGAAAATCCATCAAAAGGCATCAATATTAGGGTGATAATGAGGTTCTATCTATAATGCTCAATGTAGGTGACCTCATCAAGAAACCATGAATACAAATGATTATCAGATCTACATTTGAGCCTTCCTTGAAGTCATATACAAGCTACAGTCCATACAAAATCTAATGGTATGAGAAAACATAGTGGAATAAATAAAGTCTATGATAGTGGGAGAATCAAGGGGATATGGTCTACTATAAGCAAAATTATGATAGGTGATAGACTAGTGTGATGTTTTAAATAAAATCCTTATTCTTTCATATAAAATACCTAGATAATTCCACCTACAACCCCTAAAATTATACCTAGAGGTCTGTGACACCATCATAAGGAGGTCTAAATTTTGGTTAGGTGGATTTTTTAGGGAAAGAAGGTTTGTTTTGTTCAAATAGTGTAGAGTACTTACTTCAATAAGCTAAAAAAGAGTATGTTTGAAAGGTAGGCCTCAAGACCAAAACACCACCTATGCCTATAGGCTATGGTCCATACAAATATATCATAAAACCATTACCCAAGCCAAGGATATAGTCATTTCTAAGGATGTTTCTTTTAAGGTTGAAAATCATTGTATATGATAGACAGTTAATTATTGATGCTTCAAGGAGGTCAAAACATGCTAGTGGATATTTCTAAAGTGAGTATACAGCCATAGAAATAAGCTAAAATCACCACAAATCAACCTAAATCCTTCAAATTAGACTCGTTTCTAAGATAATGTGAAGGTTTGAAGGCAAGGTTTGGTCTTTAGTAGTTTGTATAAGCTATTTCAAGGATCAAAGAGACATAGTAGATGATCACCTTATTATGAATGGGGATATCTAAGCATATCATAAACTTCAAGAGGGTATTTGAAAAGATGAAGTTACCTAAAACCTAGAATCAAGGAAAAGTATGTACATGTTTGTGTCATTATTCAACATCATAAGAAGGCATATACCTATAAGGGTTATGGTGAGATTCTTAGTGCACAAGGATTCATGGAAGTAAGTAGATGACATGGATGGGGTCAAATATCACAAAAAATTTATAGGTTTCCTAGTAATTATTTAATGACATCTATAACCAAGTCACTAAAACAATCTATAGGCAACCTTAGTGAACCCTTAACAAGCCTGTGTTATGACAATTTCAATGTCTATATGGCAAATAAGTGAATTTTTTCATGAATGAATATATAAAAGTTTTTAAGGCACATGATCATTGAGGGATATATCTTCATGAATGAGAAAGATAAAAGGCATACTCATTTCAAGAATTTCATATTATAAATGATAACCTATAAGCATGTGCAATTTCAACCTATAATGAGCTAGGGTTCAACAAAGTTTTAAGGTCTCAAGATTCAAGTTTAAGAAGATGATATAGTAGATATAAAGTTGAAATATTCATTTTGATAAAATATTCATACCTATTATCACATTTAATAGTGATAAATTCTCTCCAAGCATTTTTTCCTAGTCTCAGTCCATATAGGGGTCATTAAGAGCCTAAGAACATAGTCAATTAATCAATAGAAGGTCTAGGATTATAATGGAGAAGATTATGTTTTAGGGAATGAATGCCATCAAAAGGCTTTTTGAAGTATATAACATCATCAAGATTATTCAAGGACTAATTGAGATTTTTAAAACATAAATTCATCCAAAGTAGCCTCAATAATCATCTTACAGGCATGTACCCTATGGGGAGACCTAATAGAAATAAGAATGGTTTTGGAGTTTCTACAAGGCCAATTTGAATTGAAAAATTTATTGAACTAATCATTGAGGGAGATATATTCATGAAGAAAATAAGTTAAAAGGGTAATTCCAATTTTAAATAAGGGTTTAATAACCTAAAAACATACCTACAGCCATTTTCCATACAATCAAGCATGAAACACAGTTAGGTCTTGTGGAAGGATTGTGACAAAAGAAGGATATGGTTTAAGTGGGGTTTTGATATTTTATCTAGGTCATTGAAGTTTATAAGAGTTAAATAATAATGTTTATAACCTATAGGAGGCTATTCTCATGTTTTTTACTTCATGGACATGACCTACAGTGCTGAAAAACCCTCCTATAGGCTTGTGTTTTATGAGTTAGCCTAATGCTTGTTTAGAGTATCTTATATGGTTCATTGAAAGTTCCCTTAGTTTACTTAAGATTTATTTTTAACTATTCAAGTCCATTTTATCTTATTAAATTATTTGAATTAATCAAAGTAATATAAGTCAAACCTCTAAGTGGCTCAAAATCACAAAATGCACCTACAACCACTTAAACATAATTAAGATTGAGAGTTTTTGGTGTTTCAAGTGGCTAAATGGAATTGAAGTAATCATTTAAGGGTATTGAAATTAAGATAAGGACTCAAGTATACTAAAAATTTAAAATAAGGGATTAATATGAGGTGAATATATGAAATTAGAATCATTCTCCAGTCGACCCAAATAGACACTTATAGTCACTAAGCATACCTATAGCCAAGCCCCAAATAGAGGGTTATTCATATTTATAGCATTTGAAATATATTTCAATGGTTTTGAATACTTTAATATATTTATATGTTACATATTTAAGCTATTTAAAAATCATGGAAGGCCACATATATCTTTAAGCTATTACAAAATCATGGAAGGCCAACATATAGTTCAATACCATGAAAAATTGTAGGTAGAATACTAGGACAAAGTCAAAGGCTAATGCCAAATAGGGGTTAGATTCCATATTTATCTCTTGAGGGGATATAAAAATGATTAAAAAATGTTTATATGTCATTGGAAGAGGTGTCAAAACCATTTTTTTGCAAGGATATCCATGAAGAATCCACGAAATTTGCTTGAGGGTTTTCAGACCTCCTAGAATGCAAGAAATAGAGCTGAAATGCCAACTTCAAAATCTTGAATCTTTCACCAACGTTTTCATAGGACCTTAATCTATTTATAAAATATGTATAGGGTCCTTCAAAATCAATAATTGAAATTTTGAAGAAATTCTAATGTGTAACCTTTATGAACAAAGGTTAAGACTAGAAGTCACTTAAAACCCTTACAAACCCTCCTTTTAGGACCCAATTGAAGAAATGATCCTAAAAATGAATTCAAATTGGATAATTTGATCATGAATATAAAATATAACTTGTTTATAACTTCATTAGGATCAAATATATGGTTTCATATTGTATGGAATCTACATGGATGGAGTAGGAAGTAGATTTCTTTGACTCTTTCTTGTGTTTTACAGGTCTTAAATATGATCATGAGATGAAAACCACTTGGGATTATATTATGGGACTTGAAAAAACTCCCTATGAAATTTTAAAAGTTTTTAAATATTCATATATGTCCATAATATATCTTTCCTTTTAGCCAGTCCAATGGGCAGGTAGTGTACACTTGGAAAAAATGATGAATTTGCCCCTGAAAAGAATTGTAGCAATTAAATTAGCTATTAAAGGGTTAAAGAGGAGTTTTAATGTTTCATAATTATTTTTATAATAATAAATTCATGCACAAAAGGTCTATTTTAATATAATAAAAGGATATTTGGAGCTGATTAATTAGGACTTCAGTTGAACTATTTGTTAACTTCATACATCTTCTCTTGATTCATGTCCTTCAAATCTAAGTCAAAGCATCAAATGTGGCATAAAACTTCATGAAAAGATATTTTAATTTTAAAAAGGGCCCCACCACCTTTTTCCTATGAAAAAGAGAGAAGCATGCAAAATGGATTTAGGGGATGTTGACTTGTCAAAGCTTGTCCCTTGATTTCCATGTAAAGGAGAATGTTCTCTTATTTTAAGCACCTTAAATGAAGTTAATTTTGAATAATGGAATAAAATAATGCATGAAAATAGATATTTATCTTAACAAATTTTGGCCCACCATATTCTTACTCCAAGTTTGGAAAATCATGTAAATTTTGTAAGTGGAAAATTTTTTATTGATTATTTTAAATTGTAAAGGGATTTGTATCTTGAGTTAATCAACCAAGACTAATAATTATCATTTTGAACTCCACATTGGATGTAATTAGGGTTTAAGACATATTTATTTTTTTTAAGCCAATTTTCATTATTCTTCAAGCTAAGAGAGAAATTGTAAGTTGGACCATTTATCAATAAAGGAATTTTGTATTTTGTATCTAAGTTTTGATAGATTAATAGTGTGTATTTGATTGTGCATCAATGTATAAGTGAGATTTGTCTCCTTTTGGCAGATCCCTTCCTCACCTATCTCTCTCTATCTCACCTTCTGTAGATAATTTGAAGAGGTTTTCAACCCTTCATTTGAAACATTTTTTCTTAAAGATAAAAATATAAATTTTATTAATTATATGTGTGGATTGATTTTATTAACTTAAAAGTATTTGGATAATTCAGGTACATCACCACTTTAATTAGGATTTCCCTTCAGTTTCCCCTTCCCCTTTTCACAAAAAAAAAGGTCATAGTAGTTTAGTTATAACTGATAAATCTAAAGGGAACCATCCCTCTCTGGATGTTATTCTCATCAAAGAGTCACCCAAACTCTAAGAATTTCCCATTGTATCAACTGGAGTGAGGGTTTGATCTACACAACTTCAATCAGGGTGCACTCTAGAGTGATAACAGTTTTTAACACACTTGATGGGACCACTTATTCACATTTTTGAATTATTATCTATGTATTTGAGTATATTATTCATTTCTAGATTTATATATATATATATTTCATGTCACCAAGAGTTTTCACAAGATTATCTGCAAAAGGGAAAGAAATAGATTTCTCTAAATTATGTTACCAGCCAAAGAAGAAGAAATCTTATAAACCAAATCCAAATCATACACCTTCTATTTCCCCCATTATTAAAAAAATATATCGTATTAAAGACAATATTATTTATCTAAATATTATTTTAAATCCCATTCCTCATATGGTTGTTCCTAAAATACAAACTTTTATTGCATTAAATGGTGGAAGTTCTCTAAATCTCAATCAATGGGATTATATTCTAGTTTTAGAATTGAAGGCTCTTCCATATTTTACAATAGAAAATCCACCAACTCTTATAGAACATATTTTAGATATTTCTAATCTTTGGTTGGTGCATCATGTGACACAAGAAAATGTAGCAATGAGGTTCTTTTCAACTTCTTTCAAAGGAAAGTCACTTCAGTGGTACAGAGGTTTGACTCCTGCATCAATCAACAAATGGGATGAATTTGAAGAACTTATGTGCAAACATTTTAAAGAAAAAAGTGATCATATTTCACTTGTGGGTTATCTTAAAAAAATTAAGAGATTTAACCATGAATTCATGGTGGATTTCAATTACATATTCCAAAAGACTTGGGATAGAATTCTAGTAGTGATCAAGCCTACACCCAACTATGATTTTTTGTATTATCTAAAGGCTCTTAATTCATATGTGGTTATCATGATCCAAACCATGGGAGGTAATATTTTACCAAAATATTTTAAAGTATCAATAAATGTTGAAAATTACCTTATACAAGTAGGTAAGTTATCTCCAAGGCCTCTAATACCTCTTTTTCTAGAGATCCATCCTCCTACTCCAACCATTGCTCCAATTCTAGAATCATCAATGTTCCATAAAATATAAGATGATAAAATTGATATATTTGGGAAGATAGTGAGTCTTATTAAGGATCAAACTAATAATTTGGTTGTAATTGAGAGTCATCAAGCTCCACCATATAGGCCTTATCAGAATACTAATCAAAATTATCAACCCTATAGGCCATCTTATCATACTAATCAATAAGGTCAAGGGTAGAATTCTTAATCAAGGAAATATAATCCTAATTATCCAAAAAATTAAATAGATATTATTCCAAATTAGATTAATTATTCTAAATAATGACAATTGAAAAATCAATGGGATCAAGTAAACAACATGGCAATGGATCCAACCGGTGAGATTTATCATCAATCTTTCAAGAAACAAAGTTCAATTATTCCTTCATTTGAAAAATAACCACCTTATGAAAATAAGGAAGCCTCTCTACCCTATGTATACATTCATTAATTCACTAAATTAGAATTTCCAACTCAACAAAGAGAAGGTAGTGGTAAGGGACCTACTGAAACTACATTTGTCAACTTCTAGGAAGGTGAGAATTCTTTTGAGCACTTGGTTGAAAATCAAAGTCAAGATTTGCCTAATATTGATAATTCAATTTTAGTCCATATTAGATATAAGAAAAGAGTTATTGGTTAAGGTTTAGGTATTTAAATGGAATCCCCTTCCTATTCTCATCCACAATAAAAGACAACTACACATGAGCTGCCTCAAAAAAGTTCAAATCAACAAGTTCATGATCCAAAAGAAAAGAATGTGAAAGGGCCTTACATTCCTCAATTTACTCATCATTTGAGAGATATTTTTTCTCTTTAATTATATTTAAATTTATCCACTTCTCCACATAGTATTTTGGATCATATGAAGAAGACTACAATATCAATTTTAATGTGGGATACTCTACTAATTCTAGGACAAAAGGAGTATTTGCAAGAGGAAATTTCAAAGCTCAATATCTCTTAAAAACCACATAAAAAACAAAGATTAAGTAATATTATAACTAATTCCAATTTATTTATAGAGTCTCAACCTCTTAAAGTTACTAAACCTCGTCCATTTTAAATTTATATTATCATTGGAGATTGTCTAGTTCATAATTGTATGATTGATAGTGTGGCTAGTACTTTTGTTATGCCCAAATCAATAGCTGATAAGTTAGGATTTTAGTATGAACCCCATGGGAAAAGTGTCTTGAAATTATATGGTTCTCTTAAAAATACTATAGGTGTATTGAAATATCTAAAAATTATAATTGTTTCTTGTCCAAATTTCACCATTTTACAAGATGTTGTTGATTTACCTCCATATTTTGCACTATGCTTATCTAGAGATTTCACTACAAAAATAGGAAGTTAAAATTTCATCAAATTGGTAATATATAGTTTTTATAACTAGGTATATAACAAAATTAACTATTAGATTATAGATTATTTCTAAATTTCATCTTGAGCCATATATGCCAAATATGTCAAATGTGAATTGTAGTATTTCAGAAGAAGATGATAACAACACTGATCAAGAGCCTTGTAAGCCTCATGAATGAATTATAAATATTATTATGGATGAGTGGGATAATAATAATCAATGACATGACCCCTAAAATATTATTGAAGATTCTAGTTTTGGATTCTACTGTATGCACGAAGAAGGTGACTTATTGCCTAGTCTCACTAGCTCATTGCAAGATCAAGAAGAAGTTTGGAATCTATTCTTTGATGGATCCAGAATGAATAATGGTATTTGGGATAGTGTTATGTTAGTTTCAACATAAAATCAAAGGTATTATTCTTTTTTTATATTTTATTTCATTTTCAATTCTAATATTGTAGAGTATGAAGCTCTTATTTATGGTCTTTAGTGGGCTAGAAAGAAAGATATTAAGCTCTTGCAGGTGAAAGGTGAGAGTGAATTGGTATTATAACAAGTTAGAGGATTAATTATATTAAATAATAATATTTTTAAGGCTTAAAAAAATAGAGTTTGGGATCTCATGGAATATTTCCTTGCATTTGACATTCACTCTATTCCTAGAGGAGCAAATCAACATGTTGATAGACTTGTTTCTATAAGTGCATAGTATGACATTCCAGATCAGATTAAGGACAATAAAAATCAACCTAAATAAAGGTAGTATGTAGGCATTAAATCAAAAATAATGATTTAATTTGGAAATTTTTTTATTCTTATAAGAAAATAGCATGTTTTTTATAGAATGAGGTAGAGTTTTGCCAAAGAAATCATGATAAATTGCAGGATCAATATGGAAATTAGATTGTGCAATTGAAATAAAATAATATGACTAATGGTTTGGTGACTTTAGAGAAAATTTTAAATTAATATTATCAGATTAAAAAAAATACAAAGTGAGTATTTCTTCCAATAAATATCACTATGAGCTAATTAGCATAGCTGAAGGTAAGCTACTAAAGTTGGGTAAAGTTAATACCAATTCTAAGAGAATAGATTTTATTTCATTGTGTCAAGAGTTCATGGATGTTTTTTCTTGGAAATACCATGATTTGAAATGTTTTGATCCTAGATTGGCACAACATACTATTGAATTATAATATGATGTAAAATTGTTAAGACAAAATCAAAGGCCTATCAACCCCAAGGTTGAGATTCTCATGAGGAAAGAGCTTATAAAGATGATTGAATTAGGTATTATTTTTCCTATCAAGCATTCAAAATGGGTAGTAAATATTATTCTAATAATAAATAAGAATGGAGAGATAAGATTATGTGTAGATTTTATATATTTGAATAGAGTATCATTGGAAGATCACTACCCACTTCCTTTCATGGATCAAATCTTGTAGAGGTTTTAGGTTCACAGAGCTTTTCTTTATTGGATGGGTACTCAGGATATAACCAAATACAGATGAAAGATAAATATTAGTATAAAACTATTTTCACCATATAATGGAGTAATTTTTCATACAAGAAGATTCCTTTTGGACTCTCCAATGCTAGAGCTAAGTTCCAAAGGGCAATGGATGTTTCTTTTCATGGTCTCTTGAGTCAAATGGTTTTAGTCTATTTCAATGAAGATACAATATTTTAAAATGATTATAATGTTCATTTAACACATTTTAAGATTATTTTTGATAGATATAGAGAATTTGGAGTTTTTTTGAATCCAAAGAAATTCATCTTTTCAGTACATGAAGGGAGACTTATTGGGCATGTGGTGTCAAAATCTAATCTTTCCATTCATCCAGAAAGAATAGAGGAAATTATTGATCTATCATTACCTAAACTCAAAAAAGGATTGTAGAGATTCTTGGGTAAGATTAATTTTATCAGAAGATTCATTCTTGGTTTTACAGAGCTATTAAAGCCACTTATGCAAATGCTAAAGAAACATCAAGAGTTCACTTGGAGTAAAGAAGGTAGAATGAGTTTTGAAGCTATCAAGGAATAAATAAGCCAAGATCTTATTTTTATCAATCCAAATTTTAGTAAGGATTTCTTCTGTATGCTTTCTCTACTTTCAGTACTATTTTAGCCATGCTTATGCAATATAATGATGAAGGTTTGGAACAACCCATTGCTTTCTTTAGTTAATATTTAGAAGGTTATGAGAAAAGATATTGTTTTGTATAAAAGTATGTTATTTCTATTAGAAGAGGTCTAAATAAATTTATACATTTTGTTTCAAATAAAAATATTATACTAATCATTACTCATCCAATTATGAAGGACTTCATTCTCAACAGAGACTTGAGCGAAAAAAGAGTTGGATGGGTTACTAAATACACAGAATATAACATTGAATTCAAGGTTACAAAGCTAGTTCAAGCCAAAGGATTATGTGAACATCTTGCATAAGATGTAAAAGAATAAAAAAGTATATTTGAAAATTCAACACTCAACATGAAGCTAAAAATACATCTCTTACAAGTTGGACATAGAAAATTGCTAGATTTCTTCAAACTGGAGAGTGTCCAAGAGGTTTGAATGCATCATAAAAAATAAAATAAAAAAAATTTAAAAAAAAAAAAAAAAAAATTGGCTGAAATTATTACCATACATTATAATTGATGGAGTGATTTTCAAACATGACATTTGAGGTAAGCTTATAAGGTGTGTTGAAACTAGTCAATTTGACAAGCTTTTTGAGTAATTTTATGATAGTCCTTCTGGAGATCATTTTGTAGATAAGAATATAGCTGAAAAAATAATTATATCTAGTTATTTATAGCCTAATTTATTCATATATTCACATGCATGGGTTAGGAAATGAATAAAGTGTGTAATGTTTGTAGGAAAGTAAAGACTAGCTACTATGCCACTAAAGCCAATTTAGGTTGAGTAGCCTTTCATGCAATGGGGTTTAAACTTAATTATCATGATTCATCCTCCATCTAGTACTAGTAATAAGTGGGTTTTGAAATCTATATATTATTTCACCAGGTGGGTAGAAGCAATGCCTTTGAAAGAGGCAAATGAGAACTTTGTGCTTGACTTTTATGAGAGCCTAGTCACTCATTTTGGAGCACCTTCTACTATCATATCAAATAATGATTTGGCATTCAATAGTACAAAGGTATGTGAATGGGATCTTAAACATGGTATTTATTTAACATCTTCATCCAATTACTATATATAGGGTAATGGACTAGCTGAGTCCACTAACAAAAACCCGATTTAGATCATCAAAAGAACAATGGAGGATAACCAAAGATCTTGGCATAATAAGATAAATAATGATTTATGGGATGATAGGATCACCCCTAAGAAATGCATTGGTCATTTTCCTTATCTCCTAGTTTATAGAAGAGAAGCAGGGATGCCTATCTCATTAGAGATTTTAGCTTTAGAGCTTGCACACTAGTTAGAGCTTTTTGAAAGTGATGCAATAGAGGTAAGAATGAATGAACTAAAAGAATTAGAGGAGATAAGAGATGATACTATGCATACCATGTGGTCAAACTAGTAGCAAGTTAAGAAGACATTCAAAAAGAGAGCTTCATAAAAAACATTTCATCAAGGAGACATAGTGCTCAAATGGGATGAGGAACATGCAAAGCCAGGTAAGCACTCCAAATTTGATAGCCTTTGGATTGGACCTTATATTATCATTGATTTCAAGAATAATGTTTTTTTAATTATTCAAATGAAGTGGAGAACTTTCCATTCCTATGAATGGGATGCTTCTTAAATACCACTATTAGGAGAGTCACTCCTTTGTACATAGTCATAGTTTCATTCCTCAAAGAGATTTTCCATAGTTATTTTCAATGTTATTGACATTTCCTCTAATTGAACATGTGCACATGCTATTATTATTGAGTGAGTTTCTCTTATTGTGTATTGGTCTATAAGTTTTCCTAGTTTTAGTGTTCATCTGAGTCTATCCTTTCTAGAGTTCTAAGTTATTTTGACCAGCACGCTAGTTAACCCGTAAAAGTCACCAAAATTGTTAGTAATTTAGATAATCAAGGCCAAATTACTACCCCTATCATATGAAACATTTATAAATCCAATCCTTACCTCTTCACAATTGGTCAAATTGGTAAATTATGGTCTTAAAATGCAATTTTTTGGTAAAATGTCTAAAATGGGGTAAAAAACATAAAAAATAGTTTAAAAAGTTGTTGAATTATCTCAAAATAACTTTTAATAGGTTCAAAAAGGTTAAAAATTTCCTATGTCAAAATTTTCAAATCATGAAAAGGTCATTTAATGAGTTTCCTAAGCTAAAAAGGGCCTAAAACTCCCCAAACGTGCCAAATTTCCATTTTTAAACATAAAAGGGGTAAAATTTATATCATTTCATGTATAACATGTGACACCTCCCAAATATTCTTTTCAAGTGGTGAGGAACTTAAGTTGGCTTTTAAAAGAGCAAAATTGGTCTTTTTCATTGATTTTACAAGAGAAGTACAAAATCTATATAGAATCTATATAATCCAAGGAAAGGGAAGTATTTTCCAAGGAATATACCAGCTTCTAAAGGAGTTTCATGGATATTTGTGGCCATACAAGCCCAAAACTAGTTCTCTTTTAGTTTCTTATTTCTTGGCACATAGGGACCTACCTATAGGTTTTCTATTGGTATAGATTTTTAGAGGAGGATACAAATATAAAATTTGGAGTTAAGACACTAGAATAAAAGGGATTATTTATTTTTTAAGTGGTTTCTCAATTGGATTATCCAAGATAATGAACCATCTAGTTAAAGTTAGGGTAAATTGTACTCCCTAAAAACCAAAAATATCATTGTTTTTCTTCAATTTCTCTTTATTTGGGTAGAGTTTTAATAAAATTCAAATTATTTCAAAATATTTATAAATTTTTATATCTCTCCATGGAATTATTAATTTTTTATTCATTCAATTCAAGGTCAAATAGAGGTTCCAAAGTTACCAGTCAATCTACAGTATTGACAGGCTTGCAAGGGAGAGTTGTACTATCATGGGAGAAAAAGTTGGCTTCAAATTGACAAGATTTTGTTTCTTATAAGGTTTTCATAAAATTTTCATGGTTTTAAGCATAATCATTAGATATTATTCAAGTTTCATGACTAACGAATCCATCTCCATGCTTTCTAGTGTTTCAAATGTGGTAGTTTAGCATTTCTTACGGATTTTTTGCATATTTTGAGGTTTTTGAATAAAACCATGATTCATTCTTAGATTGTAGATCTCCTCCAATGGTCACCTTTTTATATAGTTGATTATCATGTGCCAATTTTGTCTATAACTCCTTGCCTTGTTTTTATTATTGTTTCAAATTCTTGTTTTCACCTCCATCTCACTCACTTCATATTACTACCATACTCAGTCTTCTCATTATGTTTTCCACCTTTTCTCCCACCTTCCATGTTGATTTCATCTATCCTTCATCTCTACCATCCTTTATATCATCTCCATTTATTAGTACCATCATTAAGGAACTAAAGGCTAATCAAGGAACAATATGATCATGATGAAGAATGTTTTTAGGCCATTGAAAGGGCATATATAGTCATGAAAAGTGATAAATAGTAGGCTCATATAGTCATGGAAATCCATCAAAGGCATCAATATTAGGGTGATAGTGAGGTTCTATATATAATGATCCATGTAAGTACCTCATCAAGAAACCATGAAGAGAAATCATGATTAAATATACCTTTGAGCCTTTCTTAAAGTCATAAATAAGCTATAGTGTATACAAAGGCTAATGGCATGAGAAAACACAATGCAAGAAATAATGTCTATGATAGTGGGAGAATCAAGGGGATACTATTTACTAAAAGAAAACATATGATAGGTGACATACTAGTGTGAAGTTTCAAATAAAATCCTTATTATTTCATATCAAAGACCTAGATAATACCACCTATCCCCCCTACAAGTATACCTAGAGGTCTATGACATAGTCATAAAAAGGTCTAAATTTTGTGTAAGGTGGATTTTTTAGGCTAAGAAGGTTTATTTTATTCAAATAGTGAAGATTAGTTACTTTAATAAGTGACACAAGAGTATGTTTGAAAGATAGGCCTCAAGATTAAAAGACCACCTATGCCTATAGGTTATGGTCCATACAAATCTATCATACAACCATCAACAAATTTAGGGATATATTCATTTCTAAGGATGTTTCTTTTAAGGTTACAAATCATCGTATAGGATAGATAATCAATTCTTGATGCTTTAAGGAGGCCAAAACATGCTACTAGAGATTTTTAAAGATAGTATGCATCCATAGAAATAAGCTATAGTCACCTCAAATCAACCTAAAACCTTCCAATTATACTCTTTTCTAAGACAATGTGAAGGTTTGAAGGCAAGGTTTGGTCTTTAGCAGTTTGTATAATCTAGTTCAAGGATCAAAGAGACATAGTAGATGATCACCTTATGATGAATGGGGATATCTAAGCATATCACAAACTTCAAGAAGGTCTTTTAAGAGATGAAAATACATATAACCTAGAATCAATGAAATTTTTTATAGGTCTATGTCACTATTAAACATTATGAGAAGGCTTATACCTATAAGGGTTATGGTGTGATTCTTAGTGCAAAAGGATTCATGGAAGTAATGAAATGACCTGGATGGGGTCAAAGATCATAAAAAAATTTACAAGTTTCCTAGTACTTATTAAATGACATCTACAACCAAGTCACTAAAACAATCTATAGGTAGCCTTAGTGAACCCTCAGCCAGCCTGTGTTGTGACAATTTCAAGGTCTATATGGAAAATAAGTGAATTTTTTCATGAAGAAATATATCAAAGTGTTTAAGTCACATAAGCATCGAGGGAGAGAGATTCATGAATGAGTAAGAGAAAAGGCACACTCAATTAAATAATTTCATATTATAAATGATAACCTATAGCCATGTGTCATTTCAACCTATAATGAGCTAGGGTTCAATAAAGTTTTAAGGTCTAATGATTCATGTTTAAGAAGATGATATGGTAGATATAAAGGTAACATGTGAATTTTTAGAAACTCTTCATACCTCTGGTCACATTGATTAGTTATCAATGCTCTCCAAGCATGTGTTCCTTTTTTTAGTCTATACAACGGTCATTAAGAGCTTAAGAGCATAGTCAATTACTCAATAAATGGGCTAGGATCATAATGAAGAAGATTGTTTTTTAGGGAATGAATTCCATCAAGAGGATTTTTGAAGTTTCTAACATAATTATGAGTTTTTAAGGACTAATTGATATTTTTATATCATAGATTCATCCAAAGTAGCCTCAATAACTTACAGGCATGTACACTATGGGGAGACCTAATGGAAATAAGAATGGGTTTGGAGTTTCTAGAAGGCTAATTTAAATTGACAAAGGTATTGAAGTGCTCATTTAGGGAGAGATATTCATGAATAAAATAATTTAAAAGGGTAATTCCAAGTTTAAATAAGGGTTGAAGAACCTAAAAACATACCTATAACCATTTTCTATACAATCAAGCATGAAACACAATCCGGCTTTGTGCAAGGACTGTGACAAAAGAAGGTATGGTTTAAGTAGGGTTTTGATATTTTCTCTAGATCATTGAAGTTTATGCAAGTTACATAATAAATTTGATAACCTATAGGAGCCTATTCTCATGATTTTTACTTCATGGACATGACCTACAGTGCTAAAAATGCCTCTTGTAGGCATGTGTTTTATGAATTAACCTAATGCCTGTTAAGAGTATCTTATATGGTTCATTGAAAGTTCCCTTGGTTGAATTAGGATTTATTTTTGCCTATTCAATTCCCTTTTATCTTCTTAAATTCTTTGTCTCAATAAAATAAATATAAGTTAGACCTCTAAGTCGCTCAAAATCACAAAATGTACCTACAACCACTTAAACACAGTCAAGATTGAGGGTTTTGGGTGTTTAAAATGGCTAAAGGGTATTTAAATGCTCATTCAAGGGTATTTAAATTAATATGACTCAATTATAATATGAAGTTACAATAAGGGATTAATATTAGGTGACTTTATCAAATTTGAATCATGCTACGATCAGCCCAAATAGACACTTACAGTCACTAAAGCCCCAAATAGAGGGTTATTCTTATTTATAGAATTTTAAAGAAATTTAAATGGTTTGGAATACATTAAAAAAGGTATAAGTGATATGTTTAATCTATTAAAAAAGTGTGAAAGGCCAGTCTATAGTTCAATACCATGAGAAATTATAGGTAGAATACTGGGATAGAGTTAACACCTAATGCCAAATAGGGGTCAGGTTCCATATTTAGATATTAATGGGATATTATAATGATTAAAACATGTTTATATGACATTTATAGAGGTTTTAAAACCTTTTTTTTTCAAGGATATTGATCAAAAATCCATGAAATTGGTTTGAGGGTTTTTAGACCTCAAAAAATGTAAGACATAGAGCTCAAATGCTAACTTCAAAAGCTTGTATCTTTCACCAACATCTACATAGGACCACAAGCTATTTAGAAAATATTTATAGGGTTCTTTAAAATCCATAAGTGATATTTTGAAGAAATTCCAATGTGTAACCTTTATGAATAAATTTTAAGACTATAATTCACTTAAAACCCTTGAAAACCCTCCTTTTAGAACCCAATTGAAGAAATGAGTCTAGAAGTGCATTCAAATGGGTGAATTTGATCATTAATATAAAAGAGAAGTTGTTTCTAACTTCATTAGGATAAAATACATGTTGTCATATTATATAGAATCCATACAAATGGATCAAGATGCAAAATTATTTAAATTTTTCTTATGTTTTGTAGGTCTTAAAGATGATCATGAAATTCAAACCACTTGGGATGATATTATGGGACTTGAACCAAATACATATTCCATTTTTAGATCTTGTAAATATTCACAAGTTTCCATACTATATCTTTAATTTCAACCAATCTAATGGGTAGGTAGTGTACACTTGGGAAAAAAGATGAATTTTCCCTTGAAAAGATTTGTAGCATTGAAATTATCTATCAAAGGGTTAAGGAGGAGTTTTCATGTTTTATAAAAAATAATCATGAATAAATTAATGCAAAAAATGTCTATTTTCATGTAATAAAAGGCTATTTAGAGCTGATTAATTAGGACATCAGTTTAACTATTTGTTAACTTCATACATCTTCTCTTGATTCATGTCTTTCAAAGCTAAGTCAAAGCATTAAATATGGAATATAAATTCATGAAAGGATATTTAAATTTTCAAATTAACCCCACCACCTCTTTCCTATGCAAAATAGAGTATCATGCAAAATGGATTTAGTGGAGGTTTACTTATCAAAGCTTGTTCCTTGATTTCCATGCAAAGGATAATGTTCTCTTATTTCAAGCACCTTAAGTGGATTTACTTTTGAATTATGTCAAATAATCATGAATTAAAAGATATATTTATCTTAATAAACTTGGGCCCACCATATTCTTATGCCAAGTTTGGAAAATCATGCAAATTTTGTAAGGGGAAAAACTTTTATTGATTATTTTAAATTGTAAAGGGATTTAGATCTTGAGGTAGTTAACCAAGACTAACACTTATCCTTTTGAACTCCACATTGGATATAATTATTGTTTAGGAAATTTTATTTTTAATCCATTTTTCATTATTCTTGAAGCTAAGAGAGTAATTGTAAGCAAGACCATTTATCAACAAAGGAAGTTGTTGTTCTATATCTAAGTTTTGACAAAAGAATAGTGTGTATTTGACTATGCATAAACGTATAAGTGAGATTTATCTCATTTTTTTAGGTCCCTCCCTCACCTATCTCACCTTTTTTAGGTCATTTGAAGAGATTTTCAACCCTTCATCTGAAACATTTTTACTTAAAGATAGAAATATAAATTTTATTAATTATATGTGTGGATTGATTTTAGTAACTTCAAAGGATTTGGACAATTTAGGGGCATCACCCATTTAATTAGGATTTTCATTTAGTTTCCCCTTCCCCTTTTCACCCCAAAAAATCCATAGTATTTCAGTTGTAATTGATAAATCTAAAGAGAATGAGGCCTCTTTAGAGGTTATTCTCATCAAAGAGTCACCCACACTCTGAGAAGTTCCCATTATAATAGCTGGAGTGAGGGTGTGATCTGCACATCTTTAAGCAAAATGCAATCTAGAGTGATAAAATTATCTATTGGTGTTAAGGTCTATTCATGAATAAAACATAAAGATGAGATCTATGCTATATAAACCTCAAATATACAATAATAATATCAAGCACATGTATTGTAAAATATTTCACCTAGGAAAACCCTTTTAGGAAAAAAAAAACTATTTTAGTAACCTACTTTATTATAGAGTTTTAAAAATATTATTTACAATATTATGATAATTCAAAAGGTTATTTAACCTTCATATAACACTTTAATATACATTACACTAAACACACTTGATCATGTGTGTTAAAAATTCATGTAATTAGTTACATCTAGTCTATATACACTTGATCATAAATGAGGTTTTTTTCATGCTTCATAAACATCATCTTCTTCCTTTGAATAAATATTATTATATCTTTAACATCACTTGGTAACACCTTTCTAGTAATGGAATCTATATTCACCAACTACTAAACAATGTGATCATTGCATAATTATTTTCAAAAGCTCCATGTTTGAATAACACTAGTGGATTTATCACACTCCTTTAGTATAAAACATTTATCATGAAAGTATATCATAATGCATTAAGATAAAATACATCAAATGACATGTTTTAAAACTCCTCATAACACCTTATTATGACTTGACCACTGTGTTACACTTTGAATCCTTATAAAGTGTAATGACATTAGAAAAAGAACCCTACATAAATTTACCGTCATTCCTACACATTGATAACCTTGAAAAAATACCATTAAAAAATCACCACATAATACCTCTAAATCATCCTTATTTTCAAAATCAACTTATATAACATCTTTCAAAACTATTTATTGTGTAAAAAACTTATGAAAAACTAACCTTGTGCATAATTACCATTATGCATGTCAATGAAAAGTTTTAATATTTACAAACAATGTCCTAATTTTTAAGAACTTTGGATAAGAGATAACACATCCATCATATAGCATCTTTGGTAAACTATGCCCATCTCTTTCTTGCACTAAGATAAATTTTCAATACTCATTTCCTTAGTTAATGAATCTACAATGTTTTCATTTTTTCCACCTTCTCTAGATGTATCTTTATCTCTTCCACCATCTCCATTACAAAATGATAATTCACATCAATGTGCTTCATTAGAGAATGATTCTCATATTTTTTTAACTATATATATTGATCTTTTATTACCACAATTTATCCTTACAATGTTTTGATAGAACCAAACTATGAAACACAAAATTTGAAGTAAATTTTTTTCCTTACTTACATTAATAGTATTAATGTTCTCATCTTATATGTTGGATATAATAAAACTAGCTTACATTTTGATCATCTAACTGTAACTCTACTAGATAAGTTTAATACATACGTACTAGTAGAGATATGTAAATTAATATCTCTTGATCAATCATAATCCACAAAATCCTTACAGATTAATGTATTGATTTCACTAGGTTTATCTTGATAGAAATTTACATATTCATAAGTGTTGATGGGTCTCTTGACATGAAAACTTAGGAAGGGATTGTTAATTCTTGTCTCTCTTGAAATGAAGATGGTACCATGAATAATAATTCTTCCCCAAGGTATCAGTTACCAGGTATTGGTATGTAGGTTAACCCACTTGGCCCACTAAGACCATTCCATTTCAAGAGAATGTAATGAAACTAAATATATATGATGGATCAAGTTATGGACACTAAAAGAATGAATCATTCCACAAATGATATATTCAACAATGCTTAAATGGTGATAGATGATACTCAACAATCATGATTAAACATTATAAATATATTGATATTAGTATTACGCTAACACAATGACAAAAATAAAAAGTAAAATAAAGGTAGAGAGGGAATTAAATTCCCTACTAAAATATATATGAATACAAAGTGAATTATTAATAAAATATCATAGGAACTAGTCCTCAGCTGAGCTAGACCTAACACAACTCTAGCTAAAGGATGGTGTGAGAGTCTGAGAGAAGTTACAATGATAAAAATGGAACATAACCACCCAAAAATTTATAGGAAATAGAAATTTGACTACAAAAAAATATAATTATCAATATTTGTCATGTTGATTAGAAATGGTAATATTTATAACAACCATTCTACTACAAGCTTCATATTCATAACAAGAAAAACACTACACTAGGAAATCATGAAAAAAGCTTGGTTTACTAACTATAGAGAATCCAAGAATGTCTGGTCCACAAATTTGTCACTAAAAATAAAAGGATCATGCAAGATATTATCTCTCTATTCCTAAAAATACCAACCCATTTCACATCACAAGAGTTATTCTTATATAGATGTGTAGGTCCATGGAACTCCCTCTTATTCAAATTTTCCTACTAATGGGGAAGTTACAAACATTCATTTCTAATTGAGGGAATATTGCTAGCAATATGATAAATATGTAGTTAGGCACCATGCCTTGATTTAATTAGGAATGAAATCATGTAATAAAATGTAATTGAGATTGCATTAGGATTACTAGCCACCCATGTCCTGCATATTTGAAATCATGCCTCTTCAAGGTATGCCTAAACCAATTATGCATGCCACACCCTTTATTTGTGAATCATTCATGATTATCAATTTAATACACATAGTCTTGTATTAAAATACACCATTTATGATCATTTATTAGTGAGTAAATTATCTACAACTTGGTTCTACAAATTTTATTGGTTACATATTTCATGCTTGGCATTTGACAATTCTAACAGCCATATGGGCCATTAAATTTGAAATAGGTGTCTTTACTAGCTACATTATCAGATTTTCCTTCCTTAATAGGGTCATTTCCAAGTGGCTTCTCTTTTTTATTATACTTATTATCCTTGAGGTTTTATGTTATTATGACTATTTATATTATGGTTAAGAGAACTTTTCCATGTGGCATCATCTCACTCACTTAGAGTTCTAACACACTACCTAGATGCAAGGAAAACCTTTGGGATATAGAGTAGTAGGTTTTCACCATGTGTCATCATCCCACTCATCTATTTTATTAGTGATTTATATTGTTTATGGACATGTCTTGGATAGTGAGTTATCAAGATGATGCCACATGACAACATCATGTTTTTCTACTCACTCAAAGGCTCTACTTATGTATGGATCTTTCTAATGTAGTAGGTTATTAGGATCATACCATGTGGCATAATAATACTAACCTAGTTTCCCAAATTATTTGTATTGTATGGTTTCATCTAGGATCAGTGGGTCACCAAGACCTTGACACTTGTTAGCATCCTATTATTTTGATTGTTTAAAGCTTTACTGATGTAGAGGCCCACTAGTTAAATTATTCAAAATAAACTAAACCGTATAGCATCTCAAAAAGATGCCATGTTTCTCTAGGTAAATTTCATAAAATTAGCTAAGTGTTCAACATCTTCTTGAATAGGATCGAGCCATCAAGAGTTGTGGGAATTCTCCAAGTGGTGCCAAGAAAAGTTTAAGCACCTATGAGAAAAATAAAGAAACATTAGTCATAATTTTTAAATTAAAAGGCCAATGGCCTTAGAAATTAAAATCTTAAAATAGTTAAGTGATTTATCTAAATAACTAAAAGTCTTTAAAAATGAAATGAAAAGACATGAAAAATTAGTGAAAGAAAACCATTTAAAATCAACATTCATTCATTCAAATGAAAGTTACTAAGGTAAAATCTGAACCAAAAAATATATATAGTTAATTTATCATTAATTTAAAGAAAAAATGGACAAAATATTTAGGAAAAAATTAGAAAACTTTAAAATAGTTAGATAATTTACACAAAACCAAGGAGAAATGGTCTAAAAGGAAGTTTTATATGTGTTTCACAACACAAGTATAAAATAGACTAAGATAATAGATTAATGCATATTCATATATTTTAAATTAAGGTATCCCTAAATGTGATTTATATGTTAATTATTTATTATGAATGAGTATTGTTATGGCTTGGCTAAAATAGTGAAACATATTCAAATCTAGATCTTCACATCTAGCAAAACAATACACTTCCAAGAAGGCAATTTTAAACAAGCAACCACCAACCCTATTTTTAGTTTAAAAAGGGGTGTGTTGTGCAAACAAAAAAATGGTGACTCCTATTGGGAAATACTTTTACATATTTTGATAATCTAGATTCTATTATTTCACAAGAATAAAAAGCATTAGGTACAAGAAATCACCTAGAAAAAACTAGGTCAAAGGCACTAAAGTCTATAGGGACAAGTGACATACTAAGTTAAGAATCAATCTAAATACCATCCATGTGGTGATCAAGTAATTATTACATTTTATTTGCATCCCCACATAGTAATTCATATTTATATATGGTCATGATTGTTGAGTGAAAATTATTTTACATTTTAGATTAGGGGGAGTGGCATGGGCATTTATCTACTTCTAATTAGGCATTTATAGCCCTTAAAAAGATACCTATGGTTCCTTCCAAATTCCTATACCCATTGCCAACCAGGTTTTAAAATATTATGGTATAGGTTGTCAAGATCACCCATTTGAGGATTTTTATCTAATTCATCTTATTTTTGAAGAACACTTTACATTTTCATCCATAGAGGGTTGGGGACCAAGGCATGGGTAAAAATAAATTAGTAATTTCATGACAACTTAAGACAAACTAGAATTGAAGAAATGTTGAATTTTCATTAGATATTTCATTAAGTGTCTTAGATGGATTTATACAAGACAAAAATATTTATAAATTCATAAGTTCTATTAAAAATAATTGACCTTTGAAATTTATAAAGTGAAAAAAGTAATCACCACAATTCACATAATATTTTCAAGAAAAATTATAATTAATTTCATTGAGTGGCATCTATGTTACCTTTGAAACAACCTTTATTTTCACTTATTTGATTAATAATGGAACCACATGGAAAAATAATTTGGACAAACCCCAATAATGAAATAAAAAAACAAACAATATTAAACTTAATATAATAATAAGGGATATGAATGAAAAAATAGAAAAAATAAATGAAGAGGAAAATAAAATATTTACAAGGGTTTTCAATAAAATGCATGTTTGAATTAGTTAGAAACCTATTTTTTTAGGATTTTAATAAGGGTAGAGGACATATCTACTTTCATGTATATTATATTTTATGATATTAATACCCTATCCCACAATTATTTATCAATGTTCTTTCAAGGAAGATTAAACAAGATAAGATTTTATAATTCATCAATGTGATTACAATTAATTTGTATAAATCACTTGGGATAAGGTGAATAAAATACCTCAGCCCATGCATTATATTACATTTAGGAATAAGGTTTGGAATTCATACATACCAAACTGATTAGAAGATACAACCTAGATGTGACATGTAATTTGTTACAACCAATGAATGAACCAATTAGTGGATACTATTTATTGCAAATAGATGCATGTATAACATCCTTCTTGTTTTATTAATCATCCATAATGTATGGGAGTGGATCAAGTTAATCCAAGATTAGATACGTTATCAATTTTTCATTCGTGGCTAAAGTATGTGATGATATAGGTTGGATTGGATCATTCTAAACTTGCATCTCCATTGGCATGAATTATTCATTCATATCACTATTATTATGATCTTATATTTGCATCTTTACCATATTTGTTACCTTCAACATGGAACATTTTGGTGTTGGGAAATTAGGGATGGTTATGGTGTCATCAAAGGAAGTCATTAGCTCCTTCTCTTCTTTTAAATCAATCTTAAAGAGGAACTCCTTCCCATTTGATCCTAAATGTTCTTAAATTCCCATTGGTCTTGAAAAATTATAATAGTGGGAAGAACACTTGATTTATATCAATTTATTTGAATTTTAGGCCAAAGTGATGAGAGGGATAATTAATTCCAAACTCTTTCAGCTCGTTCTACTTAAAGGGATAACCTCTTTCTTATTCATTTTATTCTTCTATTCCATTACCTTATAATGATGCAAAGAATATCCCATCACTTACATGGAGATATTAATAATCTAGGACTATATTTCAAAATGCATGAGAATTCGTATATGATAAAGACACTTCAGATGCATAATATGCATCTTGCTCCTCTTACTATTATAGTTATTTGAATTGTTTTTCTAGTTGAGTATAAGATATGTCAGATTGTTCATTTTTATAATGAATCTTATTCAAAAATACTTACCAATTGTGACATGAATGTATTATAAAAATTATTTCATATTCTATCCATGTTTAAATAAATAAATTTCATGAAAGATCATTTACAATACTCTCAGAGACATCTTTTACATGCTCCTTAAGAGAAAATTTGATATCTTCAATGGTATCCTCTATGATTCCATGTAAATTTGGATTGAAATGATAATTTGAGAATGTAAGAATGAAAATTTCAATATCCTTTGTACCAATTTGTTTTTTACTAATCTATGGCATATCTCTTGATTCATTTGTCTTCACTTAAATTCTTCTCATTAATGATTCTTCTAGTTTATTATAGCGGGGTTATTTATTTTGACAAGACAATGGAAATTCATCATTATCCTCATTTCAATGGGAAAAAATAAATTCCTTATCTTCATCTTCAAAATTTTCATGAAACACCTTATTATCTCCTTTCATGCCCAAAATAAGCACTTCAATAATTTTAGTGTGCTCGTGATTAGAATCACTACACATCTCCTTAAAAACATATGGTTTATGATGTTCATTGTTTCATTCATGATCTTTGGAATAGGTTGAATTCAAGATTAAAATAGGTTCTCCAGAAATGTCTTTTTCTTGATCCAGACTATTAGAACCTATTTTCACATAGTGATTAAAGAGTCAATATTTTGATGCAAGGGTATTTTATTTCATGATTAATACTAAGCCATAAAATATAGTATCGATATCTTATTTCTATCTCACTTGATCACTATCAATTAATTATTGAGATAATCTCATGTCTTCTATCTTAGTTAAAACAATTTTTCATGACTAGAAATTTTAGTAAACATAGGGTTATTTTATTTATGATTCATAACTTTATCCATCTTGTAAAAAAATCTTTTATGAACTCTATCAAAAGATGAGATGGAGCTATAGAAAATGACATGTTTGATTATTTGTATTCCTTAGTGGCATAATTTTATTCATTGATAGTTTTGAGATAGAGCAAACATAGTGGTTCATAAATGAAGTCTTCATTATAATCTTAAAGGTATTGATTTGTGACAAAAACTTCATGGTACTAAAAGCTTCAGAGACTTATTTTGAAATATTTATATTTACTTGATGGATCTATATAACTTAAACTATTTTATAATTATTTTAGTGGCTTCTATGAACTACATTAATTCGTAGTTGAGGCTAGGACTTGACTATCTTATTTTTAAAATTTCAATCCTTAGAACTTATACTTTCTTATATGCATACATCCCTTCATATATGTATGAAATAAATGTGTCAGTAGGAAGTTTTACAAAGTGAAATGCCTTGATTTTTCAACAATCCATGAATAATATACAATTTATTATTCAACCCATGATTCATCTAGCAAATCAGAGATAGGGTAAGTGAGTATACCATCTTACTCTATGCATGCCAAATTTTCTTCAAGATGATTTGGTTTATTTTTCATCTATATAAGATTTCACCTCTTTTGTATTTTTTTATCAGATGCTTATATTTATGATCATGGAAAAGATATAACTTCTTTTTTTGGTTGCAAAAACACTCGTTATATGTTATTTCCACATGAATTTGATTGTAGGATCATTAGATGAATAAATTTCAGCTAGTATTATATTGAAGAACTTTTATGTAATTTATTATTATCTTCATCTCTCTTCCACTAGTGCTCTACAAGATAGTCATATTATTGTTGTAACCAAACATTTTCAAGCCAATTTGTTTTATAGTATTTAACCAAATATTGGACAACATGATACATGTTTCAAATAGTAGTATACAAATTAGTTTTAGATTCCATTTTTTTGAAATATTGGGTTCCAAGAGACACTTTTCAATAGCATCACCAACATCCATTCCAATGTATATTCCTTTAAATTTATTGAAAACCAAATGCACAAGTTTCTTTGATCCCTAGTAGAATAACCAAATAAAATTGTCAATATTTTATATCACTATGCTTTCTTAGACTATTTTTTTCAACTCTCAATCAAAAGTGGTGTAAAAATTGTAACATTGGATAAATTATCGACTAGATAATGATTTTCCTCTATATTTGAGGGGAAAATACCTTATAAGACAATTTTTAATGCACTTTTAACCATAAATTTAAAAAAAGGAAATAAAACACAAGAAAATAATAAATATGGAAATCAAAAAATAATGGGAAGAAATGGAAAGTAGAATGGGAAAGATATAATGGAGTAAACATAGAAAACTACCTAGATAAGACAAGTTTGAAGGAAATGGATAAAAATTGCTGAGGTATGTTCCTGTTTTTGGTGTTGTGGCATTAATGTCAAGGTCAAATTGGATGTCATTGATGTCAAGGTCAAAGTTGATGTAATGCATGGTGAAGTGTTATGTGACAAGGAATTCTTATGACAAGAGAGAATTAGAAAGCAACATATTGTCTCTATATTGAGAAAGAATTTGAAGGAAACCTAGTAATTCTTCTAAGGCTGATAACATGTTTTAAGGTCAAGATCAAGATACAAGGTAAACAAACTTTTGAGCACTAGTCTTGAGGAGCATTGTCATATCATGAGCATATGAATTAATAAGTGTTTATAGATGCATATTACTATATAAAGAGTATAAAAGTCATATTATAAAAGTATTGAAGCATCATGGGATGTTTCAAGTCTAGTTTTCAAGCTTTAAGAGCTTAAGAAACTTAGTCATGACATTAATCATGACATGAAGAGACCCTAAGAGAGGGTATGAAGATGGTGGTCTAGTGAGATAGATACACAAAGGTATGATTAGATTCTTAATTATTATCAAAAATACATGTGAATTATTTTAAAACTTAGTAAAGCTTCAAGGTAATCCTATAGGGGTAAGGTCTTAAACCTAATCATGCATCCAGACTAGTCTTAGACCTTGTCTAACTTAGTAAGGTACCATGAAGTGTTGTCAAGACCCATTAAGGATTAAAAGTAGTGTGTGATCATTTTTGAAGTTATATGACATGAGTATGAGGTTTTTATACTAGTGTAAGCAGTTTCAATTTGTTTTCTATATCTAAGTGTGACTGGCAGTTCATGGCCTAATGTGTAAAGAGACCTTATGTGGCCTATTGATGGGTCAAGTTAAATTTCCAAGGTGATAGAGATAATGAGAACATTTTTACAGGTTTTAAATGTTGTTTCATTTTTTTTGACCAAGGATAAGGTCAAATTATGAAGGAGAAATCATGAAATGTGTTTTGAGGTTTTATATGTGTACATAATGAGGTTTTGCAGACTTGAGAAGGATTTTCTTATGCTTGTTGGAATGTGAAACCTTTACATGAGATCCTAAGAAGTTAATGAAATTTGGGTAAGTATCTTATCTAATATTTTTAATCATTGGTTTTTAGATTAAGGGTCCAAGATTTTTGAATGATCGTTAAGACTATAAGTTGGTCTTAACCCTCTCTATAACCCAAACAATAAACCAATATGTAATATATTGATATAAATGTCTCATAATTAATTGAATTACATATTTTTATTATTGAAAAATTAAAATGACTCTCATAGGTACCTCTTGGTGGTATTGGTCTGTTAGATGAGTGAGTGGAAGCTACATGAAATCCTTTATTTCTTGGATTTTTGATGTAGTAGGCAAGGTTAACCAGGTCAAATCATGAAAATGATCGCAAGATTATTTGTGAGGATTTAATTATGTTTCCATGTAAGTTTATAAGTTGTTATAGCGCTTCAACTTTTCAAATTAATATTACAAGTTGACCTTTTGCTAAAACACCTAGTGAGCCAAATAGTGAGAAAAACCAAGCAGATTTAGGAATGTGATTAGGGATATGATTCCATGGATTATGGATGTATCAAATTGAACTAGGTTGTTTCTTAATACATATATCACATATACCTATTGGATATAAGTTTTTCTATGTGTTTGTATGATAAAAAGTTGTTCCTAAACTGACTTGTCTAACATAATGAGGTTCATGTATAGTGAAGCCATGAGATTGGTCTATAAGACCAATATTTCTATTTAAACCTATAATATATTAATTTTAAGTTTATTTTAGGATTATTAAATATCATTAAAATTTATTCTACAAGTGTTCTAAGCCTTTATTTTCATGTCTATGTTTTTGAAGTTTTTGACATTTTTTAGTAGTCATTTAGTAGAGATGAGTTTGAGGTGATTTGCACAAATTTGAAGAGTCTAATGCATATGAATATTATATAAAGGTATTTTAGGTTCATATGAATTCATTGAGATTCATTAACTTTTATTTTATATATGATTGGTGGTCTAAGTTTTGGAACATTTAGGTAGTTCTAAGCGGTCATGTTGTAGAAGCGAGTTTAAGGATTTGAGCTCTATATTGAAGTGTATAATGAGATTAGAGATAACAATAAGGTAATTAAGGTTTTATAAATGTGATTTAATGGTATTTTTTTTATAAAATTGGTTATGTGCTTCAATTTCAGTTGGAAAACTTTCTAATAGTAAGAAGGCCTAATTGTGAGTAGGCATAATGGTGTGGTTTAAGGAGTGGAATGAGATAAATGGTGTTGGGGACATAAGGTGATATTAATAGTGGTCTAATTAAAGTTTTTTTGAAGTTTTTCATCCATTTATTGAGGTTTAATATGTTCCAAGTTGGTCAAGGTGATATATGTGCTTTGAGAAGGCCTAATTGCATTAGGTTTCCCTTAGGCCTAGTGGTATCTGACCTATGTAGTGGTTTTTTATCCTATGAAATTTTTTGTTGATATATTAAAAGTATTATATAATTATGGATACATTTTTATAAAACCAATATATGTGAAATCAATAAGTTAAGTATAAAAAGAAGGTCCAAAGGCCTAATTTTAGTAGTTAGAATATTGAGGGAATGAATGAATGAAATAGAAGTTTGGAGACTAGGTAAAGGGATTTAATACCATAAGAGAGGTGTGTTTAATATTTAATTAATTTATAAATGTGAGTATACATTTTATGAGAAATGTCATATGACCTAAATCTATCAAGAAGAGGGTTAATTGAGCGAAGAGGCCTAATAGACTATTTGAGAGAGATCGAAGAGTGTCAAGATCAAAATAAGGTATTCATCATCAGTTGAATGAAGGATAGGTTTCCAAAGGTGATCAAAGGTTCTAGGCAGCTAAGTTGGTGTTGAGTCACCTAGGGGGTTGGTGCCTCCTTATAAGTTGGTGTTTGCTAAAATCCTAGTTGAGTTGGTGCTTGACTAGTGAGGGGTTGGTGCCTCACTAAATCTTGATTAATTATTAACAGGACTATTGTCCAAGATGTGTCTTAGTGGGTTTTATCCCCCAAGAGTGTTTCCCACATATTTCTTATGTTCATATGTTGTATGCTTATGCCAATGTTTGTTTATGCACTGGTTGATGTATGTGTTTAAATGAATGATAAGTAAATGATAAGTGAAATTGAATGATTGTTTTAAGGGCACTGATTTCTCCCCCCTCTCATTTAATGTACTTTAAAAAAAAATCCCTAGAATGTGAATAAAAATGTAGGCCAACAAGTGTAATGATATCAAGAGTGACTTCTTGGAACATCAAGTCCCCTTCAATATATTATTACATGTGATAGGTTCAAAGGCCATTAACCCACATTTACACCACAAAGCTTGTAAAATTTAAGATTTTAACATATAATAATGAAAGTGTATAATTTTAATATTTTTCTATCTATGAACAAAAATGCATGACTCCATAAACACAAATTATTAAAAATCACTCAAAAAAAAAAAAAAAAATCACCATCACTTAAATAGTATTTATAAAAATCTTGGATTAAAAATGACTATACAAAATTTTGTATCAAGCCTCTCCTTTAGCTAAGAGAAACTTAAATCTGAACCATGACTTATTAAAAATACAACCATTTTAAATTCACTCTTATAAGGTAGTTACATAACTCCCTAAAAATACATTAACCCTAGAGTTAATTTTTTTACTAAACTAGGTTAGTTTATGATATTAATTTCTTTATTTATTTGTATCGAGCACTCTATTACATAAATAAAAGAATAATTTTATTTTTTGACTTTATATTTTTAAAATATTGTTAGCAGTAGTTCCTAGGTTCCACCAAAACATGTTGATTACAAGGATAACCCTACGGTCTAAGGAGTAAATTACTGGAATTTATAGATAAATATAGGTTATCAATATCTAGATTGAGATCATTGATATTTTACTAAGGAAAATCACTTGCATAGTGATAACATATAGTAAATACTAATAAAACTCTTAACAAAAATATTACATAGGAAATACATTTTTGTACATAAAATTATATAAAATGTAGAATAAACAAAAGGAAATCGTATTAGATATTCTATTGACTCTCCATCATAATTATTCATAAAAATTGGAACACTAATCATATGCATATATTATGAGTGTAAATATCTATTACAATACTTTTAACAAGATCCATGGACTAGTGAATACACTAAAATAGTTATGCATAAGTTCAACATGTTCTATTAAATTCCAAATACATTTATAACTTGAAACTTGTTATAATTCTAAATTATAAATCCATATATAGCACACGCATGTGCCAACTCATATTTTATTTCTTTTTAATGCCATTAATACAAAAATAGCCTAACTGTGGAATAATTTAGAATACCTTATACAATATAAATAAACTATGATCTATCCATGTGGTAAATACATTCAACAAAATGGTTAGGCTCTCACATTAACCCACTAATAGTTTCCTAGCCTTAAACTATTGTCTCATCCTAAGATAACATCACAGATGTCATAGAGGAACATAAAATATGTTGATGTGATAGGAATCAAAGATTGATTAAGGTGTCCTTTCATAGTTTTCACCCTATATCACACCACTTATCTACCCTCATATTTTTTTAACTAAGTAGTAATATATCCTTCTACCCTTGTGGGTTTTTAATAGGCTTTCATAAGTAGGATCTACCCTTTCATTATTTCAACAAACCTAAACCTATGATGGAATGTGATCCATTTGGTATCAACATTTTAAAATTTTCCCACCTACGGTGAAAATAGTTGGATGCTAGAGGCATATATTATGTTGTAGAGATGGAAGGTGGTCATGTGTTCTATGATGAGCTTATTGTGTTAGTCATCTGTTGTTTACTATTTTTTATATTTGACTAGGTAGAATAAATTAAGGTATATAAACCAAGGGTTTGAGAGAATTATCTAGATTGGCTAAATTAGTCTTATAATAATGCTAATAAAGCAAGAATTACTACATGTGAATAGAAATTAATGTAGAGAAACTTGAGAATATATAATTTGTCTAATGTTTTTATCTTTTATAGCTGGAAAAATATCATGATTATTAGCCATATTAGTGGTGATATCTACATGGGGATGGGTAATTTTTTTAGAATGGAATTGTGTTTGAACCCTTGAAAAAGTGTTCCACAACATTTGGTTCTACCAAGTTTAAAACTATTGCATAATAAAAACTTGACCTTGAAGGGAGGCTTGCAATACTATGCCCACACTATGGAAGTGAAAGATTAGTCATGTAAGGTGGAATTTAAAGTAGAATGTGTAGTGAAGTCAAGTTGCACTATGCTCTAAATCATGGCCAACTACTACTTCTATTCCAATATTATTTTATCTAATTATGTGTCTTGATCGATTGAAACTACAATATATATCTAGTATATAACACGAAGTTCACAAAGACCTCTAGTTTTGACTTTAATGGCTTGTCCTTGATACATGAGATTGGAAATTTTTTGGATCACCTACCAGTCCTTAGTGAGCTATGAAACTAGTGAAGGAAGTTTTTGAGGAGTAGAGAGATGGCCATTCCCAATAACTTTATTGTAGAGTGATGGGTAGGAGTACTCAATGAGAGAATTGACATTGATTATCTGTCGTCAAAGATTAGCATTGTCTTGTCCTGGTTGAGTAACCCTATTATCTAAAGAGACTATTATCTATGTAATATCTTATTAGAATGTAGACACCCCTTCAACCTATTTGGCTAAAGTGAGAGTTGTGAAACATCTGAAGAAGCCTCAATTGTAGGTAGAGCCAAAATTAATGTAGTCATCAACATGTTATCTAAGATGCATTATAATGGAGCAAGGGTAAAACATAAAATGTTCCACCTAGTGGATATCATTGGGACATAAAGAATTGAGATAATATGAAGTCCCATTTTTGCATCCTCTACTTGATATCTTGCTATCTCCCCTTGGTCCCATGGTGTCTCCACATCTTTCACATCTTGTGTTGTGGTTGTAGTGGATCCATCTTATATAGAATTTTTATTAGCTATAGTGGACTACAAATAATGCATTGTATTATTGATAACCTCTACTTGTGAATTTATCTACTTGTTGGGCCATATATTCTATTGTGCCTTGTATAACCATATCCTATTATGTAGTTTTAGCTTTTACTTCCTCAACCTTTTTCTAATTCTTGGATGACTCATGAGATTCATCTTCTCCTAAGTTTATTTCTCATTTTCCAATTATTTTTCTATGGTCTCTTATTGGTACTGAATCATGGCTATAACTTCTCATTCCACTTTTTTGTTCTTGGAAATAATTTCTCATGCACTTATTGGGATATTTGTTGTGTGGCATCTTAATATTACACTTACACCTTTTGTAAGCACTAAAATTCTTGGGCCCCTTAATATTTTAACATATCCTCTTCCTTGGCATGATGTATTTATTCCTAATGATCTCATCTTTTAATTTTAATTCATTCTTCTTCATGTGTAGCTTATTTTTCCTCCTACATCTACACATCCAAATCCACCTCCTTACTATCGATGACATGATCATTAGACTGTGATGAAGAATAAAAAATCATAGATATCTACATGATATTCTTATTGACATATTATTTATTATAATTAATGGGAAGGAGTATCCATTCTTACCTTTGAGACATTTCTATGTGTATGGGTGAAGTGGACTATGAAGCTAACACATGAACTTATTTTAGTGTAGATGTTGTAGGAGGTGCTACTTCTTATTTTTATTTTTAAAATGGTTTGTAACATCATAGCATATATGTATTTCATGTAAGAGATCCTAAAGGAATTTTAGGGAGATGATCAAAGGGTTTGTGGTTTTGAGGAGCTAATTAATCCTCCTTCTATGGAAAGCACCTCTTGAATTTTTTAGAGTTTGTCCAAAATGGATAATGAAAAATGGTAAAGGTGTACCAAAATTCCCTAGTCAATTCATGAATTCTAATTACCATTAATTGATGGAGTTTTGTCACCATCACATGTTATCCTAAATACTTCATCACATTTAGAGGGATGTGTGGGTTATTGACAAAAAATTATACTAATTCATTCCTCAAGGCATTAAATAGTAATCTATGTATAAAGTATGTAATTTCCCACATCCATATAATATTATTTAATGCTACATCAGGCCAATATTCAACATCAAGATGCTCTACACCCTTTGGAGACATCCACTATGTAAAGATCAACAACAAAACTAGGTATTGGTATTGAAATGTCTTCTTCATATATGTCATGACTTTGTAAATGTTACTAATGAGTTTAAAAACCAAGAATTGTATCCAATTGAATTATTCATTTTTATTTATCATGCAATGGTTGATATCAATGACACCCTTTATTTTCTCTTTGGTGGCCTTGCTCATTTGCCAAAACTTAGTAGTAATGTATTCTATAATAATATGAACTAGATAGTCTTGAATATCTTTTATGGGAATCCCTCAATGACTTATGGTATAATAATCATGAATTTATAGTGGAATATGTGGGACTTTGGACTTGTAGGGATCCAAATGCCTTCCTCATGCCACTAGTCTAGTTTCACACACCATAGTATCTTCATTGACATAAATTATCATGTCTAAGGAAAAATAAATCTTTCCTTGATTAAATATATCTATCAGAATCTCCTTTATATCTCTATGTTGATTGAATGTGGGAAATAAGATTAATTGTTTGACATTCATACTATGGAGTCTATGTACTGGTGAAATTACTAATGGTTTTGTTCCTTGAACTCCTATTGGGGGAATACACATTATTCAATGAGATTGATGGAAGGATGTGCATCTATGGATATAAATCTAGTTTGATGTAAATTACCTCCAATCCCTATATCATCCTACTATGCTATGGTGAGTCCTCTCTGCAACTAAGAATTTTTGTATGTAGACGTCATGTATGTGAATCTATGAAAAAATTAATTTAAATTTATTGGTACTATAAATCTCAATTCTCAAAGGCTCAAAATCAAATACTTGATCCTCACAGGTTCAAGTTCAATGGTTGAGTTCTTTGAAGGCTCAATGTTTAATGATTAAGGAATGGAAAATTGATTAGCTAGATGAGATAATTATAGGTATTCACATTAACTTTCATATATTGATGCTTTAAATGTACCAAAATCTCATTCTTAATATCATTTAATTAACAAGATTGCATTTTTTTGATTTTACATGTTTTTTTATTGAGATATCACCCCTTTTATGATCTCTTGAATAAGTGATGTGACCGATCACATTTCCATTCACCTACTATACTTGATTTTATTTCCTTGATAAATAACCCTATGCTTTATTTTTTCATAAATAAACCCTAAATATCCATTATTTTTTATATTATTAGTATCTCACCACTTGTGTCTTTACTAGACTTCAATTATGACACATGTAGTCAACTTTATCACGATACACTTAATCACTAAAATACCCTATTAATGGTGTTCCCTGATATATGGTCTCTTGTTCCAATTTATGAAACTAAAAATTAAACTTATAATTTAGGCACAAAACATAAATGGAATAAACCAAATACACACAACATAATTTATAAATAATCCTAATATGAAATGGTGTGATTTTATCACTTGTCAACATCTACGTTCACAACTTAATGATAGTAGGGTTTTAACCTATTTCCATTCATACTTAAAAGTAAAATTACACCCTATAAATATTTTAATACTATGGTTCCTGTATTTATTAATTCGTGGATGGCATATGGCCCTTTCCATATGATATGGAGCTTACCTAGAAAGGCTCTAAACTAAGTGTCATAAAGCAAAACCAACTAATCCACATGAAACTCTTTTCTGTCCAGACTCTTATCATGATAGGATTTTTTTTATGAAATTAATATGTTTAATATTCCCTAAATATATCCTTTTCCATTTTATTTATCTATATTATCCTCCATGTCAAGGATTCTTGATCACTGATGCACATAATGATTATGATTCGTAGACTACCTACTACATACTCCATGGGCATGATCACTTATAAATCTTAGTCCAAATAAAATGGGGTGAATCCTATTTAAAAATTTTAGTGTGTGATATATTCCCTAAAATTATAGTAAATTTATCCTCCAAATCATCTCACTAAATATCATAAACCTTGGTGAGCATATTACCAAGTACCTTGTTTACAATCTCAACTTGTTTATTTTCCTAGGAATGATAGGTTTTAATTTTATGGTGAGATATTATGAATTCATATACGAGTGTATTTAATAATTTACTAGAAAATTTCATACCTCTATTTCTTATAAATTTTATGGGAAAACCAAATATAGTAATGATGTTCTCATACAAGAAATTTTGTAGTGTCATTCTTTCCACAACTGGTTGTCATAGTAGCTTCTACCCATTTGGTGAAATAGTGTATCATAGTGATTATATACCTCACATTAATATGTTTATTGCCTATTTTTATAGGCCCAAATAATTTATTCCACACTTATAAAATTTCTATTGTGTGAGCATATGTTGTAGAGGCATTTTGTCTCTATGATTTGGCTTACTCATTTGCTAACATACATCGCACCATTGTGAAAATTTATAAGCATCTTAAAATAATTAGGGACACAAAAAAACACTATATAACATGTTTATTATAGTATAATATCATTTTAAGTGACCTAAAACTATCCATTGATTAACTTTATATACTATTTAACACTGGTTATGCTCTAGTATGACTCTGCATAACACCTCATCATTTCCTAGATAGTAAATGAATCCATCAATAATATTATAGGGAAGGGCCTTGGTGATGAAATTATTATAATTTTATACATATTAATATAGGAATGTCCCCTATTATAGGAATTGTGTGATTTATTACAATGTCTTTAGAATCGTAGACACATGAAATATATGTTCATTAGGAGATTCATCTAGGATCTCCTCTAGCTCCTCATTGTTATTTAGCATGTTCAAATTATCCAAACCAAAATTCTCATAGCCTAGATTAACATTAATACATAATTTTAATTCTTATAATATCATCATCCATCATGAAAATATATCTTCCCAATATGGGGTTATTAACTAAGTATCACAACACGTAGTGATTAGTGAAAATATCAAATGGTGTGGCCAAGTAGTAGTGCCAAAATTTATGAAGTGTGAATACCATTTCTAAGGCCTCTCATTTAGTTGTGTAATTATAATTTTTAGTAGATAATTTTCTACTTGTAAAATGGATAGGGTAGTCTAACCCCCCATATCCTGGTTGTGTTAATATTGCTATGATTTGTGATGTCTATACATGCACATGAAATGGTTTATTCCAATATGGGAAGATTAAAATTAGTGTAGTCATTAATCTCTATTTTAAAACAATAAATGCCTCTTAGAATTTCTCTATTAATATTAAATATGTTCATTTATCCATGAACTTATCTAAAGTGGGAGATACAATTGCATACCTCCTAATGAACTTCTTATAGTATCCTTTATGTCCCAGAAAAGATCACAGCTCTATCAAACTTATAAGTAGTGGGATTTCCATAACTACTATGATATTGGTTTTATTTACCAAAATACCATTTATATAAACTACATGACCTAACAAAACCCCAAAGGGTGTAAAAAACAAACATTTATTTATATTTAACACTATTATTAGTGTTCAAGATCTCTCCAACATAAATCTAAGTTTAGACAAATGATTTATAAAGAAAGAAAATATTGCCTAGTCATCTAAATAGAACTACAAAATTCATGGATAAAATATTTAAATGTCTTGACTATATCTCTAGAGAAAAATGCATGTTCATTCTTCAAAGAAAATGGAATCACCTTGTATGGGAATGAATCCCATTAGATTATGAAATCAGTATTAGATCTACCTTCCTCTACAATTGAGATTTGATGATATCCATTGAAACCATCTATGAAAGGATACACTTCATCTCATGTGAATACCTCTAAAATTTGATTCATGAATGGAATAGGAAATAGATGATTGACATAGACCACATTCAAGATATGGTAGTATTTATAGGTTTGAATATCACTAGTATTCTTAGGTGGAATGACCATGTGACTAACGTAATCAACTTTATTTAAAGGAAAGATGATTATAACATCGAACATGTGATCTAACTCATCTTTCACTTTAATCTTAATGTTTATATTCATTCAATAAGGTATTTTATTAATTATACATGTGTACTCCTTCAATTTAATGTGCATTTCACCTAAGGATGGATCCACATCCTTAACCTATATGAAATTTGTAGGAAATACATCTTGGTAATCCATTAAGAGTTGTAGGACTTATATTATGTCTTATTGAGACAAATAATATCTAATATGTACTATATTTTGGGAACAAAATCTATCTAATGTTCCCCACATGTTCCTTTAAAGGTTCTTTATAGTTGTTTCATTCTCCCTCTGGGATAGAGTCACATAGTTTCCTCTAGGCTTATCTTTTTAGAATATTGATATGCCACATTATTTCTTCTCTTATCTGCTCTACTACTAGATCTAGGAGTGGATCAAGCCCTCATTTTGGTTAAAATATATCATCTAAATCCATGGCATACTCATTACCTAAATTGGATGTTTCATCCTCCTAATCTTGTATCTTATGGCAAGGATGAATGCAGATTTTTTCCTTCCTTTTTTTTACTCTATCAATTTGTAAGGCCTCAATCAAGTCATAGGCTAAAATTTATTGTAAATATGACCCAAATATAATACATAATTCCTAAACTCATCCCTATTATATAAAAATATTTGATTTTTATAATGTTTTGTGTGTTAAGGGGTTATCATCTTCAAAAATGAAAGTTTGAATCAAGTCAATCTTCACCTGTGTCCAATGCTTCATCTCTATCCTATTCTCTTAGTGTATATACCATGTGATCAAAAGGAAATATAATGTATATTTCAAAACATGTACCTAGTAATTTGAAGCTACATATTCTAAACTACAGGATTCAATGCACTGATAAATAAGAAGTTATGGATAGTCTCCTTCTTTGAACATTGGCCAATATTTTTTTATCACCTTGGGTAACTCAAATATTACTAAAATTAATTCACACATTACATCCTAACTAAAATTCTCATTTTTAACAAGGAATACATAGAGGGGAGGTTATTATAGTGTTATTCCAATAAAACAAAATCAAAATAACACACTAGAATCTTAACACATCTAGCCTAGACACTAAGGAGAGCATAGGTAACAAGCATGCATATGAAAACACAACTAGAACAAAATATAATTAAATATTTTATCTTCCTTGGATCTCCAAATGGCTTTTTCAAGTAGATTTTTCTATTTGTGTATCAAGAGTCTTTACCAATGAAGCTTTCTTTGATCCTTTCCTTAACACCCTGGCTTGGTTGATTGGTTTATGAATTTAGAATGGTAACACTACTTTTTAGGTTTCTTTGCATCTATTTGAGCATTATAAATTACACCAAGATAGATTATCTATCAATAGGTATGGCCTTGTATTTATACCCTCCAAAATTAATTCTCATTCAAGGTGACTTAAGGTTGAGTTTAAACATGAAATGGTTTCAAACTAACCCCAAGTGAGCTGAGACTATCTCTAGTTGAGTTAAAATTTATCATGTAATTATGATTTTAAATCACTAGGAATGGTTCTCAAATTAGATATTTTGATATATTTTCGAAGAGCTTGACAAATCATAAAGATAATGATGAAAAGGCTTGATATTTTGCATTTTGGGATTTACAGTTTTAGATATTCATTAATTATAAATGGATAATACAACTAAGTATTTACTATAGTTTAATTATATGATTCATTTTTATTATCATTTTATCTCTTTTAATATTTGATCAAGTGCTCCACTTAATGAGTACATAGGCCAAACTACCCATTTTTAAGTTGTAAGTTGACTAGAGATGAATTTTTAAGAGGTTAGTATTGCATACGGGTTATTACCCAAAATAAGGATGCCTCAACATGATTATAAACATTGATGAATGATTTGCAACCAAAATTTAGATGCCTCATGATTCTTATGATTAATTTTCAATGTTTGGTAGGAATCAGTTTGAAGTTCAGTCAAGAGCCAATTGTGGCTAAAATTTGGTGTCTACAATTTTCCCCTCTTTAGGAAAGAATTACAAGCTATAGGAATAGCAACATATTCTCAAAGAATGAAAAGGTCATGTATGCCTAATACTTCAATAGTGATGAAAGAGCCATGGATTATCTCTTAAGGGAGTGGTCAAAAAATAACATTACTGATTGGTCCCTTGAAATAAGGAAAATGATCAGACCAAAAAGGTAAAAAAGGTGGAAAATATTGATTTTCCAAGAAGTAGTTATAATCATTACTATAGTGAAATGCCCTAATTGGGAAGATAAAAAGGATGATTTTTTGAAAGGTATTTATAATCATCAGTATAACAAGGTAAAAATATAATGAATTTCCCTAAGGAGGTTATAATCATTAGCCAAATGAAAAGGTAACAAGAGAAAGATTTTCCCAAAGACAGTTATAATCATTGTCAGAATGAAAACAATGATTTTCCCAAAGGTGGTTATAGTCATTGGTAGAATCAAAACATGTCCCACTTAGTTAGATAGAGATAATTATTTTCCCAAAGGTGATTATAATCATTATCATAATGAAAAAATGCCCTATTTAGGTGAATAAATATAATGATTTCCCCAAAGGTGGTTATAACCATTAAATTAATGAAAACATACCCTAGTTGGGTAGATAAAGATAATGATTTTCCCAAAGGTGGTTATAATCACTGACATCTAGATAAATTGAAACACAATGATTTTCCCATAGGTAGTTATAATCATTATAATGATGGTTTGGATCAAAACATAATAATTTTCCCAAAGGTGGCTATAATAATTAGCACTTTGGGTGGGATAATATTGCAAATTATACAAGGGTATTACATATTGAATCCATACTCATAAGAGTAATCTGGTATAAATGATAAAAATTAATTTGGGTACCTTAATAATATGTAGATGCACATCCTAACAAGCAAGGATTAAAATTTTATTCTTATTTAATTACTCTATATTTGAGAAATGATTTGGATAAACTAAAAAAATTTTTTAGGTGACCAAGGACAAGTTACTACTTCATCATTTCTTTTAATATTTCCCAATCTAATTTTTTATATATAAAATGATAGTGTGCATCATGATATAAAACACCATGATAGTGTGGCCAAAACATTTATAAGGACTGACACATGATCTAATAAACACTTGAAAATAATGCACCAATGATAAAAACCATGATGACAATGTTGACATATAAATATGGAAGGACTTAAGTATAATGTGCAAGGAATCACCTAATGTTGGAAATATTGTCATTGATGTCAAAGGTTTAGCATTATTGATGATAAAGGCCCCATTGCATTTAATATTGTTTATCTTGGCTAATATGAGTTAATATTTATTTAATATTAATGAATATATTTTTGGTTGCATATGAGACAAAAGAAGGGCCCATGAAGAAGTCGAAGAGCCACGGGGTAAAAACAAAAGAGTAAGGGTGAATTTCTCATGAAGGGACACTTTAAGGAATATAAAAAGTCACCAAAGGTAAAGACAAAAGTGGGAAGGACGTTTTTGGTCATGAAGGGTCACCACGTGACTTTTCAAATGCTTGGATATGAAGGGTCATCCAAGATTGGCACCATTTTTCATGAAGATTGAAGGGTCACAAAGGGGGAAGGCCAAAGGTCATTTGGAAAGTTATAAATAAAGGCTTGAGTAGGCATTTGTAATATGAGTGTGAGGTTAATTTGATATTGTATTATCTAGCTTAGAAGAGCAAAGGTGAGAGAGAGGAAAGAGATGTTGTATTGAACTATCATTTGTTGATTTATCAACATTAAGAGATAGGTGTGTGGTTTACACAAAGTGGATGATGCTCATGTGGGTTGGTGCTCACGAATGATAGCTGGGTTGGTGCTTGGCAAAGGGGTTTCAAGCTCCTATGAGTTGGTGCTCATGAATTATAGCTGAGGTTGGTACTTGGCAAAGGGGTATGGTGCTCTTGTGGGTTTTTTCTCACTAATATACTTGAGATTGTTCTCTGTGGTTTTTCTGACATTGGGTTTCCACGTTATATCTGGTGTCTTTCTCTTTCTTGTGTGATGTTTATTATTTGAGTTTTATTACATATCTTGAATGTTTGAATTAAGGGAAAGTTTTATAAGATATATATACTGATTCACCCCCCCTCTTAGTATATTATGTGCTTAACAATTGGTATCAGAGCAGGTTCCTTTTTGAAAAGTTTTACAGCTTGAAGGTAGATTAGGAAAGCACAAGATGGCCATACATAAAGGTGCCTCTACAAGCAAAAGAATAGTTGATCAAGAAGAAGAAGAGGATGAAGCCGAAGTGAATATAGAAGGAGAACTCATGTGTGCCTTAGAAGAGTTGAAAATTGTTGAAAAGAAAAATTGAAGATTAAAGCATCAAATCAAGAAAAATGATAAGGAGTAAAAGGAGATAATTGAAGATCTGATGGCACAGTTGGAAATATCAAGAAAAGAATGTGAAAGGTATGTTACTAAAATTGCCTCTTTAAAAGAAGAGATTGAGAAAGCAATCAATAATAAAATAGTCAATGATTCAAAATTTGAGAATAGCACTAATATGTTGAATAAGATATTAGAAATCCAAAAGGAAATATCAGATAAGACAGGTATCAGTTTTTAAAAGAAGAAGAGCTATGTTGAAGCTCTTACAAATAAAGAAACAAGAAGGGAAGGAATGGATAATACAGAGGACAAAGAAGGCTGGAAGAAACAAAGCTATAAATAGCAATCAGGTCAGAGATTCACAAATAGGTCCTATTTTTATGGTTACTATTTTTGTTGTAATGGATATGGTCATAAGAAATTAGAATGTAGAAAAAGAGCTAACAATCTCAGAAATAAGGAAAAGGAAGGTCATGTAGAGTCAAGCAGAAGCTATAACTCTTTTGCTCCTCTATCAAGCTTTGATGAAGAGACCATAATTTGTTACAAGTGTAATAACTTCAAACACATAGCTCAGTATTGTAGAAGCGTATTTGAGTCAATCAAGAAGGACCAGAGTTTCAAGGCTCCATTCATCAAGAAAAAGGTTCAGACATGGCAGAAGAAACAATCTCAAGGTTTTATGTTGGTTCAGACAGCTCTACATACAAGAAATGAAGAAAAGCCATGGTTTATTGATAGTGGATGTTTGAGGCACATGATAGGAGACAAGAGCAAGTTCATGACCCTGAAGAAGATCAATGGTGGCACAGTGAAATTTGGGGACAATACTACTGCCAGAATTGCTAGAAAAGGTACACTAAGTTTAGATAATGGTAGAACTAAAACTAAAAATGTTTTATATGTAGAAGGTCTTAAGCATAATCTTTTGAGTGTAAGTCAAATTTTTTATTAGGGGCACACAATAAAGTTTTATGTAGAAGGTTATGAAATTAGAAGAAAAGATTCAGATGTATTAATTGCAGATGCTCAAAGAACAGGTAATAACTTATATATGCTATCAGACATCAAAGGTCAAAATGTTGTTTGAGTCAGATTGAAGAAAGTTGGCTATGGCACAGGAGAATGGGGCACATAAATTTTTACAATCTTGTCAAAATTTGCAAAAAGCAAGCAGTTAGGAATCTTCCAACAATCACAAAGCCATTTAACTCCCTTTGTGGACCTTGTCAGCATGGGAAGCAGGCTAGAAGGTAGTTCAAAACAAAAGAATACTCTACCACTCAGATGCTAGAGCTTGTTCACACTGATCTATGTGGACCTATGAGGACTCAAAGTACTCAAGGTGATAAATATTTCATGTTGCTTATTGATGATTTTTCACGTATGACTTGGATAATATTTTTAAAGAAAAAATCAGAAGCTTTTAGACAGTTCAAAGCATTCAAAGCATTAGTTGAGAATGAAACTAATCTGAAGATTAAGTGTCTAAGATCAGATCAAGGAGGAGAATTCATGTTAGATAATTTATTGAGTTTTGTGAAGATCATGGAATAAAGAGATAATATTCAGTAGCAAGAACTACACAGCAAAATGGAGTAGTTGAACGAAAAAATAGAACAGTTCAAGAGATGGTGAGGACAATGATAAATGAATCCAAGATAAAAAATAAATATTAGAGAGAGGTAGTTGGTATAGTAGTGCATATTTAGAATAAAACTCTATTAAGAGTCAACAATGATAAAACTCCTTATGAGCTATGGAAAGACAAACCGACAATAGTTGATTATTTCATAGTTTTCGGTAGCAAATGCTTCATAAAGAGAACCAATGAAAAAATTGGTAAGTTTGAATCCAAAGTAGATGAAGGTATATTTATTGGTTATTCTTGCAAAAGTAAAGCTTATAAATGTTATAACAAAAGAACCAAGAAAATTTCTAAAAGTGCAAGTGTCAAGATAGAAGAAGATGGAACACAAAAGATCAGTGATCTAGTAGACATTCCTGAAATCATTGAAGAGGAAAGCTTTGAAGAATTAGATGAAGATGAGGAAAAGGAGAAAAAGGGCACCAAGACTCCATCCAAATATGTTCAAAAAAATCATAATGAAAGTGACATCATTAGGGATATAAAAGAAGGAATTCGCACCAGAAGAATGATGGTAAGTGAATCTGAACAAGTTAATTTTTCTTTGTTATCTAAAATTCAGCCTAGAAATTTTTTAGAAGCTAGACATGACGAGCATTGGGTTAAGGCTATGGATGAAGAATTAGATCAAATAGACAATAATGATACTTGGGAATTAGTGCCTAGACCAAAAGATCATAATGTGATAGGAACAAAATGGGTTTATATAAATAAGCTGAATGAAAATGGAGAAGTAACAAGAAATAAAGCAAGATTAGTATGTGAAGGATATGCTCAAATTGAGGGAATAGATTTTAAAGAAACTTTTGCACCAGTAGCAAGGTTAGAGGCTATTAGAATGTTTCTTGCATATGCAGTATTTAAAAATTTCAAAGTATTTCAGATGGATGTCAAATCTACCTTCCTAAATGGGAATCCTGAAGAAGAGGTCTACAGTGAACAGTCTAAGGGGTTTTTTCTCTCAAATATTAGTAATCATGTATGCATATTGAAGAAAGCATTGTATGGATTAAAAAAATCTCCCAGAGCTTGGTATGTAAGACTTGATAAGTACCTGTAAGATCAAGGATTCATTAGAGGATTTGCTGATAGTAATCTTTACATCAAAATAGAAGGTGAGCATCAATTGATTGTTGTGGTTTATGTTGATGATATCATTTTTGGAGGAAATATTGAAAATATGAAAAAATAATTTTTTGATAGAATACAAAAATAATTTGAGATGTCTATGCTTGGAGAATTATCATTTTTCTTAGGATTACAACTATTTCAATCAAATAAAGGAATTTTTATATCTCAAAGTAAATATGCCAAGGAAATGTTGAAGAAATTTGGTTTTGAGAATTGTGTACCAGTTGGCACACCTATGTGTATAGGAAATAAGGTGAGCAAGGATGAAGATTCACTTGTTACAGATCAATCTTTGTATAGATCTATGATTGGTAGTCTTTTATATTTGATAGCATCGAGACCAGACATCATGCATGCAGTAGGTATGGTTGCAAGATATCAGTCATCTCCAAGAGATAGTCATGTTCAGTTGGTGAAAAGAATATTAAGATATATCAAAGAGACATTGGATTATGAATTATGGTATCCCATAGGTAAAGATTTCACTTTAGTTGCTTATACAGATTTAGATTGGGCAAGGTGCTTAGATGATAGAAAGAGTATAAGTGGAGGAGCTTTCCTCCTTGGTGATAGCTTAGTATCATGGCTAAGCAAGAAGCAGAACTCAGTATCACTTTCTACAGTTGAATTAGAATATATTGCAGCAGTATTGTGTTGTACTCAAGTGCTTTGGATGAAGCAAACTTTGGAAGATATCAAGGTAAATTATGATGAACCTATTTCCATTTTTTGTGATAACACAAGTGCCATAAATATTTTGAAAAATCCAGTGATGCATTCAAGAACAAAACATATTCCCATCAGATATCGGTTTTTGAGAGAGCAGGCTGCAGATCAACAAGGTATGTTGGAATATATTAGTACTACAAAGCAGATTGCAGATATTTTCACAAAGGCACTACAAAAAGACACATTTGAGTATCTTTGAGAGAAGTTGGGAGTAACTTCCCTTACTTCCTGCCATTGAGGTCCAGCATCAAGTGAGGGGGAGCTAAGTGTTAGCTTCAGGTGGGCCCTTTTCCATTGATGTCAAAGGGGGAGAATAATAGGTATAGTTATAGGTGTAGAAAATAGGTACAATAAATAGGTACATGTTTCTACAGTAAGGGGGAGTTCTATATGCTTTCAGATGACAATATGTGCAAATGATAGGATGTGGTAGTTTCAGGATTGAGGTTGCCATCAATGACAAAGGGGAAGATTATTGTAAATATTGTCATTGATTTCAAAGGTTTAGCATTATTGATGATAAAGGCCCAATTGCATTTAATATTATTTATCTTGGCTAATATGAGTTAATATCTATTTAATATTAATGAATATATTTTTGGTTGCATATGAGACAAAAGAAGGGCCCATGAAGAAGTTGAAGAGCCATGGGGTAAAGACAAAAGAGTAAGGGCAAATTTCTCATGAAGGGACACTTTAAGGAATATGAAAAGTCACCAAAGATAAAGACAAAAGTGGGAAGGACATTTTTGGTCATGAAGGGTCACCACATGACTTTTCAAATGCTTGGATATGAAGGGTCATCCAAGATTGGCACCATTTTTCATGAGGATTGAAGGGCCACAAAGGGGGAAAGCCAAAGGTCATTTGGAAAGCTATAAATAAAGGCTTGAGTAGCCATTTTTAATGAGTGTGAGAGGTTAATTTGATATTGTATTATCTATCTTAGAAGAGCAAAGGTGAGAGAGAGGAAAGAGATGTTGTATTGAACTATCATTTGTTGATTTAGCAACATTGAGAGATAGGTGTGTGGTTTACACAAAGTGGATGATGCTCATGCGGGTTGGTGCTCACGAATGATAGCTAGGTTGGTGCTCTACAAAGGGGTTTGAAGCTCTTGTGAGTTGGTGCTCATGAATTGTAGCTGAGGTTGGTACTTGGCAAAGGGGTATTGTGCTCCTGTGGGTTTGTTCTCACTAATATACTTGAGATTGTTCTCCATGGTTTTTCCCTCATTGGGTTTCCACGTTATATCTGGTGTTTCTCTCTTTCTTGTGTGATGTTTATTATTTGAGTTTTATTTCATATCTTGAATGTTTGAATTAAGGGAAATTTTTATAAGATATATATAATGATTCACCCCCCCTCTTAGTATATTTAATGCTTAACACCTAATGAATATAGATATACTAAGACGAGGTAAAATAATGAAATTTTTATTTCATATCTTGAATGTTTGAATTAAGGGAAAGTTTTATAAGATATATATATTGATTCACTCCCCCTCTCAGTATATTTCATGCTTAACACCTAATGAATATAGATATACTAAGATGAGGAAATGTTGAAGAAATTTGGTTTTGAGAATTGTGTACCAGTTGGCACACCTATGTGTATAGGAAATAAGGTGAGCAAGGATGAAGATTCACTTGTTACAGATCAATCTTTGTATAGATCTATGATTGGTAGTCTTTTATATTTGACAGCATCGAGACCAGACATCATGCATGCAGTAGGTATGGTTGCAAGATATCAGTCATCTCCAAGAGATAGTCATGTTCAGTTGGTGAAAAGAATATTTAGATATATCAAAGAGACATTGGATTATGAATTATGGTATCTCATAGGTAAAGATTTCACTTTAGTTGCTTATATAGATTCAGATTGGGTAGGGTGCTTAGATGATAGAAAGATTACAAGTGGAGGAGCTTTCCTCCTTGGTGATAGCTTAGTATCATGGCTAAGCAAGAAGCAGAACTCAGTATCACTTTCTACAGTTGAATTAGAATATATTGCAGCAGTATTGTGTTGTACTCAAGTGCTTTGGATGAAGCAAACTTTGGAAGATATCAAGGTAAATTATGATGAACCTATTTCCATTTTTTGTGACAACACAAGTGCCATAAATATTTTGAAAAATCCAGTGATGCATTCAAGAACAAAACATATTTCCATCAGATATCGGTTTTTGAGAGAGCAGGCTGCAGATCAACAGGGTATGTTGGAATATATTAGTACTACAAAGCAGATTGCAGATATTTTCACAAAGGCACTACAAAAAGACACATTTGAGTATCTTTGAGAGAAGTTGGGAGTAACTTCCCTTACTTCCTGCCATTGATGTCCAGCATCAAGTGAGGGGGAGCTAAGTGTTAGCTTCAGGTGGGCCCTTTTCCATTGATGTCAAAGGGGGAGAATAATAGGTATAGTTATAGGTGTAGAAAATAGGTACAAGAAATAGGTACATGTTTCTACAGTAAGGGGGAGTTACTATATGCTTTCAGATGACAATATGTGTAAATGATAGGATGTGGTAGTTTTAGGATTGAGGTTGCCATCAATGACAAAGGCGGAGATTATTGTAAATATTGTCATTGATTTCAAAGGTTTAGCATTATTGATGATAAAGGCCCAATTGCATTTAATATTATTTATCTTGGCTAATATGAGTTAATATCTATTTAATATTAATGAATATATTTTTGGTTGCATATGAGACAAAAGAAGGGCCCATGAAGAAGTTGAAGAGCCATGGGGTAAAGACAAAAGAGTAAGGGAAAATTTCTCATGAAGGGACACTTTAAGGAATATGAAAAGTCACCAAAGATAAAGACAAAAGTGGGAAGGACATTTTTGGTCATGAAGGGTCACCACATGACTTTTCAAATGCTTGGATATGAAGGGTCATCCAAGATTGGCACCATTTTTCATGAGGATTGAAGGGTCACAAAGGGGGAAAGCCAAAGGTCATTTGGAAAGCTATAAATAAAGGCTTGAGTAGCCATTTTTAATATGAGTGTGAGAGGTTAATTTGATATTGTATTATCTATCTTAGAAGAGCAAAGGTGAGAGAGAGGAAAGAGATGTTGTATTGAACTATCATTTGTTGATTTAGCAACATTGAGAGATAGGTGTGTGGTTTACACAAAGTGGATGATGCTCATGTGGGTTGGTGCTCATGAATTATAGCTAGGTTGGTGCTTTACAAAGGGGTTTGAAGCTCTTGTGAGTTGGTGCTCACGAATTATAGCTGAGGTTGGTACTTGGCAAAGGGGTATTGTGCTCTTGTGGGTTTATTCTCACTAATATACTTGAGATTGTTCTCCATGGTTTTTCCCACATTGGGTTTCCACGTTATATCTGGTGTCTCTCTCTTTCTTGTGTGATGTTTATTATTTGAGTTTTATTTCATATCTTGAATGTTTGAATTAAGGGAAAGTTTTATAAGATATATATATTGATTCACCCCCCCCCCTCTCAGTATATTTCATGCTTAACACCTAATGAATATAGATATACTAAGATGAGGTAAAATAATGAAAGAAAAAAAATTAAAAATAAAAACAAAACACCAAAAAAAAAAAGAGGAAAAAAACAATTAATGGTTAATGACAATGTTAGTGTAAATATAAGATAAAAATAAATGACTCAAAGTTTCCCCTAGATTATAAGGAAGTAGTGATAAAAAAAGATGAAAAATATTTACCCTAAGTTATATGAGACAATGAAGAAAAAAATGAAATGGAGGGTGGAAGAGAAGAAAATATATGGGTAGCTAAGATGACTCCAAATGTACTAGGCAAGTGTATGTTGCCTAAATTGTTCCATGGATGCAAGGTCTGACATAAACTTCATGCCAAATGTAGTTCTTCTAAAATATGGGATAGAAGAAAATTAATGAGAAGAAAACACTATTTATGTGTAGAGGAATATGGTAAGGGTCTCTCAAAATGGAGAGCATGTGAAATGAAGGTCAAAAAGGATAGGGAAACTAAAGGTCCATCCCAAAAATTGTGATGAATTTACATCTATTATGGAAATTGTAAGCCAATTTTTATTATTTTGTGATTTTTAGGATTTACTAGATCTTGTAAAAATGTTTTTTGAATTTTATATGCATCCCAACATGATTAATAATTATGAGATACTAAATAGTCCAACCAAAAAAATGATGCAAGCTTTCAAACTTTAAATTGCTCAAAAAATGGTAAGAGAATGGCAAATATTAAATTGCTTACAAAATGGTGAGAGTGTGTAAAAATGGGTGATTGAGATGATCTCAACATAAATCAATTATTTCCTACAAATTCCTAGGATGGGACCTCAAATCACTATAGTTTGACCTTACAATGGAGGAATCTGACTAGGTAATAGCAAGTTCTCAAATTAAGTAAATGACATAGTATGGCAATAGGAATGGCAAGTTGAATTAGCACTGAATGATAAAGGAATTGTACCTAATTATCCCATAGGTAGTTATGATTAGTAAATAATGACATAGGTCAATGATAATAATTTTACCAAAGGAGGTTATAATTAGTAGAAAAGAGTGGAATGTTGGTTTTCCCAATGGTAGTTATAATTAGGAGTACTCAAAATGAAACAAAACAAGAAATGAAGGATGAAACTAATAAACTAATATCATACTAGTCTAAGATAATTCCTCTATCTAGAACATTAAATAAAATAATAAAACTTTATCTAAATACCCTAACTGAAGGTACCTAAAGAGCTAATGGAATGGAACCAAGGTTAAAGGGTTAGGAAGGTAGGGTAAAAACAACTTTGGTCAATAATGAACGCATGGTAGAATGATATATTGTATGACACAAAGAAGATGACAATATGTTACAAGGTAAACATGTCTTATATAAAATACTTAAATTATCTTCAATTAAAATAATGCTTGAGACGTATGATGTTCATCAGCTCACCAAGTTCATCTCCATATGGTGTAATGGTCTTGTATGCTCCAGGGGCATAATTTGCAAAAAGGATATAGGGGCCTATCCAATCGTGTTTGAACTTTCCCTTATTATTATTCTTAGCTATGGTATTACTTTTGTTTTATTTAAGAAAAAGATAACCATGCTTGAACTCTCTATGTTTTACCCACTAGTTATAGTGGACCTAGAGTCTATTTTAGTATGCTTGAAGGTTGTTGATAATGGCCATGCATTTCTCATCAATAAAATCTAGCTATTTCAGGTGATCTAATCTATATTTTTCATCATATAAGACATATTTTAGTGAGATATGTAGAGAAGGTAACTCAACCTTAATGGGAAGGATGGCCTCAATGCCATAAACTAGGGAATATGGACTGGCTCTTATTGTAGTATGAGAATGAGTGTTGTATGCCTGTATGAGAATTAGTGTTGTATGCCTAGAAGGCATATAATTTTTAGAGGTGATAGTCATGGCCAACATCATTGATGATATTTTTAAGGATGTTGATATTGGTTTTATTGTATTCTTTTACTTGGCCATTACCTTAAGGGTAATATGTAGTATTAAAATGTTGGCTGATATTGTACTTGGCACAAAGTGTTTTGACATCCTTATTTTTAAAAGATCTACCATTATTAGATATAATATTAGATGGGATACTATAGTAGTAAATGAGATGATTGAAGATGAAATTAAAAATTTATTTTTTAGTCATTTAAGTGAGGGGTATAGATTCAACCAAATTAGTATAATATTTGGTAGGGGTAAGGATATGTTTATGGCCATCAGATGAGGTAGGTTTAACCTTCCTAATGAGACCAAGACCCCATCTTGCAAACAGACATGGTGTAAGAATTAGTTTTAGTGTTTTGGTATGTGTATGAATCAAATTGGCATATCTTTGACCTTTGTTTCACCTTTTAACATAAGAAGTTGCATCTGCATCCATAGTTGGTCAATAATATCGAGTATGTAAGAGATTTTTAGCTAAGATAGCTCTACTTGTGTGAGATCCACATACTCCTACATGAAATTCCTATAATGCTAATGTTTCTTCTACCAAATTTAAAAAATGAAGTAGAGTTCCATCAAATTCATGGTGGTATAGGGTTGAGCCAAGTAAGGTATAGTATGAGGCTTGGTGCGTAAGAGCCTTTAGTTATTTATATGATAGGTCTGATGTCATGATATGGTCATGGAGGTAGGTCAAGAGGTCTGATTACCATATAGAGATGAGACCAATAATATCATAAATCATTGTGATGGTTAAATTTTTATGATAAGGTGATATAATATTTTTAATGAGGAATTGATATTATTTTTCCTTATTGGTGTGGTGGGTCAAAAAACTAATGGTGGCCATGGCATCCATTTTTATGTTATTAGACCTAGGTATGTGTTCAAATTGTACATTGGAAATGTGCTATTTAAGAATGTTTATCATGGCCTTTTATGGTACCAACTTGTCATCTTTTATCTAAAATTAGTCTATAACCTAATTGTAAACTATGAGATGCTTAATATTCTAGTATACTACCTGATGAAGCCCTACAATAAGTGCTTTGTATTCAACCAAGATTTTAGTACAAAGAAAGATAATATGGAATTATTTAGGGATAATATCCCCCTTGTGGTGTAATCAAAAATAGGACTAACCTCAATCCATGTGATGTGAATGATCCATCATAATATAACTTATAATGTTACTCTTTAGGAGGTGTTTCCATGATGGTCATGATGGACTCATTTGGGAAGTGAAAAGTGATGGGTTTGGTATATGTAAGGGGAGATTTATCAATCTTATCTATAAGTACTTATCCATTTATAGACTTTTGGTTGATATATTTGATTTGAAAAGCATGGTCCATTTAGCCATGTGACCTTGTAAATATATCTTAGATAATAGATACTTAAGTGGATCTACTTTGGAAATACTTATGTTCTTGCTATTAAGCATGTAGTTACATAGATTCTAGCCTTAAAAAACCATGTATTAATAATATTTTTCTATTGGCATATAATTGTGTTCGTACACAACCAGTGGATGTATTAGATAATACATTACATGTTTTTTTTCATTATCATCATTATTCTCTATAACTACACCCAAGACTTAATATGTGGTAGATAAGTATAGTAGGAATAGTTTTCCTAGAATTCATAGTAACAAAATAGGTAGATTGGCAAGATATTCCTTCATGTGATGAAAATATTATGTAATTATTTATCCCAAATAAATGTGACACCCTTCTTGAGTAAGTGAGTGAATGCATGGTATTTGTGAGCTAATTGTGATGTGAAGTGTTTGATAGATTAGATTTTGCCCTTAAAAACTATGGAGATACTTCAAATTAGAAGATGATAGCATCTCAATAATGGCTTATACTTTGGTAGGATCAGCTTCAATGCCTTTGCAATAGATGATGAAGACTAAAAATTTGATATAAGTGACACCAAAGACACACATTTTGGGATTGAGTCTGACCTTGTATTCATAAAGCCAATTAAATATTCTTTGTAGTGTGGTTGGATGATTAGAATAGTCTTTGATTTACCAAATATGTCATTGGCATAATATTTAACAATGTCATGCATCGTATCATGAAATATGATAGTCATTTATTTTTGGTATGTGGCCCCATTATTCTTGAGACCAAATGGCATAACCTAATAAAAAAATGTTCCCCATGGGGTGGTGAATGATGTCTTGTGTTAGTATTACAGACTAATCCTAATCTAGTTGTATCCTAAGAATCCATCCATAAGCGAAAGCATTTCATACCCTGAAGTGGAGTCAACTATCATGTCAATGTTTGTTAAAGGAAAGTCATCCTTGGGGAAAAACTTGTTTATATCTCTAAAATCAGTGTAGATTATGATTCCTTCTAGATTCTTACTAAGTAGAAAAATAATGGAGATCTACTCTAAATAGCCAATTATTCAGATGAAAATCACTTATAATAGTTTTTACAACTCTTTCTTTACTAATACAAAAATACGAGGATGTATTTTATGAAAATTTTAATTTATAGGTTTGGCATCAAGATGTATAATAAGGTGGTCTAAAACCAAGGTTGGGTTTAAACCTAACATGTCTAAATAGGCCCAAGTAAATATGTCGACAAATTCCCACAAAATGGATTTAAAGATTTCATATTCCCCCTCAACGAGGGACACACCTAATTTGATCTATTTCAAGTCATCAAGAGTCTTAATGTTGACTTATGTGGTATCTTTGACTAAGAGATTAGAGTCATCTTCTAAAATGGTTGGAAATGATTTGGGCTTGTAATTGTAAAGTCCTCTATTTGGATTGGTACTTCAAGCTTTCCTAAACAATATGAATATGATTCTCCCAATGGTAGGGATGGCCATGTTACAAACACTGTCATAAATTCCTATGTAATTTGATCAAAGGCATGTTATTATGTTGAACTAAACTGAGACCCAAAGGCAAGTTCATTTGTAGCGGTCTCCTAAGATACATTTGAGGAAAGTTAAACACCCTCATCTAATAATGCCTAAAATAGGTTTTCATAAAAATATTGGCCTTTTTCTTTAATTTTACCATGGTTTAAAAGCATCACAAATAATTTTTCACTTTGGGACCTCAATGTTTTATTCTTTTATTTTTGGTTAAGGGTGTTCACCCACTCTCCAAAATAAGTTGTAAGATCTAATTTGATAGAGAACCATTTTTTATGGTCTCCCAACATAAAATTGTCTCTTAGGCCTAGAAAATCATAAAAGGCCTCATCATTCTCAAACTCATCTACATGCATTATGGATTCTTTTTGGTCCCAAGTTATAAGTTGAGGGTGATAAAAAGGGAGTAGGTTGTGTAAAAAAATTGGTTTAAGAGTATAAATGGTATGGGTGTCAAACATATTGGTATTGGAAAGGTCTTCATAAATTTTATGATCAGACTCTTCTTCACTACCAACATCATCATCACTAGTCACTGGCATTGGAATATGAATAAGATAAATGGGGTCACCCCTAGCCAATTTAAATCTGAGACCATGAGTTCCTTTATACTAAGTTATATAAATTAGATCAAGGGTACCTTTCTAATTTATCTTGAGGCTTCCTACTTCATAGGATTGGTTCTCCATGATCTTATTTGGGATGATATATTTTTCACTTTTTCAGCAATCAACCAATTTGTCATTATACAACTAAGATTCATCATTGGCAAGTGGGTCCTCTTATTGGATAGTATCTAATGTGAAAATGAGAAGAGCTACACTTTGGAACTTGCATTTTCCTTTTCATTTCCATTCCATGTAATATTGATTGGCTTTAGATCTTCCATAGGACTTGGGGTTTTGTGTAAGCTTGGTAATGTGAAATGTCTCATGGGTCAAATACTCTCCTAGGCCATTGGATAAGATGATAAAATGAGTAGACATTTCAATAGGTGGCATATATGAATATGAATCAAGGCTATATGGATATACGAAATTGGCCTTGGGTAATTAGACAAGTGTTTATTTTTCTTTGTCCTTTCTAGGAATTGAATCTAGTCCAAATCAATAGTTTTAACTTTCATACTTAGTATCCAAATGTTTACCATGTTCATAAAGCTATAAATATCCATTTATGGTGACCTCCATGCTTGCGTGAGAGAACTTGAGACACTAGTGAAATTTTGAAAAGATTGCATGAATTTAATGTATCCAAGGTCTAACCAAAAGCAAATTTTATGATATTCTAGGGTCAAACACATGGTAGTGTGTATCATGGTTTACAGGCCAAATGATAACTGGTAAAATTATAGTGCCTTGTGATTCTTGCTCTTCATTATCATAGTCCTTGATATTGATTATTTCTAGCTATATATCAGCTATTGTATATTCAAGATGCTTGATGAGTTTTAGAGACATAATATTATGGCCTAACCCATTATCTATGAGAACACACTTGACTTTATGTTGTGCAAAGAAAACTTCAATGTACAGGTGATTTTTATGGAGAGGGCCAAGGGATGAAACATTAATTTGGTCAAAGGTATATTATTGGCCTAGGGCTAGATGTCCAAAAAAAATTGGAATTTGTCTAAGGTTATGTCATTTGAAACTTGGGATTGGCATAAGAGCTCTATTAACATGTTCTTATGGATAGTAGACATACAAAACACATCTACAATAGAGATTTACATGAGCATGTTCTATAGTCAATATCATACAGATTTTACTTAACAATGTTATATGGCTTGTTTCTATCCATCACAGTGGGTTGGATTGGCTCATTATAAGGAGGATGCAGGCCATGAATGGTAACATTTAACTGTTGAGTTATGACTGCATAATTAGTGTTGGATATAAGACCATTATTGCAATAAAAAGATGATGGAGAGGGTCCAGATAGGATAATTCTCAATTTTTAGTGTACTTGGTTGTGGTCATGGGGTAATGTCAAGTTATTAGTATAATTTCCTAAAATAGTAATCCCTATTTATTGTTGTGCTTTTTGTAGTCCTAGGTCAAGGAAGGATTAATTTCATAAATTTAATGATTGGAATGGTTTAGAAATGTTCCTTATTTATTATTGATTGGTCTAGTATTAATGGTGATGCTTGAAATATGACCTCCTACAATATGACTTACAACTTTGGTGTAGTAATGTGCAGCTACACAGTAAGTCTATTGGGTATTGGAATCATTTTAGCCTTAGTTCCTCTCATTTAGTTGACATTTTTTTTATTGATGCTGATAGTTTTGTTGTTGTCATGGCTATTAATATTATTATTTTTATTACTCTAGCATTCATTATTGTTATTATTGATCATCATTATTATGTTGTTAAAAAGGGCTTTGATAGATGCCTAGGCTATGATGAGATGTAGATGTTTAATTATCTAATGTAATCTCCCCATTTTCAAAATTATTCTCAATGAGGTGTTTTATCTACAGACAAAAACATAAATTATGTCGATAAACATGATGGAATCCACATAACTCATTCTTTCTATACTAGTCTAGATAAGGAAAATCATGAAGATAATGTTTTGATATTGGAAAACTAATCATGTTAACTACATGCAACTTAAAAAACACTAATTTGATAGGTTCTCCAAGACCCTTTAAGACTAGATGAGTAGGGGATTTTATTATTAGAGGATGGGTTTTCAAAGGTAATGGTTGTTGTATTTGTTGAGCTAGTCTAGGTTGATGCAAAAGCTACCCTTGGTAAATGGGTTAATGGTGAGGAGTAAGATGCATTTGTAGTGTGGGTTGAGTAGATGATGTTAGAAACATTTATACATGACATTAATAAATTAATAAATTTCCAAAAACATTCTTTCTATGGTTGTATTTATTATATTTTTCATAGTTACTAGCCTATGATGGTGCCACAACTTATGCTTGGACTTGGTTTTGGCTAATTTTGGTTTGATGAGGTTAATTTGATAATCCCTTTGTTAATAAGTGAATTTTAAATTATAAAAACTTTTTTGATTATTTATATGAAGGTATGTGTACACTTAATCTCTATATGATAAGATATCTCACTATGCAAACTTTTAGTAAACACAGTGGCCAATTACTTGTCTAGTAAGTTGTGGACCAATTACTCATCTAGTAAGCTGTGGGTAAAAAAAATTGTGAGTACTCTCCATATCTATAGATAGGTATTGAAACATTCACCAAACTTTTTATTGTCCTAAATAAAATCTACCAATGATATCTCATGTTCGATATTATATGAGAAATGCTACACAAATTTGTTCAAAAGGTCATTAAAATCAAATATATAATTCTTTGATAATTTAAGGAACCACTCCAAATAATATATTTCTATACTTTGAGAAAATAAAAGAAGAATTTAAATGTTTTTATATGCCACTATCTAGCAATCAACAAATAATTCTATCAAGTGGACCTTAGGGTCTCCTTTACCCTTGTATTTATCAAAGATCGATCGTTCATACCATGGATGAAATGGTATCTATAGATACTCCATGTTGAAAGGATATGAACACACATCATATAAATTGAACTTCTTAGTATATTTCCCATCTTGAATGGAATAAATTTCATCCTTCATTTTTTTTAGTTCTTATTCCAAGTAACTAGATGGAATATTTAGCTGAGATGTTGGTTGGGAGATCAAAGGTGTTACATTAACTAGGGTATAATGGAGGTATGGTATGTTGTGGGGTTTTAGTTTTATGAGTGAATAAACTAGGAATATCCATTCATGGATTGGGATGTGTTTTTTGAAATTATACATGTTGTGTGATATTCTAGTTTGGATTTAGTATATAATCTTGATTTTGAGGTAATTGTGGCTCTAATGGAAGGATATGGATTAGGGTAAAATATTGTGCCTACTGAAGTTGAGTAGGGACCTACTTCCAACTAGTCAAACCTAGATAAATAAGGGGAACTTATTGTAGACCAAGGCCCTATTGTTAGATCTATGACATGTGTTGAGCAAAAGGAAATTGCTACCTAACTGGTACTTGTTATATAGTGATACCTCTTTGTTGTATGAACATTGATTGTTAACTAGACACTTGTAGGTTGTTTGACATTTTTATTTGACCAATGGAAATAGTTTATTGATTAGATAATGTTTGTGATTGTAAATTTATGTTGGTCTCTGACTGTTGAGGTACACTTGTCACTACCTATTAAGGTAGAACATTTGCTTCCCCTAGTTGATGTGGCATAGTGTGTTGCCTCTTGTGTATTGGTAAACTAGATTATTATTATTGTTGTGTAATGTTAGTCATCACCTATTAAGGTGGAGTAGCCTTTATCACATTTTTTTGAGATAAACTCTTAATTATTTAATCCTTGTGGTTATGTGCTTGACAAAGTAATAAGTTAAGGACTACAGATAACTCATTATGGTTGGGATGTAAGAGTTTCTACTCCTTATTGTTGTGAACTACTCATGGTATTAACTAAAGGCACTTGTTGTGGTTAACTATTTATTGTTTTAGGTAAACCACTTTAGCCTAGATTAGAAAACCCTTGTGTTATCCACCATGTTTAGCACATTATTCCAGATAGAAGATGTAGTCACCGCTTCAATAGATGGGACATTATATATGTCACTAACTAGATTGATTTGTGAAAATGGGTCTATACCTAAATTATTTTTAATGGTCAATTAAATTAATACTTATGTTGACAGAGCTATCTCTATGAGTGGATAATTTTCCATGGCTATGGTATTAATATTATGCATTAGATTCAAATAGGTTTGATATGTTTGTTGTATTTGTATAACGTGATATTACCTAAGGTTCTTTTCTTTTAAAAACATATTTGGGTTTTGATATGAAATTAATAAGGTCACTTGAGGATTTCTAGTAAAGGATTGTTTAATGGTTTGGTTATAAGGCATGTTTAAAGGCACTCTAACTAGACTAGGTAAATTTTCATGGGGGAAGTATGCTAGAAACTTGGACCCTACCTATGCATCTCTAATAAAAACATTGTCATTATTTTCAATCAAGTGATAATCAAAAAAATAAGGATCATATGTCTATTGCATAATAACATAATATGGCTCTTGTTGAACTTGTTCTACAAATAATGGTATCCTAGCAAGATATTGCACGATTTACTCTTGGTGCTAATCTAAGTATTGAGGAATGTTAAACAAATAATGGGCCAACAGATCTTGGTTTTGTTCCCCACACTAAGTATTTTAAGGAGGATAAGGATCCATCTCAAAAAATACATCATCACCTTAGGGGTCTTGAAACAAGTCATCATTTTTTACCACATTATGATAACTTGGATTATACATAGATCCAATTTGAGTGTAAAGAGACATATCCAAATAAAATGACTAATGTTCCATGAAGAATTCCTAGAGTTATAAAAAATATTAATAACAAGGTATAAAGGATGAATGATCAAAACTTGGTATAATTTGGTTTAATAAATGAATTTATTTTTCCAAAAAGGCTAGTGACAAACTTGGTCTAAAATAGTCTAACATAAAATTTCTAATGTAAAATGTTTTATATAAATGGTCAAGTGGTTGAATAAAACTAGAATGCCAAACTTAGTTAAAAGTGTCTCAAATAATGTTAAAATAGGTCTAAAGATGAAAAAATTTGATAGGTCTTTTAAGAATAAGGAACAAAATCTAGACTTTAAAATAAAATATAATGAAATTGCTAGGTATTTTGGGAATAAGGCACATTAGCTAGACTTTTAAACAACACTAGGTGTAATAATAAATAGTAATTTTCTAGGTATTTTGGTAACAATGCATAAAATATAAAATTTTAAACAACACTAGGTCTAAGAACAAAAGGGAATTTGCCTTGTCTTTCAGGAATAAGGCACAAAATTTAGAGTTGGCATAAACTAGGTCTAAAAGGTAAGAGAGTTAATCTAATAAATATTGAAATAATTTGATAGATTTTAAATACACACTTGATCTTTTGGTAGGGTAGATTGAACTTTAGGCATATTGAAGATAGACTACTTCCTAAATTTAGGCACAAAAATAGTCTTTAAATCTATCAAGGAATTAGCCTAAGTTACACAACCCAAAAGTGAAAGTTAAACACTTATGCTGAAATTACACAAGTCCTAGGGAAAAATAAGTCAAATATTTATATTTAAACTTGTCAAGGCCAATTTAAAACTTGATTTAGTAGACTAGGATTTTCAAACTAGACAAGAAAAAATGACATGATGGTACTAGGCATAGAACACGATGTCTTCAAAATTACAATTTGAACACAAGTTAACAAATCTTTGAAATAATCCAATCAATGTAATGATTTTATAATTCTATAAAGATATGACAAAATGTTTGTTTCTAGAATCTAAGATACAAGATTTGGAATGAAATATGTAGTGTAATGATTCCCCTTTCAAACAAGTGACACACACACATAAAATTTTGATAAAAGACTAAAGCAAATGTGCATTGTGCATTGGTAAATTATATTTTGCTTGTTATTTTGGAATGTTACTCATCACCTATTTAGGTGGACTAGCCTTCATCACATGTTGCTTAGAAAAATCACTAGTTGACACTTAATTATTTAATCCTTATGGTTATGTGCTTGATGAAGTAGTGGGTTAAGGATTAGAGGTAAGTTATTGTGGTTGGGATGTAAGATTTCATAATCCATGATGTTTTGTAATACTAATGGTATTTATTAAAGGCACTTGATGTGGTGAACTATTTATTGGTGCAGTTAAACCACTTTGGCCTAGATTGGAAGACCCTTGTGTGTTATCCATAATGTTTGGCACATTATTCTACATAGAGGATGTAGTCACCTCTTCAATATATGGGACATTTTATATGTCACTAACTTAATTAATTTGTGAAAATGGGTCTATTCCCAAATTATCTTAACCAGTTTATTTAATTAATACTCTTGTTAAAGGAGCTATCTCTATGAATGGAAAATTTCCCATGGCCATGGTATTAAAATTATGCATTATATTTAAATAGGTTTGATATGCTTGTTTCATTTGTATAAAGTGGTATTCCATGAGGACATTTCCTTTTAAAATCATATTTGGGGTTTGATATGACATTCACACAAGCACTTGAAGACTACTAGTAAAGGAATGTTCCATGGTTTGGTTATAAGGCATGTTTAAAGGCACTCTAACTAGACTAGGTAAATTTTCATGGGGTAATTCTATTGGATACTTGTTCCCTACATACGTATCTCTAACTAAAACCTTGTCATTATTTTCAATCAAGTGATGATAAAAAAAAATAAGGATCATATGTCTATAACATAGTAACATAATATAGTTGCTTTTGAACTTGTCCTACTACTGATGCTATGCTAGCAAGATAATGCATGGTTTACTCTTGGTCCTACTCTAATTATGGAGTAATGTTAAAAAAATAATGGGCCAATAGATCTTGGTTTTATTCCCCACACTAAGTATTATAAGGAGGATAAGGATCCATCTCACAAACTACATCATCACCTTAGGGGTCTTAAACAAAGTCATCATTTTTTACCACATTATGATAACTTGGATTATACATGGATCCAATTTGAGTGTAAAGAGACATCCAAATCAAATGACTGATGTTCCATGAAGAATTCCTAGAGTTATACAAAATATTAATAACAAGGTATAAAGGATGAATGATCAAAACCTGGTCTAATTTGGTTTAATAGATGGATTTATTTTTCCAAAAAAGCCAGTGATAAACTTGGTCTAAAATAGTCTAACATCAAATTTATAATGTTTAATTTTTTATATAAATGTTCAAGTGGTTGAATAAAACTAGAATGCCAAACTTAGGTAAAAGTGTCTCAAACAATGTTAAACTAGGTATACAGATGAAAAAGGTTGATAGGTATTTTGGGAACAAGGATCAAAATATAAGCTCAAAACAACTAGGTCTAGGGTATAAGGAAAAAATTATAGGTCTATTTGAAACAATGCACAAAATCTAGACTTTTAAACAAAACTAGCTCTTAAAAAAGGAATTTACTAGTTATTTTGGAAATAAGGAACAAAGTCTATACTTGTAAACAACATTAGGTATAAGAACAAATAATAATTTTCTTGGCCTTTTAGGAACAAGGAACAAAATCTAGAGTTGTCACAAACTAGGTCTAAAAGTCAAGAGATATAAGCTAAAAAAACTTGAAACAATCTGACACAAACTAGGCATTTGGATTTTAAACACACACTTGATCATTTGGTAAAATAGATTGAACTTTAGGCATATATAATATAAAACACTTCATAAATTTAGAAAAAAAAAGTCTTTAAATCAGCCAAGGAATTATATTAAGTTACACAACCCAAAAGTGAAAGGTAAACACCAAGGGCAAAATTACACAAGGCCTAGGCATAAATAAATCAAATATTTGGATCTAAACTTTTCAAGGCTAATTTTGAACTTGATTTAGTAGTTTAAGATTTTAAAAATAGACAACAAGCTAGACAAGAATGAAAAACATGATATTACTGGGCATAAACCAAGATGTATTCGAAATTATAATTTGAACACAAGGCAACAAATCTTCAAAATAATTCAATCAGTGTAATGATTTTGTAATTCTCTAAAGATATGACAAATGGATTGTTTCAAGACTCTAATACACAATAATTGTAATAAAATTGGTAGAATAATAATACCCCTTTCAAATAAGTGTCACACACACACACACACACACACACACACACACACACACACACACACACACACACACACACACACACACACACACACACACACACACACACAAGTGTGATAAAAGACTAAGTCAAATGTGTGATGTCAAATGGATACCATAACACCTTTTCAAACAAATGAGTGATGTGAAAACATGACTCATTTTTTGGACGTGATATGAAAAAAAAATAGTTAGACTCAAGACCATGCAAGTAAAGATAAAAAATGACAAAAATACCTAATTTTAATGTTCTAAATCCTAAAATTTATAAGGTGGCATCATACTATCAAATTTTTCCTATATAATTACTCTTGAGAGGATTTTAGGTTTTCAATACAAAAAAGTAAAAGTGCATGAAAAGTAGGGTTTTTAGTCCCCTTCTTCTCTTAAGAGTTTATATGATGACATGGAATTTTAGTCTACTCACCCTACATCAATAATATGTTTACAACAAGTAGGGTTGTATATACTATCAATTCTCGTTCATTTATAAATGGTCCCATATGTGTGTCTAACACTAGGGTGAAACACATCATTTGGATCCACATTAACTAATTTTTTTTGAAAAGGTCTACTCCTTTTCAAAATGAATACATCCATCAAAAACATAAAAATGAAAAGTCTTATGAGTATTTAACTAAAGTGAGAGTTCATTTTTATAGCACCAAATGAAATATGTCATGAAGTTTATCCCCTTGGCATTATGTTGAAAACTTAAACAAAATGAAATAAATAACTCAAGTAAAAGGATTTTAAAACACCAAATTAAAATGTGAGTTTTACAACTTAGAGTGTTTGAAAATATATTTTCTTGGACTTTGTGTCATACAAAAGATGTTAGTGGGTTTACTTATTTCTTGACAAAAGTGATATCCTTGAAAATTAACTCAACAAAGCATAAAATCACCTCTCTAGAATGATTTCATAGTTATGCATTAAACTATAAATTGTGAAATTGTTATGTCACAAAAACATAGTCAAGACATAATGCTTAAAAACTCACAATAAGTAATTTTGTGGGTTCTAAATGATTTCACAACTCTATTGGACAATTTCACTACTCTATTTGATGATTTTGCTACTCAAGCAAATGAATTCACTACTCAAGTAAATAATTTAATACTTCCAATGATAACTTCATGATTCTTGAGAAATTTGTAACAAACATAAGCACACAAGCATAATTTATTTTTTTATAATAATTTTTCTACTAGAAAAAATGGTTTCACTTCTAAGTAGAATAAATTCATAGCCTAAAATTGTGATTTTTCTCCCATTAAAAATTATTTCACTATTTTACATAACAATCTCATTACTACAAATAACAAATTCACTAATTTGCAATAATTTCATAGTTAGCTTAAAAAATTGAAATAGATTTTTCTTTTAGGATGTTTTCATGGTTTTACTCAATGATTTTTCCATTTATGTTCTTGATTTCATAGTTTCGTAGGGTTAAGGCTAAATGAGAATAATTTCATAGTTTTTTGAGACAAATCAGCAATTTCGCTATTTTTTATGCCAATTTTGCAAGTATGTAGTCACAAATTCGTGAATATATAATTAAAAGCAAAAAATTGAAAAGTTATCAATAAATTATGAAATTAAGTTCTATAATGAAGTATTATTTACTCAAAAAATATCTCAAGAGATTCCATTCATTCTTTTGGGGTACTTGGTCCCACTGGGCATGCCATGATGTGAACAAAAATATATAGAGGGGAGGTTAGTCTAGTGTTAGTCGAATAAAACAAAATCAAAATAAAACACTAAAATACTAACACCTCTAGCCTAGACACTAAGGATAACATAGTTAATAATCATGCATATGAAAACACAACTAGAACACAAAATAAATCATTCTTTTACCTTCCTTAGAGCTCTAAATGGCTTGTTGAAGTGGCTTGATCAGTTTGGGAATCAATAAGTATTTACCAATGAAGTTTTCTTTTCTCCTTCTCTCCTTGACACCTTGTCTTGGCTGATTGGCTTATGACTTCTACATGGTAACACTAATTTTAGGGTTTCTTTGCATCTATTTGAGCATTATAACATTACACCAAGATATATTAGATATCAATAGGAATGGCCTTGTATTTATACTCCCCAAAATTAACTCTCATCCAAGGTGAGTTAAGGTTGATTTTAAACATGAAATGAGTTAAAAATAACCCTAGGTAAGTTTAGACTAACTGTAGTTGAGTTAAAAAACATCATGTAATTATGATTTCCAATTACTAGGCATGGCTCTCAAATTAAATATTTTGAGATATTTTGGAAGAGCTTGAAAACTCATAAAGGCAATGATGAAAAGGCTTGATATTTTTAATTCTAGAATTTTCATTTTAGATAGTCATTAAGTATAAATGGATAATTCAACAAAGTATTTAATATTGTTTAATTATATGATTCATTTTGATTATAATTTTAGCTCTTTTAATATTTGATCAAGTGCCCCACTTAATGGGTCCATAGGCCAAACTATTAGTTGTTAGGTTACAAGGTGACTAGGGATGAATCTCTGAGAAGTTATTATTATGTATGAGATATTACCCAAAGTAGGGATGCCTCAAAATTATTTTTAGCATTGATGAATGGGGTGTAGCTAAAATAGGAACATTCAATTATTCCTAGGCTTAATTTGCAATGTTTTGTAAGAATCAGTCTAAGGTCCGATCAAGAGCTAGTTGTGGCCAAAATTAGGAGTCTACACTCATCATGGTGGACTAAACACCAACTCATAGTAATCCCATTAAATGAATAGTTGATATTTCTCACTCTCTATTTAAATTTGGTACATGTTATTTGAATCAAATAATAAAGTGATCAACATCCTTAATGGCAAAATATTGAGTTATTTGGTGCTTCATTGCAAAGACCATCCACAATGGATATATCTCATGATCTTCATTAACCCAATTAATAATGTGTGTATCTAAATCCACACTCACTTAATAATATATATCACATGTTAATATGCCTTTTAGATTCGAATCTATGTAATCTTTGTTTGTATGACTAGTATGGTACACAAAGTCTATGTTAATCTAGGTTGATGATTGAGTAGACATAGATCACACTTTATATATTTTTAATTGAATTATTTATATATGTTTTCAAGTAGGTTTACATATTAATTTGTCCTTGCATATATATTTTTGTATTTCAATGGTGTTGTCATAGATGAAACTGTATGCAATAACTCATAGAGCTGGCTATTTATCTTCTTGGATCACTTTCCTTCAGTTACTTTCCCCATAGACATAGGGTGAATCTAGATCTTTGGGGATAAAATATGTTTTTTTTTCACATTTATCTAATGTAATTACTATTATTTTTCTCCCTAATGAGCTTCCATCTGATTCATGACTGTGTTGATCATCATTTGACCAACATATTTCCACTTTTTCCCTATCAATGTAGGTTAATGAGTCTCACTTGTCTTCATATCTTTGACTTAAAAGTCACCATGAAGATTCAAATCTGAGACCTTGATTTCCATATCCTCTAGGTGACCAATAGGTTCAAATATTCCTTAATTTATAAGGTTAAAAGTGATAATACTATAACCTAACGTAGGTCAACTAATAACAACCCACGTTAATCTCAAGATCATGTTAACTGTGCTTCTAAAATTAAATAGCACATTGGGTATTTCATATCCTAATACTAAATAGCTAGCCTAGAATTAAAATCCCAAGGTTTCTTAGTATTAACATACTAGATCATTCTATTGGTTTGTTGTTAGCCTTTTTATGCACAATCCATTAGGTTATGGGGTAGGTAAGTCATGTTATAAAAATGTGTACATTACATAGTGTGCTAAGTAAATTCATGAGGTCTTTAGGGAAATTACAACACAGTACTATCTAAAAATGCATATTATTTATCCATATATCTATGGATCAATAGCTGCAACATCCTATTTAGTAGTCTATTGATGTTGGATTGTCTTCAAAATCTATGTAGCTTTATGCATTAATATTTTCTCAATAGCTAGTTTAGGATACTTATTTGGTTGAGGTTTCCTTATCCCATGATCTCTTAATATCTCCAATGGTGATAATCCTTATTCTACATGTAATTGGCATGTAACAACTTGAAAAATAATATCCTCATATTGTTGTGTGTTAATAATGTTCATATTCTTTATAGCCTTCTCTATGCACTATTTATAAAAAATAGATAAAAATTTATGTTGTGTTGGTCTAGGACCTTATATTAAACATAGTAGGACTATCATTAAGGGTTCATGGGATAATTTATTTGTATATTATTAAATTTTATACAAAAATAACACTAGATTGGAGGTTTTTGAGCATCATTTCCCCTACTTCCTTTTAGTTTGCCATGATATCCTCCCCTATTACCTCCTTTACATCCTTCTCTATTTGCTTATAATCCATATTAATTTGGCTATGATGGCCTAAATATATTAGAATCCTATTGATAATTACACTCTTATTATTGTATAGGCCCTCATACCCACCATATTGATACTATGAAAGTGATGAAACCTAAGTGACTTGTTATGTCTAAGAAATCTAGGGAGCCAAATTCTAGGATGGAGGTGTCCATATCTACATTGGTGATGTCCAACCAGCCATACATAAAGGTTAATGATGAGGTGCATGTGAAACCCATACCACACTTAATTTTGTCACAAAATTCATCCCAACTTTTGGTTTGGGATTCATCTAGGTTATAGTAGTTATTTTTTGAGTGACGATTGTATAAACATTCTTTATAATGTCTTACTTTAATTCCTAGAGAGGTCTTAAATTATTTTCATCATGATTATGTGACTTTTAGAAGTTAAAATAAAGGATATATATTCTTGGCATACTATTGTAATAAATAATAGTGATATGTTGTGTGTCCTATTACATTACAAATTTTGAATAACTATATTTTGATTCTTGGGCACTCAAGTTTATGAATCCCATGCTTCCTACACTCAATGCACTATATGCATGAATTAGGCCTATCTCCCACCTAATGATATCAACCCATCCTTATTAATAATGTCTATAAAGTTTATATTTGAGGTTGAGGTTAATACACTTATATAGTCTTCAATCTAGTTAACTATAATCATAATTACCCTTGCATCTACCTTAGTATCAAACCGAGTTTGTGCAATGGTGAACCATATTCTTGTTCATACCCCTTCCTCAAACTAGGATGCTTTATCCTTTTCTTATAGAACAAAATATACTTTTTTCATCACATCAAAAAACATGTGATCATTTTCATAGATAGTTTCCTTTTCTCCTTATTACATTTATTTCAAATCTTGCATGGTCTGACTAGAACACTTTGTAATTATAAATCTTGTGATAAGAATCTCTTTTATATATTTTAGGTATTTTTTATTTACATCTCTATAGTATGTGAATTATAGTGTGTGACCACTCAATTCTCTAATCAATTCATGCTTTTTTAGTTCATCATTGGTAATTATTTTATCCCACTACTTCATGTCACAAGTGAGCGAGTGTTATCCTAGGTCTATATACCAATCATAAGGTACCTGATTGATAAAGTCTCCCAACTAAATTTCCATACTACTACTTGCCACAGGTATCGTAGTCAGTTGTTGAATAACCAATGTCTTTAGATTTATTTTAACAAAAGGAAATAATGATATTACTATTATGATAGAGGAAAATATGTATGATTTTGATGATTATTATGTTCCTACTCATTCTAGTGATGAATCAAACTAATAATTATCTTCATCTTTTTCCTCTTATTCTAAGATTTCAATCTATGTAATGAAATCCTTTTCTTAGACAATATCATGGGGTTCATCTCTATTAATATTAAATATTTTATATTATTCTTCTATTGTTTATTAAAATTACATGCAGCTTCATGGTGTGATGTCTTATATGACTCAATTCATTTTGGGTGAAATTATTTATCTCATCTTCCAAAGTTGTATTATTTTATCTATAATTTTGACAAAAAATAGGCTTGGGGGATGTGTGTTCCCATGTTGAATGGTTTGTACTTCTAATGACATATTTATCATTAATTAAGCCTATGATATGTCTATGACTATATGAAAGTCACATTTATTTCTCATGGAATACTCTTTTATACAATTTAGAACTTTTAATTACCTGATCTACTTCTACACTATTTTCTTTATGTTCTTATCTCACTTGATCCTTTTTGCCTTCTATTCCACTTTCCATAATAGGCCTGAGCTCATTACTCTACTCATCTCCTTGATTATATTCACTTATTTCTCTCTCATTCTTATCTTCTATACTACTATGATCACTTATTCTATTCATAACTTCTTGAGTCTTGATTTATTTATTCCACCATCTCTATTATCACAGCTCTTTTTCCAACTCTAGAGTCTTCTTCCCATCTCTTTCTCCTTGGTTTTAATTTTTAAACTTAGATTCAATTTCTCTCTACTTATTATCTAGTCAATCACCCTTTTATCTTACACATACCCATAATGCCCAGAGTGACTACTTAATTCTGTATGGAATAGGTACCATGTCCTTTTTTATGGCTAACATTTTAATCAATAGTGGTAGTCACTACAATAATATACCTCTTATCCCCCTAATAAATAGATCCTTTTTTGTTTTAAAAGTTATATAACCCTATATTGTGAACTCACTAATGTATCTATCAGTGGTAAAAATGAATTAATGGTCAATCACATGATTATGAATAACATCTAAGTTTTTCAACCACTATATCTTCTCTTCAATCCATATAATATAATATATAAATCTAAATCAAGAATAATGATATTCCAAGAAAGATAAAAATAATAATCTAGGTAGTTCGCACTAAAATATTTCATATATCTTTCCATATATGTGTTCTTGTATAATTTATTTCATATCACACTCTATTCTTTGTGTTTATCTTTGTATGTAATTATGAATCTTGTGTTCTATCTATATTTCTACCTTTCTTTAATTAGGTAGCCATCGGATCATCTCCTTAATTAGTGAGTTCCATGCTCAATACACCATTATTAAAAATGGTTCTTGGGTTTCACTAGAACATGCTAATTATAGGGATATCCCTATGGTATAGGGGAATAACTTACTAGAATTAATAGATAAGTACATGTTTTCAACATCTAGATTGAGATTGCAGATATTTTACTATTTAAAATGAACTTGTGCAACAATCACATCTACTAATTATTAAAAAAACTCTTAACAAAAGGATTACACATGAAATACACTCTTCTACATATAAATCCATAAAATGCATTAAACACAAAGAAATCATATTATATATTCTATTGACTCTCCATCATAATTATTCATAAAATTTGGAACACTAATCATATGCATATATTATGAGCATAAAGATCTATTAAAATCCTTTTAACAAGATCTATGGACTAGTAAATACACTAAAACAATTATACAGAATTTGAGCACATTCTATTACTTTCTAAAGAAACATATAGCTGGAAAGTGGTTATCATTCTAACCTCTAAATCCAAATTTAATGAACACATGTGCCAAATCATATTATATTTTTTTGTAATGCCATTGATAAAAAAATATATTAACCATGTAACAATGCAAAATATATTATATAATAGAAATAAACCGTGGTCTATCCACGTGGAAAGTACATTCGATGAAGTGGTTTGGTTCTAACATTCACCTACTAAAAAAATTAATTAATTATATATATTCTATAAATTCATTTAATGCTCAAATTAGGCCCACCATGATTTTACTCATTGGTATTATATCTAAGAATTGAATCCATATGGAAATTTATATGATGATCAATGAATCCATGACATTACATTTGTCATTGGAATATTTTTTCAAATGAAAAATGTTATCATCAAAAGTTGCACTTTGGAGGAGGTTACTCAAGCCTCCTCACTTAAGTGATATCATGGGAAATTTTTAAAGGTTGTGGGTGACCTTATAGCTGAAGAGAACCTCTAGATATGGATATATCCATTTATGCATCACTTAATAACTATCACTAAACCTACTAACTTTCAAGGAAAGGGGGATAGAGAACTAGAATAAAACTACAATAGGGAGGTGATGCAACAAATTTTTGACCTCTACCACTAATTTTCATGTGAAATAAGACCTATAAGACTACAAGAAACATACACTTTTATTAAATAGACCATATCACATCAATGATATACAAAGAGTTAAGATTAAGTGAGACTATGATGGAAAATATTTTCCACTTATAAATCAATGAAACCCCTGATGATACTCTTCACAACTTGCAACAATGAGTTAAACTACATGAAGGTAAAGAGAATGAGACAACAACCAAGATGAACTTAATCTATGATTGAGAAGATCAACCATTCAAGTTATATACTATATAAAATCATAAATAGAGGTAAAATCAACGATCTTATTAATCAATAGGCATAAAAAAGAGCAGGGCTATGCTGGACTCCTAGTGGAAATATTCTTACAATGATAAAATTAGGTGTGTGTGTGTGTGTGTGTGTGTGTATAAAAGAGAGAGAGAATGAGAAGGAGAGATAATATGAGCATAGGAAAGGTCTATAGAAAGTGTCACATCATGAATAAGTAAGATACAATAAATAAAATTTCTAAATAATATTCATGAAACTCCCTTGAACATGTGTCATCTTGGAATGATCTTCTTCATCAAAGTGGCATATGAGATCATCTTGTCCTCTATGACTCATCCATCCTCTTTAAAATTACCCTTTAGGAGATATTATGAACTTTAAAGTCACATTATTGGATTATAAATATTTTAATTACATTGTACATATATTTAATATCCCTATCCAATCATCTTTCCAACTTCATTCTACAATTTCATTCACAATTCTCACGTTTGTTCTCTAGGAAGGACTATTTTTTGTACTCTTGTTTAGATTCAAAGATACTTGGTTTGAGTGATATTAAATACTTATAATAAATATAAGTTAATATTTTAGTAACCTTTATCCCCTTACATATTATCCCAAAGTTTAATGCCTCAATTCCAAATTTAGACCCACTTTCTCAATGCCCATCTTTTCTAATTAGGCCTAAAATAAGCCCATAGTACTAGAGAACATACAAGTTCATATATTACCACTCAAAAAACAAAAAAAATATTATTATTCACATTAAATAAGGTTTATTTACAGATTTTTAATAATTAAAAATGGGTGAAACTCAATTTATGCTAATTTTAAACTTATAACCCTAGGTTGGCGTACACAAAGGCCTGAAGAGGCCAAGATTGAATGAAAATACAAGGGATATGTTTTATGGAACTTTAAAAGTGTTATAATACCTATTTTACATCTTAACCCACTTATCTCATCCTCTCCAACCATTATTTTCCCTTGAACAATCTTTAAAACTTCCAAAACTGCCAATTTTCATAATTATCTACATGTTTTTGGACTGTCAGATAGGTTGTAGGTTTCCTTTGTTTTCATGATAAATATATGAACATAAATAAAACTATAAAAGGATTATAATTACTCCTACACACCTCACTAATTAATTCCCAATCCAAATCTTACATCTTTGTTCTTATGTTTGTACTAAAACTCCTTTTTGTTGTAGGTGTTATTTAGGTCTCTAGACTGCATATTCAGGATGAATATCCCTCTTTTATTCTCAATGATTAATCTAATTAAGATAAAATAATCCACATGGATCCCATATATCCTAATTTATCCTCCAAAATCCAATATCAGTACCAACATTACATAATTTTATGAATCCTTGGAAGTGAACTTGAATCTTCTTAGAAGACCTATAAGTATGTGTTTAAAACATGGTTCTAGAGAAAAATATCATCATGGCCTCCATACTGTAGACATATAATTCCTACCACCATTGTGTTTAAATTATCAATCTTACTCAAAACTCTATGACAATTCATAATTTAGGCCAAGATCACTAAAATGTGTTAAATGGTATAACCTTGTCACATACAAGTTCTAATTTAGGCTAATGTATCCCTAAATGGGGCAATTCATTTTATGTGATTATTAATTATTCTAAATTAACTTTGATTCAAAATGATGAAAATGGAATTTGATGCTATAAACCATTGAATTCTTATAAATTAGATACACATGACATATACATGTGTTATTTTGTGTCACCAATGTCCTAAATGGGATATTGGCCCATACACAACTGAAACCTTCCTATAATTATACTCCACTCAAATTAGGACCTAGTAACTTGACATTTTGACTATTTTTATTAACTGTGCAACCAATTTCAAAAGAATTGCATAAAATTTAATTAATCTCACTTAGGTAAATTAATTCAAATTAGAGCTTAATTGGAAAATCCATGGAAGTTATTGAATATTTTTAATTGGAAATTCATTTTTAATATTTGCATCATCAAGTGACATCATTTTCTGGGTGGCATCCATAAGCCATAAATGGCATAAATATCTAATTTAAGCCCTCCCATGCCTCATTAATTCCCCTTTATTCCAAATATTAAGGATGTTATTTATGATTTGATCCTCCAAAATTTAATTGATTCATAGAAACACATCTTGATCTCAAGATGGATGGTCATGTTCGATTCTTATCATTTCCAAAAATCTATAAATAGGGGGACCAAGACAATCATTTTTAAGCTTATTTGGTGTAAAATTATTGTGCAAAATTCTCCTCATAAGTCATTTTTGTGTAGTGTTATTATTCTTAATTTACAATAGTATAGCTTCACTATTGGCATAACATTAAACAAATATCATGATCCTAGTTCATTAGGGTATTTAGATATGATGTAAGAGGAAGTCATTCATCATTGACAAAGACTTGAACACCAAATCAAGGGAAAAATATTATATTGAGACATATTTGGAGGTGGGATGTTTTTGAGATGGTTTGATACATATTCTTTCTTTTAATAGCTCTTAATTTTCATTTACAAACCTCGTTCAAGGAGTTAGCTTAGTTAGTTATGTTCTTTATGCATTTTATGAGTTTTCTTGACTAATGCTTGATCTAACTCACTTTATATTCCATATCTACATCTTGGCATGCCCAATAGGACCACACATCCCAAAAAATAAAGGAGACTAATTTGGCATTCTTAGATCTTCTAAAAAATACTTAAAAATATCTAAAAAATCAAGTTTTATTTCATGTTTAATGTGTTTTTATGATTTCTAATGAAACATAGTTTACATAGTGACCAATATCAATTTACCATAATCGACATCGGCCCTATCCTAACTAGAATTAGTCATTATGTGTAGGGTAGAACATGACAAAAAAACTTGGTTTTTGAATTTTCTTAAAAGTTTTAGGTTGTTATTCTTGGTTTCAGAACTTGCAAATTCTCTATCTGGTTCTTTTCTTGTAAGATACAAAGACTTATTTTATATTTATGTTTGTTTTAGATAAAAAACTTTTTTGTGGAATCATTGTGTTTTGCTTATGGTTTTACAGGTAACTGACATCATTTTTAGTTGATTGACATCAATTTTGTTGTAACCAACATCAATTTTAATGTAATGACATCAATCCCTATGGACTGACGTTGGTCTCTATATAAAAAAATAGAGAAACCTACGAGTAAGTTTTCAACTCTTGTTTTATCATTGATATTTGTGATTCAAGGTAGACATAAACCCTCTAAATAGTTTAGGACACAAGCTGGAAAAATTTCCAAATTTGAATATGGTTAACTCTTGAAAACTTCCATTTGGTTCTTAAAAGGAACATAGGTGTTTATGCTTATTTTATTTTTTGAAAGTTTTTACAAATTTGTAATTAAGGCCAAGGGGACAAAAATTTCACAAACACTTCAATTTGGTGCATTAAAGAAAATAATTTTTTTATTTTAGGCTAGATATTTTATACTTGTTTGTTTTTCACAAAATAAAGGATGCATGTATGCTCTCCCCCATCCCCTTTAGGGAACTCAGGTGACCAAACATGATAGTTTATTTGCATTTATGCCTTGTCTAAGGTGTGAAAATAATTTTATTAAGGATCTCCCCAAATATGTATGGTTTGGGTGATTTAAACATAACCTTAAAGTCTTTATACTTCATCTTTCATTTTTATATAATTTGGCTTGTGAATAGGAGTTCATATAGCCTCCTCATGAGTTTTTTAGGGGTTCATTGACCTAGGGTTTCATCTACCATAATTTTACCAAACCCACTCCATGTTAAGATATATAAATTAGGTCACATATATTATGATTTTAAGGGGGCTAAGTGGATATCCTCTCCAATCATAAAAAACATGAGTCAAGTATGGCTAACTAGAGGATTCCACTAAGAAGTACATAAATGGAATAATTATGCAAAAGAATAGACACTTGCATAGTAAGTTAGTCAGTATGAACTCAATTAAAATGAGGAATATATAGTGTTAACCAAACTTAGGACCATCTAGATGTTCAAAAATTTAGTTTTAGAATAACCCCACTTGCCATGGACATATTTTTAATGAAGGGTGAGTAGCCCAAAGTTCCATGTCACCGTAAAATCTCTTCATAAAAGGGGGGTGTAAAAACCCTACTACTTCATGTGATTTTATTTTTATATTAACACTTAAAATCCTCCCAATAGCATGTATGTAGATGAAATTCAATGATACGAAGTAACCTTATCAGTTTTATAACATTGGATGTTCTACTTAGTTGAATTTTGTCTTTCTATATTTTAATTGTTTGGTCTTATTGATTCTAAAACTTTTTTGAATACTAAAACATGTCAACCAAACACTTTTTTATTTATCATTTTATTTGAATAGGAGGTGTTATGCTGACCAAATAGAAATCATCTTTTACCTTGTTCAAATCCTCATTTGAAACATTATGTTTGTATTATCTAAACAACATTTTTATGCTATAAATTTGAGTCTATATCATTTTGAAAAATATTTAAGTGCTTGATTTTTAATTCAAATTCAAAATCTCACCTTTCTATGTTCTAGGCCAAGATGGTAATTAGTTTACCATTTGCACTTAGTTTGAGTTAACTTGGGTATGATTTCTTGTTTAAGTTTAAGGTAATTATATAGAATCTCCTTTTGATCATTGTGAACTTAATTTATCTTTTGTTCACTTACACTCTAAGTTAAATAACCTTTCTACTTCTTATTAACATGTGGTGGCATTGTGCTACCCATTTGGTTTTAATTTTATACTTAGTATTTCTTGTGTGTTTTTACATCTTGCACTTCTTAGTTTGCATTGTTACCTTCCTCATCATAAATACTTTCTTCTAATTTTATAGTCACAACTCATCAAATTTGTACATATATTTTATGGTATTGACATATCTTTAACCTAAGTTTATTATGCTATCATGCACTTTGGGTTTTAGAGTTATCATACCCTCTTCCAATTTCACAAATTCAACCCACCAAAGTTGAGTAATATTGTAACCATTTATTATAATGGTGTGATAATAATCCACTTCTATTTATTATAGTCTATTTTTACCATGTCATTTATTTTAATAAAATCAAATCACACCTTTTTAACATTTGTAAAGCATTTTACAAATCTTAGAAAACATAGATAATGACCTTCTAAGCATGACACAAAGGTACACTCATAGTGGGGTCTCTTATGGACCTAGCTATGAGGAAGAGATTTTTATGATGGGTAAGACAATATTGTGGAATTTCAAGACATTCACATGACTATAGGATCTGAGGAAGACTATTTTTTACTTCAACCCCTAGGGGACAAAGATGAATAAATCCTAAGGTTGATTGAATCAAGTACTAGATTACCATAAAACATTCCTATGGAACAATTACATACCTTAGTTAGGGTAGAATAACAATAAAAATAATAATCCCTCACTCATATTTCAAAATTAAACATTATTATTTCAATCAAAAGGAAAAAAATTCTCATATATTCAACACCTAATGATCAAGATCTTGCCACCAAGATGAAGAAGATAAGTGAATAATATGTAGACCAACTTATTGCATACTTGAATAAATCTTTAGTTGACACTTCAATACATAATTATGCTTTCAAAGAATAAACAAATGTGGTAGAACCAATGAAACATAATTTATTTGAGTACACACCTATGATGGATCATGGTGTCTCAATTAAACAAACCAATCCTCAATAGGTTCCATAACATGCTTCACCAGGCATGGAGCATACATTTTTCAGTCATCAAGAACCTCTTATTCCTTGATAAAATAAAGAAATGAAACACTCGGTGTGTATTGAGGAAATTATTCAAAATAATTTATAAATCTCTTTTCAACAAATGTGTACTTTGGTTAATCAACGACAGACTCCCAAAAATCAATAAAACACTTACAATTCAAAGCAATAAACTTCAAGGAATGTTTATCAATCCTAGATCCAATGGATCACTTACTTGACTCAAGGATCAAACCAAAACAATTTTACATATCAGATGGTGTATATCCCTACAAACTCAATGCAACAAGGGCACATAACACCCCAACATAATTACATTCCACCTACCAATGCACCAAACATGCAAGAGTGGAATTTGATGAAAGAAATTGTGTCATGATTACAAATAGGAAACATAATCAAGAAGTACAAATTTGATAAGATATGTCAATATCAATTTAACTTGAGTATTCTCTAAGTCTCCTTTCTACCTCATTTTAAGGCACCCAGATTCAAAAAATATAAAGGGAAGGATGACCTTGTGAACAAATTTATGCATTTTTGGTGTTATGCCAACAAGTATCTTACAATAACATTTATTTGTTTCACTTGTTTCCCTAAAATTTAATGGAACAAGATTTAGAATAGCTTCTTAAGTTACCCAAGGGATTAGTGATAGATTGTAATGACCTATCTAAGAAATTTGTCAACCACTTCTCTTACAATATTTAACGTGAGTTGACTATGGTCGACTTGTTTAAATCCAAATAGAAAAATAGATAAATATTTATTGCATATTTACAGTGGTGGAGAACATTAGCTAGATACTTTCAACATAATTTTTCAGATAAACAACTATCCAAATATTTTGCACATAAACTACACCCTCAGATGATGCATAATATTCAACTTGCTTGTGCAAACATATTTGAATAAATTATGCACAAGAGTGTGAAGATTGAGAAGGTACTTATCATTAAAGGCCTTGTTAAGATTTATTCACAAGGTCAAAAATCAAACCAAACCCAATCACCTATCCAAATTTTTGTAATAGATAAACCCAAGTAGTTTTATAAAAACAAGAACACGGTAGGAAATGGAGTAACTAAATCAAGACATGTAAAAATGGTACAGGCTCTGCCAACCCCAAACATATAAATAGCTCCACCTAAACCAACAAGGGTATTCAATAATAAATACATAGTCTTTATCAAATTAGGAGAGCATATTAAGTCAATGTTTCAAAAGCTCGTAGCATCTAATTTTATTGTATGGCTTATACATAGGCCATTTATTGAAGATCAACCTAAACCCAATTAGTATAGGCTAGATGAATTTTTGAACTTCCATCATAGTGTTTATATATGTGTTCAATTATGACATTATTAGTGTAGGTTTTTATTTTTCCCTATTTTTTTGATTGGGGAAATTGTATTTCTTGTGCATACATGGAGTTTTCCTACATTTGTGGGATAGGATAGCTAATGTGGAGGTGTGTGTCATAGATGTGTCATAGGTGTCATAAGAATGTCATAAGTAACTCCCTTGATGGGATTTATTTCTCTATTCATAGCACCTTGTCACCACCTTTCATGGAGGAGTTACATTCTATTCTTGTGGTGCTTTGTCCACCTTTTGTGGAGGAGTTACTTACGTACTCTCCTATATGTATTCCTCACTTTAGCCATCTCATGTTAATCAAATTTTGGTTTTCTCCATTTTGTCTTGTGAAATATAGCTTCTTGTATAGTTTCAAATTGCTTTAGCATCTATGTGGCGTGCACTTGCTTCATCTCATGTGATCATGTCTCCATTGCATTCGCATTATCTAAATTCTAGCAAAAACTCTGATATGGTATCAAAGCCACTCCAGTAATTGTGTGTCTATTTATGCTATTTTGAAATTCTTACTTTGCTTTCTTAGTAGTTTTTTTTGTTGCTTAACTCCATTGTTTTGGTAGAGCTTTTTTGAAAAAATCATGCAAATCCATACAAAAACTTGTTCAAAAATTTACTTCCGAGTTAGAATTTGCCAAGACATCTTGTCTAGATCTGTTGTGGCTTTAGCAAAGGTAGAATAATTTCTTTTATTTTGGTCATTATAAAAGACAAAGATAAGATTTATGCTATCTGGTTTGCTTCTTGGATGTTGGAGGGGCTGACTTTGTTGCAAGCTCCTGGGCACCATTGTTGTGAGCAGATGGAGGAGTAACACTTCACTCATTCAGTCCAGGCGCAGCTTCTGCAACTCTATGCCAAACTTCTTCTGGTCTACACCAAGCTTTTGGAACTCCATGCCAAGCAGCAACAGCAGTCTTTCCAGCATGCCAAGCAGTAGCAACAGTCCTTTCTATAGCCACGCCATCAGCTATACAGCGCCCAACGTCTAGCAAAGTTAGGTCTATTTTTTTTTTAAATGGCACATTGTTTTGGTCTTTTTCTGCCCAAACCTACTATGCATTGAAGTCTACAGACTGTATAACCTTTTCTTGGCCAGAAAATTTTAAATTTGCCCTTGTTTTTGGTGAAAACATTCTGCCACATCTGTTGTTCATTTGTTTTTTCTACCAGCACTTTTTTTTGGCACCCCTTCCTTGCTTGGCGTCCCATGTGGCGACTTGAACTGGCATTGATAATTGATTTTTTAAATTTTTTCTGACTTTAATCACTTCACAATGTCATTTAGTATGCTGGAAAACAAGTAAGTTGAAAACAATTTTAAAAAGAGCAATTTAGAGGTTTTTTAAAAAAACTTGTATCTTCAAACTACGAAGACGAAGGGTGAGGCCCTGGTTGGCAGGAGGCCAATTCCCCCTCACACAAACCTCCTTTGGATTATTTGTTCTATGTTGAATCTAATGAGTGGTTGGAAGGCCACTTTCTCTCTCAAAACAGGTATTTTTTTAATGTTTTAAGGCTTTTTTTTGCAAAAACACTAGTTTACGGGAAAATTGAACCTTTAATATCTTGCAAATGGTAGCTCAGATTTGGGTGCCATTTTTTGAAAAAGTGTATGTAATTCAGTTATCCATAGTGTAGGCTTGTTATTTGTTAAAAATTCACTATTTTATAAAGTGCCAAAATTTTGGGTCTACCAAGACTCATTCTCGGTTGAGTCCGACATCCTGTTTGCTTTAGTCTTGCATTGATTTCTCTAAGATGCATTCTCAGCTAAGCTCAATGTATTTTGAGCATTCAATTGCATATTTTTTTTTGGGGGGGGGGGGGGGGTGTTGTGATTTCTTTTCACAACTTGCAAATCTTTGCTTTCATTTTCCTTTCTACATAAATTCACAACTTGCAATCAACACAACTTCACCTAAATTCAACTTAAAATGGATTCTTTTCAACTTAAACCCCTAACACTCTTCAACTATCATGAATGGAAGGTTAAAATGTCAATCATTCTTAGAATCAAAGGGTTGTATAGGATCACCATGGGTACTGAAGTAGAACCCAACACTGATGCGAAAAAGGTCAAGTGATACAACCGTAGTGATAAAGCCTATGGAATACTGAGCTTGTCTATGTCTCCAGAACTTCTCTTCCATTTAGAATCCTCCAAGACTCCCAATGACATATGGGACACCTTAAAAAACTTATTTGGGAAGCTTGATGAGATGAGAGGTCATGAGCTCGAAAACAAACTTATAAGTCTAAGTCCTAGCAACTTTGACACCCTATAGGACTTCTTCACTAAGTTTAAGGCCCTTAGATTGTAATTAAAAGAATGTGGGATAGAAAATAAAGATGATCAACTCATCCTTTCTATTCTCACAAAGTTAGGTCCAAGCTATTCAATCTTTGTCTCCACTTTCCATGCCATAAAAAGTGCCCTTGGCACTACATGGAAAATGCCTTCTTTGGATTCATTCATTGCTAACTTGACTAGGGAGTAAGATAAGCTAATTCAAATGGGCACAATGAAGTCTAATCAACCCCAAGATTTGATAGATGGAAATGGTAAGGATAAGACTTCAACAAAGGAGAAGAAGAAAAAGAATAAGGACTAGGAGAAGAAGAAAGAAAACAACAATCTTGCCAAAAATAACACTGAGTCTTCATCCTCCAATGCTAAACCTAAGAAGGAGAAGGTTAAGTGTGCCTATTGTAAAAGGATAGGGCATGATGAACACAAATGCATGAATAAACAAATAGATCACCTAACTCATCTTCTAGAGAAGAACAACATAGGTGTTCCTGAGTCCATCAAACAAAATTCATCTACCCAAGATTCTACCAAGGCAAAAGGCAAGGGTAAGGAGAAAGAAAAGGGCAAGGCCCTTGTAGCTACAGCAGCTTCTACATCTTCATGGGTCATTAAATTGGTTGCTTCTCACCATATGAGCTCTTCACTAGTTGAGTTTTCATCTTTAGAACCTTGTAGCATGACTTCAATTAGTTTGGGTGATGACACATCAGTTTCTGTTATAGGGAGAGGGTCAGTTGAAATGGAAGGAGGAACATTCAATAATTTTCTAAGTGTTCCTTCTCTTTCAACCAATCTCCTATCAGTGTACCAAATCACTCATATTGGTCAAGGCATGAGAGTTGAATTTTCACCAGATTTAATGGCTATCAGGGAGTTACATATTGATACTACAGTGGCAGTGGGTAGGGTAGATCACCAAGCAAGGTTATACACCTTCTCACATTTTGCATCAGATTCTTCTCCAACATCACTGCTGACTCATTCAGATGGAGTTAAAAAATTGTGGCATGAGCGGTTTGGCCAACTTAACTACCACTACGTTGAACAACTTTGCAAAAATTACATGGTCATTGGCTTGCCTCGTGTCCAATTCTCAAAAGGACTTTGCGAGGGGTGTTCCCTTGGGAAGCATCCCGAAGCAAAATTTGACAAAGGCAAAGCTTGGAGGGCTTCACAACCTTTGGAGTTAGTCCATAGTGATGTATTAGGACCCTTTCCCAAACTATCTTTCACAAGGGCCAAGTACATCCTCACTTTTATTGATGATTTCTCTAGGTACACTTGGATATATTTTCTCAAACAAAAGTCTGAAGTGTTTGAAAAATTTCTAGACTTCAAGGCTCCTGTTGAGAAATAGAGTGAGAAATCCATCAAGGTTATTCAAACTAATAATGGAGGGGAGTATGTCAGCATCAAGTTTGAGCAATTTTGCACCACAGAGGGGATTGATTTATAGCACATAGTCACCTATAGTCCTTCACAAAATAGGGTTGTAGAACACAAAAATAGGTTCTTGAAAGAGATGGGTAGCTATATGATTCACTCCAAATCCTTAGCACCATATTACTATGCCGAAGCCATCAATTGTGCTTGCTACATTCAAAATAGGGTTCCTCACAAAGCTTTGAAAGGGATAACACCCTTTGAAGCTTGGCATAAAAGGAAACCTGATGTTGAGCACCTCAGGGTTTTCAGATCCCCAATAATGGCCCACATTCTAAAGAAGAAATGCAAAGCTATGGAATGTCAGTCCAAGCCTTGCATCTTTGTAGGATATTTGGATGGTATTAAGGGGTATCGCCTTCTAGATCTAGTCACTTATGAGTTGTTCATTGAGAGAAGTGTCCATTTTTAGGAGAGTCTTAGAGACTCAACACTTAACACTTCTTCTCCCTCATCAGATCTATTTCTTCATGATGATTCCTCATCAGATTTAGATCAGCCATAATAGGTTCTTGAGCCAGAGACATCTTCTTCTTCTTTGAATTCAGACAATAAGGACAGTGATGTAGAGTCATCCACCTCTAGTTAGTTAGAGGATGAGGAGTTAGCACCTGACTCATTCACTTTTGGGCCACTTTGGGCTAGACAGACACTTGAGAGTGCTGGCACTTGGGCATGAGATCCCATAGATGATAGACGTACTAGGGGGGATTTTCAAAGAGATCCACATGCCTTCTTTGCTTCAGTTTTGGATCCATAGACTTTTTGAGAGGCATGGGGGGTACCTGAGTGGGATAATGCTATGGAGGAAGAATATTCTTCCTTAATCAAAAATCACACTTGGGACTTGACTTCACTTCCTAAGGGAAGAAATATGGTTTGATGTAGGTGGATATATCAGACCAAGTTTGCAATAGATGGGTCAGTTGATAAGTACAAGGCACGATTGGTCACCAAGGGTTTCTTACAAGTGGCAGACATTGACTACTCAAATACCTTTGCACCCATTACAAAGATGACTTCTATCTGACTCACCTTGGCTATTATCATAGCACATGGATGGGATGTGCACTAGATGGATGTGAAGAGTGCCTTTCTTCACAGAGACCTAGAGGAGGAGATCTACATGGAGCAACCACTAGGATTTATTTAAGATTCTTCCTTAGTATGCAGACTTAGGAAATCTATCTATGGCCTCAAATAGGCCCCTCAGGCTTGGTATGCCAAGATGGATTCCTTCCTTCTCACAACAGGTTTCACTAGGTGTCATTTTGATCCCAATGTCTACTTCTTATGATAGGATGATTCACTTTTGATTTTGGTTCTATATGTGATGACCTTTTGATCACTAGGAGTTCTTCATCGGCTATTACAGTGGTGAAGGCATCTCTCCAAGATAGATTTGACATGATAGAATTGGGTTTATTACACTACTTCCTTGACATCGAGATCTCACAATTAGATTCAGGGATTTCTCTTGCACAGCCTAAGTATGCTCTTGACTTATTGGCTTAGTTTCACATGGTTGATTGCAAGCCATCTCTGACTCCCTTTCTATCAGGAGTCAAGCTTGAGGCTAATTGTTCTTCACCATTGGTTAATGCCACTCGGTATCGACAACTTGTTAGTAGTCTCATCTATTTGACTCACACCAAGTCTAACATATCATATATAGTGGGACTTGTCTCCAAATTCATGTAGGAACCTCATGAGCTGCATTGGAAAGCAGCTAAGAGGATCTTCCATTACATATAGGATTCACATAAATACAGGATTCATTATAGATTTGGCATAGAGGTTGACTTGGTTGGATATATAGATTCAGATTGGGCTAGTGATTCATAGACTTGCAAGTCCACTTTTGGTTACAGTTTCTCTCTAGGTTTAGGTCCTATCAGTTGGTCTAGCAAGAAGTAGAATGTTATTGCTATATCATCCATAGAGGTAGAGTACAGGGGATCTGTTAATGCAGCTATTGAGGCTATTTGGCTTTAGGGGATTCCTTTTAAGTTTGGCATTCCTATCAAGTAGCCCACCATCATTTATTATGACAACTAGAGTACCATTCATATTTTTAGGAATCTAGTTCAGCACTAGTAGACCAAGCACATAGAGATTCACATGCATTTCATTCGGGAGCTTATTCATAGTCAGGTCATTGACTTGATATTTTGCTAGTCTCCAGCATAGGTTGCAGACATATTCACCAAACCTTTCACTGAGAGCAAGTTCATTCATCTATGAGCTCTTCTTGGGGTGCAGTCCACATCTGCAGTAGCATCATCTTTGGGGGCGGCCCACTAGCCTCTTCTTTCTTTTATGTCTCTCATTTTATTTTACTTTTTTGGGGGGGGGATTTTTTTCCTACGAGTTTTCTCCTTTTCTATATCTTATGGGAGATTGCATTTATACATGGGTACCTCATCAGGCCTAGTTTTTGGGACCCATTTTATATTTCCACACTACCCACCTAAGCTGCACTTATGGGGGGGTATTAGTGTAGGTTTTTATTTTTCTCTATTTTTTAATTAGGGAAATTGTATTTCCTGTGCATACATGGAGTTTTCCTACATTTTTGGGATAGGTTAGCTTATGTGGAGGTGTGTGTTATAGATGTGTCATAGGTGTCATAATAATGTCATAAGTAACTCCCTTGATGGAAGTTACTTCTCTATTCTTAGCACCTTGTCACCACCTTTCATGGAGGAGTTACAGTCTATTCTTGGGGTGCCTTGTCCACCTTTTGTAGAGGAGTTACTTACGTACTCTCCTATATGTATTCCTCACTTTGGCCATCTCATGTTAATCAGATTTTAGTTTTCTCCATTTTGTCTTGTGCAATTTAGCTTCTTATATAATTTCAAATTTCTTTAGCATCTATGTGGTGTGCACTGGCTTTATCTCATGTGATCATGTCTCCATTGCATTCACATTATCTGGATTCTAGCAACAACTTTGATAGACATCTCATTGAATATTTGATTCAAATTAGAAAATTTGAAATGAAACTTGCCTCATAAAACACTAATTAGGATATGGGAATCTACAAATATAAATTTCCTTGACATAACCAATAAACAATAAGAAATAATTAGAACCAAGGATAGAATCAATGACAAAATTAGAATCAAGGCTAGAATTGTAATAAACATGATCATAATTAGGATCATGATACCCATGCTAATAACCTAGGTTACAAAAACATGCCTTATGACTACAATAATATGGTGGGGTGCATTTATTCAAACCACATTACAACTATCACTATTAAATCTCATGAACTATCTCATGATTCTTGAAGTACTAGACCCGTCATTATATATTCAATACCCTCCCCTTCATGTAAAAATGCATTGAGTACAATCAATTGTATTTTTCCTCAATTTTTATGGGGTATTATTTCTATACCTCACCCTCCTTATAATTATAATGGCTCTTTACTGACTCTAAATTGTGCCAATGTATCTAGACGCCTATGAGTCACCCTCCAAGGCCCTTTGACTTCATCTGCTAATTATAATGTCTCCTTGATACCTCTATATTATGTAATCATAACTCGACATTTTTGAGTTACTCTTCAAGGCCCTTTTTCCTCTTCTACCACTGGATCTAACATGAACATTGTGCCATCAGATCCAAAATTAAACACTATGCTAACTAAGGCTAAACCATCTCATCTTACTATTGAAAAGCCTTATAGTAACTCAGTCTAATTGAATAAATCCCTTACAAAAATTTATATTTTAGATATTTTGCATATGCTTGAAGTATAGAGAACTATTTTGATTAACCTTCTTTAAAAATCTATTGTTCCCCACGACATTAACCCTAAACAGTTACAAATAATTATAGGGCATTTATATTCATTTTGAAAATACACATTTGATAAATTAAAAAAAAGACATGCCCACCCTTTGTCCTATCTATAATAACCCCTTTTATATTGAGGTCATCATTGAAAACCATAAAATCAATTGGGTTCTTATAGATAATGGTTCAAGGTTGAATATAGTGTCTCTTAATCTAGTACAATGATTGGGTTTTATTATAAAGGACATCTACCCAGAGATGATTACCATAAAGGCATACAATAATGTTGAGAGGGATTCTTCTAGTAATATTTGTTTTCCAATCATTGTTGGGTTTGTGTCCCATCATACCTTATTACATATTATGGATATTGAGTTGCCTTATAACATACTTCTTGGTCATCCTTGGATCTATTAATTATAGAAAATTCCATCTACTATTCATCAATGCCATAAATTTCCCCATCATGGGATTGAGGTCACCATCCTTGCCGATCTACAGCCTTATCAGTATTACAAACACCTAGAGACTAAATTTCATAATTACAACTATTGTCCTAGTTTAAAATTTGGTGTAAAGAATAACAAAGAAATAGTTTTTCATCCACCCAAATGAAGTTATATCAACCTTAGTGACCTTGATTCTACTTCAATTGATCCATTTCTCATAACTCTTGCAAAATAGTTTATTATAAAAGACAAAATAATTTCCACATACCATCTTAAATATGCCTTCTATATTGCTAGGTTATCTGAATCTCCCAAATCATTTGGCAAACCAAAACCTTACAAAAACCTTATAGACCCAACATGATTTGGAAAATGAAGAAAGATACATAGAAACCATCAATGGTATTTATACCTACTACTTCACCAAATTAGGATCAAGAGGCTTTCATTGAAGGAGCTAGTTATATTCTAATGGCATTAATGATTGATTTTAGAATACAAAATATCCTATCCCCAATTATATTATGGATAATTTTGAGTATACAAGAAAAGGCCTTGGCCCATGAGCACAAGGAAAACTATAAACTTTATCATTTGTTAAACCTAACATGAATCAAGGTCTTGGATTTATATGGACTAGGGGTGACCTCATGACTTTGGATAGTGATTATTCTAAATCGACTAGTGATGAGACTCTTGGTAGCGACATAGAATCCCATTATAGTATATATGATGAGATTAATAAAACTAACTTATCTGATTCAAACTCTATTATTACCATAACACCCCATTATTCTCTTTGACTTTTCCATCCTAAACTCATTGATTGGGACCATTAAAAGTTAATTATATGACTTGATAGATTCTATAATGAAGAATCTATTTCAAAGTACATGGGCTTCAGAGATGGGTTCCCAATTAGAATCATAAAAAAATCTTTGATTTTTATTTGAATCCTTATACCTTCTTTGGAGAGCAAGAAAAAAAATTTGGTCATGAATATGATAAAACATTGAGATCCTTAGGTGGAAACCTCTTTAAAGAACTCATTAGTTAGGGAAATAGTAAAGAAAAAGATAATCCCTTGATTGAAAACCTATTTTAGGTTCTCTTGGATGGGAGATTTTTCTCATCCCTAAACAATACACAAATTCCATTAAGTCCTAGCTCCATATCTAGTACTAGCATCACATCAGAATAATATCAAGTCGTTGAGCATCTTGCTCTTGACTTTCCTAAGATATTTTCTAGTTGGCCATTGCCTAAACCAATATATTCAAATTTGTGACACTATATATAACTTTGGGAGGAAAAAAAAGAAAATGTAGAATAATAAAAAGATCATTATCACACATTACCTCCTATTCTAGAAGATGGTTCTACACTACTTGTGAAAAACATTAATGAAGTGAACCTAGGAATATATGATGATCCTATAATTGTCTATCTTGGAGCTTCCCTCACTGATGGGGAGCAAGATCACATTATATTCATTTCGAAGTATTGTATTGATATTTTTGCATGGGCATAGTCTAACATGTTAGGCTTAGACTTTGACTAAGTTATGCATTGACTTGTTCATCCAGATGCTAACCTAGTTAAACAAAAATTAAAGAAGATGCATCTATGCATCACTCTTTTGGTAAAATTATAACTAGAGAAATTATTAAGAGTGGGATCCATTAGACCATTAGACTATGATAAATGGATATCAAACATAGTTCTAGTTATAAAAAATCCATAGGGTATATATCTTTGTACAAGTTCTATAGATATCAACAAAGTATTCCCCAAAGATGATTTCAATCTACCCAACATTAACAAGATTATTTATTCTATTGTTTATTATTAGATGTTATCCCTTATGGATGGATTTTATAGATATAATCATATCAATATAGCTCATGAATACTAACACAAGACTGCATTCATCATGCCATGGGGAACATTTTTTTATCAAGTCATGTCATTTAGCTTGAAGAATGTTGGAGGAACTTATCAATGTGTTATGATTGTCATCTTCCTTAACATGATGGATGATATTATTAAAGACTATGTAGATGACATCTTAGCTAAATCAAGAACATGTGTTACACATCCTGACATTCTATGAAGAATCTCTTAAAGACTTCATGAGTATAAGGTTTGTTTGAATCTTAAGAAGTCTGTCTATGTCATCACTTCAAGAAAATTACTAGGATTTATTGTATTGTAAATAGGGATCAAATTATACCATGCTAAGGTCAAGGCCATTATTTAAATGCCTCCACATTTAAATCTTAATGAACTCTAAATCCTACAAGGAAATATCCAATTTATTTATAGGTTCATTTCACAATTGGTAGATAAGTGCCACCCATCTACACATATCTTGAAGAAAGGGTCATCTTTTAATGGGATCCTAAGTGTCAATTAGCATTTACATAACTCATAACATATTTAGCCAACCCACTAGTTTTGAGACTACCAACACTTGGAAAGACATTGTTTCTTTATATTTTAGTAATTAAACATACATTGAGGGTACTTTTGGCCTATGATGATGATCAGGGTAAGGAACATGGAATTTATTATTTAAGATGCACACAGGTGGATTATGAGCATAATTATATGCCTATTGAGAAGTCATTTTTAGTTATGGTGTTCACCTCCCAAAATTTTAAACACTATATGCTGAGTAACAAAACTATTGTTATTACTAAAGTGGACCCTCTCAAATTTTTACTATCCAAAGTATCTCTCATATGATGCATGGCCAAATGGGTTATGATATTAAGTGAGTTTTATGTTGAGAATCATATTAAAAAATCTATAAATGGGTAGGTTATTATTGATCAACTTTCAAAATCCCCTATTATAGATAATCAACCATTTAGATTTGACTTTATAGATGATTCTATTATGACAATAAAAGAAGTGTATCCTAAGCCTGAATAATAAAAAGTACATTTTGATGGTTCCTTCACTTCCCATGGATCTGGAGTTGGCATTTTTTTATCACACCATAAGGGGATCTGATTCCCAAAGTGTTTCATATTAATTTTCATTATACCAATAATATGGCCAAGTATGAGGCACTTATTTTGGGACTACATGTTTTAGTATAGTGGGATATCCAACATTTAATGTTTTATGGAAATTCTTAATTGATTATCAATCAAACCATAGATCATTATCTGACTAAAGACAACAATATTATACACTACAAGCATATTATGGATAATATCAAGGCTAATTTCAAATATTTATAGTTTGAATATGTACCACAGGCCAATAACAGATCTATCGATGCAATGAAAATAATTGGGTCCATGATATAGAATGATAGTAGTGATAAAGAGTATTATTTTATCATTGAAAATATTATACAAACTAAACATATCTTTCTAGATTTAGAATGGGTATGTGCCATTACTAGTCCCAATCCCCCCCTGAACTACCTTCATTTTAAGACATTTACAATTATTTTCATGATCACATCCTTCCACCTAACCTTTCCAATAGTTGTTATCAACTTCTCCTTCACTACATAGCCCATTATACCCTCTTTGGAAACATGCTTTATCATAAAGGCTATGATGGAACACTTATTAATTGTTTATCTTCAGGAGAATCCAAGTTAGTGCTTAAGGAGGTTCATGAAGCAATATGTGAGGCCGACACCAATAGTGTAGTCTTAGATAAAAATATCCTTAGAATAGGTTAACATTGGGCCAAAATGGAGATAGATGCTTACAATTATCTAAGGATATGTTTTCCTTATCAACAACATTGAAATTCGATACACACACCTTCCTTACCACTACAATCGATTAATAAAACATGGTCATTCTCTACATGGGACCTCAATCTCATCAAGAAAATTAACCCCATATCTTCTGATGGCCACAAACATATTCTCACTTTTATTGATTATTTTACTAAGTGGATTGAGGTCATTCCTCTCACTTACATCATCAGGAACTAGATTTCCAAATTTATACATTACCATATCATCTATCGATATTGTATCCCAACATGTATTATATTTGATAATGGTAGATCATTATTAAATGAGAGGTTAAAGCTATTTATATAAAATTCAAAATCAAGCACAAAAAATCCACACCATATATCCCACAAGGTAATGGACAAGTTGATGTGTCAAACAAGACCATTATTACCTTACTTAAGAAGATTTTCAATGATGTTGGCCATAATTGGAACTTGTTATTTTTTTTTTCCTTTGGAATTGTCACACTATTCATTAAACCCCCATAGGAGCCACTCCATACTCCCTTATTTATGGCATAGAATCTATTATCCTAATTGAGATAAAGATACCTTCACTACAAATTTATTTAAAGAATATTGAAGATGATGAAGATTATAGAGTTTCCAAGTTACAAGAACTATAAATCCTTAATGGTAAGTGTTTTTCTACCATACAAAAACTGAAATATTATCAAAAGAGATTGTCTAGAAGTTATAACAAGTTCATTCTCATTATGGAGTTTGAAATTGGTGATCTAGTTTTGAAAGAGAATCAAAAGAACATAAATGTTGAACACAAGTAAAAGGGTGAGTTCTGACCCAATTGATTGGGCCCATATGTCATCATAACAAACTATGTATTAAGGGAAAATTGGCTAGCTACTTCAGGTGGTGAAGAAATTCTAAAGCCCATGAACATTATACATATCAAGTGGTTCTATTCTTGACAACCATTTAAAGCATTGTCTACAAGACCCCTTACTTAGGGACAACTTGTGATAAAGTCATTTTATACCACTAGTATATCATGGGCCATCCTATTTTGGACCACATTTTTTTATTTTGACCTACCCTAAATAATTCTCATGAGAACCATTTTCTTTTATGATTTTGGACAATTACTGACCAAATTTGACTATTAGGTCAAATTAGGGCACCCCTAGGTAAAAACATGACTTTTAGGTCTTATGGGCATCTAATATAAATTTCACAAGGTGATTTATAGGCTAATATATGTCATTTAATGTTATAATATCCTTGGTCCTTAGTCATTTTAGTCCTTTTAATATTTTTGGGTCATTTAGAGGTTAAACAAGGTGCATTTAATGAGTTGTACAGATTTAATGGGAAGTGTAAAGGGTTAAAAAGGTGATGTTATGTGACATGTGTCCTAGGAGGTTTTAATCAACTGACATAACTGATAGATGGTAGGTTCTTTAGAAGAAAAGTTAGTTTTTTGGGAAAAGATAAGAAAATGGTACTTGTATGACACATGGGGAAGTGTGCCACATGGGATAAGATCATGGTATGTCTATTTATATTCCTCAAGATTAGTTCCATGTTTTTCTTCTCCATATGTTCCATTTTTTTCCCAAAACCATTCTACTCCTTTTTAGTCTTCTTCGCAAGCAGAAGTGACCTTCAAGTTTGTGCTTAGTAAATATAGGTCAAGAAGTTTAATAGAAAATACTTTTTGTAGGTAGTTTTATACTCAGATAACTTCATTTCCATATAAATATTTTGAATAATGGTCGCATGTGCTTCATGAACCATCCTCATGATGTTGATTGTAATTTTCTACCTACTGTTTCAAGCACCCTATAGGTTTTGATCCATTTTTGGTAGGTCCATGTAAACTAGTTCGTGATATTGGTTATTGATTATTTTTAATTCATCCTCAATTTATTTCTATTCTTTTTTCATATTTCATGATGTTTTGATATACAAATCATCTCAAGTTGCAAAAAGATGCACTATGCTAGTTATATGTTGTTTTTTCACTATGTTCAATATTTAATGCTTTGAAAATGGACCTAAAGGTTTTTATAGGTAAATAATCATGTTTAAAATGTGGTAAAATTATCCCATGTCATTTCAAGTTCATTCTCCAATAAATTTCCATGAAAGTGCAGTCTTTGAGAACCATGCAGTCAATTACCATAAAACTACCATACATAGTCAATTTGGAGCTATAAATAGTTATAAATAATGTCCATTAATATGTATTTTTAAAAAATTTATATATCTATTTTAAGCATGAAAAAGTTACTAGGTTTATATATGGTGCAAGATAAGGGGATAGTTGCAATCATGGGCAAATTTTATACACAATCTACCATTAGTGAGCCTCTATAGGTGCTTGGAAAATACTTCCTTATTGAATAGGGTTTGGTTACATTTTTTTATACATTTTAAGATGTGAGGAGTACATTTTGGGTCATTGGAATGAATATAGAATCTATTTGTGGGCAAGGCAATGCATAATACCCAAGTTGTACTCACTGACTGTACATGGAGTGCAACCACCTACAGGTGGTAATATAGAGAGTGAAGAGGCCAATTTGAAGTGTGAGATAAGTGTTTTAACCCTTATTTATGTCATTTTAATATGGAAACATCATGATATACTATTTTTAAGTGATATATGGCTTAACCAAGTTGAAAACCACCTCCATGAACGATGACTAAGTTGTGGCCCTTCGTCCCCAAAATTGCAAAACAAAGGTTTAGGGGTATTTTTTAAGGACCATATAACAATGTTGAAATAAATTTTAAACATTCATTATGAATTTTTTTTATATCCATATCATAGGACAAGACCTAGTTTGAAAGATAATGGATTAGTGGAAGATAGTCATTTGTGGCCTCAAAATTGCCTACAAAACATTAAATTCTTTCAATATTGTCTACAGGCCTAAATAGAAAAAGAAATTTTTTTTCACCAAGTTTGAAAATTGGAAATTAATTCCATTATTATATGGTTCTAATTTTTTAAATTGACCTCATGTGACCTAAATATCATCAAGAGGAGATGACAACTAGTTTTTGTCCCTCATTCACATCTACAGTCCATACATAGGTCTTGAAACATCCACCTACAACCAAAGGGGTAGGTTCTCACATTGTCATAAAAAATGACTTAGTCATGGAACACATACATTTATCTATGGTAAATTATTCCAATTTTTTAAATATATTTATGGGTAATGAAAAACCTTTTCAAATATAATATTCATATACAGGGGTCCTTTCAGGTCAAAACATGCACCTACAACCAACTATAGGAAAACATAGTCCATAAAATGAGTTTGAACATGAAGTCACCCATGTTGTGCTGATTAAAAATGATTATAAATACCTTAGAGAGTTTCAAGGAACACTTTTCATAGGTTTCAAAGATAAAGGTAGTATATAAGTCCTTTTACCTTTAAATAAGTCAACCATTGTTGTCTATGTCACAGTTAGTAACATAGGGAGTTATGTTCAAGAATTATAAATGAATAAGATATGGTTAAATTAAAATAAATAAATAATAAAGTGACCCTAAATATCTCAAAGTTTTATAAAGTTATTTATCATAGGTTTTGGGTAGTAAAAGTCATCTATAGAGTTACTTACAGTCACCTGTAGGTGATTATAGGTAGACCATTAGCAGAGACAATGTGTCTAACATATATTTTAGGATTTTAAAAAGTTGTTTTATGTATAAAATATTATAAACCATAATTTAAACCTTATTAAGGTATCTTAATATTTCTTCAAGTCCTAACTCAATCATAAACACCTATAGTCATGGAAACACCTAAGGGTAGGGTTAACTTACCAGTGGTCTGATTGAGTAAGGAAATATTTCAAGGTGCAGGCATAGATTATGATAGTTTTATATCATCATTAAAGTATTTATTATGGTTATAAAAAATTATTATACCTCCATGGTGTGAAAAACATTTAGGGTTATGACTCTAAAGGTGTGTCACTCAGTCCACATGGACAAAACCTTTGAAGGAGTCTGTCTTGGTTTTTTGCAAGTTTGAAGGGTCAAATGATCTAATTGAGGATGGAATTTTTGTGTATCATATATCCATAAAATTTATAATAACTTAAATTTTCATAACTATCTATATAAATAGGTAAGTGCCTTTTGTTTTGTCTCAAATAGAGGGCACCTCCCGCATACCTAAATCCTCCAATATTGGGAAGAATGGTGGAATGGGTAAACTAGGAGATGTTTAGACATTTTAGGAGTATTTTAAAAGTTTTATATAATATAAACAAACATTATAAACCAATAATATATGGATTAATTATATTATAAGGGTCTATGCTTTCAAATTTGTAGGCAGGTCTATTAGGCCTTAAAGAGGCCTCATGCCATATGGTAGGCCATTTTTACTTCCAAATATTAGTGATACTTATAATTGATTGGATAATTATTTTTGGATGAAATAATTTTTTTTTGAGTTTTTTTATGAAAATAAAACCATAAAAAAACTCATGTTAGGCTTCAAAGTGTAAACAAGCATACTAGGCATGGTTATGCCTAGTGTCCAAATGAAGAGTCAACCACAATTATAAAATTATATATGAGTTAAAACATATTGTAACATGTTAATAAGGTTTATATAGGTATTTTAAAACTTAAAAATTGTAGGGGAAGTAATAAAAAACAATTTTTGAGCTCAAACCCCACTCAAACTTGTAGGAAAGTGAAAGAGAAGCTCGATAGGTTAGTTTCAAATGCTCACATATTATTGGAGGGTTTTAATGGATAATAGTGGAGTTTACGGATGTTGATGAAGGTTTTTAACTATGAATTTTTGTATTTTTTTAAATTTTTATTTTATATCTTTATGAATAAATCTTAAGAGTCAAAACAAGCTTAAAACCCTTGCTAAACCCTTACAAGGACCAGTTTGGAGAAATGAAGTTGGATATAAAATATAATGGCATAGCAAATGATGGAAGCTTAGTTTGGGATGATTTTAGATGACTAGGCCTATAACCAATGCATGGAGATTCATGTATGAAAAACTTACCCTTAATCTTGATAATCATACCTATCCCTAATTAGTTTTGGGATGTTAAAATAGTTCTAAATCATCAAGGCATTTTTTAAAGCCAAAATGAGGAGTTTTATACCACTTTGAAAGAGTTTGATGACTTGGATGGACACATGGACTTTATGACCTAGAATGGTTCATCCTATATCATCTTCTCATGAAAAATAGCTAATTCTCTTAGCTTAAAAAGTGTCCTCGTGACCCTTGTACTTCTCTCTTCTCCTCTCTATCTCATGTTATATAAGAACTAGCCATTTTGGCCATTGTAACTTATATTCCACCTGAGTATGGTGAATCCCTACTCATTTTCATACCATTTGATATATAATAATACCGAGTTTTACCTCTTCATATCTATTATTATTGTGTTTTACTTGAATTTTGGATTTTTTTTAGTGAAGACTATGGATTCCTTAGCATGTTGTCTTATTCTTGAATCCTATTTTCAATTGAAAAGCTTCTTCTTAAAAGGCATGTGAAGTGTTCTAGGAAATGTCAAGGATTGAGTGATTTAGTATATTAATTATTTCCTTCATACGCCTCTTGTCTATTCCTCATATATTTTCACATTCATCTAATATTGATGTGAGAAGATGAAGATTAGAGAAGTGTATATTCAGTTTGTCTCATGATTTCATGTGTATCATGCTACTAGTCAGAAGTCATCATCTATTTTGGTGTATCACCTCCCTTAGGTTATTTTTATTTCATTTATCTCTCTCCCTTTTCACCTAAAAATTTTAGTTATAGTTTTAATCCAAAGTGGTACATCAAGGGATCTAACCCTATCTAGAGATTCACCTCATCCTTGGGCTGCCCACAAGCCTAGAGGTGTTTCCATTTTGCCACTTGGATGAGGATAGATTTTTCATATCCTAAAATGGTGAAAATCCAAGTCACAATAGTTTTTGGCATGCCTAATGGGACTCTTGGTCTAAGAAATTGAGAGATTTTTGGTGTCGTCTCTCAATAATCAACCTTTGGAGGCATCTATCTAAGAATCAATGATGAATCTAAAGATATATTAGCTAGTCAAGTAACTTAGGTTATCATTTGAAGATATTTGGTATCATTTTCCTTTGTGTTCTTGATTTTAATTAAGTTTCATGGCTAATTTTTGGTTTTACACAAGTTGGTGAGATATTTCAAGCTTGTGTTATTCTTTATCAATACAAACAAGTTCTTAATTAGCCTTGTCATGAAGTGTGCCCATCTTGTCATAAAGTTCACTTTCCGTATCATGAGTTATATCAGTCTTATAGCTAGCCTCCTCAATATCTTTATAATCCTAGTCAACCTAGCCACTTCTCAATTCTATCCATTTCCACCTTCAAGAAGACACTCTTGGGATATGAGAGGTACATGTTGGAGTTTGATACTCTAAGAGGATGTGGTTAAGAGGTTCCTAGTCATCTTATTAATAAGGTGAGAGATGAATTATATTTTGTCAAAAGATAGTGGGTACCTATTAAGAGATCCAATTGGCAAAGGCTCACAAGTGAGATGCTTGATGTGAGTGGCCTGGTTTCTTCCTTAGAGGATAGGATAGGAGTTCATGAAAGGCAACCTCACCAAACCTATCAGCTTTCATATCCACTTCCCTAGGTTTCCTATCAGCCATATTTGATCCCTACTCATGAGCCCAATCAAGTATATCAAAGTCATCCTTATCCCAATCAGTTGAAAGAGAGAGTTGAAAAGAAAAACCTAGTTTTTGAAGCTAATCTTGATAGGTAAATTGATTTGGCTAATATGTATATGAATTAGTCTATGTTATTAGAAAAGGAAGTGGAATTCAATCCCTTATTTCCCTCTCATATTTCATCCCCAAAACCTCAAAAAGAGACTTCTAATCCTAACATTCCAAGATGGAATAAGATAGTGGAGTCATGGGGAAAGAAAGAGGAAAAAAGTCTTGATAAAGATTGTGAAGTTGAGAAGGAGATTGATCCTATACAAACCCTTCCCACCCTTCCTCATAAAATACTTCTAATACTAACATCCTAAGCTAGAGTAATATCGTGGAGTCATGGGGAAAGAAATAAGATATAAACATTGTTAAGGAGTGTGAATTTATGAATGAATTTGATCCTTTGAAAGTTCCTCCCACTATTCCCCAAGAAACTTATTGTGTTCCATATCAGCCCTATTTAAATCCTTATCCTCATGATGATGCCTATGAGCTTCAAGAAATACTTTTCCAAGAGAACCTAACCAAGAATATTAAAGAGTTGGAGTCAAAGATGAAGTTTTTAAGTCAAGGTGTGATGGAAGGTTTAGACCCAAAATAAGATCATATGCCTAAACACAACCCATATACCCATCCTCAAGAAAGTTTTCAAGTTTAATTATATGTGAATGAAGTGATTTTAATGTGTAAATAAGATAACCAAGCTATCTTATCCCAAGATTTACCTCTGATTCCTTAAGATATCTCAAAATAATACCCAAATTTACATTCTCAATCTGATTTTGAGCCCTATGTTCCACCTCCACCAATTATTTCCTCTTTTCCTCATCCCATCACCCTTTACCTTGATGTACATATGGTATGGGAACCTAAATAAGGGATTTTGGTTGAGTAAAATTTATAACTCTTGCTTGAAGAAAGTAAAACTCCTTGGTAGCCTCATTGGGAAAAGTCACCAAATTTTAAGATGCCTAGTATTGGCATCACCAAAAAAGAGTAGATGGAGAATATTTCATACCTTAAGAAGCAAGATCAAATTATGATAGCTAAGACATAATTTTAAATCCTTAAAGAGGTGTTAAGTGTTGAAGAAGAGGTAAGCCCTTGTGTTGAAGAGGAAATCTTGGATGAAGTCTTTTTGGATCCTAAGGAAGAGGATGGAGTTATTCTTGTTGTTTCATTTCATAGTTCTAATAAAAAAATAAGATGAAGACTTGTCACAATAGTTTGGAGACATTTGCAATGATTTTAAGTCTCTCAATGGGTCTACCATTTCATTGGATTTGATTACAAATGATGATGAGAAAGATGAAATTGTCCAACATGTCAAAAATGGGTAAGAACAAGTTCCTAATTATACTTTATATGAGTTGTTTGAATTCATTAGAGCAAGATATACTCCTCTTCAAGGAGGTTATGATGTGGTCAAAGATGGATAAGGAAACTTTGACACTCATGTAAGTATGCAAAGGAAAAAAAATATTTCAAATATGTCCTTTCAAGAAGAATATACATTTCATGATGACATGTTTGAAGTCATCAAGATGGTTCATTATCCTCTCAATAATTGGGAGAAACACAACTCTTGAAGGATGGAACAAGCTCCAATTGGCCTCAATCTTCTAAGGAACAAGAAACTAATCCTCTTAAAGCCATTCCTACAAATAAAATATAAGTTGATCATGAGATGAAGAGTAGTTAGTAGTATGAAGTATGTTAACATGTTCAAGAGGAATATATTTACATTGTAAACCTATTTAAGGAGGATCTACTTGAGAGCAGATCAAGTGAAGTGCTAAAGAACATGTCTAATCCACAAAGAATTCAATCCAAGGAGAAACATGTTTCACATTATGTTTCATCTCACCATGAATATGATTCAAGAAGTTTTCCTTTTAATCATAGAAATGAGGTATGCTTAGTCTCTAGTTGTGCATAATAGTTTGTTTCTTGATTCCCCTAAGTGCCTTGAGCACATGGGTGTGTGTGTGTCTTGTTAGTTTATTGCCTTGTTTTTTGTGTGTCCTTTGCTTTATGTGGTTGAGGTAATTATTGGTCTTGTATTAATGGTAAATGGTCAAGGTCTGCTTTTGTTTCTTAGACTTCAAATGGCTCCCTAATCCTAATGAACTAATAAGGCTATTGGTCTAGTTACCATAACAAACATGTTACCCCTATGACTCACCAATTTGTTGACCAAAATTGATTTTTAGGTCAAATTAAGGCACCCATAGGTAAAAAATTTACTTTTAGGTATTTTAGGGGTCAAATATAGATTTCAAAAGGTGTTTAATAGGCTAATTTATGTCATTTAATGTTATACTAGCCTTGGTCTTTAGTCATTTTAGTCATTTTGGGTCATTTGGAGGTAAAAAAAGGTGAATTCAATTAGTTGTATAAATTTAATAGGAAATGTGAAGGGGAAAAAAGGTGATGTCCCATGACATGTGTCCTAGGAGGTCTTAATCAACTAGCATTACTAAAATATGGCACGTTCTTCAGAAGAAAAGGTAATTTTCTTAGGAAAAGAGAAGAAAATGGCACTTGTACAAGCCATGGGGAAGTGTTCCACGTGGTATAATATCATGGTATGTCTCTTAATCTTTTCTAATCTCATTTCCAAATTTTTTTCTCTATAAGTTCCATTTTTTTCCTAGAATAATTCTACTCTTTTTCAATCTTCTTGGCAAGGAAAAGTAACCTTTAGGTTGTGCTTAGTATAGACAACTCATGAAGTTTCATGAAAAATTATTTTGGGAGGTTATTTTAAATTTATATACCTTTTTATAAATATAAATATTTTGAATAATGGTGTCTTGTGCTTCATGAACCATCCTCATGAAATTGATTGTAGTTGTTTGCTTGCTATTTTGACCACTATGTAAGTTTTACTCCATTTTTGGTAGGTTTGTATGAACCAATTGGTTATATTGGTTATATATGATGTTGAATTAATCCTCATATGATATACTTTATTTTTTTCACATTTCATGATGTTTTGATATGCAAATCATCTTAAATTGCAAGAGGATGCACTATGTTGGTTACAGGTAAATTTTTCACCATGTTTAGGATTTCATACTTTGACAATGGCTCCATGGGTTGTGATATGTCATTATTAATGTTTTTAATGTGGTATAATGATCTCATGTCATCTCAAGTTCATTCTTTAAGAAATGTCCATGAAAGTGTAATCTTTGAGGACCATATAATCAATTACCATAGAACTACCATACACAGTCAGTTTGGAACTATGCACAATTCTAAATCAAGTCCATGAATCCATATTGACTTATAAAATGTTTATATCTCTATTTAAATAAATTAAAAGTGACTATGTTTACATATGGTGTAATAAAAGGGGATAGTTGTAGTTATGGGAAACTTTTATACACAGTTTATCATTAGTGAGCATTTACAAGTGCTTGGAAAAAAAATCCACTATGAATAGGGTGTGGTTACATTTGTTTTAGACATTTTTATATGTGATTATTAAATTATGTGGAATTGGAATTAATATATAATACATTTGTGGGCAAGGCAATACATACTACCCAAGTTGTACTCACTGACTATACATGGAATGCAACCACCTATAGGTAGTAATATAGAGAGTTAAAAGGTCATTTTGAAGTGTGAAATAAGTGTTTTAACCATTATTTAGGTCATGGTAAGATGTAAACATCATGATATAATTTTTTGAAGTGATATATGGTCAAACCAGGTTGAAAACCACCTTCATAGATGATGACTGAGTTTTAGCCCTTTATCCCTAAAATTACAAAATAGAGGTCCAAGGATATTTTGGAAAGACCATATAACAAGGTTGAAATAAATTTTAAGGAATTATAATGACTTGGTGTTGTTTCCCTATCATAGGATAGGACCCTTGAAAAATTTTAAAGATAGAGGGTTAATGGAAGATAGTCACTTGGGGCCTCAAAATTGCCTACAAAAAACTAAATTCTTTTGATATTATCTATAGGCCTAAGTCCAAAAATAGACATTTTTCACCAAGGTTTAAAATTAGACATTAATTCCATGATTATAAGGTTATAATTTTTTAAATTTACCTCTTGTGATCTAAATATAATTAAGAGGAGATGACCGTTGGTTTTTGTCCCTCATTACATCTATAGTCCGTAGATAGGTCCTGAAACATACACCTACAACTGAAGGGGTAGGTTTTCACATTTTCATCAATAATGAATTAAGAATGGAACACATAAAACTGATCCATGGGAGATTATTTCAAGATATTTATGGGTAATGAAAAACATTTCCAAAGATAATATTCATAAATAGGGGTCCCTTTAGGTCAAAACATGCACCTACAACCAAATGTACAAACACATAGTCCATAAAAGGAGTTTGAACATGAAGTCACCCATATTGGGATGATTAAAAATTCTTATAAAGACCTTATATATTTTAAAATAAAACTTTTCATATATTTCAAAGATATTGATAGTGCATAAGTCATTTTACCTTTAAAAAAGTCAACCACTGTTGATTGTGACATAGTTAGTAACATAGGGAGTTATGTTCAACCATTAACAATACATAATATATGGGTAAATTAAAATAAAACAAGAATAAAATGACCCTAAATATTTCAAAGGTTTTTAAATGTCTATATCATAGGTTTTGGGGGGTAAATGTCATCTATAAAGTTACCCACAATCATTTGTAGGTGACTGTAGGTAAACAGTTAGCAGAGACAATGTGTCTAAAGAATATTTTAGGATTTTACAAAGTTATTTTAATTATAAAATATTATAAAACATAATTTAAACCTTATTAAGGGCTCTAAACATGTCTTTAAATCCTAACTCAAGCATAAACACCTATAGGTAGGGAAACACTTATAGGTAGGGAGACACCTATAGGTAGGGTTAGCTTACCAGTGGTCTAATTTAGTAAGGAAAGATTTAAAGGTGAAGGAATAGATTATTATGGTTTTATCTCATAAATAAAGTCATTATTATAACCTCATGGTGTGAAAAACAATTAGTTTTATGACTTTATAGGTGCATCACGTAGTCCACATGGACAAAACCCTTCATAGTCAGCCTTTAAAGGAGTTTGTCTTAGGTTTTTGCAAGTTTGAAGGGGCCAATGATCTAATTGAGGACTGAATTTTTGTGTAGAATATATAAATAACTTGAATAAGCACCTAAAATTGTCATAAATATCTATATAAATAAGGTAGTGCCCTCTATTTTGTATTAGATAGAGGGCACTCTCCTCATACATAAAACCTACAATCTTGGGAAGAATGGTGGAATGGGTAAACTAGGAGATGTTTATACATTTTAGGAAGATTTTTAAAATTTATAGAATCCAAAATAACATTATAGACCAAGAACATAGTTAGGAATTCTATCATAATAGTCTAAGCTCCTAAACTTGCAGGCAGGTCTGTTAGGCCTTGAAGAGGCCTAGTGCCAAATGGTAGGCCATTTTTATTTCTAGATCTTAGTGATCCTTATAAATAATTGTATCATGATTTTTGGATGAAACAGAAAAAATTTGAGATTTTTTATGCAAAAAAAATCATTAAAAAAACTCATGTTAGGCTTCAAAGTGTAAACAAGCATACTATACATGGTTAGGCCTAGTGTCCAAATGAAGAATCAGTCACACTTATAACATTGGATATGATTTATAGACTATTTTAAAATTTTAATAAGGTCACTAAAATTATTTTAAAATTTAAAAATTGTATGGGAAGCCATAAAAACCATTTTTGATCTCAAAACCCACTCAGGCCTATAGGAAAGTCAAAGAGAAGCTTGATAGGTCAATTTCAAATGCTCACATATTATTGGAGGGTTTACATGGAGACCAGAGGAGTGTAAGGATGTTGATGAAGGTATTTAAATATTAATTTTTTTTTCAAGTTGTATGCCAAATCTTTATGAACAAAACTTAAGAGTTAAAATAGGCCTAAACCCCTTGTTAAGCCTTTACAAGGACCTATTTGGAGAAATGAAGTTATAAATATAATTTAATGGAATATTTTGACCATGAAACCTATTTAAAATTTCATATGACTCCCTTAATCTACTCCCCATGCTTTTTGGTTTTACAGACTTGTACAAATGGGGTGAGAAACAATCTTTTCTTTACAATTTTATGAATTGTGTAGGCTATAGGAGGAGCATGAAAATGAAATTAAGTTTTTATGGATATATATAATTTTTTTAACTCATTATGGAAATTTAAATCCTTTAAATTACTTATAATTATGCAAACAATATCTCTCATCTCGGTTAGTCAAAACTAGCCTAATGGACAAGCTAGTGAGAAGGGTGGAAAGCTTTATGTGAGTTGATTTTAATTTGTCCCTAATGATTATAAGGACATGGAGGGTATTGAAAATTTTATTAAACTCCATCCCATTTATTTTAATGACAAAATTATTCCAATTTTGAGGCCAAGTGTGCAGGGTGCATGAAAGAGGAGTTTTCTTGATAGCATATGATGACAATTTAGTTTGGAATGATTCTAGATGACTAGGATTGCAACCAATGCATGGAGATGGATGTATATAACCATTAACCTTCATCCATATATTTATATATATCCATAATAAGTTTTAGGATGTTAAAATAGGTCCAAATCATAAAGGTAGTTTTCTAAGCTAGAATGAGGAGTTTTATGCCACTTTGCAAGAGTTTGATGACTTGGATGGAAACTTGGACTTCCCAACATTTCATGGTTCATCCAATATCCTGATCTCATTCAAAATTAACTTAATCTATCATATTTACAATTGTCCTTGTGATCCTTTTAATTCTCTCTTCTCCTCTCTATCTCAAGTTCTATAAGGACTAGCCATTTTTGCCATTGTAACTTATGCTCCACCTAAGTATGGTGAATCCCTGCTCATTTTCATATCATTTTATCAATAACAATACTGATTTTTAACTCTTAATTACTTTTATTAGTTTTATTTGCTTTAATGTTATGTCTTGCTTAGTGAAGAATATGGATTCCTTAGCATGTTGTCTCATTCTTGTATCTTATTTGTAGTTGGAAAGATTCTTCTTGTAGGGCATGTGAAGTGTCCTAGGAAATGTCAAGTATTGAGTGAGTTATTATATTCATTAATGACCTTATAGGCCTCTAATATATTACTCTTAGCTTTTCACATTCATCCATAACACCACAATGTAACATTGATATGAGAAGATGAAGATTAGAGAAGTGTATGCTTAGTTTGTCTCTTGATTTCATATGTAACATGTTGTTGGTTGGAATTTATCATCTATTTTGGTGTATCACCTCCATTAGGTTTTCTTTATTTCATTTATCTCTCTCCATTTTCACCACTAAATTTTAGTTGTAGTTACAATCCAAACTAGTACATCAAGGGAGCTATCCCTATCTAGAGATTCAGTCATCCTTAGGCTCCCCACAAGCATAGAGGTGTTTCTATTGTGCCACTTAGATGACGATGTATTTTCCATATCCTCAAAGGGTGAAAATACAAGTGACAAAAAAAATGAATTTTTTACTGATATCAATTTGGATCATTTATATTCCATGTTGACTCTTTTTATACTACCTTAGACTGTCCTCTTTAGACCCTATTCATTTTGTTTTATCCTGGACTATTGTAACCTAGACAATTTTATCCCTTGAAAAATTATGATCTTGATTATGACTCATAAGAATTATGAACACATTTAACCCCAATTCTATATAATAATTTAGCCTAAATATTATTTTACAGCTTCTTCTTATAGGTAAGTGAACATAAATACATCAACATATGGGTTTTTCCTATTGAATGGTTATTTAGATTTATCACATGTTGCATATTATTATATTATTATTTTGTTGTAGTTTGGTAGACATTTTTTCTTTGTTATGATCTCACCCTCACCAATTTATAATCATGGGACATTGCGGTTGACTTTAGTTGTTATTGTAACTTCTATTATTGGGCATGCATCTCCTTGATTAGTTCATTCCATATGCCATTATTTATATCCATGATCCCATTGTAGTCAATTTAATTTTAGTTTGAAATATTAAATATGGATGTGCGTCTCCTAAATTAGGTAGTTATCTATACCTATTTTTAATATTTTATTTATATTACTTATTCCAAAAACAAAAAAACATTAGAAAATGATTGATAGAACACACAAAAACATTATCTTTCACTTTTATTTATTCTCAGCCAATGCTCTTGTCATTTTGAAAGCTATCCTTTGAATGTTATAGACATTTTATGAGCCATTTTATTTTATCCATTTACAACATTAATCATGTTTTTCCTATCATTACTTTTCTTCTATGCCATTGCCTATGAGAACTACATTTGGTCTGAAGTTCATGTTGGATCTCATTTCCATAAAACTATGTAGGCAACACCCACTTGTCTTGTACATCTAGAGTTAGCTTGGCCACCCCTTCCTTTTCTTATTTTTCACCCCATTTTTTTGTCTTTTTGTTTTACTATCACTAGGGGGAACTTTCTGTCCTTTGTTTTTATTACACTATTTTAGAAAGTAATGCCTCTACTCCACGTGCATGAATAATTATTTTTCTACTTACACTAAGATTGTGACTAACTCTTATTTTTGTGTGTTTATTTGATTTTTTATTTTTGTTTTGTTTTGACTTATCCTTTATTTGATTTTATACATTCTTTCTCCTACTTAAGTCTTGATTGTTTATATCTTGATTTTAGGTTTGGTTACGTTTGTGTATTGTTTTTATCTTTGTTGTTGTTTATTTTTATTTAAATGTAAATATTTATCAATCTATTAGTGGAAGTTTTTATCATTATCCTTGGTTATAAATATTAAAATTTGAACCATATCATCACAATCAAAATATAATATTATTATAAGTCATTCATACTTATGATGTATAATTGTATTTTGTTATAGTAAGTACCAAATGCTTTGGACTCTAAGTCTAGAAGTCAATGAATCTCTAAAGATTAGTTTTTAATGCACCATACCTAACATGATACTCTATGAAAGATGTGAATCTCTTGGCATACACTATGAGTCTAATTAAATAGTTGTCCATTTTTATTTTATTCTTCATTCTTCATTCCATTTTTTCCTACTTTTGGGTAAACTATATTATCTTGAGTGCCATATGGACTATGTAGGTAATGTTTAGATACAAGATGTATATAGGGTCATCTCATCCACCCTAATTATTCCATTCATATATTTCATCACTTTGTGCATCTTCATATGCCTTATTTATTATGGATTCTATAGTCATTAGGCCCTCACATCTATGTTTGCACCCATTCATATTTAATCAATACATTAGGCTATATCCTTAAGATATGATTGCCAATTTTTCCTATTGGAGTATAATATTTAGACCAATCACCAATAAAATCAGTTATACTAGGTAAAAATTATTTACCAATGATCAACATCATCCCTACTAGGGAAACGTCAATTTATCAACCAATTAAATCTGCTTTACTAGTGCATAATCTTAATTCATTGACTCCTTTATTTAGAGTAATTATCTCATTTTTCTTCTAATTCTAAGCTCTAAAAATTTTGAACTTGTTCTGGTAATTTTAAAGTGTGTAAATTGTCTTGAGATTGATCATTCCCTAAGCTCATAACTTTCACCCTCTTTTGGGTGTGTAAAAGTAGCTCTCTTTTACTGTTGGATTGTGTTCTTCCCACTTCACCTTGCCTTAGGTCCCATTATATTCTATTATCTTTTCATAATTGGGAATAAAAAAATGTAATAATTATATCATGAAGATATATTTTAATCTATGGGTTAATTTATCTCTATTTTTGAGAGTTCATCCCTCTCTTTCATCATGGATTGTTACCTTCTAAATACTTATTAAAAATTATTTCATTCTTTGAAAAGACATTGATTCAACAAAATGTCTCATTATTACTTCTCAAATAAGCAAAAAATGTATACATCTAATTCCTACCACCATTGTGATGAAATTATCAAACTTACTCAAAATTTTGTGACAATGAACAATTTTGGCAAAAATCACTAAAACATGATAAATGGTTCGATCTTGTCATATACAAGTGATAATTTAGGCTAATGTATCCCTAAATGGGGTAATTCATTTTATGTTATTATTATATTTTCTCAAGTAACTTTGAGTCAAAATGACATAAATTTAATTTAATGCTCTAAACCACTAAATCCTTTAAAATCAAACACACATGACATGTGTATTTGTTATTTTGTGTCAACAATGTCCTAAATGGGATATTGGTCCATACTCAATTTAAATCTTCCTTTAATTATAATCTAGTCAAACTATGAACCATTAACTTGACATGTTGACTAGTTTTATTAAGTGTTTGACTAATTTCCAAAGAATTGCATAAAACTTAATTAATCTCACTTAAGCAAATTAATCAAAATTAAGAGCTTAAGTGGAAAAACCATGGAATTTATTGAATATTAATTAATTGGAAATTCATTTCCAATAAATGCATTATCATATGGCATCATTTATGGTGTGGCATCCATATGACATACACAAAACAAATATATAGAAGCCCTCCCATGCCTCATTAATGCTCATTTTTTATAAATATTAATGAGTGTATTTATGATTTGAGCCTCCAAAATTAAATTGATTCATGGCCACAAATATTTATATCAAGATGGATAGTCGTGATTGATTTTGATCATATATATATATATATATATATATATATATATATATATATATATATATATATATATATATATATATATGAGGGCCAAGAACACCATTTTTAAGTTTCTTTGGTATAAACTTATTATGTAGAATTCTCCTCACAAGTCATTTTTATGTAGTGTTATAATTATTAATTTTAAATAATGTAGATTAAATATTTGCATAGAATTTATCAAATATCATGATCCTAGTTCATTAGTTCATTGAAAGATGATGGAGGATCAATCTACTCATCATTAACAAATACTTGAGCACCAAATCAAGGGGAAAATCATGTTTTGAGCCGCATTTGGAGGTGGGATGCTCTTGGGAAGTTTATATTCATATTATTTATTTAAATATATCTTAATTTTCATTTACAAACCCCATTGAAGGAGTTGGCTTAGTTATTTATGTTATTTATGCTTTTTTGAGTTTTCTTGACTAATGTTTGATCTAACTCAGTTTGGATTCCATCTCTACACATCCTAGATTGGAAAATATTTATAATAACCCTAAATCAGACCTATATTATGTGAATATGATTTTACCATGCATACAAAGCTTCAACATGCCTATAAATGAGTCATTATACCTTGATTTAGGACTACAATCTACAAAATTAGGCCATTTTCTTCATAATTTTACTCCATACATGCCAACATCTAGCTCCATGAGATATTAAAGAGACTTATATAGGTAATCCAAGTGTTTTTATGCCAATATTATATGAATTTTGAGTCATTTGGAGAACCAAAACAATCATAAAGTCTTCCTATCCTTACTAAGCAGCCTAGTAGTTGTTAATTTTTTAACTATTATTCATATGGTACAAGAGTAACCAACCTCCTAATGTCACAAAGTTTGAATACATAGACATATTTAACACCCCAAACACCATTACCAACCACTCACCTTCTAGTTTATGGATTGATAAAAATATTGGTCTCTTCGTGGTTGTAACATATAATTTTAGACCCAAACTAAGTTTTCTAGCAAAATAAGTCACTATATGCTTGATTTTGATTTCAAAAGGTTCATTTTGGTCTTGAAGATCCTCCTCAAAGTATAAAATTATTTTTATTATGGATATTTAACATTATTTATCTTTAGAACCTAATAAACTCAAGCTTATGGTTTTAAGCCATTCTTCTTGTTTAGACCCTAGCCACTATTGTTTGACATTACATCAATCTTTATAGGGATAAAATCACACTATAGGCCTTATCTATGGTCCTTAATACCTTACATCATTCTCATACCTATATACCAATGACTAGAGTGCATTATTTTATGTCTTTTACAAGGCAAACCTATAGGTCTATGTCTAAGCCTAACACCTCTCAAGCCTTAAGAGTGCATTTATTGATGAGGTATTTTTATCTCATGTATAAGATTTATTGTAATCTATTTCCTATATTTTAATACCATACATATATTTTTAAATTCAAAAGTTATTTATTCCTATTAGGTTTTCTCACGTCTTGACACAATAAATTAAGATACCCTAGCTCCCTGTATTTTGACTGTAAGTGGTTATTCTGACTCAAAGCAAGAGAAGTGATTATTATATAAGAACCTATTTTGACATTGAAGTGAATGAAGGTTAATTTTTAATATGTTTAATACTTAAAACTATGCTCTAACCTCACATTCATCATACCAAATGCATTTTGAAAATGATATTACAAGCATGCATGTAGATGCATAACGGTCTCTCTTGAAAGTTTCCCTGATCATGCATGATCAAATAGGTGGTTTGGAGGATGAGTTAGAGATTAAAAACACTATTAACACCTTTAATACATATTGAATACATTATTCAAACATCATACTACAATAAAATATTCAACACTATAGGTATTCACTTTAGATCAATAGATACAAAGCTTTTTCAATTGCACATACCTATACATGGTCATTTTAACCTCTCATGCATGTAAGATTTAGAATTTATATGGTGTGCAGGTATTCCTTTACCTAACTAAATACTCCATACATTTTTGATACTTTTTTTTAAACTCACTTATCTATAAAACATCTCACACTTCTTAAGAAACGTGTCTAACCTATAAATATTAATAAAATGCCACATTTTTAGCATGGGTTGACCTAGACCTAAGAGGAAGACACTAGTTTTTATATTTAGAGGGTCCCTTAACTTCCTAAAAATGTTTTCCAATCATTATACTCACCTCATCAAGCTTCCAAAATTTACTCAAATGGGAAAACTAAACCTATAGGGTTTTGCATGGGTTTTAGAGGCTCTTAGCTCTTAATGATTTTTCATAGATCACAAGGAATCTTAATATAAAAAAATTCCATGTATTGAGAGGTAATATATACCCCCTATAACATCTATCATCACTATTCCTAAGATTCTCTCTCCTTTATTAATTATCTTCATCAAAACTACCTTCCTTAACTTGGTAATAAACCCAATTAAGAAGATGAAATATTTTTTATCTTTTCTTAGATATTCCAATTCTTTCAACACTTTATTTTCACCTAAATATACATGAGAGAACTTAAATCATTATATTAGGTTGAAAAACTATGTCTTTTCACATTGGAACCTTCTTTTAAAAGCCTTGACAAGTGTATAATTAGCATTACATGACTTGAGTAAACATAAAATAATGATAATTTACCTCAAAGTTTTCAAATAAACCTTAAAACTTTCTAAACACCTTGTTAAGGGTCAATTTATGAACATTGGATAGACAACTAAGTGTTATGACTTAACAATTTGACTAGGCCACCTATGAGACCTTAAACACTACTAGGACATCATCACATTTTAACATGAAAAGACAAGTTATGACCTAGAACAACACCTTCAAGGGATATAACAAAGTTAAATAGAGATAAATATCAAGTTTTTAATTGTCCTTACCTATGGTATCTAATTTTTGCTAACATCTTTGGTGACCTCTTGGGGTTTCAATATTTTTTTGCATCTACACTGGTTGAATTATGCCTCCATTAGGCTATGAGGTCACCCATAGTTCAAACTCCAACCTAATTATACCTTAAACCTGATTTAAAATGCATTCAAACAAGGATAGATAATTGATGATGCCTCCACCAACACACAACAAAAGGAGAACACACGTGTAACAAGCAAAAAGTTAAAATATTGTGATACAAATAACTTAAAAAAAATACTAGACAAAAAAAAACTAATATACCCTATACTAACCTACTCTAACAACTTGAGACAGCCCTAAAAAACCATTAACTGGTAGAGCATAATAGCTACCTTTTTTCACCAAACTCATGTGACTAGAAAGCTCTATGAAATCCATGATATAATTTAGGAGGTGAAACTATTTGTTGATCTTCTTAAAAACCTCCTCTAGTTCAAAATACACCTTGTGCACCTCCTCCATCTTTATTTAATCATGTGTGATTAAGTATTTATGCTTGGACTGATCTTAGACATGTTTGTGTTGATCTTCATGTTCTAAAATAAACATGATAAGCAATGGATCCTCCTTTTTAGATAATAATTGAGATAAGTATATGATATTAAATACTCTTGTAATAATATATACAAGATCAAATTTCACCACATGATAAAAATTTATGTCCTCAAGAGTTAGTGGACCAAAGTTAATTAATTGACATGTTTCTTGCAGCATACATGTAGGATTAGATTCAAGAGTTAAATATTATTTCTCTTTGATAGGTTAAGGCCAATATAGGTTTGTATTATATGCCAAGAATTAAAAAATGTATTCAAATGTCTCAAGATATTGATCACCTATCTTGAAAACATCAAACAAGTCAAATTCAAAAGAGGTAGCTTCTTGAAATGACAATCTTGGAGAGATAACTTCTTCTTGCATGTTGGTTTACTTAAAAAATATGCCTTCCTCAATATATATCAGACCATAACTTCCCTATAAAAGAGTGTAACCTAATCCTAGGATATAAAAAAAGTCATCTAATTAAATGTCACCTGGTTCTAGCTCATTTAGACCTTCTTCTAGATTGATAGGAGATGATATAGAGGTAATGACAACAAATTTTGACAAGGAATTAAAGCTTGTACCTCTTTGATCATGTTCTTGAAGATCAAAAAAATATTTATCCATTTTAAATAAATCTTAAAGATCTATTTATTCTATTTCAACAACTTGATTAGAATCTTGTTCACATTGAGGAAGATTATCTCTTTCAAAGTCTACTATCACTTGATCAACAAGTATTCCATCAAGATCACCTTTCTCTTTAAATTTGAAGGTTGATTTGATTCCATATTCACCAAGATGTGTCCTTATGATGACCTATTCATCATATTCACTTAAAGTAACCTATTCATAGCCTTATTGAGGCTCACTTACGCTTGAAATTTGACCTTTAGCATTGACCTCCCATATAACATGTTTTTTTCATGGATTGGTTGCTCAAACTCATAAACAAACTTTAGACTTTTGATATCAATGAGCCTATCAATATTAGCCTTCAATTCACTAATCAATCCCTCAACTCTTGATATGTTTTGGTCTTAAACCTTTTCAACAAGGACTTCCTTCTTATTTTGTATGATTTCATATATTGATCTCCCTGATGGGAATGTTTTAGGTTATTGGGGAGGGATAGGTGGGGATTGAATAGGTTCATGAATTAGCTTGGGGATTGGGTAGACACTCTTTAAGCTTGATACTTCTCTCATGTTTTGGATTCATTCTTGGATAGACTTATGTGATGGGAAGGTTTTGGATTATTGAGGAGAGATAAATGGTGTCGGAATAGGAAAAGGTTCTTCCTTAGCCTTAATGTCCTAATCTAGGATTTTTTTATTGTATTTATCCTATGACTTCGCCACTTTATTACAAATTGGAATCTTAAAGGACCTTTTGGGGGACTCTTGGGGAATGGAAAGAGATTTTTTTTTCCAATATAGCATCATTATTTTCCATCCAAATAGAAATCACTTTAATTCTGACTTATATTGGTCTTCATGGACAACTTAATTTTTAGGAATGGGTGAAAGACTTGGGAGATTTTGAAAATCACTTGATCTGATATTTTGAGGAAGAAAGGCTGTAGAAAAAGAGAGCTAATGTGGAGTAGAAGGCACATGAGGATGATAACTTCTTCTTGCGTGTTGGTTTACTTAAAAATATGCCTTCCTCAATCTATATCAGACCATAACCTCCCTATAAAAGAGTGTAACCTAATCCTAGGATATAAAACAAGTCATCTAATTAAATGTCACCTGGTTCTAGCTCATTTAGACCTTCTTCTAGATTGATAGGAGATGATATAGAGGTAATGACAATAAATTTTGACAAGGAGTTAAAGCTTGTACCTCTTTGATCATGTTCTTGAGGATCAAAAAAATCTTTATCCATTTTAAATAAATCTTCAAGATCTATTTATTCTATTTCAACAACTTGATTAGAATCTTGTTCACATTGAGGAAGATTATCTCTTTCAAAGTCTACTATCACTTGATCAACAAGTATTCCATCAAGATCACCTTTCTCTTTAAATTTGAAGGTTGATTTGATTCCATCTTCACCAAGATGTGTCCTTATGATGACCTATTCATCTTATTCACTTAAATTAACCTATTCATAGCCTTATTGAGGCTCACTTGCACTTGAAATTTGACCTTTAGCATTGGCCTCCCATATAACATGTTTTTTTCATGGATTGGCTGCTCAAACTCATAAACAAACTTTAGACTTTTGATATCAATGAGCCTATCAATATTAGCCTTCAATTCACTAATCAATCCCTCAACTCTTGATATGTTTTGGTCTTAAACCTTTTCAATAAGGACTTCCTTCTTCTTTTTTATGCTTTCATATATTGATCTCCATGATGGGAATGTTTTAGGTTATTGAGGAGGGATATGTGGGGATTAAATAGGTTCATGAATTATCTTGGGGATTGGGTAGACACTCTTTAAGCTTGAGACTTCTCTCATGTTTTGGATTCATTCTTGGATAGACTTATGTGATGGGAAGGTTTTGGATTATTGAGGAGAGATAAATGGTGTCTAAATAGGAAAAGGTTCTTCCTTAGCCTTAATGTCCTAGTCTAGGATTTTTTTATTTTATTTATCCCATGACTTCACCACTTTATTCCAAATTGGAATCTTAAAGGACCTTTTGGGGGACTCTTGGGGAATGGAAAGAGATTTTTTTTTCCAATATAGCATCATTATTTTCCATCCAAATAGAAATCACTTTAATTCTGATTTATCTTGGTCTTCATGGACAACTTAATCTTGAGGAATGGGTGAAAGACTTGGGAGATTTTGAAACTCACTTGATTTGATATTTTGAGGAAGAAAGGCTATAGAAAAAGAGAGCTAATGTGGAGTAGAAGGCACATGAGGATGATAATACTAAAATTTTTACCTCTCACAAACCACTAACTTGTCCTCTATATACTAAATTAGGCCCCCTATATCCAACATGTCATTAGTTATTATTTGTTGATTATCTCTCCCAATACATGCACATTTACTCTTAACTAGATATAATCAATCCCTCATATTCTAGATGAGGTGAATATGGATACTTAGACCATAGTCCTTTTGTATATAAATCTCTATCATATGCCTTTCATATCCTAAAAGAGTTTGTTTTAAGCTTGAGATAGATTGAGTAGTAATGTAACTATGTTGGCTAGGGGCAACATGGTTTTGACAAGGTTGATTATAATAATGAATAAGCTTGCAAGGATATTGAATTGGGGTGGTAGGTGGCATATAGTACTTATGAAAATCTTTTTTAGATTGATATGAAGGTAAGCAAGCTTGGTAAGGTTGTTGGAAAAAAGAGGAAGGATAATAATATTGATATCAAGGATGGTATGGATCAACATGGAGCTGATATCATTCATTATGTTATTGATAAAGATAAACATGTTGATGGTAAGGATAAAAATAGGATTTATATTTATCACCAACTTATAAACTTAGCCATGAAACCTCTTGAAAAAGTAAAAATAGAGATTACTTTCTTGAAAGAATACATAGGATACTAAAGCTAGCTTAATGAACTTAGAGTCACCATTGGTGATTGTGTTCATGCATACACATATTTGTATATTGAATAACAACACAAATCACTCTTCAATGGATTAAATATCTTGTCCCAATAGTTGTACCATAACTATTATCATCAAAATTTACACCCTAGATAAGGTTGTTCAAGCCTTCTCACTTAAGTGATGTCATATGAATTATTCAAAGGTTATGGGTAACCTTATATCTAAATAAAAACTATAGATAGGGATATCTCCATTGATGCATCACTAAATAAATATCACTAAACCTTATAAATTTCAAGGTAAATGGGAGAGATAACTGAAAGCAAACTACACTAGAGAGGTGATGCACCAGATTTGTGACCTATACCACTAATTTGACTATGCACTAAGACCTATAAGACTATAAAAAACATACACTTATCTAAAAAATACCATATCACATCAATGATTTGAAAATAGGTAAGGTCAAGTGAGACTATAAGGGAAGATATTTGTCACTTCTAACTATATGAAACCCTTGATGATAACTCCATAACCTACAACAATGAGTCAAACTACATGAAGGTAAATAGAATGAGATAATAACAAAGATGAAATTAATATATGCTTGATCATATCCATAATTCAAGATATACACTACATTCAACAATAAGAAGAGGTAAAATCAATCATATTATTAATAAATAGACATACAAAAGAGTAGGGCTATGCCATAGTCTTGGTGGAAGGATACTTACAATGCCAAAATTAGGCATATATAGAGGATAATGATAAGGAGAAGGAAGATGGGCATATGAGAGGTCTATGACAAGTGTCAAGTCATGAAGAAACAAGTTAAAATAAATAAAAGTTCCAAATAATATTCATTAAACTCCTATAAATGTTTTTCATCTTGGAATGATCTTCTTCTTCATCAAGGTGGCATAGGGGATCATATTTATCTTCTATGACTCATCCATCTTCTTTGAAACTACACATTTAGAGTGATTATTAAATGACATGTCACATTATTATATTATAATTTATTTAATTACCTTTTAAATATGTTAAATATCCATATCCAATCATCTTTCCACCTTCATTCTAAAATTTCATTCACAATTCTCATGTTTGCTCTTTTGGAAGGCCCATTCCTTATAATCATTTTTAGACACAAAGATCCTTGGTTTGAATAATATTAAAAAATTAAATTAAAACTAAAGTAATATTTTAGTACCCTTTATATTATTCCACCTTCACCCAAAATTTTAGGGCCTGAATCCCAAGGTAGACCCACTTTCTCAACACCCATATTTTTTAATTAGGCTTAATTAGGCTTAAAACAAGCCCACAATAATGGAGATCATACAAGTACATATATTACTACTCAAAATAAAATATAAAATTTTAAAAAACATTAAATAAGGTCTATTTTCAATGTTTTAATCATTTATAATGGGTGAAACTCAAGTTATTCCAATTTTAAACTTCTATCCCTAGGTTGGCCTATACATAGGCCTGAGGAGGTTATGAGTGAAGAAAAATAGATGGTATAAGTTTTATGGATCTTAAAAGTTTTTTTTATACCTATTTTATTTATTCCCCCACTTATATCATCCTTTATAATCATTATTCTCCCTTGAACAATCTTGAAAACTCTCAAAACTGCCAATTTTCACAATTTTGTGCATGTTTTATATCTATGAGATAGGCTATAGATTGATTTTTTTTCATGATCAATATCTTAACACAAAAAACACTATAAAATGATTATAATTAGTCATATAGACCTTGATACTTAATTCCCAATCCAAACCTCACATCTTTCTTCTTATGTTTGTGTTATAACATCTTTTGGTTATAAGTATGCATTAGGTCTCTAGACTGCATACTCAGGATAAATATCCCTCTTTTATTCATAATGATGAATCCAATTAATGAAAAATTCTCCTTATGGATCCTATACATCCTAATTTATCCTAAAAACTCCAATATCAATACCAACATTACATACTTTCATGAATCCTTGGAAACAAACTTGAATCTTCTTGGTAGGCCTATGATTATGTGTTCAAAATAGGGTTATAGAGAAAAACATCATCATGGCCTCCATCCTAGAGTTTAAAATATTTATAATAAAATTTAAAAATTTCTATATTATGTGATACTCCAAATCTTATCATGCATACAAATATTCAAAATGCCTATAACTGAGTTATTACACCTTGATTTAGGCTTACAATCTATAGAATTAGGCCATTTCCTTCAAAATGATACTCTACACATGATAAAATCTAGATACTCAATGTATGTAAGAGATATATAAAGATAACACAAGTGTTTTTAGGATAATTTATATGCATTTGGATTCATTTTGTGGATAAAAATAGTCATTGGGTCTTTCTAGCCTTACTAAGTAGTCTAAGAGGTGTTAATCTTATTAACCATTATTCATAGAGTACACGAATCTAACCAACCTCATAGTGCCAAAATTTTGGATTTAAAATAATTATTTAACATCCTCGAACACCATTAAAAAACATGTACCTTCTTGAGTATGGGTTGAGCAAAAGATGGGTCTCTTCTAGCTTGAACACCTATAATTTTGGACCCATTATGAGTTTTCTAGTAAGAGAAGTCATTCTGATGCTTGATTTTTATTGAAAAAGGTTAATTTTTATATTTAAAATCCTTATACAAGTCTAAAATTATTATTTTTATGTATATATAACATCATTTATCTTTAGAACCTAATAAACTCAGGCTTAGGGTTTTAAGCCATTCCTCTTATTTAAACCCTAGCCATTATTCTTTGACATTTTATTAATCTTTCTCAATTCAAAATTACCTTATAGACATTATCCATGATCCTTCCTACCTTCAATATTTCTCAAACCTATATAACAATGACAAGAGTGCATTCTCTTATTTCTTACAAGGTAGACATACAGGTATGTGTCTAAGCCTAACACATTTCAAGCCTTGAGAGTGCATTTCTTTAAGAGGTATTCTTATCTCATTCATGTATAATATTTATTTTAATATTTTTCATCTATTTTAATCCAATAAATATATTTTTAAATTAAAAATTTTCTTCTTATTCTGAGATTCTCTAAAGTCTTGACACAATCAATCAAGATACCCTGTCTCCCTGCATTCTAACTATAGGTGGTTATTCCTACTCAAAGAAAAAGAAGTGATTCTTATATAGGACCCTATTTGGATATTTAATTAAATTAATGTTCCTTTTCAAGACTTATCACACTTAAAACTATGTTTAAAACTCACATTCATCATACCAAATGCATTTTGAAAATAATATTACAAGTTGGATTGTAGATGCATATCATTCTCTCTTGAAAGTTGCATTGATCATCCATCATCAAATAGGGGATTTGGAGGTTGAGTTGGAGATAAATAAATTTTTTAGCATATTGAATAAATATTTAATACCATTCCTCAAATATTAGACTATAATTAACTCTTCAACACTAGAGGTCTTAGCTTAAGAACAATAGATACAAAGCTTCTTCAAGTGCAAAAACCTGTACATAGGCATTTCACCCTCTCATTTATGTGAGATTTGGATTGTAGATAGTGTGGATGTATACCCTAACCTTATTTAAGGATCCATACCCTTTTTATACTTTTTTTGAAAACTCACTTATACAAAAAAATATCTCACACTTCTCAAGAAACTTGTCTAACCATGTAAATATTAGCAAAATGCCACATTCTTGACATGGACAAACATGGACCTAGGAAGATAACACTAGTTTTAATATTTAAAGGGTCACTTGAATTCATAATAATGTTTTTCAATCATTATTTTTTCCTCGTCACCCTTCAAAATGAACTCAAATTCGAAAAATTGAGCTTGTAGGGTTTTACATAGGTTTTAGAGGCTCCTAGCTCTTAATGATTGTTTATAGAGGACAAAAGATATTAATTCAAAAAAATTACATGGATTGAGAAGTCATATGGACCCACTCCAACACCTACTATAAATACTCCTTATATTATCTCTCTTTCATGAATGATCTTCATCAAAATTGCTTTCCTTAGCCTACCAAGAAACCTGATAGAGAAGATGAAAGGTTTTATATCCTTTCTTGGATATTCCAAGGCTTTCAACTCTTTATTTACACCTAAAATCACTTGAAGACACTGAAACAAGCATATTATGTTGAAAAACTACCTATTTTCATGTTGGAACCTACTTTTGGAAGCCTTGACAACTATATTTTCAACATTACATAATTTGAATAAACATGAAACAATGAGAAGATACCTTTAAATTTTATAAATTAATCTTAAAATTTATAAACACCTTATGAAGTTTCAAGTTATGAACATTGGTTAGATAACTAAGTTTTATGACTTAAATTTTTTAATAGGCCACCCTAGGAGACCTTAAACACTACTAAGATAGCATAACATTTTATCATGTCAAGACAAGTTATGACCTAGACCAATACCTTCAATCAAAATCAAAAAAGTTAAATATAGATAAATAGAAAGTTTTTAATCATCCTTACCTATGATTTCCAATGTTTTCTAACAATTCAAATGAGAGACAAAATAGAGTCCAGACACAAACATTATGACCAAAATAAGAATATGAATTTTTGTCTCATACCATTTTGGGATTTTTATGCTCTAGTGCAACCAAGAGTATTACTCAAATTTCATTAAAAATTTTCACTTGAGATGATTTATCCACTTTTTATTCACTTATGTACCTTTCAAACAATTATATGGATTTTATGTCTAAATGATGTCTTAGGAACTCAAGACAACTTTTCCTCAAAACCTATTAGGAATATTGGGTACCTTATGCACACCCAATATCAAGTCACCAAGACAAAGTTATATGAATCAGTCCTAAATGACACCCATTTATCTTAGAGACCAAACTAGGGATTTTAGGGTTAAAAGGATCTCCAACTTTTAAGGCACTAAATGAATTTGTTTTATTAAGTGTTTATTACAAAATTCATCTCTCAGACTTGGCCTATACAATGGAATAGAAATTTTGATGAGGCCAAAATTTAAGAATTTTTTTTAGTGATCATGGTACTAAAAGTATACCTTTGTTTTAAATATGGACTTAAGAAATTATCTTATTGGATGTTTTATTTTATCATTATTCCCACTCTGATGATAAACCTGCAAAATCCATCATGGCACTTGAAATTACTTTTATAATAAATCATTTTAACATTGAATCAAACATGTACGTGATCAAATTAAGTGAGTGATATATGAAGTTACCATTGGATTATAATTAAAAATCACAAATTTTAAATAATCCTCAAATGCAAATAATTATCAAATTGAATGAGCATGAGATGTTACTTTGAATGCCAAGTTTTGTAAATGCCAATTACAATGAATGTCAAGTTGAATAAGCACTAAATTAGGTAAGCACCAAGCACTAATAGTATTGGTGAATGCTCACGTGATCCATTTTCAAACCTAATTTATTTTTTTGTGATATATTTGAATAAAAATCAATTATTTCATATCATAAAGTGTTTTGTTTTAGTTCTTGGTCCATGAATGCCAATTCTTGAAAATTCCTTAATTCATAATTTCCCTTTTGAATCTATCTACTACAACACTTTGAATGGGTTTTTCAAGTATTTTCCATTAGGACATGGAGTCAAAATATTCAATATACCAATTTTTACTTTCCATGTATTTTATTTACCTCCATTTTGCCTATTAGGAGTGAAATTGGGGTGTGTTATCTTGAAGTGCAAAATTTGATGATAAGAGGTTTGTGAGAAAAATTTCTTTGAAATATTCAATGATGCACATATTAATGATTTTATCCTTGAAATTTTTATTTTTTTTAACTTAAAATCAAGTAGATACAAATCATTCTCTTTAATTTCAATAATCTAAACCATGATGATAATCAATAAATGAATGCATAGAGTTGCGTGAACCCTATGGATAAGAAGGGTTAATAAACCATAGGAATATAAAAATAAATGAAAATAAAAATTCATAATATAAATAAGGGTATAAACCATAATATGAATGTTTGAATGAGTTTGGGTTCACCAATGTATGTTTACCATAATTCTAGTTTTATATATAGTAAGAAATAACTTATTGAAATGAATATAAATAATAATATAGATATGAAAGTACATAATTTACAATTACACAATTATCTAATAAAAATAATTAGAAAAATATATAAACGAAGTGGGATATGGAAATTAAATAAAAAGAGTAAGAAAAAATAACACTTTGTTTCTGAAACTAAAATTTGAAACTTTAGATCTTGAATATGATTATGTAGACACTAAATCTAAATTATATAACACCTTAGTCATAGACACTTGGAATATACATATCATCATTGTAACCCTTAGTTATAGGACCTTTATACTACTTCAAGGCTCATCTTCACTATTTCTTATGCCTAAATTACTTATCTCTTAGTATGCCCATTATTATTTTGATGACTTGGATTTTTATACTGTGAAAAATGCTATAAACCTAATTATTATCCTTATAAATTTTGCACTTGTAACTATTTTTTAAATTATTATACAATTGTGTCTCATTAAAACATCTCTAATGATGTGAGCGTCCATTTTAAGACTAAGTTTCTAGTGCCCAAAAGTCATCCAACTTGAAAATAAAATGTATTCTAATGGTTGGACTAAGTGCTTTAGTGTGAGATAGTTTTAAAAGGGATTGTTATATGAACAAGATCAACCCTCATTCATTCCTAACCTATAAAAGAATTGAAAATCACATAAAAATCACAAGTCCACTTACCAAAAGTAATGAATAAAGAATTTATGTGAGAAAATTTTCCATATTTTTCCCTATTTTCATATTAGTCATAAGAGTAGTATTTACACATTTTGGAAGCATTCAAAGGGTAGCCAATGAGCCATATTTTCCAAGTTACAAGATAGGTCACTCTATGTACTTTATTATCACACATTACATCCTTATTCACACACAAGATAACATGTAGTGGATAACTACATAAGTTTGAGCCCCTCTTCAAATTATTGGCTATGTAGGCAGTGCCCATTAATAGAGGGGTCATTTGGGTAGCTCAATACTTTGTGCCCACTAGCCCATTTTTACCATAGTCACTCTGAGGGTGAGGAATCTATTTGATCAGTTTAATAATATTGATATCTTGTGTGTGAAATATGAACACACTAGAATAAATGTGACATAAAACTCATAAGGCTCCAGGTGGTCACATCCAGATCCAGTCACTATTTCATACTAGGCACTTGCATATTATTCATACAAAAACATCAACATGGCCATCCAAATCTAATGTAAGCATCAAATTCCATATAATGATAAATTCTATATTTTGATGAATATTATAAAACTTAATCTATTCTAATTCCATCCTATTTTAGCCTAGATCTGCACATGGAAAGTAAACCAACTAAGTAATATTATTTTCAATTTATTTAAATATCAATCAGTAGTTGTACTTTATATTTTTGGCATATATTAATATTATAAACTAATAATATTTCTTATTTGAGTTTTAAAATTAACTGAATTTATATAAATCTATTTATCACCCTTATTCTTATTCATTTCTATGTTCTTAACCCTATAGGTAACCCTAAATCCCTTTAATTTAGGGTCAAATATTTTTTGAACCCAACCTATGAGTCTTCCTTTAAAAACATAACCAAATCTAGGGTCTTCAACATCTTAGGGCTTTAAATTATTTAGATCGATTATTAGATTTGAAATTTTACCCTAGGGTTTTACCCTACTCTTGTTTCTAATATTCATGTTCATTCACTTCCAAGTTTAATCTTCTTTTATTGGAACATTCCAACCTCAAAATGGCTCTATTTTAAAATTCATTAGAGGTATTTTCTACTTAGGAGGGTGATATCTACCATCCCTCTAACTAGGTCCATGTTATCACTTCTTGAAGCAGTAAGGTTAAAACAAGGTATCCAAAAAACCCATTATAAATACCTAAATGTTACATGTATGCATGTTCAATCTAAAGAACATATGGATTTTTCTTATGAATACCTAAAATATAAATTCATCTTTATGATCAAAACAATATATATTCATCCTTATGATCAAAATAATATATATTCATCCTTACAATTGTAAAAATTATTGTTTCACATTAAATAACAAAAATACAAAGCCATAGAGATAGTGGTAATCATATCATTGATACATTAACCAAGAAAACCACTCAAATTATGAATACATATCCTAAATCATTAGTACCAAAACAATAAATGGGGTTACCAAAGAAAAATAATTGAAAATACCAAACCTAGTTTAAGAAAAGATTCAAAAAGCAAAAGAAAAATAAGGATAAAAATATACTCAATAATGATATGGATGACCAAGCCTTTTATACTATGAAAAATTTTACAAACCTAATAATTATCCTTCCTTTCTAGTTTTGGACATTTACCTATTTTTTAGCTTCTTAGACATTTGTGTCTCATTCAGATGAGTATGATGATGCAAGTGTCCATTTTCAAACTAAGCATCCAGTTCCTAAAAGTCATCCAAATTAAAATTTAATTGTATTATAATGGTTATTATAAGTGTTTTAGTGTGGGATACTTTTAAAAGGGATTGTTATATGTACAAGATCAACCCTGATTCATTCCTCACTTAGAAAAGACCTAGAAATCACATAAAACTCACAAGGAAACTTACCAAAAGAACTAAATAAAGAATTCAAGTTAGAAAAAATTCCTATTTATCCCTATTTACATATTAATCATGGGAGAAATATTTACACATGTTTTAAGTATTCAAAGGGAAACCAATAAGCCATATTTTCCAAGTTACAAGATAGGTCACTCTATGTACTTGATTATCACACCTTGCATTATTATGCACATAAAAAACATGTAGGGGATACCTACATAATTTTTAGGCCTTATTAAAATTATTTCCTATGTAGGAATTTCCCATTGAAAGAGGGTTAATTTGTGAAGGTTGACAACATGTTCCTATTAACCCATTTTTACCACAATCATTCTAAGGGTGAGGAAGCTAGGGTTTGATCATTTTTAAAATGGTGATAGCTTATGTGTGTAATATGAACACACCATAATAAATTTGTCATAAAACCCATAAGGTTCTATATGGTCACATCCAAATCTAATCACTATTTCATACTAGACACTTGAATCCAATTCAGACACCAACATCAATGTAACTATATAGATTTGATATAAGCATCTAATGTCATAGAATGAAAAATTATAGAATATGATGACTATTCTAGAACTTAATCTAGTCTAATTCCATCCTATTTCATCCCATATCTACACATGCATAGTAAACCAATTAAGTAATATTGGTTTTAATTTATTACAATATTAATCAATAGGTGTACTTTATATTTTTGGCATGTCCTAATATTATAAATTCATAATATTGATTATTTAATATTAAAAATTAATTGTCTTGCTATAAATATATTTATCACCCTTATTATTATTCATATACATGTTTTTAACCCTATAATTAGCCCTAAAAATTATCAATATAGGGTTAAACATTTGTAAAACCTAACCTATGAGTCTTCTTTTACAAACCTAACCAGATCTAGGGTCTCCAACCTCCTATGGTTTTAAATTGTTTTGATTAATTTTTAGATTTGAAAATTTAACCTAGGGTTTTACCCTCATTTTATTTTTAATATTCATGTTAATTTGCTTATAATTTTAATTTTACTTGATTGGCATGTTTCAACCTCAAAATGGATCAATTTTAAAATTCCTCGAAGGTATTTTATACTCCATAAGGTGTATCTACCATCCCTCTAACCAGGTCCATGCTATAACTTTTTCAAGAATTAAGCTGACAATTCATATCATGATAAAATAAGGTATCCAAAAAACCCTTTCTGAATCCCTATATGTTACATGTATGTATATTCAATTTGAAGAACATAGGGCTTATTCTTATGAATCCCTAAAAGATAAATTCATCCTTATGATCAAAATAATATAAGAATCACAAAAACAAATTTAGTATTTTATTTTAGAGGTGACATAATTAAAAAATTATATTACACAACTACAATATATAAAATATGATAGTGTTAATTATGGGTTTACATCTTCATCTAGCAAGGTTTCATATCCAAATGAAAATATACAAAATAATATATCCAAAAAAAGTGATTAAAATTCTAACCAAAAGGCTAGTAAGATTTCAAGTGAAATCCTAAAGGAGATGCTTAGAAACAAAGTAATTCAACTACATCCCCTATATACTATAAGGAGATCCAAATAATATTTTGTATATCATATAATGTATGGGAATCATACAAATTATTATTTTGTATTAAATAATAAAATACAAAGTCATAAATGTAGTGGAGATCATATCATTGATACATCTGTTATGTTGTGGAGCTAAAAGCTTCACCAGGATGCAAATAGGAGAAGTTACGGAGGATGCAGAGTTGCAGAATTAGTTGCAAGAAAAATGGCGTAGGTCTGATCAGCCGACGTCAGTCAGATAGCAAGAGGAAGCAACTGGCATCGGTTACCTATCGGCCGACATCGGTCATGGAGGAGCCGACGTCGGCAGCCTGTGCGAGAACAGGCAGTTTGCATGACAAATCTGGGAGAGTCTATTTTGAGACTATTAGTTTGCATGTTGAAGGCTAGTCGTAGTCTTGAGTTGTGAGTCTAATTATTGTAATTAGGTTAGTCTAATTATTGTAAACATGAGATCTATATATGGACTCATGGGTTGTATTGTAAATTTGTCCTAGAAAGCCATAGAGCTTTTAGAGAGAGCTAGTGTAGCTCCTCCTAGTTCCAAAGGGGTGCTGAGTGTGTATGATCAGGGAGAGTTGCAAGGTCTGCAAGATCAAGGAGCTGATCCACTAGGGTACTGGTTGAAGAATCATAAGGACTTGGTGAGGCAAGGACAAGGGTTCTTCAGGGGTGTAGAGATGTCTACATGGTGAGTAAGGTCTAGTGATTTGCAAGTAGCAGAGAGTAAGGGATCTACTCGGAGTACGATTGTGTACTTGGTGAACTGGCAGCGTGTTACTGACTGGTTGGAGAGGTGAACATCAATTCTGTATTGGAGTTTATTATTGGGACCGAGAGAGAGAGGGAAGAAGGTCTTGAGGTGTGGTGAACCTTTGAGGTGGAGGAAGAAGTGGCATCTTCCTTATTGTATATTCTTCTATGTATTTAATACAATTGTGTATTGTCTCTTAATTCTAGTGTTGTTTCATATTTCTAGTTACTTATTGATTCTGGTATAATTCTGTGTTTAGTTGCTAATACAAGAAGTAATCACATGTGTTCTAATTGGCAGAGCAAGATCCTAACTCAGTAGGGATCAGAGTATGTTTATTGTTCATGGTTTCCTTGACAAGTGGTATCAGAGCTTTTGGTTGGGTTACTAACAGGTGGTTTCAGATCTAGTAGTGTTTGTTGATTACAGGTTGCTCACAGGGGTTTTTGATTGAGTGGGAGTATAGCAATGGTAGAAGGAAGTAAGCTATGAATGGAGAAATTTAATAGCATGAATGGTTTGATTGATGGAAAGAAAGAGTAGAGAAAAAGATATTGTTGGTTGGTAGCAGATCAGCATGAAAGAACTGAAGATGTAGATGTTGCAGGTGTTGTTGCACAGGATGCTTTGGAAGGTTTCTTGGATAAAGTTGAATCTTGGATAACAGATTATGTTGCCTCTTTCCATGCAGCCCCAGGGAGAGGAGCTGGTGAGCCTTGCCAAAGAATTGGCAAAGGGGAAGTGAAGCTGAAATTGCAGATGGATGACACACAGTGGTTGAAGGAAGTCATGCAGGTACCAGTCTTGGAGATGAGTCTAATTTCTTCAAGAAATTTGGGTGATGAGAGATGCACTGTAACTCTCACAGTGGATATACTTGAATTAGATGGTGGTAAAAAAGTAGGTATCCTTTATCTATCTACTTATATTGTTGATTCACCTTCTGTTGCAGAGATGTGGCTTCATAGGCTTAGTCACATATGTAGAAGGTGAATGCAGGTTCTGAAGCGGAAGACAGATGTTTTTAACAAGCTAAAAAACTAGAAAGCCTTGGTGTTCATGGAGGAGATGATAGATAGAGATTAGGTGAGAGAACTAAATTATTCTGAGCAGAGCAGGGTTGATTTGATTAGGATTTTGATCCATGGAGAGCTTGCGGGTAAAAATTTATCACTCACAGAAGAACACAGGTACCGGCATCGATCACACAGTAACCGACATTAGCAACAGGAAGACTGACGTCGATCATGAAGGAATCGACATTGGTAGAAAGGATACCGACGTCGGCCAGGGAAATGACGTCGGCAGTCAGGGTCAGTACAGGGAACCGACATCGGTCGGGAGCAGACTGGGAGATGGCCAAGATCGGTCACTGAAACGGATATTGGGCAGACAGCACGCTATTAACAAGTCTCAAACGCTCATGTGGAGGTTAGAAAGGGTAAGTGAACCTCATATTCGTTGTTCACCTTCTTTATATTGCTTACTGATGGTCATGAACCAGGAAGATGTGAAGAGGCAATGCAAGTAGAGTCCAGATACAGTGGGAGCTTGGCATGGATGAGGAGTATGAGTCCTTGGAGAAAAACCAAATAGGTACTTGTTGGTAGAGTTGTCAGCTGGAAGAAAGCACTGAGAAATGGAATGGACTCCCGTTTTAGAGAAGAGAGTGGATGGATACAAGAGACGGAAGGCCAAGGCATATGGTCTTGAGGAAGCTGCAGGACAGTGGTACAGGGTTTGACAGGTGGATGACTAAGCATGGCTTCAGTCAATGTCAGTGTAACTATTGTGTTTATCTTACCAGGAGGATGATGAGTCATGACATCATCTTGTTACTGTATGTGGGTGATCTACTAGTAGGTTTGTACATATAGGTATTTGTTGAGCTAAGGGTAAGGTTAGTTCAGAGGTGTGTCATGAAGAATTTGGAGCAGCAAAATTCTTTGGCATAAGAGACATGGAGATTTTATCTCCAGTGGGAGTTGATGTGAAGACAGTGTTGGCGAGGTTCATTATGTAGGATGCAGAATCAGAAAGCACACCAAGGGCTGGACAATTCAAGCTTAGCTTGAAACAGGGTTCAAAATCACATGAGGTCTAGTGTAGGCCTGATTTTTCCCAATCAGTGGGGGTTGTCAGAAAGTATGGAGCCAATTCGAGGAAGGAGTACTAGAGGGCAGTTCAGTGGGACTAGCAGCAGGGATTCTTGTTACGCAGGGTCAAGTTCTTCACTACATGGATGTGTAGGCTCGGATACGGCAGGTTACTTGAATGACAGGTGTAGCATCACAGTTGCGTGGTGGTTGGTCTTCAGGGTGGATCTTAAAGAGGGATACAAGCTAGGGAATAATTTAGACAGTGTACAGGTACAGGTACAAGTACAGCTATTTATCTCCAAGTGGGAGATTGTTATGTTGTGGAGCTAAAAGCTTCACCAGGATGCAAACAGGAGAAGTTACGGAGGATGCAGAGTTGCAGAATTAGTTGCAGGAAAAACGGCGTCGGTCTGATCAGCCGACGTCAGTCAGATAGCAAGAAGAATCAACTAGCATCGGTTACCTGTCGGCCGACATCGGTCATGGAGGAGCCGACGTCGGTAGCCTGTGCGAGAACAGGCAGTTTGCATGACGAATCCGAGAGAGTCTATTTTGAGACTGTTAGTTTGCATGTTGAAGGCTAGTCGTAGTCTTGAGTTGCGAGTCTAATTATTGTAATTAGGTTAGTCTAATTATTGTAAACATGAGATCTATATATGGACTCATGGGCTGTATTGTAAATTTGTGCTAGAAAGCCATAGAGCTTTTAGAGAGAGCTAGTGTAGCTCCTCCTAGTTCCAAAGGGGTGCTGAGTGTGTATGATCAGGGAGAGTTGCAAGGTCTGCAAGATCAAGGAGCTGATCCACTGGGGTACTGGTTGAAGAATCATAAGGACTTGGTGAGGCAAGGACAAGGGTTCTTCAGGGGTGTAGAGATGTCTACATGGTGAGTAAGGTCTAGTGATTTGTAGGTAGCAGAGAGCAGGGTATCTACTCAAAGTACGATTGTGTACTTGGTGAATTGGCAGCGTGTTACTGACTGGTTGGAGAGGTGAACATCAATTCTGTATTGGAGTTGATTTTTGGGACCGAGAGAGAGAGGTAAGAAGGTCTTGAGGTGTGGCGAACCTTTGAGGTGGAGGAAGAAGTGGCATCTTCCTTATTGTATATTCTTCTATGTATTTAATACAATTGTGTATTGTCTCTTAATTTTAGTGTTGTTTCATATTTCTAGTTACTTATTGATTCTGGTATAATTCCATGTTTAGTTGCTAATACAAGAAGTAATCACATGTGTTCTAATTGGTAGATCAAGATCCTGACTCAGTAGGGATCGGAGTATGTTTATTGTTTGTGGTTTCCCTGACAACATCAACCAAGAAAACCACATACATACAAGTACCAAATTATTAAATGAGGTTACCAAAGAAAAATAAATAAAAACAATTGAAAATGCCAAACTTAGAGCAAGAAAATATTCAAAAAGAAAATTAAAACCAAGAAATGGATAAAAAAATCTACTTAATAATGACATTTAAATTACAAAACGAGATGGTTTTGGAAAGAAATATTTACAACACTTTGGTTTTAATGGTCAAGTTTGGGAAATAATTTATATGGAATCACTCATCTTATTTTAACATCTTATCATAATAAACATCAAATCATGAAAATATGCATATCCATTTTGTTAATGAAAATGATTAATAACCTAAAAATGGACTCAAGTTTAAGGAAAGTGAACAAAATAAAATAATATCTATTACATAAACACCAAGAGGAACCAAACATGATACAAAAGAAAAATTCACCAAAAGAGAAATAAATGCACCCAAAGGATAATATAAAATGGGTGCCTTCATTTGAAGAAATTACTAATAATTATTCAAATAATCAAAACATTGAACCTTGCATAGATGGAAATATTATAGTTGACCCAGCTTGTGAGTTTAATATATGTTCCTAGAAATTCTTTAAATCTCTAGGATATGGCATGGAACACATGAGTAAAGATAATGCATCTAATTTTTGTGTTGGTTCCATTTAATTTAATTTCACACATAGATCAAAATCATGTTCTATTGTGTTGTATATTAGTACATTTTTGACTAAATATAATGCAAAAATTGGGGCACCATGGTTAATATCAATGAAGAAAAATATATCTCTATCAAAGATAAGTATAAATTTACCAAAAGAGTATGATACACTTTTAGATTATATTATGCACACATATGGCACACCTTGTTCAATAATGGTTACACATTTACCACTCATAAATTCTCATCCTCATATTGAGATCATTGCATAGCTTGTGCATTTTTCAATTCTCCATGAGAAAATAAACATGTTTAAATTATAGATACACCAAAAATATTATATATCAGTCAATGATGGGTTATATAAACCCCCATTTATTCTATTTTTACCTCGTGAACATAGAGTCCTATTCTAGATGTGTGAGACATCATAGATCCTATAGTGATATATGTTACACTATACATGTTGCTTGGTATTACCATTAGTTTATTCCACCAAAATCTGAATTAGGAGATACCTATGAACATCCTTTGGATGAGATCAAATTATAGGATTGTGTTTTTAAATATTCTAAAAATACTAAAAAAATAAAAAAAACTCAAAAATATGAAAGTATTTAACATTTTCATGTCTTATTATCTCCTTGACATCTATGTTTTTGATTTCATGTTGGTAGATATCATATTATTAATTTCTATATACACACATATGTTTCATGAATTTTTGAGTGTGATACATGTATACCTTGGCACATGATATATGCATATATGGATGTTGGACCTTCCCTCTACTCATGTCATAAGTATATTAGGGGCATACACTTATTTGATCATGATAAACCTAAGTTAAATTATTTTTTAATCATTTTTATTATCATGTTTGAGCTTATATACTTACACATTACTTTATTTATGCTTAAATATTTCATAGTGTACTTGTTATGCTATGCACTTAACAATTTTTTATAACATATATAACCAAGGACTAATATGATATGCTTATATTGGTTGATTTTAATTCCATTCTTTCCTTTTTATAACTTGATTTAGTGTGTTCAATTATTTCTATTATCTTATATTGTAATACTTTTTTGAACATTTGAATATGATCTATTACTTTTAATGCCCATGCCTTTATTTGCCTATTATGACATTTCCATTTATCGTAGTTTATTGTATGCTGACATTTGGAAATGTCTTCCTATGATTGATGGACATTTTAATATTTCATGTCCCTTTGATTGTGTGGCATTTTAACATGCCCCTTGTATGAGGTCTCCTTGGACCATTACCTTTTTCTTGATTTTGAGTGCTCTTGTGTGTGTTTTTGATTACAAACTGAGTTTGTAATGTTGTGATCTATACATTTATATGATTTAAATCATGAATCTTAGGATTTGATGTGATTGAATAATATTTTCTTTATTGATATATCTACCTAGACATGTTAATCTTATATGTTACATGATCCATACATAGATTATATATTTATCTTATCCTTTTCAAGTAAGGTAACTACCAGTTTATACTTCCCCTCACCTTAAAATGGGGGATTATCAATGGGGTCATGTAATATAGGCATAGCTTCTACATTTTTACAAATGTTTATTATAGTGGAGGAATTTTATAGAAATATTTCCTCCATAATTACACTAGTTCTTAGATTCAGTGGGGTCATGCCACGAGAAAATGTACCACACTTGAAAATATCAAATTTGGCAAAAATTCATAGTCATATGATTTAGATAAAAATTTGAGGTAGTATTATATATATTAGTACCATGTTTATAACTAGGTTTCAACATGAAACATATATGAGGTGCATATTCCATGCAAATGGAACCCCAAATTACAAAATAAAATCATTTTTTAGATTTCAAATACTACTATGGACTGTTATTATACCTAAGATGGAATTTTACAAAATTTATTAAGATAATCTAATATATTATTTGGCTCACATTTTATCAATATTTATAGCATGGAGTGATTAAATCATCCACCATCACTAGATATATAGTGTGATTTGATTGGATCACTCACACTTGATGGTTATAAATATGATTGGGTTGCATGATTGGGATTATCTAAATGGCCATGTAGAAAATCATATTTTCACTAAGGTTTGGAGCATGTGTCCTGAAATGTATATATATGTATATTCACTTTTAGGTTTCTAAATTATCATAATGTTAGCTCTAAGGATTCATAATAAATCATATCTTCAAAACATATTACCAAAAATTTAAGATGGTTGCATCGATACACATACATAATCCTAACACTACTCTCTTTACTTTCAAAGATTTTAAGTTATTTCAATTTTAGATTATATGAACTAATTATATAATGTAACATGATCTTGGTTATAGGTCAGTCACCATCAAGGAACTCAAGTGGGAATCACACAAAGTTAAGGTATGTTATACACACCTAGGTACACATTTATTTCCTTTAAACTAAAAATTTAATTACAATATTACTGTGGGGAAAATATAGACACTAAATCTAAATTATATAAAATTTTAGTCTTGTACACTTGGAAAATATTGAGCATGGTTTTACCCTTTAGTTATAAGATATTCCCATTTTTGAAAGACTTGAGTTCACTATCTCTTATGCCTAAATTTCCTATCTCTTAGTGTGACCACTCTTATTTTTATGGCCAAGCCTTCTATAATGTGAAAAAACTTATAAACCTAGTAATTACATTTCTTTACCAATTTTGGACCTATACCTATTGTCTGTCTTCCTAGACACTTATGTCCTAGCCAGACCTACATCGATGCTAGTGTTTATTTTCAATCTAAGTATTTAATGCCTTAAATTCATCTAATTTATAGATGAAAAATATTATAATGATCATCCTAAGTGATTTAGTATGGGAAAATACAATGGCACAAATCCCCATTTCAAAATCAATACCACTCTGATTGGCAAAGAAAGGCTAAGGAATAATTGGTAAATCATGAATGGTGATAACTTCAAGTGATACTCCAAGTAGTTTAATCTATAGGTGAAACCAATATTTTAGGAAATATATAATTAGGATTAATTTAGAGGTGATAAAAAATATGTTTTAGATTCAAAATAAAAAATATTTATATATGGATCGATGTTTATCTTATAGGATCAATGTCAATTCTATGAATTGACATCAATTCTGATAACAAAGATAACACTTTGAAAACATGATGTTGAGGATTGGTTTAGTGAAATCTAAGATAGTCTAGGGATGATTAAGATGCTTAATAGAAACCTAAACTAGAATTGATAAATATGAAACTTCTATACACAACAAAATATACTTACCTTAATAATGCTCCATGTTTGTAATAATTGTGAGGTTGATAAGTTGATCTCAATATTTTGAAGGCTATTGAGATGCTAATGTGGAAATGTGTATTTTTAATAGGGGTAATAAATTGTATGATAGTCATCTTAGAGGGAATTATTTCAAATTTCAAGATCAAAATCATGGTCCCTTAATCAAGGCAAGTCTAGGAATAAATCAACATTGATTCTATTGAATTAACATTGATTATAGGGATCATTACTGATTTGGTCCATTTTTACCAAATGTTGTTTTGTTAATTTTAACCATGGGTTAATATAGGCTCTAAGTTGTTATATATATTTGGGTCTATGAGGGAGTTTTTTAAGTAATTTAAACCATTCATTTTTTATTGTATTTTGGTAGATTTGGATAGGTTTAATTATTGGTAATTACTTAAAATAAATTACATGAAGTAAAATAATAATTAGTGAAACTAAATACATGGGGAAATGGAAAATGGTAATGATTAAAACTAATTACATGATTTTAAATAAGGATGGGATGATAAAAGGGGCATAAAACATATATTATCATAGATATATATTGTGTAAAATCCTAGTGCCTATATTTGCCTATTTTTGTTGATTAGTTTGTAATAACCCAATGCAAGATTAAAAAAAATAAGATAATTCTAATGCCCCAAGTTTATATGAGGAGGTATCCCCCCTAAAATTGGGATTTGATGAAGGATGATGAGTTGGTGATGGGTTGAAAGTAAGTGGTAATGGATAAGATAGGGATAACATAAATAACATATGAGTGCTAAACATGGGAGGGTAATAATGGATTACAATTTTACACTAACAAGGTGTGAGATTTATGAAGAAATTCCCTAAGGAAAAAAATTAATGGATTTCCAAAACTATAAATAAGTGGGCTCAAATCAAGGTAATCAATAGAACAAAGGCTAGGATGGGCCAACCAAAGCATCTATTATGCTTGGGACATATGTGTTGCCTATAAAAATGTATTCTCAAGATGAGGTACACTCTCAAGATACATAGGGGATATGTTCCTAATAAAGTGTATTTATCTTAAAAGGATATGGTACCAATAAGGATTTTATGTCCATTTTCTAGTAATGAAATTTAACAAGTAATGGGATAGTTTTAACAAAGATAACTTATGTGACCTTGGATCAAGACTGATGGTATGAAAAATATGTTCAAAGAATGATATAAATATACCAAATGGACCAAATCAACACCAATATATATATATATATATATATATATATATATATATCAATGTTTAATACACATAATCAATTTCTATCCTAAGACAATCAAAATCAATTTTTAGAGGCTATATATAGTAATCTTTAAGTGTTAGGTGATTGTTTATAATCAATGGCATGTGCACGTGAGTAAAAAATTTGACATCCATTTACATTTATTTTCCATTCATAGATGATAGAAGCTAAAAGGAGTGGTCAAAGGAGGAGGAATAAGTCATTATGGTGGTTGTATTACAACTAGGGATAAGAGGGATAGGGATGAGTATAGGTCAAGGAGGGATGGTGATCTTAGATAGATATTAGGATATTATTGAAATTTTATAATACTATGAGAGGATTATACTAGAGTGGATTTTATAGGTACTACAATATGCCACTTATGTAGCTGTATGGGTTAGGTCATCACGATAGAGTCAAGGTGGGTCAACAAGTATGGGGAATGTAGCATAAGGTAGAGATGGTAGTTATGGTATAGATAGAGAGAGAGATAGGGGAGAGGATGGAGGTAGGGATAGAGTCAAGGGTGGAGGTAGTTGGATCATCCATCTGAATCACATCTAGTTTACTAAGTAATTATATTTTACTTATTATACTAGCCAGTGAGCCATGATATATATATTTATATTATGAGACTTTGGATGATGTACATTTATGATTTATATATAAATATCAATTATTTTTGTTTTCCCTTATATTTATAAATAGAAAAATATAGTACTCAAACTCTCATAATAACCTTTGATAATTATATCTATGTGTAAGAACTTCATAGCAAACTTTTGGTAGTAATATTACATCTCCTATAGATTATTCATGTAGAATCCATTTCTAAATTCAAATACCCATAGTCAAGCCCTAGGATTATCCCATATCAGTCCTAAAATAGAGGATAAAATTCTATAGTTGTCCCCACCTTCCCTTTTAGGGAATACACAAGAGTGTGTATTTCATGAATTGATAGATTATAATGAATAATAGCTAGTGATAGAAGGAGGGATGATAGGAATATTTTAGGCTTTTCATCTATTTTATGAGAATTTAAATATTCTTCTTATTGATAATAAAATAATAAACACTATTTTATTGTGAAGTATCCTAGAGATGAATTTATATGTTACCAGGGCTATGTTTTATCGTGGCCAATTGGTAATTTCCGCCTAATTTTCCATAAAAGACCCAATCTCAACTAACCAAGACCTACCATGATTCCAATAAGTTTATCCCCATAAATTTTCTTAAATTAATGGCCTAATATAACTGGTTAGCTATCTCTGTCATTAATATCTTAAGAGTTGTCCATGATTTACCTAGGAACCCTAAGAGGTATCTTCCCCATTTGACCCTAGACATAAGAAATATTGTGTAAGAATTCATAACATACTATAAAATTACCCTATGACTTATAAATGTATCACATAAGGATGTGTGTAATATTTTCTAATTTAGGCTAATGGACATGACATATGATTGGTTTCTCAACCTTCCTAAAGACTATATATCAAGTTAGGACCATTTCATCACTACTTTCATCACCCAAAAGTGATAGTCCACAATGTCTTATATTAGTAGTTTTCTTGTATAAAATTGGAGACCAATGAGTATATTTGGAACTTCAATTCTAGGTTTCAAAATATATACAACTAGGTCACCATGATTTATCAACCTAACCCTCATCTAGAACTAAAAATGTATAATAAGGCACTAGACCTTTAGAAAACCATGTTCCTAAGGAGGGATGCAACCATAGAAGACCTATCTTTGGATTATGTAGGGGACATCAAGGTAAATAAGAAACTAAATTCTCAAGGTCACATAATTACCTCCACTCTAATACACTACCATAGATGCCTACATTTAGATTTTTTCCCAATGTTAAATATAATTCCCCAATGCTTCATCCACTCCCTATAATGAATCAACTCTCACTCGGTCATCTTAGTTCAAACCAATAGTTAGGTTTCCTTATTTTGGGGGGCCATGAACTATCCCATTAGACTCAACATTAGGTAACATTGATCATAACTAATAATACCCAAACTGCATCTTAAAAATCCACCAAGAATGAGTTATATGCCATTCAATAGATGGTATAAAAACTTAATAATGACTTCCTTGGGTTACATAGGTAGGTGAGTAATTCTACTAAATAAATATCCATCAATAACTTCACATATAAAATACCAATTAGGAACTATAACCATTGTCATAACCCACTATAACCTTCACCTAAAGGGCTACCCAAAATTAATATTTTAGAGATGCTTTACCTAACTAGTGTTAAGTGCATAATATGGTATCACATGGGTAGATAGATTGCATATAATATAGTTTTGATTTTTAGATATTCTAAAAGTAAATGGAATAATATTAGGTGATCCCCAATCATTCTAAATCATTTAACTTAGGTAATGCCCCTAGTAATGATAGAATGTTAGAGACAATGGATTTCCATAGTTAGGAATAAATGAGTTAGAGGAGGATATTAGTGAGGTTCAAACATTTCAATAATTCCAAATGATTAACTATGCGCTTAGGAATAGGCAACAAAAATAGACCATTACTACCTCGACTCCCCTTAATAATGTTATAACCTCATTATACCAAAATGTACAAATGATCCTCTACCTCCAAGACCTCAGACACCTAAGGAACTTATAGAAACCACACAAGTAAAAATTAAATGGGGTCATAACATAGTGTAAGATATTAAAAAGATCAAGGCCAACATTTCCCATCATGAACTTGCTTAAATCATAGAGCAACGAGATCTCCTGATGAAATCCTTTACTCAAAAATTGAACCCATAGACCCAACCAAAATAAAAGGTAGAAAAGAACAATGTAATCAAAAAAAATATTGAGGTTCCCCATTTCCTCTTAACCATATAACTATTTGGAAAGAATTTACATAATTTTTTAGTAGATTTAGAAGCCTCAACTAATGTGATGCTAGTTGGCATATGCGAGAAATTCAGGTTGGTTCACATAAAGTTAGACAAAGTAGTGGTCTAAATAGATAAGTTATAACTATATTTAATATGTTAACTTCTAAATTTACACATATAGTTGTATTCCATTCCTAGGATTAAACACTTCATAGGCATTCAAGTAGTGGAGATCCTGAAAGCCTATGACATGTTTCGTAGCAAGGATTGGTTTAAATCCCTAAATGGGTATATGGAGACATATTTATTACATATGTGTTTATTATGAATAGGATTTCCAATAAAATATTGGTAGATATATAAAAATGGGTTTAACACATGATAAGTGAGTACAATTCCATTAACAAGAAGGCAAACCTAGTTTCCTCAAACCTAAGCATCTAAACATTGAACACCAATCCACCCAATGATAAAATTAATCACAACCCATGTCTACTTGACCTATGTTCTATTTATATAGACTAAATTCATTCTTAAAAAGGTAGTGGGGCCAATTTTATACTTATATATCCTTTATGGATAAAACATTTAACATCATATAGGTTGTAGTTTCCCTACATAAATAACCTGGTGGAGTATGAAGCTCTAATCATGGGGTTGTAATTTATATTAAAATACAAGGAAAATAAAATGATATTATTTAACAACCCTAATTTAGTGGTCAAATAAACTAAAACTAAATTTCAATGCAAGCTATCATACCTCAAGATGTATAAGCATAGGGCTTGGGACATAATTGATATGTTTAATGCATTTAATATCATCCCTATCCCCCAAGAGGAAAACTAAGTAGCCAAAACACTAGAATATGTGTTATAAAACCTAACTACCTTGGATGACATTGATTTATAATATTTGTCTATGGTACTTGTCATATGTCTATATATCTTGAATAATGTGAAAAATGTTTAGGTCTTCAAGTATGACCAGTAGATCATCTAATTTATCAATAATAAGGGAATATTTGAGGCCCAAGTTATGGATGAAAAAGATATATACAACCTTAAGAATGAGCTAGATATATATGGGATCCTAAATATTCATGGGAAATGGATCTCTAATGGGATGATCTCATTAGAGAGAGCATTTGATGATTTAGACCCCACCTTCCAAGAAAAAAGGCCCAAGTTAGAGGGTCAAAAGTGTTGACTCATCAATCTTGTCCTAATAAAAAATCCATAAATGGTAAATGTGGGTCTTGATTAGATAGAGCATGAGTTAAAATATTTGTGAAGGTTAGTGTTGATATATAAAGACATGAATTTCTACATCTATAAGGACCTTAAAGTCTTTAACCTAAGATTAATAACTCACACTATCCCTATAAAGCCTAGTCAAAAGCCCTTCAGGCAAAGGTAGAGGCTGGTAAACCTAATATTAGATCCCTTGATACACAAGGAAACCCATAAGCTGCTTTCTTTAGGGATAATTTTCTTGATCTACCACTATACCTAGGTTGCCAACCTAGTCCATATGCAAAATAATAATGGAGAAATACAAAAATGTGTAGACTTATAGAAATTAAACCAAGCCTTAAATAAATATAATTACCCATTACCATCCCTTGATAAGGTAATCTAAATGGTGAGTGGATATCAAATTATGTCTTTTTTATGGCTTCTCCAAATATAACTAGGTCTTATTCAACCCTTAAGATAGGACTAAGACTACTTTCACCACAAAGTGGGGTACATTTACTTATAAATAAATGCCCTTCAGGTTGGTCAATGACAGTGTCAATTTTCAAAGGAAAATGTACTTTGTTTTTGAAGGACTATTAGGTAGAGTATAATAATCTATGTGGATGACCTAACCATGTTTTCAAAATATAGGTTGGGTCACATGCACCACTTTGAAAGGGTATTTGAAATATGAATAAGGTATGGAATTTACCTAAACCCAAAGAAGGTCATGTTAAATGTCACCAAACTTAAAATTCACAATCACATTATCACAAAAAAGGTATTGATATAGACTCCAAAAGTGTGGATGTAATTTCTAAACTGCCTTTACCTAACATTAAAAAGGAATTGAATTCTTTCTTTGGGGAAATCACTATTTATAAATTTATTTATAGATTTACTAAAATAATAAAACCTTTGAATTCAATGTTTAAACAAGAGACAAAATAGAAATGGAATATAAAATCAAATAAGTATTTCTTGGATATTAAAGATGATATTATGCAAGCCCCAGTCCTCATTAGCTCAAACTATACACATGATTTTTATATCTATCCCTTTGCTTTAGAGCACACCAATGACACTTGCCTTATCAAAATATTAGAGGGAGAATAAAACCCCATTAATTTTATGAGCACTAAACTTAATGCTTAAAAGCTATGATATTATACCCTAGACAAATATTCTTATGCCCTGATCAAGATGGTGAAGAAATTTAGACATTACATCCTCTCGAACAAAGTTCACATTATTTTCCCATACCTAGTTATAAAAAAAAAATAGGGTATAATAAGTTGGGTAAAAGAAGAGTCAGATGGATTTGAAAGTTACAAGAGTATGATTTGAAAATAAATCTAGCCAAACTAGTTAGAGATAAAAATCCTTAGCTAATAACAAAGATAGACCCAAAGATTATAGTTTACCAAGTAGACCAAAAGAGGGTACTATAATCTAATTGGTATACCATGGTCATGCACTTCCTACTCTATAGAAACACACCTCTAATATGCAATAACACATATAATAGAGACCTTCATTTGAAAGTTGTGAAATATATGCTATCGAAGGGAGTTCTCTTTAGAAGGAACCATGAAGGAATCTATCTCTAATGTGTATCACAGGAATATTGCAAAGAAATAATGGCAAGTTTCCATAAAAATAAGAATTGTCCAATTGATATTAAATACCATGACCCACAAAGTTTTTTGGGTAGGATAATATTGGCCCACACTATTTAAAGATATTCACACCCATGTTCACTTTTGCCATCAGTTTTAGTCCTTTTTAAAATAAAAACACATGTACAAATGCCACTATAGCCCATTATGAAGTTTACATCATTTTCATAATGGGGGTTATATTTCATGGGGTTTATCAACCCCAATTCATAATCTTTCCATAAGCTTGTTCTTATGGGCAATAACTATTACACCAAAGTGGTCAAAGGTAGTTACAACTAAAATAAGCACCACTATTGAAGTCATCAATTTCCTCAAAAATAATATAACCATCTATTTTGGGGTCCCCTTTTCTTTGTTATGTGATAATGGTCCTGCCTTTCAATCCATAAAATTCACATAATGGGCATATGATAATGGAATCATGTTAAATTTCTCATCCAATCACTACCCACAAGGGAACAAATTGGAAGTAACAACAACTTGATAGTTACCATAAAGAAATTAGCTAGAGAAAATACCTAAGAATATAACTCATTGAAAAAAATTTCCCTATGGGTATATCACACCAAATATAAACATTCACTCATAATCTCTCCTTTCCATCTAGTTTATGGATTGGATCCAATCATGCCGATCACACTCAAGATGTTGACTTATAAGTTTATGTAATAATTCATGGAGTTGGATGATAAGGTGGATTATATACTCCTAAACCTAATTAATTTAGAATAATACCAATATGAATCTCTATTAATTTTTAACAAACACTAAGATACAATCAAAAAGTCATTTGATAAGAGAACAAAGATCAATACCTTCAAAATCTTTGACCTAGTGTTAATATGGGAAAAAGGCTCATGACAAGAAAGTATAACATTAAAAATTTCATCCCATTTGGATTAGACCATACTAACTACCTAAAATCCTAGGTTAGAACAACTTATATCTCAAAAATATTTAGGTCAATGATCTATTATTTCCAATAAATAAGTAGCTCCTAAAACCCTTTTTCTCAACTATCCCCTCTAGCATAGTCTCTGAGTAAACCAAGAAGGGGTGGTAATGTATAATGTAGATAGTTTTTTGTTGTGTGTTTCCTTTCATCATGTGTTTTTATTTTGTTTTGTGTTTTTCCCCTCCAAATCCCTCTTTGTTTTATAATTTTCCTCTGACACCTGACCTTGTTAGTAACTACTCTAGGTGATGACCAAAGAACAAAAGGATTGTTGAGAAGTAGGAAGACCCAAGTTGAAACATGAATGATCCAATAAAGTCGGGGATGGTAATTGAAAATTTTGACATTTTATATCCACGAGTCAAATTATTGTAAAATAAATAGGTGGATTTTAGAATAGCCCACATCTTAATAGAGACACCAAACTGCACTTAGTATAATATCTCAATAAAATACTTGATTATCCAGGTAAATAAAAGATTGGATGTGTATTTAAAGCTTAATCATTATACATTCACACTTGGATTGGTCCTAAACCCTTAATGGACTAGACTAATAAATTATAATATTTTCATAGGGAAGCTATGAAAAGGATAATAAAAACATGTAAAATCTAAATTTTGAGTCTTCCTCAAAAGGGTTATATAGGCAATCTCCACCATAGGCTTTTAGACATAGATAAAAATGTATGAAGGCCATGGATGGGTCTAGAGGTATCTCTATCAGGATATATATGCTCTTATGTTAGTATATCAATCCCCCAATCATATCCCATCTAAGCCATTAATCCATCAATGCCCTAAATGAATCATGATAACTAGTTTAGCCTCTATTGCTCAAATTAAATATGGCATTCAATGGAAAATGAAAAATCACTTATTAAACACACTAGTGGTTGTCTATAAGGTGAAAAATTAGTATGCCACATATTATTATGAGACTTTAGTGCCTAATATATTCTTATATGTATAAATATCCCTATTATAGTCTATGTTTTATGCAAGGAGAGAAAATTAAACTTGGTTAGTTATAAGTGTTTGTCATCACCTTCCCTTTGGAAGTCATTATTTTTTGTGTCTAACACACCCCATTTTATTCAAAATGGGGGACCCCTCTAAAACATCCCATGGACTAAAACTTTAGGGTCATTTCTTTTTTTATTTTCATTTTTGCCTAAAATAAAATCCTTGGAATCCTATGTCTCCCTGATTTCCATAAATTATAATAAACCTTATTTATTTTTTACTAAGGTAGAGTTATTATTTTATGGATTAGGATGACAAAATTATAGGTATGCTTTTGATGTAAGTTCTCAGAGTCTCATTCCTTTCCTATATCAATATACCCATCGCCCTTCACATCAAATCAAAACATTAATAAAATATTAGTAAGTATTAAATGTATTGCATGAATTTTCACTTTTACTTAGTATTTTTATGGGTTCATAGAGATGTCAGAACCCAAGAGATCCTAGCTTAATAAAAAATTACCATGTCATCAAGTTTTCAAAGTATCCAATCCCTAGACCTATTGGATATGTCAAATCCTGAGAGAGTCCAATGTAATTAGAAGGAAACACATTGCTGAGTTGTTAGAGCATCTAGTCCTCATACCTATTAGATATGTTAGATATTAAATTAATTATAAGGTACCACATCATCAATTTTCTAGAGAATATAGAACCTAGACTTATCAAATATGTCAAATCTTGAGATATCCTTGTCTAATAATAAGGCACCAAGTCATTGAGTTTATTGAGTGGCCAGTTCTTGAACCTATCAAACATGTTAGAGCTTGAGAGAGCCCAACTTAATTAGAAGGTGACACATCTCTAATTTTTTAGATTGGTCAATCCTTAGACCTATAAAAGATGCCAGAGTACAAGAGAGCATTTCTTAATCATAAGAGATTATGTCAACAAGTTATTAAAGTGACTAGTCCTTAGACTTATTAGAGATTTCATTGTTTGGGAGAGCCTAGATTAATTAGAAGGTGCCACATAATTGAGTTGTGAGTATGGCTAGTCCTTAAACATGTCATAGATCTAAAAACATAGGATATACTTACCTAATCAAAATTCACCACATCATTGTGTTGTTATAGTATCCAATCCTTAGACTTACTAGATATGTCAGATCTTAAAATAGTCTAACCTAATTAGAAGGAACCACATCACTGAGTTGCTAGAGAATATAGTCCCTAGACCTTTCAAATATGTTATATCTAAAGAGAGCCTAGCCTAATTAGAAGGTGCCATGTCATTGAGTTTATATAGTGGCCAGTCCTCGACTATATCAAAGATGTTAAATCTTGGGAGAGCCTAGCTTAATTAAAAGGTGTCATGACACCTAGTAAGGCAAATGAATTTGAAACCACCTAAGGCATAAAAATTATCATAATGGGGTATGGATGATACTATATATCCAATAAAAAGTGCCACATGTCTTTAAGTAATACCTAACCCTTCTTAAGGGTATGGCAAGGAGTATGAGATATGACTAGGTGTTGACCATTAGAATGAGGATCAATGAGTTGATGACACATTATAAAGTAGAATTTAATTGGGAATCATACAAGAGACATGAATTCATGAATACCATGCATTTAAAATTAAATAAATAGAAAAATAAGCCTGATTGGATACTTTTAAAACTTCCCATCACCATTGCTAAATCTAACTGGTACTAGAGGAATGTGGGCTCTAAATTTAACTCTATATTTTGAAATAAAGAGAATATAGCTAGACACCAACTCAAATTTTAATTCATGGAAAGTGAGATACAAAACACCATTAATATAAGAGGTTATGTGAATGCATTTATAAAACTATATGGAAAACACATGAATGGTTTTGATTAGATACATTTAAGAGCACTCCAACTCTTAATTTTCTAATTCTCATCAGGAACACCTATGTTTATTGCCTCCTAAACTTAGAGTCTTCTTATTTCCCATTCATCTTGATATAATTGTCATATCCTCTTCAAACCCAAAGGTTGAGTCTAAGTATTAGGATACCCTATTCCTAGCTAAAAGCAGTGGATTAGGTGCCTAAAAAATTAGGCTTTGATGATGACCAACAAGAGGAATTTTAGGATGCAATTTGGTCCTACAAGAAATGTATACTTTACAAGGTTACATCCAAAATATAATCCTTTCCCTATATTGACCTATTTAATAAATTCATTCTCACTACCATTTGAGTGTAGGATGGGGTTATTGAATGGGTGTACTCTCCCAACTCTTCACCAAATCACCAATATCTTTAAAAATTATTACAAGGCATATTACTCCCTCATATATTACACCTTTTCTTATGATGTGGTAGTGGTGAAGGCTTTGATGGATACCTACCAAATATACCATATTTTCCAAGACTAGGCTAATAAATTAGATGTTAAATAGGTCAGCAAGGATGACATAAATGGATACATAATATGCACCTTCCAAGAGGAAGTTTTGGTATGAATGATTCTATTCAATTGATTGTTTGAATCTAATACTGATTAAGTGTTAATGAACTATGGGACTCCCTCATCTAAATGTTCTTCACACACTCTAAATTTTTAGATATGGGAGGATTGATTAACTTTAATTTATTTAATGCCATCATGGATTCCTAAGTTAGAGATAATTAATATATGATGAAATAACTTGTGGACGTGGTTTTTTCAATGCTCTCCTTCAAACTTTCAGCTTTACTTCTATGGGTTCTTAGGGGCTCAATGGTTCATCTAGTATTATACAAACTATATGTCCACCATTAATAGAACCACATCCAAGACATCTATAAGCACTTATATTTGACAGTATACACCATGATTAATAAGGCCCAGATGCCCCATATATCATAATTAGTTAAAAACTCCATCACCACCATCAATGACTATTGGTATTATATAGAAGACACCATGATCCAAATTTCAAGTGTCCTCAACCATCCCCTCTACTTACTATATTTTGTATTGGATCATCTATTAGAGTAGGCAATTACCTACCAGCTAATGAAGGGCATATCTTGTTTTTATATAGGCTACAAACAAAAGGTGTGCCCACCATTCTTAATCAGTATCAAGCACCATGTGTTAGGCCCTTCCCTCCACTCTAGAATATGGTGGTTGGGTGGGACTCATTTGCCCTGGGAAGAGTTGTGCTCTAGCATTTAGACCCTAAGGAGATGATAAGAGATAACTTAGTGTGGTTTTTATCTTTCCTTAATATCAATTATGATCATTTAATAAAGGATGATAATGAACTATATTTATATATTGTTGAGGACTAGGAGATATTATCCCCTATCATAACAAAGAATAATAAGAAAAATAAGAAGGTTTAGGTAGGTCCATGTACTCCCCCTCTAAATCTTGATCACTCTATGGAAGATCCAAATCCTAATCATCATGTTATCCCTAGTAGGAATTTGTAGGGAATTTTATGACTTCTTCCTCCTCAAACTCTAGTTCTAGCTCTACCTCATCAAGTGGCTCCTACTCTTCATGCCTTGACTCCACCCTACCTCCTCTAGTCACTAATAATTCCATAGATCCACATAGACCTCATTTTTTACCTCTAATAATCTATTTATAATCAATCAAGACTCATATTACTTAGTAGTATGTAGCCCATGCACAAACAACTCAACTACTTGCATCTCAACCTTAAGCTACATATACCTTGAGTTTGGATGTGATGAATAGTCTATGGGAAATCCTAGAATAAATATATTAAGAAGAAATAATATAGGTAAACCTATTATACCTCTAATTTATTCCATATCCCTTTCACCCCTCACTTACACCACTTTCCAACTCATAGTCCTAACACCCACCAATTTCACTCAACTCCCATAAGCCCCTAAGTGGTGCCTCCTATTTTTCCCATTGTACCCCCTCCGTCATTTACCCAAGTACCTTTGTCCTTGGTCCTCTTGGTCATTATTACTTCTTTTTTCCCCTATATTCCATCTATTTCATAACCCAAAACCCTTCTTGGTGCCCTCTTTAGGATTGAATTTAGTCCAAGTATAGTTAGGTGTATATTTATTAGAAGGCATGTCTATAACCATTGGGAGTATACCTATATTGGAAAGAACTATATTTATGCCCCCTTTAGTCATCCTAGTACATCTCTCACCAATTCTAGTTCCTCCACCACCATCCCCCATAATTCTTGTTATTCTAGCTAGTCCTTTCACTACAACATCTAAATCCAACCTAGGTAAGAGGCCTAAGAAAAAGAAGGTATCATACACTATAGATTTAGTTTAAAGGCATTTAAATTCAATCCAACCTCCTCCACCAGCCTCAATAGTTCCTTCATCCCCATCTAGAATACCTCAACATATTGCTACCAAACCCCTCTTTCCATTACCTTGGGCACTTTGGGATTTGGCTTCAACCAACTAATATCTTACCTTTTTTTTAGCACCCCTATCCATGGAGTAATCACCCCTCAAGTGAGTATGACATAGGATTAGTATAGGCACAAATGTTCCCCTAGGCCCACCTTTTTTTCTTCCTCATTTCACTGTTATGCCCCCTCTACCTCCATTTTTTTCCTTGTTCACCCCCTCCACTTCCTTAATTTCCCCTCCACCTCATATTATACCCTTCAACACAAATTATCCACCCATTATACACCTATAATAACTTGATGAATGTTCCCAACGTTGTATATGCCAGAGATGACCATCTAGGGTGACCTGGACATAAAGTAGAGCTTTAACTAAACTTTATGGAGCATGAAGAGGACATTAACTCAAAGTTATATCAAAGAGGGTAACTTGGTGGTTTATTAGACCCATTATGATTTATTATCCCTCATTAAGTGATTTATTTAAGTGGGGAAGAAAGGATGGATGAGGGTCCACTCTCTATTCTCTAGTTACTTGTGATATGTTGGAAAGGATCCTTGAGGAAATATAGACAAAGGTTTAGACCTTTGAAGCCTAGATGAATATATATTTCCATATTAAACTAATTGAGTATGTTAAAGACACCCTCATACTACTCTTCTCAATTCTTAGGGAGATAGAAGAGTCTTTAGATGAGACCAATGTGCTTATATAATAGTCTTCAGTCTTAATAGGAGAGGATTGAGGAGATAGATGGAAAGTGTAGGAAGTTTTTGGTGGTGATTAATAAAGGCATGTTACCATAATTGAAAATAATTCCAACCTTAGACTTGGGGTTATATTAGATGTATGTTAGGAATATGAAGGTCACTATGGAGTGGCTAGTCATGGCTTGTACTATAATTGGTCCCTTGGAAGAGGGTAGGAAGAAGATATTGACCTACTTCAAGGAGGTCAATATCTATGTGCTATTCCACCCAAATGGAATTTTGATGGACTAAGGAAAGTTTGGAGTCCACCTGCATCAATTAGACAAATTCATGAGGGAGAAGGTTGTCAAAGTTACCAAGGAAGGGCCCCAAGTGGTTCTAGAGCTATCATCATAACCCATGGAAAACACCAACTAAGTTTTTAGGGTCTAGGTGTTAATGAAATCACCCTTCTAAGTCTACCAGATGATGTCAAATCAAGCTCAGGTGATATTTATGGAGCCCCTAATGAACCTTATTAATATGGATAAGGAATTTGACCTTATGTTAGCTATGTTGGAGGATATAGATTCAAGATCAAAGTAGTTAGCAGTCAGACCTTCATAGCCACCTTTGTGTATCAACTATGTTGTCCCTTATAAATATTTTATAGGTTTAAGTGGATTTGTTTTTTTTTTTTTTTTTTTTTTTTGGGTTACTATTTTAACTATCATGAGAAGTCATCATGGCCCCAAATGGTAATTTCATGCTAATTGGAGGTGAATCCCATCCTCAACTAGATAATCCAAAGTCATATTTTAATATAGGGGTCGATCAAAAATCACTCAAAAGTGTTGTCAAATTATAGATAGGATTTCACCTACTTTTTCCTTCATCTCTTTATAATGTATAGTTATACAAGATAAAATATTGTAAACAACACTCACTTTTAATGAATATAATTCATGTTTTTCTAAAGGGTCTATTTTATCTCTCAATTATCTTTCATCTCTATTTTTGAATGCTTATTACTGCTAGATTAATTAGATTAATACTTTGCTACTTTATGTGTGATATGGTTATGATATGCTTAGATATTATAATAATTATGTGAGTTCTCTAATTTACCTTTTATAGTACTATTAATTTGTGTGTTAATATACAAATTACCATATGGTATTTATGTGTAGTTTATTGTAAACTCCTAATACTCATATTCAGTGAGGGCTCATATTTGATGCATAATTCCTATTCACTCAAACTCTTCCCACTATGTGTTTTTGGAGGTATAAATTTAGTGAAACTCAATCTACAATTTTATAACTATGTCAAGGTCACTTGGTTAGATGATCAATGCATTGAGTTTATTCTAGACATGGAGGCTCCCTTTTCTACCTTACTCTCCCTTTACTTTAGTGTTTGTTTTCTAAGATTGAACTACCCTTTCCCCTTGTGTTTAGAAATATAGAAACACAATAATCTAAATCCCATAATAACCTTTGATAATTAGGTTTGTGAGAAATAAATTCATATTGAACTTTTCATGGTAATATTACATCTCTTGGAGACTATTCACATAGAATCCATTTGTGAAGTTAAATACTCAGTCATCAGATAATCCCATATCAGTCTTAAAATTGATGATAAAAGTCTATAATTTCCCCATATTCCATTTTAGGTAATAACTAATTTCATGAATTGAGAGATTGGAGAAAACAACATCTTTTTAATCATCCTCTACATTTCCATATTAGGATTAAAATAAGGTCCCTTGTTAATTTTTAAAAAATACCTGTATATTAATAATATGATATCCTAGTGAAGGGGTTTTTTTCTTCCCCATCTTGACATCCATTATGAACTCCTCGATAAAATGAAGGATGTAAAATGATAAGATTAACAAAATAAGGTATCTAAAGTAGTTTAACAAAATAAAATGAGACAAACAGACCACCTTATGTCTAACTTTAATGGTGATGTACAACATTACCTATTTGATATTAGTATTTACATTAGGTAAATAATATTTACTTATGTGTTATTATTGTATGGATAATACATTAAGTTAGTAATATTATTGGTTAAATGTAATATTGATATAAATCATAATACATTAATAGGTTTGAGTATTATTAGGAAATATTACAGGTAAAAATATCTATATGACTATAGGAAAATATATTCTATATATAATTATATTACCTGGATGATTTTCGTAGAATGTGTAATCATGTGTTAAATATAATATTGTGTGATTAAATATTATTCTCTATGTTATGAGTTTATCAAATTCATGTCTTGTCAGGGAACCTAGAACAATAAACATGCTCTGATCCCTACTGAGTCAGGATCTTGCTCCACCAATTAGAGCACACATATGATTACTTCTTGTATTAGTAACTAAACACAGAATTATACCAAAATCAATAAGTAACTAGAAATATGAAACAACACAGGAATATGAGAGACAATACACAATTGTATTAATAATCACTCAGAAGAATATGCAATAAGGAAGATGCCACTTCTTCCTCCACCTCAAAGGTTTGCCACGCCTCAAGACCTTCTTCCCTCTCTCTCTCGGTCACAACAATCAACTCCAATACAAAATTGATGTTCACCTCTCCAAGCAGTCAGTAACATGCTGCCAGTTCACCAAGTACACAACCGTACTCCAAGTAGATCCCCTGCTCTCTGCTACCTACAAATCACTAGACCTTACTCACCATGTAGATATCTCTACACCCTTGAAGAACCCTTATCCTTGCCTCACCAAGTCCTTATGATTCTTCAACCAGTACCCCGGTGGATCAGCTCCTTGACCTTGCAGACCTTGCAACTCTCCCTGATCATACACACTCAGCACCCCTTTGGAACTAAGAGGAGCTACACTAGCTCTCTCTAAAAGCTCTATGGCTTTCTAGCACACTTTTACAATACAGCCCATGAGTCCATATATAGATCTCATGCTTACAATAATTAGACTAACCTAATTACAATAATTAGACACGCAACTCAAGACTAAGACTATCCTTCAACATGCAAACTAACAGTCCAAAAATAGACTCTCCAAAATCAACATGCAAACTGCCTATTCACGCACAGGCTGCCGACGTCGGCTCCTCCATGACCGATGTTGGCCGACTGGTAACTGTCACCAGTTGCTTCCTCACTACCATCTGATCGACGTCGGCTGATTAGACCGATGCCGGTTTCCCTGCAACTGATTCTGCAACTCCCTGCAACTCTGTATCCTCCATAACTTCTCCTGTTTGCATCTTGGTGAAGCTTTTAGCTCCACAACCTAACATGTCTTATACTAATTAAACCACTACATTATCTCCTTAGATTATTAACAAAGGTATTTGATTAAATTGCATCCATGATTATGTCCATGATGAGTGTTAGTATTACATGATTGTATCTATCATCTATATCACCTAGTGTCTTTGGTTCAACTCACTATCTTAATACACAAACCTAAAAATTATTTTTACTTCTCTAAGTCTATTTTTATTCTTCTATAAATGTCTAAGCATTAGGTGATGATGCTCTCATCTTAGCTCAAACATTAGGTGATGGCATTCCCCTGATTCCTATTATTATCCTATTGATATGATTTTTTGTCACCTCATGAGATAATCCTAACCCCAAATGTATCTACTACTTAATATTGTCTTTTAAAATTTGTAATAAGTCCTATCACCAATGCATAGTAGATGTAATGCAATTGGTTTTATCTTGTGAAGCCGATTAAACTATAACATGCTTGTAATTATAATGTATTTCTACCATAATATTTATTGGAAAGTATGACATCATATAACCATATAATTATTCTTAAGTTCTTCCATTATCTCAATGTCAAGCTCAGATTTTGATTCATTAACCTAAACCCTATAGTTCACCTTCCATGTGGATCATGCCAAAATCATCTTATAAAATAGTAAATGTTATTTTTATTATAATTCAAAGGTATTGTTAGGTAACTTTTTATTTATTTATGTTTAGTTAGTATTGTACTCAAAGTTCAAAAGTGTCATAAAATTAAAAGCAATGTATCAATTATACATAGATGCATTATTCATGTAACTAGCATCTATTTTGTAAAAGGTATGTCAAGAGTGTATGATAAGGAATTATCTTCACTAATCTAGCTATTTAAGTTATATAATGGAGGTTAGATTTAATGGAATAAGGAGGCAAAATAACACCTCTCATCATCCAATAATGATGAGATCACATTTTGTTTTGGTGGAACTTTTATTTTTCAATTGTTTTTTTGTGTACAAAAATAAAAGATTGAAACCTTCCCTTGATAATTTGGAGAACAAGATAATGTAGATACAATTGAATATGTAAATATATGTATAGGAAAGAAACTAACTATAGAGATACTCTAACTAACATACTTCATTAGAAGATGGTCAGCTGATGAATACATTCAACTAGAAGTGAAAGCACAATACGTTCTTATATGTTGGTGGTCATGTGCAACAAGATTTAGATAATAATATGTAGACCTAAAAGTATGCAATGACATATGATTATATTTTTAGTTCACATGATGTACTTTCTCCCCATGTAAAAAATAAGGGTGTGAATGGGGGAATTATTATTTATATTAGGTAAATAATATATAATTATTTGTAATTACCATATGGTTAATATGGTAAGTTAGTAATATTATTGGTTAGTTGGTTAGTTGTATATATTATTATAACAAATAATACATTATACATAGGATATTATTAGTAATATGTAATATTTATATAAACAATATTAACTTAATATGTTTGAGTATTATTAAGATATATTATAGGTATAAGGATCTCCATGAATATAGGAAAACATTTCCTATATATAATTGTATTACTTGGATTATTTTCATATAGTATGTTATAGTGTGTGAAATATAATATCATGTGATTAAATATTATTATTTGTGTTGAGTTTATCAATTTCATTTTTTACATTGATTAAAACACTACATAATCTCATCAAATTGTTAGCATTACCTACTTAGAAACTTCTCTTAGAGGCTATGGAAATTCATCCTAATAAAAACCACATTATAGATGAAATGTCTCTTTTTCATTAAAAAATAATTTATCTTTCTCATCTCTCTAATCCATCCCAATTTTATAAATTTTAGTATATTCCAATTTCATACTAATTACTTGAGTGATGGGGTATTTTTTAATTTCTATAGAGGCACCATTGATATCCATAATTCTATCCTTTCAACTCTTCACAAATCTATAATAAACATGAATGTTGTGCCCTTAAATCTATTGCATGTAATTGGCCATACCTCTTATTTGAAAATTTTGCCAAAATTTAATGTCTTCCTTCATATTATCATCCATAATTGGTTCTATTTTAATTATATGTCCTCACATCCTAAATATCCTAACGCATATAGTAGACTAGATATATTAAGGAGCTCTCATACCAACACAAATGGCCTCAAATATCTTAAAATGATATTTCCAACTCACTTGCTCCATATATTATTTCAATTAATCCTTATGTTTTCCACACATAATACCATAGTATTTTCAATTACTACTATAAATCATGTTTTACCATCTCAAAGAATTAATCCCATCAAAATAGCTCTTAAGAATAATGACCAGAAAAAACTAAAAAACTAAGGACATTGATAGCACAATCATTAATTTTTAAGGGATTCTAACTTAATCCTTTGAAGGATTAACCCTAGCATACCTTCCCTACCAAACTATCTTATAAACCTCAAATAAGAGATACCTTCATTATAAAACTAGTTAATTGAGTGGTTTCCATTAGACATGCTAGATGTAGACCTCTTGGAAGGATTCTATAATAATTTGATATTACTCCATTATGTGGCTAAAATTCTAGCTAAAAATATTTTTCTTGGATAAACAATTTATGATGTTAAGAGAGTATCCTTCAATGAAAATTCTATTTATACCCATATCCTTGGAAAAATTTAAGCCCCATCATGTTGTTAATGCTTCAAACTAATGATTATATTAGTTAAACATACCTCTTGAAAAAAATACAATAATTTAAACTTTAAAATCTCTAATAATTTCCTCACCCTCTAAGGTTCCTAGGTTTCTTTTTAATTCCCCATCAAAGTTGATTCTAAGCCAAATTAGGGATGGGGATATCTACTTAATACTTTTCCTAATTCTACTCTTGAATCAGTAATACTTCTATTTTAGACATTAAACTACCAATTACTAGAAATTTGAGCCTCTTTATTTGAAAACCTATTGGGTTTTCAAGCTGGACCAATTTTAAAATTTTCAATGATACTTTCATATATCTCAGAGGCCACATACCTAATAAAAATATTTATATTTCATAAAATATAATTTTTTCTCTCCCTCTAAATGCCTCATATGAGATGAGGGAAGGATAGTTGGAAAATATTTCTAAAAATATCACTAAGGAAAAGGGGTAATCAAGCTAACCATAATTAAATAATATACAAAGGTAGGACCTAGTGAGTTGAAACTTTCCCAGAAGAAGACCCAAAACCTCATAGGTATAAGAACACCCAATCATCAAATGAGTATCTAGATCATTCTCAACTATACACATATGACATATATTAAGAATAAACATCCCTCTTATACTTACATTTTCCATTATTAGAATATTATTTCAAGAATTCCTCCAGAGAAATATATTAATCTTGGTAATAAGAGACTTAGCCTAGATCTTGCCCCAAGGAATATTATCTCGGGGGTGTTGAAAAATCTTGTTATAACTAGATTTCACATAATATTAGATATTATATGAATTTCTATAATCCAAGTAATATTAATTCATTAGATTAGGAGTATGGTAACACATAAGAAAATCGTTCAAGTAATTAATAATAGTATTACCTTCTTCTCCAAAATTCACACTATGAAGTTGTCTCCAACACCTACCTTCCTCATAAATCTAGATGTAGTCTTACACTTTAGAACTAAATTAAGATTGAATTGGGATGGAAATTTTCCTCCAAGGTTCCAAAGCCAAAATGGGATGATATAATATCCAATTATCCTCCCAAAATCTCACCTACTCTCCACTACCAATTATCCATTTACTCCCATTAAGGATGGTGTTTTTATTGGTCACCAAAAAGTTATAAAAGTAAGATACCATTACAATTTGATTTTCCTCCAATAAATATAAATCATCCCTTGAATACATATACTTGGAACAAATAATCTTGGTATAGTGAGTGGAACCCTTAATGATTGCAATCCCAATTTAGCAACAATGGATTTATTCATCCATCTTAACCTTTTTAGACCTATAACCTCCATTACATTTTGTGATACACACCTTGTCCCAAGTCACCAAAAAATACATGTTTTTATCCTCCATTCCCACCCATAAGAATATTCTCTCAATATTTTCAATATTCTCTACTATAGCCTTGGGTATTTTAAACATAAACATCAAGTACATAGTAATATTTTATGACATGCTCTTGATATGGATGAGCTTCCCAACCTGAGAGAGGAGAATTCATTTACACCTATACATATTTCTTTGAAAAATTTCCAAAAAATTATTTCAAACTAGATTTGGGAGAGATATATTGAAAATTAACATGCCAAGATAGGAGGATGACATCTCTTTGATATAACACCCTAAATTTTTTACAATCTAATATTGCCTATAAAAGGGACTATTTAATAAGAAACTTGAGTTTTTTTCAAAGTTAAAAGTATGTTTAGAAGTTACTTCATATAATAATCTAATATTTTTTTAGTTATCTAACCTTCTTGACATACAAGGGTAATTCTAATAGCTAGGTTGCATTGAATGTCTACCATAGATGTGGTGGTCTTTAAACCTAAAAAAAGCTATAAAAAATACAAATTAATACTATATCGACCATCTAGATATATTGTATTGTTCATGTCACTAATTTTCTATTACATCATCCATGTGGTGATTTTTTAACTATATTGGCCATCTATATTTATATTGCATCAACCATGCAAATTATGTTTTCTTGTCTTGGTCATGTATTTGGTTATATCATCCAATCATAATTAATACTTATCTATATCATCCATCTTAATTATTTAAATTTAATTTTACCAACCAATTTGTTTTCCTAATCTCTAATTATATCAAAAAGGTTAAAATTTGCTATATCCTCCCTTTATACAACTGTATTATCTATAATTTATTTCCCACCTATATAATTATATTGATCAAGATAATAAATTTATCTTGTGTTGGTGATTTATATTTATGCCCCTAAAAAAATTATGATTTGACATTTAAAAATTAATTACCTATCCATTACCAATCAAATTTTCTCTTTGATTTGATGCTTATTAGGGAAAATTCTATTATAAAAATGTCCCCCAACACCCAATGTGCCTAAATATATCCTATCTACCCATTCCAATATTAATTACACATCTTACCTTAATGTATATTATAGTAAGTTATCATTACTATCCTCTATATCCATATATACATCATGTCGCCATTGTCTCTACTTATATTATACGTGGTTGCTTAGAGATTTAATATTTTAAAATAGAAAATATTCAAAAGAATATATTTCAAGGATATTTATATCAAAATTTTCAAAAATTAAACCTTTAAAAATATATATTTGGTCATACATACTTTTTTTGTATGTCCGTTTAAAAAACCAAAATAAGCATTATAATCTTGGTGTCACAAATAATTTCATGTTTTTAATAGAATATATTTTTAGAAATTTTGATTTTCCTCTTAGTTTTTAGGCCAACCTAATAAATTACAACATATATTCAGTACCTTAAATAAGAATTGTTATGTGCACATCCTACCAAAGTCATCTTATCACCACTCTCACATTATATATCACTCTTACAATACAACCAAGTAAGTGAAGATATACATGTTATTTTATTACTTTCATTTATCAAAATTTATTACATCACTTGATTTTACTTTTCATGTTATCATGTTATTTAGTAAACATACATTGATATTTGATTATATTTGGGTGTAGCATATGTATACACCTATATTTTTAATTATTGATGAATTCTCTTGAAGAGCTCATTGACACATCGATCTCCCCATGTGCACATCCTAAAGAGTGCATTGGGTGAGAGGTGGAATAGCTCATGGTACCTTTTTATATATTTTTATATGCTCACATATTGTACATATTTACACTCGTTATCATTATATCTAATCATTTAAACCTCCTCTAGTTTTATTTTCCATTCATTTAACTCTTCTTCCTAGATTCATGCAATTTCTGTACTAACTTGGCTATGATGAGTTAGTTTAATAGTGTTACTTATATTTTATATTCTATAAACCATGTATAACATAATAATTTTCCTTATTATGGTGTCTTCCTAACATAACAACACCATTGGGTTTGTTTTGTGCCTTTTTCTTAGTATCTTCCCTAATCAACATGGTATTATTTTCATCCCACTTATTTATATTGTATCAATCTAGGCCAAGTCCATTGTCATATTTAATAGGTCACTTTTAGGAATTGGATCAATATAAATAGGATATATAACTTTAATTTTAATATAATCACAACACCATTCTAATTTTTATGTAAACAATAACTTCTTTTGGTAGAAGAGGATGAATTAGGGTGTAATATCCCCACTATGATCTACCTAGAAATACATGATTTTTTCAAATATAAACACATACTTTAAATATATTACACCATGAAAATATAATCATATATCATATAAATACTCTAAGTGTGATAATTTAAATGAAACATACTACATCATATATCAATGATCACTATCATCATGAGAATCACATCATAATATGAATATAGAAATTAATTATAATTAACTAGCCATGACTGATGTATTCCTACATCCACTACACTATTGTATAATGAATAATTAATTATAGCTTATCATGAAAAAATTTCAATAATAAATACAATAAAATATAATGTACATACATAAGATACATGACTCCCTAGAGCATAAGTTCCCTAGACTCTAGTATATACAGTAATCTCAAGTGTCATCTCTAAGTAAGTACTATTGTGGAGAGGGAGAGAATAATCTAAGAGATTCCCCACACCAACCATAGACCAATTATCCCCTACACTAATCCCATCATGTAATTTCCCTCCCTTCATGGATGAGTAGATAGTGATGGCATGAGAATCTAGAGAGACAAGTTAGTACCCGTGTGTTGTATGATTTCCAAAACTAAACATGTGATGTATTATAGAAACCCATTATATTAAAGATATTACAAAAACATGTAAATCATACTCATGAAATGAAAATATCTTACTAAAAATTACTTTGGAAAAAAATTTCAAATAATAAATTATTTATGGATTGTCAAAATTCATACACACCACTTGAATGACTACCTTTATATGGCATTATGATGCTAGTAAGCTAGTGAAGTCCATCTCACTACTTATTAGTATAAAAAATGAGAGATTTGGTTAACATAATATAACCAATATATATATATATATATATATATATATATATATATATATATATATATATATATCTTATTATTAATCATTTCACATAACATGCTAAGAATAGGAAAAATAAAAAAACATACATTTATTCCATCAAATGTATGAATGAATCTCACATTATTATCTATCCCATAATATAATTAATGACTATAGTTTATACCATCCAAGTATAATATACATCTAACTATAAATTATATTTATCATAAATAGTTTTGAAACATATTACACCCTATGATAATCCATATTATCATAGTCTAGTGTTCTTAAGCATAATTAATAAATACCATAACTAGTCAAATAAAGTTATGGAATAGGCTAACATAGAGCTCACCAAATGTATTCTTACTAAGGTAAATGGTTACCATCTGATCATTTATGAATTCCAAAAATAGAAACCCAAAGGTCACTTAGAGGCAGTTATTCTGGCCAAAGGTTTCTTCCTTATTAATTTCTCTTCAAGAAGATTGTATTAAGGCTCTCTCTAAAGGCCCCTGGTTTCTCGGTAAGACAGGAATTTTGGTTAGAAGATAGAATTTCAATTTGAGCCTTAATAACACAACCATCGATGATGTTACCCTATGGGTTTTCCTACTTTAAATCCCTCTAGAATACTAGCACTCAAAGTTATTAATGGGATTGTAGAGGTCTGGGTCAACCCATCAAAATTGATCCTATCACTTTATCCTAATGAAGAACGGTTGTTGTCCATGTCCATGTGTTCATGATAGATAATAGTACCCTTATCCATAATATTAATATTAATTTTAAATAAGGTGTTTTGGTTTAAAACATTTTTTACAAAAAAAAAATGCAATCATTTATCCTAGATGCAATGTTCCAAGTCACATGATCTAGGATTGCCCCAAAAAGGGCTAGGATTTAAAGCACTCCTCTTACTATAAGATCAATTTTGATGCACCAAGGAAGGATTCATGAATGAAATGATCAGTCAGGATTAGCACCCATCGAGCCCCCCATCACTCCCCTTGTTGTCAATCCCAAAGCTCCTCCCTCTGTTAGCCTAAAAAAGGACTCTATATTGGTCTCTTGACAATTCTCAATGTTTAAAGTTCCAAATATGGATTCTAGATTGGTAAACTCTCTCAATCATGATTCACCCTCTCCCCCTTGATTACTCTTCCTTATGATAGCTTCAAAGGTATGAAATGTTCTAACCCTTTTTCCCCTCTTCTTTCTTTGTCTAGCTCTAGGCCAGTGTATGAGTTAGGCCCTCTAGGGATTCCCCTATCCCCTCCCCTCACCACTCTCCCTACCTCCCCTCTCCCATTCCCTCCTTTTCACCATCCCTCCCTAGTTCCCCTCTTCCTCCCCCAGCCTTTCCTTGCGTGGGGCATGATATCCATTAAGGTTCTCAAATAGGACATGTATATGCATGAGGTCCCTCAATGCATTGAAAATGGGTGTGTATATGTAACAATCATATACAAGTGTCATCGTGTAGAAGCATATAAGGAATCAAACATATAAGCACATGAGGCATGCAAAAGGTACACCAAGGGGCCAAAATACAAGGGACATGGGTACATGTCACTAAATATGAGAATGAAGACATATAAAGACATGTTCAAATGTCCACATACACAAACAACAAGGAATTTGGCATAGATCCACATAGAAGGACATGTTCAAATGTCTACATATAAAAGCAAGAAAGCATACACAAACAACATGGGCACATGTCCAAGGCATACAAAAAGATAAGTGGCATTGAAGACATAGAACAATGGCATATTCAAATGCCCTTAAAGATAAAAGAAGCATAGGAAACATAATCAATTCTAATCTAGGAAAAGTAGAAATGAAAGCATGTATAACTATGTAATGCAAATCTATGCAGATGCAAGGATACTTATATACTAAGTCTAACTAGTGATAGTTGGCAAAAAATTGAGAAATGAATAGCAATGATCAATATCAAGATAAATCAATATGTAACTAGAATGTAGTATGTAAAGATAAAACCTAGTTGTAACAACTATGTAGGAGATACCCCCAAGTGGGTGGATGTATCAAGTATATAAACCCAGATCAATGTAAATGCCCCCAATGGGTAGATGATGACCGGTCTAGATTAGTTTAGTGGACTAGAGTCCTATTTGGGATCTATAATCACTCAACAAGAATAAGTGAAACATGTGTATGTTAAAACCCGACTATACTAGGATAAATAGCAATATGCAATTTAGAAATTAGTAGAAATGTAAACATAGTAATGCATATATAGTATAAAAATTATGTGTTTTTGATATATTTGAATGTTTTTGTATTTTGACATGTTATATTTTTTTTGTGTTTTTTGAATATAAGTTATGCAGAAGCATATAAAAATAAACTATGTACAAAGAGTGAAAAAGAGAAGGAAGTATGTACAAGGGTAGGAACCATACTAACTGATGAGTCTCATGGGGTACTCACCATCATTATGACTTATGTATAAGAGTGGTATTATGATCGTGCATGAAGTGTGAAAGGGAAACTATGAGCCCATGATCTGGTGTGTTGTATTATCTAAACCTAAAGATGTATGAGTAGTGATGTTATGATGCGATGGCACTGATGTTGATGCCCTATGAGTTTTAGGGGTCTTGGGGACCCATCTAATAAAAGTAGAAGCTATAGCTGATGTAGGTACCTTGTGTTGAGAACCCCTAGACCCCAATATAATTGATTTTGGCATAACCTAAGTAAAGAAAGGTCCTCTAGAATATGTGGCATATCTTTGATGTAATGGTCTCTCTAGTAATGGTCTCCTAGGGGGAGTATCTATGCATGTAGACATTATAGAAGTATAACTAGCCTACTTTAAGGACTCTATTAAACACTATGATATGTGCATAGGAGTTTTACTCTTTGTTGTAACTAATAATCATGCAATATCTGGTAGTAGAATTAGAACTATAATTAGTGTCGCTATAGGAAGTGTGATTGGAAGTTGTTCTAGAACTACATATGGGATGGGAAGAGGATACTCATACAGGACACCTTCAATCTTAACCACCTAGTTAGCATGAATATACTTGAGGCATAGATGTACTATGGGATGGCTCAAAGATGTTATAACCATGGCCTGCCCAATAATATGTCAAATATACCCACACTAGGTACTACTAAGAATTGAAGTGGTCATGTGTGCTAGTCTAACCTATAATGGAAGCACAATCTCTCTAATGGATCTCTTAACGTGACCACTATTATCAATTAGATTTTTTAGCCATTTGTGTTGTAGTATAATACGAGTAGCATGAGTTGTAGTACATGGAAAATCTAATAACACAATGGGATCACCTCCAAGATGTGAGACCTTGGAAAATTGAGGTGAACCTCCAAATAAGATTGACTTCCTTTCACTAAGTGTAGTGCAACTGATATATGACTAGCTTAATTCAAACTACAACTTTTTTAATAACCTTTCTCCTAACTAGGGTTCAATTTGTGAGGTAAAGAGTCTTACGAGTTTTAAAATTAGAAAACATGGTGGTACACCAAAGGATTCTAATAGAAATTAATGTTTTCTTTTATTGAACAAAGTTGAACAATAATATATTTAAATCTCTTTAAGCATAATCTTCCATAAATATGAGATCAAAGATAATAATGGGTATTATATCAAACAAAAAACAAAGTTCTTGATTTTTAATTAACAAGATTTTAAAATGTTAGGGTAAATACCATAAGTGATTCTTATATAACTAAAATAAGACTTAGATCATTCACAAATTTAATAAAAACATACATAAAGATAACACCAAGAAAAGGAAGGTAAAACTTTAGACTATAAGCATTCTCCAGGTTACAACATGTAGATAAAATCCTCAAAGGTAGAAAATTTTGTCTAATAGCAAAAAGATACATGGGATATGTAGGAACCCCAAATTTATACCAAAAATCACTCCCTTGAGAGAGAGGAAGTCAAAAAACTCTTACGCACAGTTCTGGTGCAAGAAATCAAGGAATCTACATATAAATGTCATCCTTCCCAACTTGAAATGGCATCTTTGGTGGAGTAGAAGGAGGAAAATAACTTTGCAATGGTTGGTCACTTCACCAAGTGTTGAAAGAGGAGAAAATCTGTTAGAGTCTTTTAATTAAACCATTTCTCCTTGACATATATTGAACAAATCTCTCCCAAGAAATGGGGTGCCAAAATGAACCACGACTTAGTCAAAAATTGAATGTTTTTTAATATTTGGATATTTTAAAACTAAATTTTCAAAACCTAAATTATAATTTTCAATTGAGAATTTTAAAAATTTTATAACATTAAACTTGACAAAAAAGGAAAGTACAAATTGCAATGTCATTTTTTTACAACTAAAGCCATTCAACTTGTAAAAAGGAAACATGCGAAATACAAGTTGCACTTTTTCAACTAAAGCTTGATAGAAAGATGATTGAAAATTACAAGTACCTCTTTTCAACTTAAAGTAAAAGAGCTGTCAAAAAAATAGTTGTAATTTAAAACTTGCAGCTTTACAATATATCTTAAAAAAATTATAGATTACAAAATGTATTTTTCAAATAATCAATCTATAATAGTGACTTTTATAGATTTTTTGTCCTTTTTTGCTTGTATCTTCTTGATATAAGCATCAAAACTACTGAATATCTCTTGAAGGTGATCTTTGTTAGGACCAACTATGTAAATATTTCTGATTTCACATTTTTTTATCACCTCAGATAGTTCTCTAGAAGTAGCTCTATAGACTTGGATATCTTTTCCCATTTGATCAAGTGTATTATGAGACTTGATGAACTGGTATATGGAATTTAAGTTGAAATTTTTATCATCTGTTGATTCTTTCTTAATTACCCCTTTGAATTTATCTTGGACCTCTTGAATATGAAGAAGTTTATCTTGGTGATCTATTGCATTACATAACAATTTACAAAGTGAATCCTCAATATCATATATTGTATGTGTGGCCTTGTTACATGTGCTCTTGGCCTTTTGTAACGTCCCCATAGGGATTTACTAGAATAACACATTAATTTTTTTTTAATATTTACTCAACACTTATTCTTTCATTAGATTCACCATAAGAATTTAATTGGTGATTTTCAACATACTTAACTAAGAATATCAAAATTAAGTAAACATGAACAACAATATTTACTAATCACTAGCAACTTATGTAAACAACAATAATTGCATAAAGAAAGTAATCATAATAAAATTGAACCATGTTTATTAAAATAATAAATCCTCTATTATCAATGTGTAATAATCAATTGCATTTCCATCAGGCATGTTGCCACATTATAAGTACAATAATAGATATAATGTTCCATGGATCTCAAGTCACATTAACTCTTGTATCACTGATAATCTCAAGTGTAGTCTCCAACTACGTATTATAATGGGGAGGGAGAACATCATTCGAGTAATTTTACACACCAACCATGGATCATTGATCCCCCATATAATACCCCAAATAGGGAATGGCCATCCCTTCATAGATGGATAGACAGTGACGGTGCAGAAATCTAGAGAGACATCCTAGTACCTGTGTGTTGTAAGATTTCTACTACATGATCTGAACTATAAAGAAATATGTTATAACATGATATCACACAAGCATGTAAATTATACATGGGAAATAACAATGTCTATCTAAACATTACTTTGGCCAAAGTTTTTAAATAATATATGATCTTTAGGATCAATCAAATTCAGACACACCACTTGATTGGATTACCTTCATCTAGAATTAATGATGCTAATTAAGTCGATGAAGTCTATCTCACTACTTAATTAGAACCACCAATGTTATATTTGGTTAACATATATTTGTAACCAACAGGCTCATGCAATTATTTTTATTAGCAATTACAAACATATGATAATTTTAGAATTAATTACTATGCATACATTTAATTCATCAAATATATGAATGAACCTCATCTATATTATTTATCTCATAAGCAATATCTATGACAAGCAAGTTTATTTACCATACGAGTATCATACAAGTCATTCCAAGAGTCTATTTTTATTTAGTAAATGTTAAGCACAAAATTAACATTTTCATAACATAAAGTTCATACCACTTAATATAACCAACATTCATAATTTTCATAAAGATTTAACAACGTTCATTTTTTCATCCTTTTTGGAACCCAGACTCTGTTTGTATAATTATAGTTTCCTGTCCTTTGGGATTTCATGACATCACTTATTAATAACTACTAATAACTATAGGCACAAGGCCTATTCTATAAATATAAGCTATATACATATAGGAGGACTTAGATTCTCTTATACGTGTATCCCAAGTGTGTGTGTGTGTGTGTGTGTGTGTGTGTGTGTCTAATTTAATTTACAATTAACATTTTGACCTACTAACAAAACTTTTTCATTATTATTTTTAAATCTTAAAACATAAAAAATTCCAAGAAAAGGCTTGAGATTAAATAGGGCTTTCATAATTCCAAAACCCTTATTCTCATAATTTAACATCAGAAATAATGAATCCAACTAGGCTCAGTTTTATTCTTAATCTCAAAATTTTGTTGTTTCCCAACTTCAAGTCATTTATTCTAAGTTACCAATTATCATGGAAAAATAGTCAATAATTTCCTTAACATAATGAAATATGTTTTCAATATATATCAAACATTCATGGTTTCCATTTCCAGCCATAACTTATTCAAATTCTTATGTTCTTAGGTTATAAGTTAAATTGACAATTTAAGATTGGTCTGTTTCAAAAACACACAGTTCTTATAATCTTACTTTAACTCATATAACTATAAGTCTCATAGCAAATCACACAAACTATTATGTGTATAAAAATATATGCAATATACCTATTTACATAGGTCGTGATTGTATAGCATACTACTCATAGTATTTATGCATAATTCATTCATATGCATTCGATTAAAAGTGTTTAAAATAGAAGAATTATGTTTATATGAATACCTTATGCCATAAATCTATGTGACTGTCTTAAATATATATATATATATATATACACACACACACACACTTGCTTATCTTTTAAAGAATACATTTACTATATATCCTTCAGATATATTTATATACACAGTTTGTATATAAATATCCATACTATATTTTTGTATAAACTCAACTTCAAATATTACAATATAGTCTATATATGTTTATATGTCACATATGGTACACAATTTAAACGTCACATATGGTACATAAAACAAAACCCCTTTTTAAAACCTATTCAATATTTTCATAATTTTAATGAGTGTATCCCCAGTAAATACATGAATAAGCATGACTTATTTCCAAATCTTTTATCAATGCATACAGAACTTTATTTTACCTATTTTTTTACTATCACAAGATATCATCATAATAAACCATTAGTATACCTATTTTCCTAAATATAAACCCATCTAACATTTTATTGACTCAATTGATATCTTTTTAAAAACAAGGTTAAATCACCACTCCCATATTATAACTAAGTATGTAGGTATAAAATGTTTTTACAAAACTCATTCTTTGTTTGCATATAACTATTCCCTTAGGTTATATTTTTCCTAAACTAGAGAAGTATGCCATTTATTTTTAAAAACTTCATTTAACCCTATAGCTTAACATCCTTTTAATTTTATATCAAAACACTTAGGATTTGGAGATAATGGGTTAGCTATGTGGGTTAGCCATCCACAGGGCTAAACCTGTATCTATTTGAAAATATATTCTATTTACATAACCCTAAGTATCATAATCATACATATAATTTCCTTTTACAATTGAATGTAAAAACAATACCAACCTTTTTAGTGCTCCTATTTGAAACTCCAAGAACTTGAAATCTTTTTGCTTCGTTGCTATATACTTTTACTCCTTTCTTTTCCACGTATATCACCTTTCCTTCCACAAATCCTTATTCTTTTTCCTCACCAACCTCCTTCCATTCCAACTTTACATGCCATTTTTCACTTATTTTGTAGTCCATGCATAATATTCAAGTTTTCCTCTAAACTCTACTAATCCACAATTATCTCTCCATTAAACATACCAAAAGCCCTAATTTCTCTCTCTTTCAAACTTTCTCAAATATTATATAACATTTATTTTGTTTTTCAATTTTTTCATGATCAATCTGTTATAATCCCCTAAGTATATATGTTACGCCCTTAACCATTGGTGTGTTTAGGGATATATGTGGTTGACTTGTGGCTTACATACCTCATTTATTTACTTGTTACAATTCTCTATGTTCTTAGATTAGTCGGCTTATGGAACAACCTTGGCTAAGTAGACTATATATAGGAGGTAGTGGTTAGTCTTTATTCATTATGTTAAGTATTCTACTATTAATGCATGGATATAGAGCTTACCCCCTCGAAGTGGCTTTGTTATATTATCTAGTATTCTATTCTGCTATCAATTATCATTGTGTGATATATCATATTTGCTTATTTTGCGTAATACAAAATCATTATGTATGAACATCTAAGTAATTTTGTTACAAGTGGTATCAGATCTTCAATTTGTGAAATTTTCCTATAACATTTTTTCTGGATCTAGCTAGGCATGGCTTCTGGGAGTGGTGAGAGCAAAAAAACATAACTTGCAATCTGGGAAGAATTAATTTTTTCCATTAGCGCAGTATTGCTCGAGACACTTTTTTGAAAGAAAATATTTAATAAAAAAAATCCCCTTACATAATTGTAGTCATTGGATTCATCTTGATGAGATGATCACAATGGTATATTTTGTTGGTTGACCTTTTTGGTACCAAAATTTTTACCCTAGTACGCAAAGGCAGTCATTAGATTCATCTTGACAAGGCGATCGCAATGGTACCATTTCTTGGTATAGTTTTTTTGGGTTCAAAACCCTCCTATGGTTTGTATATGGTAGGTTTAGGTACTTGAGGAAGAAAAGGGGGGCAAGAAACTCCTAAGACTCCTTCTACTAACGACATGGAATCTAGAACTTCAGATCCAGTAATTTCTCAACTTCAAGCAGACAAAGAATTTGGTGAGGTATGATAACTTTATTGCAATCCAAACTAATATTTTAAGGATGCATGAAGAGATTAATGGGGTTCAAAGTGAATTTTAGCATATCACTACGCAATTGGCTGCCCTTATATCTTAGTTTTAGCCAAACAATCCTCCACTTCAGCATTCAAATCTTCCTCTCAACAACTCTCATGCTAGTATGAAACTGATGTTGCCAAAAGAGGACATGTGTAAGTTTGATGGTAAGTATGCTATCACTTGGATTACCCAAATTGAGAATTTATTTGAGCTACATCAAACCCCTAGTTCTCAAAGGGTGATAGTGGCATCCCTGTATCTAGAACCAGAGAAATTCATTTGGTACCACTGGTTATGTACTTAAAAGAAAAAGAATGGTGCTCTTGTTACATGGTCTATTTTCACTAAGGAGTTGTTAGCTCACTATTATAATAATGTCTCTAAGAACTATTTTAGCTAATTATCCAAGCTATGGCGAACAGGAACTATAAAGGATTATATTCATCAGTTTTAGAATCTCTCTTTATGGGTGGAAGATATCACTGAGGAAAAATTGATTGGTCTATTTTTAGGTGGCCTCAAAGATAGCATCCAATTCAAGTTTTGAATGTTTAACCCAACATCTATATCAAAAGCTATCCCTAAGGCACGCATGAAAGAAGAAAAAGAGATAGTCAAAAGGAAAACTTTCACTACTGGTCATGATCACAACTATCTAGCACCATCATTTCCATAGACCAATAGATTAACACAATGACAAATTAAGGAAAAGTGAGCCAAAGGGTTGTGTTAAGGTTGTGACATCAAATGGAGCAAAGACCATCATTATGCTAAAAAAAAGTTATTTTACATTGAAGGTACCAATGACGATGAACACGATGAAGAAGTACATGATGAGGATGTTAAAGTTCCTGAGGAGGAATCTGAAGAATCTCATCCTACTATTTCCTATCATGACCTTTCAGGTATTAGTACTCCCCAAACTCTTAAGTTGATGGGTTTCCTTAATAAATAGAAGGTCACTATCTTGATTGATTCTAAGAGCACACACAACTTCATCCATAGTAAGTTGGTTGCTCATTTGAACTATTTCACTTATCCAGCTCCAAAATTTGAGGTTATGATTATAGATGGTGGTACTATCAGTTGTTTAGGATACTATCATAGTATTAAGTTGGCCATGGGAGACTACTTATTGGATTCTCTTATGTTTGTTATTCCCATGGATGGAGCTGATATTATTCTAAGAGTCTAATAGCTCACCACTTTGGGCACTATCAAGATGAATTTTCAAGAAATATTCATGTGTTTTCATTTTGAAGAAATGACATTTGAGCTAAGGGGATTAAAGGCTAAATCTCTAAAACTTGTTAGCTCCCATCAAATGACAAAGATTCTCTGTAAGAGTGTTGAGGGATTTATAGCTTGCTTGTTTTGTATAGAAGTATATGCAACTCAGCCATCTCCACCTCTTAATCTACAACAAATAATTGATGCTCATTATATTGTTTTTAGAGACATGCCAAAAGCACTTCCACCTAGTTGCATGCATGATCATGCTATCACAATTATTCCTAGTAGTACACCACCCAACAACAAGCCATATAGGTATCCTTATACCTAGAAAAATGAAATTAAAAAGATGATATAGGAGATATTGGATGTAGGTATCATTCACCATAGCCAAAATGAATACTCTTCACCAATTGTCATGGTGAGAAATAAATATGACACCTGGAAGATGTGCCCTAACTATAGAGAACTCAACAAGTACACTATCAAAGATAAGTTTCATATTCCTATCATTGATGATTTGCTAGATGAATTGAATGGTGATCTTTATTTTACCAAGTTAGATCTATGTTTTGTGTATCATCAAATCTAGATCCATGATGAAGACATATCCAAAACTACATTCAGGACTCATGAGGGCCATTATGAGTTTTTGGTTATGCCTTTTAGTCTAACAAATGCCCCATCTACTTTTCAAAGTTTGATGAATACTATTTTTAAGCCATTTTTGAGGAAATTTGTTCTAGTATTCTTTGATGATATCCTCATCTTTAGTAAAAATTGGGAAGACCATTTGCAACATGTGAAACAGGTACTCTCCATTTTGGAGCAAAATCAATTGTATGCCAAACCTTCCAAATGTACTTTTGGGGCTAGTGAGGATGAATATTTGGGTCATCTAGTGTCTTATGAAAGAGTGAAAGTGGATCCTAAAAAAATCCAAGCAATGGTGGAATGGCCAATTCCTAAGACACTCAAGCAACTCTAGGGATTTTTGGGGCTTACTAGTTACTATCGTAGGTTTGTTAAAAATTATGGTAGTATTGCAACCCCACTGAACTCTTTGTTAAAGAAAGCCTCCTTTCAATGGAATGATGTAGCTACCTAAGCATTTAAACAATTGAAATTGGCTATGTGCACTACTTCAGTATAGGACACTCCTAATTTTTCTAAGACTTTTATGGTTGAATGTGATGCATCTGGGTATGGTATGGGTGTTGTAATCATGCAAGAAGGTAGACCACTTGAATTTTAAAGTTGTCCATGAAAGGGTAAAAATTAGCACAAGCCCATCTATGAGAAGGAAATGATGACCATTTTGCATGTAGTCAAACAATGGAGACTTTATTTTATGGGTCGTCACTTTCAGGTAAAGACTGATCATGATAGTCTTAAATATTTTTAAGAACAAAGGTTGTTATCTAAAGAACAATAGAAATGGGTAACTAAGATGTTAGGCTATGATTTTGAAATAGTATATAGAAAAGGCAAGGATAATGTGGTGGCAGATGCATTATCTAGAAAAGATGAATCAGTTGAGGCATTGCTATGTGCCATAACCATTTTGCAGGCAGATTGGCTAGATGAAGCATGATCAAAATAGGAACATGATAGTGTTGCCCATGATTTGATTCAAAATATTCAACAAGCTTTAGGTGGATTTGAAAAATTAACATGGGAGGGTAATGCATTATGGTATAAAGATAGATTGTACCTATGTAATAATTCTCTTCTTAAACAAAAAATCCTTCAAGAACATCATGCAACTCCAATTGGGGGTCATTCAGGATTTTTTAAAAGTTATCACAGAATCAAGCAAGATTTTTTTTGGGAAGGTCTCAAGGGGGATGTCTAGAAATATGTGGTTGAATGTATGATCTGTCAACAAAACAAAAGCAAAACCATCAAAACCTTAGGTCTTTTACAGCATTTATCCATCCCTAACCAGCGGTGGGAAGAGGTATCTATGGATTTAATTATAGGGTTACCAAGATATGATGGAATAAATGTTATCATGGTTATTTTAGATTATCCAGTAAGTATGCTCATTTTTGTTCTTTATCCCAACCATTTATTTCTAGTACAATAGCTACTACTTTTTTCAATACAGTTCAGAAACTACATGGGACCCTTAAGATCATTGTCAATAATAGAGATCCCATTTTTACTAGTAATTTTTGGACTAAGTTATTTACATGTTTGAGTACCCAATTGGCTCATACTTCATCCTATCATTATCAATTTGATGGAAAAATTGAGGTATTCAATAAATGTCTATAAGGATATCTCCATTATTTTGTTTCAGATAAACAGTCTAAATGGGTTCATTGGCTACCACTTGTTGAATGGTGGTATAATACTTTTATTCGTAGTTCTTCCAAATTGTCTCTTTTTGTGGAACTATATGGATACCACCCTCCACCCATCACTTAAACATTAAAGGTCCATCCTAAGGTTCACGCAGTTGAAGAACATATTCACCATCAACAGGAAGTCCTTGCAAGTTTGTGTGAAAATTTAGCTATGGCCCAAAATCGCATGAAGCAACAGACATATCAACATAGAAGTGAGAGGTATTTTGATATTGGTGATTGGGTCTGTTCACTTATATCCATACAAATATATGTCATTAAAGCAAAAAAAAAAAGGATAACAAGTTGTCCCCTAAGTATTATGGGCCTTATCAGATATTGTAAAAAATTGGCAGTGTGGCCTACAAGTTAGAGTTTCCTTCATCCACTTGCATACATCCAGTATTTCATGTATCATGCCTGAAGAAATTCATTGGACATAGAGTTTCCATTCAAATAGAATTACCAGAATTGGATGAGGAAGGTAGATTTACTCTTGATCCTGTGGTAATCCTTCAAAGGTGCACCAAGTAGTTATGTTCCAAAGCAATTACAGAGTACCTGATCAAATGGAAGAATCTGCCATGTGAAGATGTCACTTGGGAGGATGAAGCATTTATGCAATAGCATCCAGAGTTGCCACAATGTTGTTTTAAATGGGAGGGTCTTTTTACGCCCTTAACCATTGGTGTGTCAAGGGATATTTGTGGTCGATTTGTGGCTTACATACCTCTTTTATTTACTTGTTACATTTCTCTATGTTCTTAGATAGGTCAACTTATGGAATAACCTTGGCTAAGTATACTATATATAAGAGGTAGTGCTTAGTCTTTATTCATTATGCTAATTATTTTGTTATTAGTGCATGGATATGGAGGTTTCCCCCTCAAAGTGGCTTTATTATATTATTCAGTATTATGTTATGCTATCAATTATCACTGTGTGATTTATCATATTTGCTTATTTTACGCAATATAAAATCATTCTGTGCAAACATCTAAGTAATTTCATTACAATATCCACTACTCAAGTCTACATTAATCATTAATAGAATGATATCTATACTTCTAATTGTAATGTAGTCTCATGCATGACAATCAAAGACTAGGCTTAGATTGGACTAAGCTCTTAGGTTAGTATTTTTTTTAGGATAGTTTAATCTCCTTGAATATAAAATAAAATAAAGGTAATTATCATTTTATCAAAAATATAAATCTATAATTGATCCCAATAACAACAAGATAAATTTTTTAGTCAATTACTAGTGTATATATAGGCTATATATATCTCTCTTTAATTAAATAGCTTAACTAGTATTGATATTCTTGAATATCAACAATAGTAAGCTAAACATTCAATGATATTTTTAAAGACATTATACTGGTGTGTGTGTGTGTGTGTGTGTGTGTGTGTGTGTGTGTGTGTGTGTGTGTGTGTGTGTGTGTGTGTGTGTGTGTGTATAGCAATTAGATATCTTTTATTCGATTTACTCTAAAAAATCATAGCCAAACATAAGTAAAGTAACCTCATATGATCTTATTGAAACATCAAGTACTGAGTCTATGTACAAAATTCAATCACATACAAGATTATTTCATAAATACGTATTAACATTAAATCACACAAACTCTAATATCTAATAATCCAAACACACAATGCATATAATTTTTTTAATCTAATGTGGTGTGTACAGGGGTCTTAACAATTCCTTTGTCATCCTTCACCATTTCCATCTATGCCACCCTCTCCAATGATGCTCTCCCTCTATCATGCTCTAAGGGATAAATTCGCCTGCATCCATTTCAAGACAATAAGGTAGTTAGTCAAGTATATCATGATACATATAAAACTATGTTATAACAACAAATATAACGTAATCATTATGTGTGTAATTCATAATTTTCATCTCAAAATAATGAACTCATGAAATATAAGTAACATACATCCATCCCATAACAACATATGACTTATAATTTAGTTAAAAGGTAACAATCAATTCAATCAACCTTATTAATCCATAGATAATTAGGTAAATTAGTTTAGTGAGAGAATCATGATGTAACATCCTTCTCACCTATAATTGTTCATTTTCCTGATGACACTTATTCAAACAATAGTTATGAATATAAAATAGAGTTTAATAGAATAAAAACATAGTATCTACTATCAAATCAAACAAACAAATGTGGAAATAGCCTATAGAACTCATCATAGTCCTCCCAAGTAGCACTATCCTCAGAGTATTGGTCCCATAAGACCTTGCATTATGACACTTCTCTATTGTTCAAATGAAATTTATGAGTGTTAATTACTCTAATTGGTTCTACTGTGACTAACCTGGGATCCAAAACCTTCAAAGCATTCCAATCTAACACATACAAAGGATCAACTATATTCTTAAGATAAGATACATAAAAGATATTATGCAATATAGCTAGGGTTGGTAGCAATGCAAGCTTATACGCTACTGGATTGACTACTTCTCTTGGTGAAATTTTTGTTGATTTCCCAAATACGATTGAGCTCTTTTGTGGCTTAACTCACAATAATACTTTATCACCAACTGCAAATTACCTAGCTATTTTCTTCAAATTAGCATAGCTATTTTGCCTATCATTGGCCTCAACCAATATTTATTTGATTATTTTAAACTATTCCTCCATTTCTAAAGGCATTTTTGGTCTAAAGACTACCCTATCTTCCAATAAGTCCCAACTAATTTGTGTCTTACACTTTCTCCCTTAAAATGCTTCAAATAGTGGCATCTTTAAAATAGATTGGTATGAGTTATTGTATGAAAACACAACCAAAGGAATGTATTATTCCCATTTTTAATGCTAATCCATGGTATACATATGAATAATATCTTTTAACACCTGATTAACTCACTCAGTTTGATCGTCAATCTATGGGTGATATGCAGTGCTAAAATTTAGTTTCATACCCAAAGCTAAATTCAGAGTTAATTAAAATCTATAAGTCATCCTTGGATCATGATCCAATATGACCTTCTCTAAAAATCCATGCAATCACTACACTTCCTTTACAAATCTCTTTGCAAGAGTTGGTGCATAGTCTATTAAATTACTTGGCATAAAATGTGTTACCTTGGTCAATTTATCAAGTAAAACCAAGATCATGTCATGCATATTATGTATTAATGGTAATTTTTAAAAAAATTCCATATTGATCACCTACCATTTCCACTCTGGTATGTCATGTGTATATAACAGTCCAGTTGGATGCATATGTTCAGCTTTCACTCACTGACATTCTAGATAATGTGACACAAATTATGTTGTATCTTTCTTGATTCCCTTATAGAAATAAAGTGGTCTAAGATCTACCATAAGCTTTGTTACTCCTAAATGTCTTGAATATAGGGTGTTGTGCATTTCTTTTAACATTGTGCTCCTCACATTTTCTTGATCTAGCACATACATCCTTCCATTATAATGTAGAAGACTATTACTTTCTAAGTTGTATCCTTTATACCTAGGATTCTAAGAATTCTCAGTCAAAGTTTTCCTGACTTGGTCACAAAATTTGTCCCCTTAAGAGAACTCAATCACATGGTGCTTGAAATTACTCCTGATAGTAGCTATAGTTGTTATGTACCTTTTATGACTCAAAGTGTCAGCAACTCTATTCTCTTTACCTTTGATGTAATTAATATCAAAGTCATAGTTAGGAAAAAACTCTAACTAGCACCTCTGATGAGCATTCAAATTTAGTTGGGTGAAAATTTATTTGAGCCCCAAATTATTAGTCTTGAGCTCAAAGGTTTACCAACAAATAATGTTTCCAAACTTATAAAGCATGAATAATTGTTGTAATTTCAAGATCATGAGGGGCATAATTCACCTCATAAGGCTTCAGCTTCCTTGATTCATAAGCTATTATTGCACCATCCTACATAAGGAATCCTCCTAGTCCATCCCCAAATGCATCTATGACCACTAAAAATTGACCATTGGGATCAGGTACTCTTAACACTGGTGCCAAAGTAAGCCTTCTTTTCAATTTCTAAAAAACTACTTCACATTTATTTGACTAGATAAAACTCTGATTCTTATATTGTAAATAGGTAATTAGATTAGCTATCTTAGAAAAATTTGAGATGAATTTATTATAATAGCCAGCTAATCTAATGAAACTCTTACCTTCATGCATAGTCCTTGGTATTGGCCACTCTATAATGGCTCTTATCTTATCTTGATCGATAGAAATACCATCCACTAAGATAATGTGTTCTAGATATTTCACTTTCTTTTGTAAAAATTCACACTTAGACAATTTGCCATATATTTGGTGCTTTTGTAGACATTAAAAAACCAGCTCCAATTGTTGAAGATGCTCTTATTCATCCTTAGAGTATATCATAATATCATCTAAAAAGACCAAAACAAAATGATCTAGGTAATCTCTGAACACACTGTTCATGAGATTCATGAATGTTACAGGTGCATTCATCAACCCAAATGGTAACACTGTGAACTCATAATGCCCATAGTGAGTTCAAAATGTTGTTTTTGGAATATCTTCATCTTTTATCCTTAATTGATGATATCTAACTCTAAGATCAATCTTAGAAAAAAATATCACTCCTTGTATTTGATTGAAAAGATCATCTATTCAAGGTAGTGGATACTTGTTCTTGATGGTCTCTTTATTTGACACTCTATAATCAATACAAAGTCAAAGAGTGTCATCTTTCTTAGTGAAAATAACTGGTGCCCTTCATGGTGACATACTTGCTCTGATCAATATTTTGGATAATAATTCTTGAATTTTTGCCTTCGATTCTACTAAACACTTGTCAACTTGGACTTTAGAGTCATTCCCATATTATACTGACCATGCATTTTCCATTACAAGAGCTTTCGTAGATAATTTATTTAGAATTCTAAGAGCTATAAAACATTTTGTAGCCCCTGTATCTATCAAAATGGAAATTGGATATTCAAACAAAATACTTGATAGTTATATGTGTGAAGCTTGAAATTTAGCTTGTCAATTATCAACCATTACATAAATGCGTTGCTAAAAAGTTCCTTGCTAAGGGGAAAAATCTTTGTTTCTCAACTTATCTTGGGTGCATTCATGTGTAAAATGTCACCTCCATAGATGAAGCAACCTCTTGGTGGTCCCTTCCTATCAGATTATTGGTTTCCCTTGAAGCCACCCTTGGAACCATTACATAGTTTCTTACTACCTGAACCATTATTGAATCCAATATTCTGATTCTTGAATTGACTCTTGGAGTCTCCACTCCTTTGCTTCCAGTTCTTCTTTTTGAAATTTGGCTTTGAACTTCCAAACTTTTTATTAAACTTGTCCCTACCCTGAGCAAGAGATTTTAAATTTTGATCATGCTCAATTGCTTTTTCAAAGACATGGTCCATGAACATCCACCTCTCCACCAATCTGGGGTTTTAATTCCATGATAAACTTCTTAATCCTAGACCTCTTATCTACCTAATACTGAGGTATATATTTCAAAAGTTTGGTGAATTATTCCTAGTACTTATTTATTGATAAGTCCCCTTGCTTTAGATCTTTAAAATCCATAAGATTTTGATCAAAATACAATTGTAGAAGCCACAGTGATATAAATAATGTCACAAATTGATCCCAAGAAGTGGTGGTCAAGTTTAGATTCATTTCTAAATTCTTGTTGTCCCACCATGTAGTTGTTTCTCTAGCTAACTAATAAGCTCCCCAAATAACTTTGATGACCTTAGAGTAATTTTGGATCTCTAAATACTTCTCTATTTTAGTCAACCATTATTTAACTCCATCTCTCATAATAATTCTATCAATTTTAGGTGGATTCACCTTTTTCATATCCCTTGCCAATTCTATGACTACATGTGCTCTCGCATCTTGAGGCACTTCCTCATGTCTCTGCTCTTGAGGGATTTCTTACTCCATAAGATGTTTTTCAAGGTAATCCTAATGGAATTCTTCTTCTTTTCCATGAATTTCCTATTCTAGGGCTATGACTCTATCCTTAATCTCATTCATGATCACAAGAATATGATCTAATTTTGTTGCTTGTTTAGTGGCAAATTGGTTAGGATTAAATGGAGGGTTATTGTCATTGACATTTGAAGGACCCTCACTTGATGCTCTTGCTCACACCATTATTTTTTTTAGTAAAAAAAGGATACAAAAATATTAGCAAACTCATTAAGTCCTAGAGTTTGAGCCACAACTCTGATACCATAATGTAATGTCTCCACATGGATTTACTAGAATATTGTAGTATTTTTAATCAACACTTATTCTTTCATTAGATTCATCACGAGAATCTAATTAGTGATTTTCAACATACTTAAATAATCATATCAAACTTAAGTAAACATGAATAACTATATTTACTGATCACTAGCAACTTATGTATAAAATCATAATTATATAAGGAAAGTAATCATAATAAAATCCAACCATGGCTAGTACAATAATACAACCTCTAGGATCGGTCAAATTCATAGCATATGATCTCTAAGATCAGTCAAATTTATACACACCACTTGATTGGATTACATTCATCTAACATTGATGATGCTAATTAAGCTGATGAAGTTCGTCTCACTACTTAATTAGAACCACCAATGCTCAATTTGGTTAACATATATTTGAAACCAATAGATTCATGCAATTATTTCTACTAGAAATTACAAACATATGTTATACATACATTTAATTCATCAAATATATGAATAAACCTCGTCTATATTATTTATCTCATAAACAATATCTATGACAAGCAAGTTTATTTACCATACGGGTACAATACAAGTCATTCCAAGAGTCTATTTTGCTTTAGCAAATGTTAAGCATAAAATTAAAAAATTTCATAACATAAAGTCCATACCACTCAATATAACCAACATTCACAATTTTCATAAAGATTTAACAATGTTCTCTTATTTATCCTTTTTGGAACTTAGGCTACATTCGTATAGTTATAGTTCCCTATCCTTTAAGATTTCATGACTTCAAATTATTAGTCACTGCTATAACTATAGGCATGTTACCTATTATATAAATATAAGCTATATGCGTATAGGAGAACCTAGGTTTTCTTATATGTGTATTCTATATGTTTAAATGATCATATTATATATATCACATAATATATATAATTTAATTTACAATTAACACTCTAACCTACTAACAAAACTTTTTTGTTATTCTTTTTAAAGCCTAAAAGATAAAAACTTCCAAGAAAAGGCTCGAGAACAAATAGGGATTTCATAATTCCAAAACCCCTATTCTCATAATTTAACATTACAAATAATGAATCCAACTAAGCTCAGTTTTATTCCTAATCTCAAATTTCTATTATTTCCCAATTTCAAGTCATTTATTCTAAGTTACCAATTATTGTGTAAAAATAGTCAATAATTTCCTTAATATAATGAAATATGTTTTCAATATATATTAAATGTTCATGGTTTCCATTTCCAGCCATAATTTATTCAAATTCCTATGTTCTCAAGTTATAAGTCAAATTCATAATTTAAGACTGGTCTATTTCAAAAACACACAGTTCTTATAATCTTATTCTAACTCTAGAACTATAAGTCTCATAGTGAATCACACAAACTATTGTGTATAAAAATATATGCAGTATACCTATTTACCTAGGCCATGACTGTATGTCATACTGCTCATAGTATTTATGCATAGTCCATTCATATGCATTTTATTCAAAGTGTTTAAAACAAAAGACTTATGCTCATATTTTAAAGAATACATTTACTATATATCCTTCTGATATATTTATATACACGGTTTGTATATAAATATCCATACTTTATTTTTGTATAAACACCACTATAAACAATAAGATACAGTATATATATGTTTATATATCACATATGGTACATGGTTTTTATGTCACATATAGTACATGATTTAAATGTCATATATGATACTCAGAACAAAAACCCTTTTTAAAACCTATTCAACATTTTAATAATTTTGATAAGGAGTATATCCCTAGTACATACATGAATAAACATGGCTTATCTCCAAATATTTTATAAATGCATACATAACTATATTTTACCTATTTTTTTAATTGTTGTAATATATCACCATAATAAAACATTAGTATACCTATTTTCCCAAATAGAAACCCATCTAACATTTTATTAACTCAATTGATATCTTTAAAAACAAGGTTAATTCACTACTCCCATACTATAATTGAGTATGAAGGTATAAAATGTTTTAACAAAACTCATCATTTGTTTGCATATAATTATTCCCTCTGGTTATTATTTTCCTGAACTAGGGCAATATGCCATTTATTTTATAAAACTTCATTTAACCCTACAGTTTAACATCCTTACAATTCTAAATCAAAACACTTGAGATTTGGTGATAATGGGTTAGCTTTGTGGATGGCCAAGCCATCCATAGGGATAAACTTGTATCCATTTGAAAATATATTATATTTCCCTAACCCTAAGTATCATAATCATACACAAATATTCTTTTTGCCATTGAATGTAAAAACAATACCAACCTTCTCAATGTTCATGTTTGAAAATCAAAGAACCTGAAATCCCTTTGTTTCGTTGATATGTACTTTTAGTCCTTTCTTTTCTACATATATTACCTTTCCTTAGATAACTCCTTATTCTTTTTCTGACCTCCTTCCATTCCAAATTTTCATGTCATTGTTCATTTATTTCATAGTCCATACACAATATCCAAATTTTTCTCTAAACTCCACTAATCCACAGTTATCTCTCCATTAAAGATACCAGAAGCCTTAATTTCTCTATCTTTCAAACTTTATCAAATATTATATAATATTTATTTTATTTTTCATCTTTTGCATGATCACTTCACTATAAGCCCCCAAGTATATCCACTACTCAAGTCTACATTAATCATCAACATAATGATAGCTATACTTCTAATTTTAACGTAGTCTCATGCATGGCAATCACAAGCTAGGCCTAGTTGGACTTAGATCTTAGGTTAGTATTTTTTTAAGGATAGTTTAATCTCCTTGAATATAAAATAAAACAAAATTATCTTTTTATTAAAAATATAAATAAATTTATAATTGATTACAATAACAATAAGATAGTTGATTTAGTTAATTACTTGTGTATATATAGGCTATATATATGTCTTACTTTAATTTAATAGTTTAACTTATATTGATATTCAAGAATATCAATAATAGTAAGCTAAAAATTTAATGACATTTTTAAAGACATTATACTCATCTATATATATAATAACAATTAGATATATTTTATTTGATATACTCTCAAAAATCATTGACAAACATAAGTAAAGTAATCTCATGTAATCTTACTTCAACATCAAGTATTAAGTCTATGTACAAAATGCAATCACTCACAAGATTATTCCATAAATACATACTAACATTAAAACACGTAAAATCTAATAACTAATAATCCAAACACACAATACATATAACATTTTTAATCTAATGTGGTGTGTGCAGGGGTCTTAGCAATTCTTCTATCATCCTTCACCATCTCCGTCTATGCCACCCTCTTTGATAATGTCCTCCCTTCGTCATGCTTTGAGGGATAAATTATCTTGCATCTATCTCATGACAAGAAGGTAGTTAGTCAAGTATATCATGATACATATAAAACTACGTTATAACAATAAATGTAACATAATCATTATGTAAAAAAATCATAATTTATCATATCAAAATATTGAACTCATGAAATCTAAATAACATAAATCTATCTCATAACAACATATGACTTATAATTTAATTAAAAAGTAACAATCAATTCAATCAACCTTATTAATCCATGGATAATTAGGTAAATTAGTCTAGTGAGAGAATCGAGATGTAACACATTCTCTATAATTTTATTAAGTATTTTGATTCTGAATTTAGATGCCCTCTCCAGCTCATCATGCTCTGAAGGATTTTTAATTATCTTTTCTGACATGAGGGTGCTACTCTCTATCAAGTCAAAGGAATAAAATTTGGGAAAGTAGAGGTTCAGCCTTTCAACCTCTTCTTTATATTTACTTATCTCTACCTTTAGAGATGCACGATCATCCTCCAAAGTCTTGTATTAGTCCATGGCCAATTCTATCACTATGTTCCCTTTTGTGATTAGTTCCTCAACCTAGTCTTTTGTATCTCTTCCTATGGTACCAATATTTGTCATTGCCTCAAATGTTTCTTTGTCAGGGAACTAAGATAGAGATTGAGTTGTTTGGGCACAATCAAGTGGATTTGTTGGGTTTGTGAACTTTCTTAATGCAAATGTCAACTACTCAACTTTGTTCTTTAACTCATCTTTAGTGACCTTGTCACTATCCATTTTTTCAAAGAGGGATCTTATGCTCATCTGGACATCATGAATTATTCCTTTTCTTGTTAAACGACCTAGGTGCACCATAGATATCTGATAATCCCTCACCACTAAATCTTTTTTTTGTTTATCAGGTGGGGGAACTGTCATCTACACATATTTTCCCCTATTACATCATATGAAATTTTGGAGATGGTTTTTGGGCCTTTCTTTGGTTAATTTGATGTTTCTAATAGACCAAAATCCATAATGTTGAGAGATATCATTTGTCTCTTCTTCTTGGATACTAATTATGCCAGCCAACTTGGAGTGGCTACTAACGAATTTTATGATGTTTCAATGGACATTATTACATGTGAGTCTACAATTGAAGTTGTTACACTGGTGGTTACCATAACAAGTGTTGTATTTTCCACTGATATTATCACTAACTACTTGGGTGATGATTTGGCTAGCTCATCCATATCGGTGGGTTGAGTAGCCACAGTTGTGTTAGTGGGTATCCTTGTTTCCACCTCCTTAGTGGGGGTTTGGGTTGATGTGAGAGTGGAAGAAGGCAAAGATACTTGGATGGGTGAAGTGGATGTGTTTACCAGGGGTGCAAAAGTTAGAAGTGACATAGGTGGAGAGGCAGGCACGTGTGGTTAGAATGAGGGAACCTATAGAAGGGTCAATTACAAGGTAACAAATGAATCAATCAACATAGTGGGAATAGCCAAAGTGTTAGTAACGAGAAGTGTAATAGAATATAAAGATGGGGTTATATCCATCCTAGTGATTGGGATGGCTAGTGGGATTTGATTGATTTTACATCTATATACTGTTAGGTGGTGTTGGTGATTAATGAAATGGTAATGGATATAGGTGATGAGGTGGAAGTGTTTATGGAAGAGGGTGGTGAAGGTGGAGTTGGAATAACCAACTATGCTGATTAGATTACTACCAAATGAGTCACTTGTATTAGGGAGTTAGATGAAAGAGAAATTATTTGCACTAGTGGGCTCTTAGAAATAAGATAATTAATTATTTGCACTTGTTGGATAGTAGAAATAGAAGGATGGGTTATACCAGTTGTGTCCCCTGTGGAAACTAGTAGTACTTGATCTACTAACTAGGTTACTAGCACTTGGGTGCTAGATGAAAGCCTTCTTGCCTTATGCTTTTGATTCTACTTATGTGAGACAATTGGCCCCACTACCTAATCTACTTAAGTTTCATTGTTTAAACCTTCTACTGATATTTCCACACACCCTTATCCTTTACTTCTCTTAACTTATTTTTGATATTCAGGGTCTCTTTTGTTATTTTAACTCCCTTAATCCTTAACTAGTTCAATGTTTTATTTATAACTGGGGTAGTTCTATCTAATAAAGAGAAGGATTTAGGTATAGACCACCTAATTTGAGGAAGAGGTTAGAGGTAAACTTGATTATCATAATATACCCTATCCACTAGCTATTCCTCATCTTTCAAATCTTTTGGAGATGGTGCCATATCATAAGTCTTAATTTATTCCAAGGTCATTCTAGAATAATCTCTCAACCTAACCTCTTCTTCATCCTATATATCCTCTGAATAATATTCATAAAAGGGAATGTTGGGAATATGAGGAACTCACTATGCTAGTAACATGACCAATCACATCATAGAAAGGCCTAACATCAAGATTTCTCAAGGTCTTCTGGGTCATCTTTACATCCACACATTTTTCCTTAAATAGATAAGGGCAAATGTATCTTCCTATACTAATAGGGAAGTGTATCCTTATCTTATGCCTGCTTGATAAGAACTTGTGGGTTTCCACTAGTTACCTCATGGGTAAGGCCCATTTATCACTTACATATCTAGGAAGGGTGTAAGGACACCCACTGAAACCACTAACTCTAATGTATGAATATGTAAGAAACTAAATAAAGTATGACCCTCAATTTGTAATTTCTAATATTGCAGCATCAAAAAAAATTGTCCTCCCTAGTTCTTTTTCAAACATGATTATGATGTAGTAGACAAAAGCATCATTAAACCTTCTAAATTAATATTTATTCTCCTCTAAGGTGAAATCAGGGTAGTAGTTATAAACCTTGTTGATGTGATTAGACTTTGTGTTTAATCCTGGGAATGCCCTCCCTTTTTCTAAAATATAGACAAGTTAGGAGGTCATATAAAATTTATCTATAGTTTAAACATCCATCAACTATTTGTGAATGGAGTCACTGATCAATTGGGCCCAATGAATGTATTGTTTATTTTGATGGATTACCCAGATATAATGGTATGTCTAATCTTGATAATCATTTCAATTTGGGATCCTTGTAACTTTGTGTAAGAGTATAATGATATCTCCTACTTCATCCTTGAAGTTTATCCTAGCCAAGGTCTTAGGCATTCTTGTGGTTGTAGATCTAGAGGGTATTAATCATTATTTGTTTAAAACCTATAAAGAGGTTGAGTTATTATCATGATAGAATTTTTTGGAGGAATTAGGGGTAATGTCTATGTAGCTTTCAAATTTTGGGATCAAGAACACAGTATCAATGAAATATGGATTAAGATCCAAAATCTTATCCCCTTTATCATTCACTACTTCTTTCTTCGTAGCATCATAGTGTTTAGCCATGGTGAGCACAAGCTTAGGGATTTGCACAAAGAGTGAGAAGGTTGTACCATGAGGTAAACCATTGTGATAGATGATTTGAATCTAATCATTCTTAAATTCTTCATTGACTATATTCCAAAAGTTAGCTAGATTTATATGACCTAGGTCTATGTTAGTTATCTTGTTGGTGTTTCAATCCAGGTTGGATAGGACACTAGGTCCCTTTGACTTGAACTTCATCAATTTTCTAGACATGTACACTGGGTAAATAGGTGCAAGAAACCAACTACAGAGTTGGTAAGGATTTGGGCTTGAAATCATAGGTTATTTTTCTGCTTTGAACTTGGTGAGGTTTTGTTATACTTTTTTAGTTAAAAATTTTGGTGAGAGTATGATGTGCAACAATAGCTGTAAAGTCTGACCAAAAGTTATGGTGGGTTTTTAACTTTCAATTACACTTTCAACGTCTAACCAAAATTTTGATGGGGTTGCAATTTATGATTGCATGTCAGATCTCCAATAGGAACTCAAGGTGTGAAAGCAAAGGGAAACTCTGCTTAGATTTAAATAGTGTTTTTGCAACTAAAATCTCCATGGGGTTTTAATTTGTAATATCATGAGGTATTTTCACTTAGATTTAGTCTAATTCTAGGAAAACCCTAAGGATGGAAAGAAGGAACTAGATGAAGTTTAACAACAAGATTCTATAATTGAAGGTAAAAACCAGAAAATGAGAGAAATAAGATAAAACAATGACATTATTTGACAATTCCAAAGACAAAACCTTACATTTTGGCAAGAGAACCTTATGCTTTGCTAAGAAGAATAATTATAGCAATAACACAGAAAAGACCAAAGGAAAAATAAAGGTAACCTAGGAGAATATTGTGTTTGCATACGCAATGGTTGACAATGGGTAAATCTAGTGTGTGATGCTTGCATTGCATTACTTGGTGATGGTGGTGAATGAACTTTGGTTAGCAGCATTGCTCGTATTGGAGGTCTGGTTCATGATTTCACTTGGAAATAAAACTTTAGATTTGATTTGCAATGTTGATAATGATGCAAAACCTAAAATTTATATTAATAAACCAAGTAAATGATTTCAAACATGTTAATTAATGGTGGTATATGGATCAATGATGGGAAAGTGGGTCATCAAAATCATTTTGCAAGTTTTCAACTTGTAAATTTGTAATGTGTTTCCTATTCTTTGCTTTTCATTAAGGGGGTTTTTGGAGGTGATAAATGCTTTGAAAGTAGTTAATGGAACCCTGGTTACACTTTGTAACTTTCCAAAGCTGTAAAGTGTAGTGAAATTACTAATTCCTGTTGGGTCATGGTAAAAGGTGAGAAGTGGAGTATGCATTACACTTTGCAACTTTACAAAGTTAAAAATTATAATGTGAGTTCTGATTCCTATTGGTTATTAATGAAGAGTAGAAAGATGACTCTTGATTACAGTTTACAACTTTGAAAAGTTGCAATTTATAATGCGAGTTATAATTTTTTCTAAGTCTTATGTAAGTGAAAAAGTAGAGGTTTGGGTGTTCTTTGCACCTTTACAAAGTTGCAAACTTCACAAAAATCCTATATTTTTATTTAGGTCATGGAAAAGGTATTTAGGCCATTTTAAAGCTTTTTTTCAAAAAAAATATGGGTCTCCCTTAAGGTACAAGGTATTATGAGGTTCATGGCACAAAAATATCAACATTTTAATCCACCTTTACGAGGTGATTGCTTGCTAATCAACTATTCCTAGTAGCCCTCTAGTTCATTGGGAATGGAGCCATTTAAGTTTAACACATTCTACTTGGAGAAGAAACATAATTGGGAATTTCTTAAAATAAGAAACAAAATAGGGAAAACAAAATAGAAATAAACTAAGGTAATTCAAAACTCCTAATGAGTCGTAGAGTATGTGAAAACACTTATTTATGGGAAAATAACTAATCCTAATATGTACAATTTTTTTGGAAAGAATTCCAACCTCAAAAGCATGATTTGAGGTATATCCCATTGACTGGGATGGGTAGCTCCAATCCATCAAGCCTATATAGCTAGAATGTATATGCTCCTTTGCATTGAGTTATGATGTATGGGCCACTCCATATTGTATCAAACTTTGTATGCTTTCCTGGCTTGGCCCTTTCATCATCCTATTTGAGAACCATGTCTCCTTCATTAAAGATTTTTTTAGATGAATTTTTGTCAAAATTCCTCTTCACTTGAGCTTGACTTGCTTCTAGAACTTGCCTTGACTAGTTCCTAAGCTCTTCTATCTCCATAAGTTATGGTAACCATATAATCATAGCATCATCTTTAATTAATTTCAAATGATGATTGAGTTCTAGAGATGGTAACTCTATCGATAATGGAAATCTAGTTGAATGGATAATTATCAATGGTTGTTTTGGGCGTGATGTTGTCAGCCCAAAGTGATGATTTTAACTTAGTGTGCTAGGTCCTCTGGTTATCCTCCATTATCCTTTTAATAATCCTTATGAGATTTTTGTTGGTGGATTCCACCAAGCCATTACCTTGCAGGTAATAATTAGACAAGGTTTTCAAGTATACATTATGTCTCACTGCCCATTCACTCACCTGAGTACCCACAAAAGCTTTAGCATTATCTGAGATAATAGTGTAAGGAACACCAAATCTAGTGATAATATTGTCCATGAATTCCAAAATAGACACTTCTATGGCATGTTTTAATGGAGCTACTCCAGTCCATCTGGTGAAATAATTAGTCACTATAAGGACCCATTTATGGCCTGGACTTGATGGTGCATTAATCATGACAATAAAATCAAATCCCCAATGAGAAAATGGTTGGTCAACTTGGATTGGTTAGAGAGGGAGAGCTATTAATCTTTGCTTGCCTACAAAGTAGGCACATTTCTCATAATTCCACACCCATTTATGCACATATTTGAATAGGTCATGCCAATAGTAGCCTACCCTCATTATTTTCATGGTAGTTGTCCTTGTAGAGAAATGGAGACCTAATGAGATATTATGAAACTCCTCGAGTACCTTGGGGATTTGATCATGCTTGATGAACCTCCATATAACTCCATTAATATCTTTCCTGATCAAGATCCCATCAACAAGAGCATAAGGAATAGATTAAACCCTGAAGTACCTCTTTTTGGACTATTGGAGTTCATGTGGGTATTTACTAGTTTGTAGGAAGGTAGTTATGTCATTGATCCAGATGTTGAGTAGATGTGAAGCCATTAATTTAAATGCCTATTGAATATATACTACATTAATAGCTCTAATATCACAAATAAGATACTCACATAATCCTTTTCCTCTTACAAGCTTAGTTATTTTAATGATCACATCATATTCCATGACTTTCATGATCCAACCCACTCTCTTTTTATTTATTTCCTGGCTCAACAGGAACTCTTGTATGCTTTGGTGACTAACCATCAGATGAATCTTTCTATTTGTGAGCATGTACTTGAACTTTTTGAGATCTTTTATTATTACATACATTTGTTTCTCAATAAAACTATACCTTTCCTCATAATCCTTTAAGGATTGACTGAAAAAAGTTATAGGTTGCTCCAAATGTTCTTCATTCTATTGGGTTAGAATAGCTGATATAATGCCTTCCCCTCCAAAATCATAGAGAATGAAGTCATTCACGTAGTTGGGATTTACAAGGGTTGGAACTTGAGAAATAGCCTACTTGATGGCTTCAAAACTATCCTTTCCTTCCCTTGTCCAGCTAAAACTGACCCAATTTTTAAGCATAGCAATAGGAAGTTTGGCCATAGAGGCAAAATTTGGGATGAACCTTTTCAAAAAGTTGATCTTCCCCAGGAAACTTTGTAACCCCTTTTTATGGCTTGAAACTGCTAGTGAAGATATAACACTTACTCTCTTTGGGTCTATTGTAAGACCTTTTGAGACTATGTGTCCTAGAAGTTTCCCTTCATGAATTGTAAATGTGCATTTCTTTGGATTGAGGGAAACTCCAAACTCTTTACACCATTCAAAAACTTTCCTAAGGTGATCTAGGTGGTCATCGACATGTTTTGAATAAATAGTGATGTCATCTAGATATACCAAAATCATCTCATTGATCAAACCCTTGAAATGCATATCCATGGCCCTTTGGAAGGTAGCACCATGATTGGTTCGATCAAAAGGCATCTTATTATAGACATATGTAACCCATTTGGTGGTGAAAGCGGTCTTGTATTGGTTTGGTTCCTGAACTAGGATTTAGTTATATCTAGAAGGGAAAACATGTCAGATCTAGCTATTGTTTGGAGGATTTACTCCATGGGTGGATGGGGATAATGTTCCTTCAAGGATGCTTTGTTTAGGTCCTAAAAATCTACACAAAGGTTGATTTCACTATTCTTTTTCCTAACAAAGACCAAGTTAGCAACCCAAGATGAGTGTTTGATAGGGAAAATAATGTTAGATTCTATCAACTTAGATAACTCACTCTTCATTAAGGGCTCTATTTTTGGCTTTATTGGTCTTTAACAGGCTTAGTATTTGGATCAAACTCTATTATGTGTTGGGTTAAGCTAGGGTTAAAACCCATTATATCTTTATAACTCCAAGCTAAATTATCATCAAATTCTTGACACAATCTAATAAGCTATTGATTTTTTGAAGTGTCAGATACATTTCTGATTTTCAAAGCTTTGCCTTCTAAAAAAATACTAGCCATAGTCATCTTCCTTGATCGTGAGATTTTTCTTCTCACCCTTCAACTGATCATCAAAGTTGAAGATACTTTCTAAAGTAAAAAGACCCATGGGCAACTTGTTAGTCTTTAGCTAAATTGTTTTCTCCCTATATTGTTCTTGGATCCTTGACTAATTTTTCTCTGAGAATTCAGTCTCATCTCAAAGAAAATTAACAATTTGTTGATTGTTGTCAAAAACTTGCTAGTTAGTTGCATTATCATAGATGGATGGTCTCACTATTATCTTTACATTCTGGCTATTGTCCTTCTTAATCTCTTTAGGTAGATTATATTGAGAACCCACTAAGTCCATGTGATTGGCATCTTTATTTTATGCTCTCAATATTACTCAAATGTTTAAAGCAATAAAATCTTCCAATAGGTCTCAAACCCTATGTTTGTAAGATCTCAACAAGTTTTTCTTAGTCGTGTTCTTTGATCTTAGCTAGTGAACAATTAGTTCACTATCACTAAACACTTGTAGTGACTAAATGCCCCTTTTCTTGAATAACTGAAGACCTCTAATCAATTCTTCATATTTTTCCACATTGTTAGTGTAGTTAAACTAAAGTATAAAGGAATATAAATAACTCTCCTTTTGGGGAGAGGCTAAAATGATACCAACACCTACACCATTCCTTCTCTTTGAGCCATCAAAGTACAGTTGCCATATTCCCTTATAATCTTTAGTTGGTTTCACAAGATTTGGGATGATTGCATCATCTTCATGGATGTATTACATAATAACCACATTTACTTAACATAATCATAAGGGTTAAGTTAGAGAGTTGATCCCCATTAATCTAGGTGAGTGTTTAGGATTTTTTCTAGGGTGTTATAACTTCATGGTCAAGATCCTCTTCTTGGTCTTACAATGTGAAATTCATATCCACAAGGACAGGAATGTATGGTTCAATATGGTATTCAGCAATTGGCTCAACCCTTATAATCACTTTAGTACCATATCTTGTTTTGAACAACATATGCAACCAATTAACAAATAGATACCCTCCTATTTTTGTAGTGAAGTCTTGGGAAAGGCAGATGGCAAAATAAAGGGGCTGGTCAATAACTGAGATGTTTTGGGATATGGATAAGCATAGACATGCAAGGATGGTAAGGTTTAAACCTTTTATAGTCCAAACTATTTGGATAGTAGTCTCATCCAATTGAATTATGCCTTTTGTGATAGGTGTATATTTAATACCAAGATCATCCACTATTTTCTTGGGCATAACAAAACTGCTAGCCCTAGAGTCTATCATATAGTTATGGATGAGATTTTCTCCAACTATAGGGGAAAGGTAAAAAAGGGGAGGCTTACCATTTTTAATTATTTTTGTGTCCATTCGAGGTTAACACAACTTGACTACAGTATTAGGTCCCTTAGCTGAGACATTCTCTTTTAGTTAGAAGTTTTTCAAAGCTTCCTAAAGCAAGTCCCTTTGTGTTGGGATAAACAATGCTTCCCACATGGTAACATTCAAGTTAGTTTTTTTCATTTTCTCTACAATATTTAAAGGAATGCTACCAACCTTTACTGGTGCCTTTATGGGATTTATGTCTCATTTCATGAATTTTGGGGTCAATAATATTGACTTTGACTAACCAATCGACACATTGGGTTTTTCTTAAACTGTGTTGTTTTTTGAAACCTCTTGTACAACTTTAAAATTTATATCCTACTCAACCTTGGGTGGTCGATCACCTTCTATCACCCTTTTCTTGGAGCATGTATTTGCTGCCACTAAATTACCACCATTGGTTAGTGCTTCTTCCTTATTTATGAGACAAAAATCCTCCTCTTGTCAGTTCAAAAGAGTGGTTTCATTTTGAGCAGGAAGTTGTACATCTTCCTACTAAGAAGTAGCTTCCTCTTGTTACTATTGGAGGTTTGGTATGTTTTATACCATCAAGGCTTGGTTGATGACACCATAAGGGCAAGCATTATGATTATGTAGTTAAGCACAAGGATAAAACTACTTGTATTCCTAGGCCAGATTGTTCTAAATAGAAAGAATGGCCTTAAAATTACTTGGGGTAAGTAGAGAATAGATACTTGGGAGATTTGTTTGCATGGTTTAGCTTTGGGGTTGTGAGTTGCCTTAGTATGGCTTCCTATTGGGTTGATATGTTTAGTTAGCTGGTTGATAAGGCCTATAATTTTAGGATTGTTGCCTTTTCATAGCTACCAACTCATTTCCAAAGCTTTTAAGAAATAACTTAAAATCATACAAACAATTAGAAGGGACAAGAGACAAATTTGGTTGATTGCTTGTTGTGGGGATTGGGGATACAGTTGGTTTCATGGGAGGAAACTCTGGGAATAATGATAATGGAGGCCGAGGGGTAATTTTTCCAGATTGAATGAGGTAATTTTCAACTCTTATTATTATGTAATAAGAATCTAGGAGTGTGATGCCACCCATTTACTGAATCATGACATCTATATCACTATTTAAATCTCTTAAATAATACAAGAAAACATTGTTAAGGGTTGGCTTGACTGACACTAGGGTTTTATTCCATGTCTTTTGAAAGAAAAAATTAAAATCACTCGTGAACTCATGAGAAGCTTGTTTAATAGTAGTTAGTTCTTCAACTAGTGAGAGGTGGTCACTCTTATACTCAAAATGTGTACATAAGGTGAACCCTAGATCATCCCAAACATGGATGAAATTGGGAAGCAAACTTCTATACCATTGTAAGGATTTACCCTCAAATGATGAGGTAAGAAGTCTGATAGCAACATTGTTTGTTTTATGTTATGAACTGAAAATATGTTAGCAACATCCTAAATGTGTTCAATGGGTGTAGTGGAAGTTTCACAAGTAAAATACAGAAGGCTTTTTAGAGCCAAAGTGGGCATATCATCATATTGGGCTAACATAAGTGGTTTGCCTCTATGAATGGTACAAAATTTTGATTTTTCAAGGCCATAGTGGGAGGTATGAAACAAATATGAGTATTTGTGGGAGATGCAGATAGATTTGTAGGATTTATTATAGTAATAGGTACAACTAATCTTGATTTCTTTTTTATATGAAAATGACAATTCTTGCAAGTCAGTCCTCTTACCTTTAATAAACAATCTTGTCTATATCTTTAGATATGTAAACTTGGATTTCCTAAATTTTTAAGCCAATGGATTCGCTAGGTGCTAATGAAATGTGTACGAAGATTTCACAATGATTACTAAGAATAGCACCAATTTCATAGCTATGATCTTTAGGTCCCATCAAGTATGAAAGAAACTATTATCAATTAGATTTTTCACCCATTTGTGTTGTAGTATAATATGAGTAGCATGAGTTATAGTACGTGGGAAATATAATGACATAATGGGATCACCGCCAAGCTATGGGACCTTGAAAAATTGAGGTGAACCTCTAGAGAAGGCCAACTTCCTTTCACTGAGCATAGTGCAACTGATATATGACCAGTTCACTGCAAACTACAGCTTTTTTAGTGATCTTGCTCCTAACTAGGCTTTAACTTATGAGGAAAAGAGTTTTAGAAGGAGTTTTAAAACTATAAAAAATGGTGATGCACCAAAGGATTCTAGTGGAAATCAATGATTGTTTTTATTGAACATAGTTGAACAATAATATATTGAAATCTCTTTAAGCACAATCTTACACAAACATGAGATCAAAGGTAATATTGGGTATTCTATCAAATAAGGAATAAATTTCTTGATATTTCATCAAAAAGATTTCAAAAGGGTAGGGTAAATACCACAAGTGATTCTTATATAACTAAAATAAGACTTAGATCATTCACAAATTTAATAAAATCTGTACATACCCAAAGATAACACAAGACAAGGAAAGCAAAACTTCAGTCTATTAGCATTCTCCAGGTTCTAGTGTGTAGATAAATTCTTTAAAGGCAATTTTTTTGGTCTAACAACAAAAAGATACATGGGCTATATTGAAACACATATTTATACCAAAATTTACTCCCTTGAGAGAGAGGAAGTCAAAAAACTCTTATGCTCAATTATGGAGTAAGAAATCAGGGAATCTCCATGCAAATGTCATCCTTCCCAGCTTGAAAAGAATGTTGCAATGGTTGGGCACTTCACTAGGTGTTAAAAGAGGATAAAATTTTGTTAGAGTCTTTTAGTTAAACCATTTTTCCTTGAGTTATGTTGAAGAAATCTCTCCCAAGAAATGGGGCACCAAAATGAACCATGACTTAGTAAAAAATTGAATGCTTTTTAATAATTGGATATTGTAAAACTAAACTTGCAAAATATATCTTGCAATTTGCAGTTGAGACTTTTACAACTTTTAAGTCATTCAACTTGACAAAAAAGGAAATTCCAAATTACGATGTGAGTTTTTACAACTAAAGCCATTCAACTTGTCAAAAGGAAAAGTGTGAAATACAAGTTACACTTTTTTAATTAAATATTGACAAAAAGATAATTGAAAATTAGAAGTAGCTCTTTTCAACTTAAAGTTAAGAGCTATCAAAATGATAGTTGCAATTTGTAACTTATAACTTTATAATGTATCTTACAAAAACTATAGTTTACAGAATGTATTTTTCAAATAATCAAATAATCAAACTACAATAGTGACTTCTAAGGATTCCTTGTCCTTTTTTGCTTGTAGATTCTTGATATAAGCATCAAAGTTGTTGAATATCTCTTAAAAGTGATATTCATCAGAACCAACTGTGTAAAGATTGTTGATTCCACATTATGTTGTCACCTCAGATAGTTCTCTAGAAGCAACTCTATAGACTTGGATATCTTTTCCCATTTGATAAAGTGTATTATGATATTTGATGAACTGGTGGATATAATTTTATTTGAAAGTTGTATCATGTGTTGATTCTTTCTTAATTACCCCTTTGAATTTATCTTAGACCTCTTGAATAAGAAGAGGTTTATCTTGGTGATCCGTTGCATCACATGACAATTTACAAAGTGAATTCTCAATATCATATATTGCATATGTGGCCTTGTCACATGTGTTCTTGGCCTTTTTCATACTTTCACTAAGTATTTTGATTCTAAATTTAGATGCCCTCTCCAAGTCATCATAATCTAAAGGATTTTTTATTATATTTTCTGATATGAGGGTATCACTCTCTATTACGTCAATGGCCTACAATTTGGGAAAGTAGAGGTTTAGCCTTTCAACCTTTTCTTCATATTTACTTGTCCATGCCTTTAGATATGTGTGATCATCCTTCAAAGTCTTGTAGTAGTCCATGGCCAATTCTATCACTCTATTCCCTTTTGTGATTAGTTCTTTAGCCCAGTATTTTATAGCTCTTCCCATGGTACCAATCTCTATCATTACTTCAAAAATTTATTTGTTAGGGAACTCAGAGAGAGAGATTGAGTTGGTTGGGTAGAATCAATTGGATTTGTTGGGTTTATGAACTTTCTTAATGCAATTGTCAATTACTCAACTTTGTTCTTTAGCTCATCTTTAGTGACCTTGTCACTGTCCAATTTTTTAAAGAGGGAATTTATGCTCATTTAGATATCATGTTTTAGTCCTTCTCTTGTTGGATGACCTAGGTGCACCTTAGATGTCTAATAATCCCCCACCACTAAATATTATTTTTATTTTTCAGGTGGGGGAATTGCTATCTCCACATATTTTTCCCTTGCTGCATCATATGAAATTCTAGAGATGGTTTTGGGGATGTTCTTTAATCATTTGGATGTTTCCAATAGACCAAAATCTAGAGTGTTGGGAGATATCATTTATTTCCTCTTCCTAGATATTGATTGTGTTAGCCAGCTTAGGTGGCTACCAGTGAATCCTATGCTATTCTAATGGATAATGTTACCTATGAGTCTACAACTGAAGTTGTTACACTTGTGGTTATCATAATAAGTGTTATATCTACCACTGATATTACCGCTAAATCCTTGGCTGATGATTTGGCTATCTTTTCCCCATTGGTGGGTTGAGTAGCCTTAGTTGTGTTAGTGGGTATCTCTGTTTACACCTTCTTGATGGGGGGCTTAAGTTAATGTGAGAGTGAAACAAGGCAAGGATACTTGGATGGGTGAAGTAGATGTGTTTACAAGGGATGAAGAAGTTAGAAGTGACACAGGTGGAGAGGTAGGCATGTGTGGTTGGAACAAGGGAACCTATGGAAGGGTGGATTCTAAGGTAGCAAATGAATTAATCAACGTAGTGGGAATATCCAGAGTGCTAGTAAAGGGAAGTGTAATGGAAGATGAATATGGATTTGTATCCATCCCAGTGGTTAGGATTATAGTTATAATGACTAAGCTTGCAGTCATGTACTTCTGAGTGGTGTTGGTGATTATTGGAGTGGTAGTGGATATAGGGGATGAGGTGGAAGTGTTTGCTAAAGAAGGAGGTGAAGGTATAGTTGGAACAACCAACTGTGTTGTTTGGCTTACTTCCAAAGGAGTCACTTATATTAGGGAGTCAGATGAAAGAGAAATTGTTTGCACCAATGGGCTCATAGAAATAGGATAAGTAATTGCTTGCAATTGTTAGATAGTAGAGATATAAGGAGGGGTTATAATAGTTATGTCCCCTACATAAAATGGTAGTGCTTTATCCACTAGCTAGGTTTCTATCACTTGGGTGCTGGATGAAGCCCTTCTTGCCTTCTGCTTTTGCTTTTGCTTGTGTGAGACAACTGGCCCCACTACCTGCTCTGCTTGAGTTTTTCTATTAGAACCTTTTGCTATTGTTACCACTACACCCTTATCTTTTACTTATCTTAACATGTTTGTGATATTCAAGTTATCTTTTATTATTTTAACCCTCTTGTTCCTTAACCAGTTCAATGTTCTATTTATAACTAGGGTGGTTGAGTCTAATAAGGAGAGGGATTCAGGTGTAGACCACCTGAATTGAGGAAGAGGTTGGAGGTATACTTGATTATCATAATATACCCATCCATTGGCTATTCCTCATATTTCAAATCTTTTGGAACTGGTGACATATCACAAGTCTTAATTTGTTCCAGGGTCATTCTAGAATAATCTCTCAACCTAAACTCTTCTTCATCCAGCATATCCTCCCAATAATCTTTATTAAAGGGAATGTAGGAATATGAAGAACCCACTATACTAGTAGCACAACTAGTCACATAATATAAGGGCCTAGCATCAAGATCTCTCAAGGTCATTTGGGTCATCTCTGCATCCACACATTTGGCCTTAGATAAGAAGGGCAGGTGTATCTCCCTATACTAATAGGGAAGTGTATCCTTGTCTTGTGCTTGCTCGATAAGAATTTATGGGTTTCCACTAGTTGCCTCACAAGTTCCATTAAGGCCCATTTGTCACTTACATATTTAGGAAGGGTGTAAGGACACACACTGAAACCACCAACTCTGATGTATGAATATGTAGGAAACTAAATAAAATATGACCCTTAATTTATAATTTTTTTTTTTTGCAACATCAAAAAATAATGTCCTCCCTAATTCTTTTTCAAACATGATTATGATGCAGTAGAGAAAAGCATCATTAACCCTTCTAAATTATTGTTTGCTCCCCTTTAAGGTGAGATCAGGGTAACAGTTATAAAGCTTGTTAATGTGAAATGGCATTATGTTTAATCCCATGAATGCCCTCCCTTTTTTTTAAATATAGACAAGGTATGAGGTCATATAAAATTTGCCTGTAGTTTAAACCTCCATCAACTATTTGTGAATGGAGTCACTGATCAATTGGATCCAATGAATGTATTGTTTATTTTGATGGATTACCCAGATATATTGGTATATCCAATCTTGATAATTCTTTGCATTTGAGCTCCCTGTAACTCTGTGTAAGAGCATAATGATATCTCCTACTTCATCCTTAAAGTCTGTCCTAACTAGGGTCTTAGGCATTCTTGTGGCTATATATATAGGGTTTTTTAACCACTATTTGTTTAAAACCCATAAACTTGATGAGTTATTATCCAGATAGAAATTTTTGGAGGAATCAGGGGTAATGTCTATGTAGCTTTCAAATCCTAAGATCAAGAACACAGTATCAATGAAATCTGGATCAAGATTCAAAATCTTCTCCCCTTTATCATTCACTATTTCTCTCTTCTCAATATCATAATATTTATCCATGTTGAGCACAAGCTTGGGGATTTGTACAAAAAGTGGGAAGGTTGTAACCTGAGGCAAGCCACTATCGTAGATGCTTTGAATCCAATCATTCTTGAATTTTGCCTTAACTCTATTGCAAAAGTCAGTTAGGTCTGTATGACCTAGGTCTGTGTCAGTTATCTTGTTGGTGCTTAAATCCAGGCTGGATGGGACACCAAGTCCCTTTGACTTGAACTTCATCTCTTTTCTAGACATGTACACTAGGTAAATGGGTGCGAGAAACCAACTACAGAGTTGGTCAGGATTTGGGCTTGCAATCATAGGTTAATTTTCTACTTTGAAGTTGGTGGTGTTTTGAAATGCTTTTGTGGTTAAAAATTTCAATAGGAATATAATGTGTAACACAGTTATAAAGTTTGACCAAAAGGTCCAATGGGGTTTTAACTTGCAATTACACTTATAAAGTCTAGCCAAAATTCCAGCGGGGTTGCAGGTTGTAATTGCATGTCGAATCTCCAATGAGAACTTGAGGTGTGAAAGCAAAGGGAATCTTAACCTAGATTTAAATGGGGTTTTTCTATGTTTTTGCAATTAAAATATCCATGGGGTTTTAATTTACAATAGCAAGAGGGATTTTTGCTTAAATTTAGTCAAATTATAGGAAAACCCTAAGGATGGGAAGAAGGAACTAGACAAAATTTAACAACAAGATTCTATGATTACAAGTAAAAACTAGAAAATGTGAGCAACAAAGTAAAACAATGATATTCTTTGATAATTCCAAAGACAAAACCTCAAATTTTGGAAAGAGAACCCTATGTTTTGCTAAGAAGAACAATGGCAATAATGACACAGAAAAGACCAAAGGAAAAATATAGGTAACCTAAGAAAATATTGTGTTTGCATGCGTAGGGGTTGGCAATGGGTAGATATGGTGCTTGCATTGTGTTGTTTGGCGATGATAGTGAATGAACTCTGGTTAGCAACGTTGCTCATCTTGGAGGTTTGGTTCATGACTTCACTTGGAAATAGAGCTTTATATTTGGTTTGCAATGTTGATAATGATGCAAAACCTAAAATTTATATTAATAAACCATGTAATTATTGCAATTCATGTTGATTAATGGTTCTAGATGGATCAATGGTAGGAAATTAGGTCATCAAAATCACTTTGCAAGTTTACAACTTACAAATTTGTAATGTCTTTTCCACTCTTTACTTTCCACTGAGGGGGTTGTTGGAGGCGGGAAATGCTTTAAAAGTGGGTAGCGAAACCTCAGTTACACTTTACAACTTTGCAATGTTACAAAGTGTAGTGAAAGTTTTGATTCCCATTAGTTCATGGTGAAAGGAGGGAAGCAGAGTATGCATTGCACTTTATGACTTTGCAAATTTACAAATGGTAACACAAGTTTTGATTCTTGTTAGGTATTAATGAAGAATAGAAAGCAGAGTCCTGATTATAATTTGCAACTTTACAAAGTTGTAATTTGTAATGCAAGTTCTAATTTTTGCTAAGTCTTAGGTAAGCAGGAAAATAGAGTTTTGGGTGCACTTTGCAACTTTACAAAGTTACAAACTACACATAAATCCCCAATTTTTTCTTAGGTATTGGAAAAGGTGTTTAGGCCATTTTAAAGCTTTTTCCCAAAAAATTTATGGATTTCCCTTAAGGTAGGAGGTGTTCTAAGGTTTTTTCCATAAAAATATCAATAACCACTGAAACCACTGATGACTGTATTAGTAGCGAATATATCTCACTCTATGTAGCCCAAGTGCTATAAAAGTCTTATGGTGCACATGCTTATTTTAGACTTGTTGTCAACCATAACACTATGAATAAGATGGTGGTATATATATGCTCGTATGAAAATCACATGTAAATCTCTATCATCATCCATAATCTCTTACTCTGAAAATGTGATAAGTGGTTTAGGTGGCACTATAGTGTGATACATGCCAATAATGTTATGAAAGGGATGTGTCACCTCTATAACTATGTGATAGGAAGCTGGTGGCGGATGAGCCTGATATGTATAATGAACACCTAATGTTCCCCCAGTCTCATTAGATATATGCTTTGGGAAAGGATCTAAAAATATCTTAACTGCCTTTGCCTCTGTTTGTTATTTCAGTGCCTCTATGGGTATGCCCACATCAATAATATTAGCCTTAATGAGATCTTATATCTTGTGCTTTAGGGTATGCATCTATTTTTCATGTGGCTTGGTGTGCTACAATACTCATAGAATACATTTGAATTGTAACTCTTTGGAAGAGGCTATGTTGTATCAACCTCTTTAATGGGAGGGAAAGATATGACATTGCATTCCAATAATTGTTTTAGAACTCGTGCTGGTAACTCTAGTAGATTAGTGAAGACTCTACATTGAAGAGCTATTAAAACCAATCTAGGAGAAGGCTCTGAAGCTGTGTTAACTATGGTCTTTTGATCATTTTTCTTTTCTATGGCCCTAACCTTGTATGGAGGTTTGTTTGTACTCTTAATAGTTGAATCTGATCCATTTGTGTACTTTAGTTTGCCCATTGCTAAGAGCTTAACCTATATTTCCTTAATTGTGTGGCACATATCAATAAGTGTGGGAAACTTCTTGAATAAGATGGCTTCATGAAGTGCTGGTGATATACTCTATTTAAATATATCTTGAAGTTTTATGTCTGCTATGGGGCTAGTCAACTTGGATAGTATTGTCTTGTATCATAAGACATAATCGGCTATGGGGCTCATTTGACTTTTTATTTAGTTGTGCCACTTGTGCATATGATATATTATCACTAATGTTGATATAGAACTATGTTAGGAACATATTTACTAAAGGATTGAATGTCGTAATAGAATGGTTTGGTAAATCATATAACCACTACAGGGAATAATCCTTGAGACTGCATAGAAATAGCTTCATAAGAAGCCAATCATTGGACACATAGTCCAAACATGTTGCATGAAAGGATCTGAGGTGATGCTCTGGGTCACCCTTGCCATCATATAATGTGAGATTAGGAGTTATGAAAAAGGATGGCAAAAGAATTTCCATAATGTGATGTGCCAAAGGTGTATGCAAGAGAATGTTAGAATCCAAGGCATGTGATGACTTATTTTCTCCCTGCTCAAGATGTAACACCTTAAATTATAGAGAAAAAACCTACTACATAAGGGATTATACATTTGAAGGAGAAGAAGTAGCCATAAGTGGTGTGGCTGTCACTGATGGTCAAATAACAAGCTTGGGTTATGTTATCTGAGTTGGTTGAGTGGGCCCTACTAAACGTGTAACAACATCATTAACTGGAGGGGTTGAAGATTGACCATTGTTGTTATTTTTAGAGTTCCTCTTGAAGAATGTTTATGAAATAATCTTATATATCCTTATGTTTGGACACAAAGTCTTGTAATTGACACTTATCAGTTTCATCAAATTTGTTGTTAAATTCTACCATTATAGGTTGAAAGGTAGGAAAACAAGTTTTGTATATTTTAAACCTTTAAAACTGTGCTTGTTTGTAGACATATGTTGTGGAAGCTCTTTTGCTAGAAAACCTGTTTTGAGAATGTTTGTTGGCTGAGCATGATTTTGACTGTACAACTTAAGTTCTTACTCTTTCTGTAACATTTCCTATGTGTCTTGATGTTTTGCCTTGATAAACTATATTTTTTACTGATGTACCTTAGGATGTTCAATAAATCCCAAATCCTATTGAGCAGTATTATCAACTGATATAATGGGAAAAGTGATGCCTTGGGCCTACTTGCCCAAACCTTGACCCTAATATTCAAACTATTGTAGATATTTGTGACCAAAATTATACCATATCGAATGTTGAGCCTCCTTTTGAAGAGGTATATTTGTTTGATTTATCTGTGTTTATTGTACTATTTCTTGCTATGATTGTGCTTTTGGAACCTTTTATTGTTTTGAGTTATATTTTGGTAACCATTGATGTACTATTTTTGAATTTGACCCTTTTTGAATTGGTAGATGTGCCATTGTATGTTGTGTGGATGTTGTGTCACTATATGAATCATTTGTATCCATTATCTATTGTATTTTCCTTTTCAATGCTAAACATGAATCGATGTGGTGCCCATGCATTCTCTAATATGCACAAAAATATTTGGATCTCCTCATTGGGTGTAGAGGTGGTAGGTTGATCAACTTAGCTTTAATAATTTCCCTTAGTATCTCACTTGAACTCTTATTCAACCTTTGAATTCTCTTTAAATCACTTATTGTAGATGTAATTTATGGTGATTGCTTCCGATATGTAACATTGTTTGCCATAATTTGACTAGTTGAAGATGTATAAACATGATTTACACTATTGTGCCCTGGAGGCCTTTGTCTTGTAAATTATTTTTCCAATGTTGTAATATTTTCATGTAGTAGTTGATTTTGATTTTTTAAACCTATAATTATCTTGTTCATACTAATAAATTGATCACATAGTTTTACACAAGTGTAAACCCTAGTTATTTATGTTTGAGCATGTAGGCACACACCCTATAGGGAAGAGGTGTGAATAGGTTTAGTAGGGGGTTTAGTGATAGTGTTATAGTTTACTTCATCTCATGGAGGAATGATAACATAGGCCTAGTTAGAGGGAAAGTAGCTACCACCCTTGTGGAGATGAGGACGAGAAGGAGATTCTTTCCTCTGCATAAGATACGACATTAAATCTTGAAACATAGTGGTTAGTTTATGTGCTAAATCTTGTATGTGTGTATGGGTTTGATTGTTAATGGAATTCCACATAGGAGAAAGATAACATGCTACGAGATATGACATATATTACAATTGATACAGAGCATCATCTATACAGGTGTTTATGTCTTTTTTAAGTTCATTCTGAATTAAAGGGAATAAGCATGTAAATGAAAGTATTAGACTTTGCAATAAAAAGTAATTAATTTCTTCTATAATTATGATCTTGATTATATGAATTAGAAGATAGATGAATCTAAAATATGAGTGTTGGAAATAAATCTGTGTATAAATAGAAAAAGATACAAACCCTGAGTGTGTTTAGGGTTACAGTGTTTTGAATCTAGGGTTTCTTTGCAACAAATTTAAATTAGATTTAAATAAATGAAAACCTAATATAAAATTGATTTAATTAGTTAGGTTGTGTAAGAAAAAATAGAAAATAAAAAGTATTTAGTAATAATTGATTACACAAAAAATTGGATTAATGCAAGCTAAGGTTTGACACAATATTAGAAGTAAGATGGGTTCACCAAATGATTTAACCTTTTTGGGTTTTATACATGTAATTCCTATGTTTGGTTAAAGGGTTGAGATCTCTAAACCAGTTAAATACATATGTAATAATTAAATACTGATTTGTTATGATTTTGACCTTGTTTAACTTTTTTATAAATAGTAACAAATAGGGATAAATAGAGACTTATCTAAAAACTGACTGTCATGGATGATTTGGGTTCTGAAACTTGAGATCAAGGTAGTAGTCTGTGTCATCAACATGATTATGGAAAATCATAAACAATAATTTTGTGTGTTATTAGGATGGACCAGACATCCTCAATAATGTAGAGAGTTGCCTATAAAACAATACTCTGAAGAGGGATCGAGTCCGATATAGTTCTTCCACCTAGTGCTTGATGCATGTGAAAGTGAATGTTATAATGAGAGTGGCCTTGGATGATTTAGATGTGATTGAGATTTAAAATTCTTGAAAATTGGACTTAGGGCTACTATATATGGTAGTATGTAGAAAGTAGGGTAGAATAGGGATCAAATACCTTGATTTTGCACAACTTTGTCTTTGGTTTGAACAGCTTTTACATCTATTTTTATCTAGTCAATAGAGGTGGATTAGACTTGTATTTATAGAGTTATGTTGCTTATGCGGATAAGAAAATGAGCTTAGGTCGATCTTAAGAGGAGCACACATTTGAAAAACTATCCATTGGAAAGAGCTAGGGCTAAAGACAATAGTGCCTAGTTGGGGACACTAGCGCCATATGGCTATAGTGTCCCAAATGTGGCGTCAATGTCCTTTTGGCAGATTACTGAGAAAGTTAGATTAAGATATGGGATGATAGTTCTAGGACTGTGTATTGACTTTATATAGGTGACTGTGGTCTATTGAATGACTAGAAGTGTAAGTCTAATGCTCAAGGATAGGTCTATGGCTAGCCTAGGCATAGGCTAACTCAAGCGACACTCTTAGCATTCAATTGCCATTTTTTAGGTGATTACAATTGAAATCCCTCCCTTGGGTTAACCCACACGTTTTAATTAGTGAAAGAATGATTTTATTAGGTATTAAAAATTATAAAATAATAATATTAAACTTGAATTATTTCAATCATATAAAATTTTATTCAATATAGAAACATTCAAAGCTTTCAAAATCAATATCTAGATTATGTAGGTGAAGTTGATTTTATGAATTCTTAGTGAGTGTGTTTGTTAGGGTTTTAGGATATTATTTTATACTTACATTTTAGGAAAGAACATTTACATAAGTTGTGTTCTATTTTATTTTCACGATAAAATCCCACTACATCCATTGTTTTCTTAGTGTAGTGTGATGTCTAAGTTGCCCCTATGGTCCGAGTCAGTATCTTACTAATAGAACTTGTTTAAGTGATCAAACAAGAATCCCATTAATTTGAACTCAATTTTTATACCCAACCAAGGAGTGGGGTTGAAATGATTCTAGGATATAAATTCATGGGTCAACACTTCCATGCAGAACCCATGAGGATTTCATTGCTCAATAGAATAAGAGGCCATCAAAACCATGTTTTTAATGAATTCCTCCCATAATGGTGTAATGGGAGGTGCTCTGAATAAATGCTCGATGGGCATTCTTAGAGAGGCTAGAGGGAACTATGCCAAATAACTTGTAAATAAAATAGATATGAGGGACATATGTAATTTAAACATGTATGCTTTATTCTTGGGATAGCTGTTGCAACTTGAAATATGCTCTATGCCTAACAGTGTCTTCAATGTTGTCCCAATAATGAAAGATGGTTCTACCAATAGCCAAGGGTGGAGGATGTAGTAGTCCTTTCCTTTTATCCCTAAAAATACCATCAATACCATTTCATATATGGAATGTAACTTCCTTCTTATCCAATTTGTTTGTAATATGGACTAACAGTCTAAGTAGAGTGCACTATGTTCCCTCAATCCTGATGATTATGTAGTATAGATAAAACTAGATGCACATCAAGCTTAAGGCCATTTTTATGTAGTTCATATATGGAAAACATTAAGGAATAAATCGACACATCCTTGAGACACTATCCAAAAGCATCCAAATATGAAAAGCTTTAAATAAATAGTCTAAAGATCTAAGTCTAAACACCAACAAAAGGTCAAAGTTACATATTATCAAGTGTTGAAAGCCAAAACTATGCATTACATTATAGTACAACACTATTGAACACATACATGCATACATGTGATAACTATGTATGGTTTGAGCTCCCTTCGAAGCATTGGAACGTATACAACACTCAACCACTTAGCAAGGTGTGGTTGGGGTAATCCAACCCATCTTTCTAACCCCTTTTTCTAGGTCAAACACACGTCAAAAGTGGAGCTAGGGTTTCAAGGCAAATGAGGCAAAATCTAAATTTGCATAAGTACGAAGGTCAACAAAACACATAGAAATCATCTTGACATGCAAGCATAACAATTTGTGATAGAACAGACTAAATTTTTTCATAGGGATAGTTTCTACAGACAATGTTTGACCTTTATCAATAGCGTCCTCATATATCCTGACATTTTTTTTTTCTCATTTGAGTGACTGCAAAGCCATTTTAGAGCATAATAGACGATTACACACTTGTAGTGAGCAAAATAGAATTGTAAATCAACTAAGTGCCTTCTCCATTAGTCATTTCTATATTTAACAAGTGCAATAATTTATTTGTTAACATCAAACACGTGTAGTTTATACTATATCTTATGTAATTTAAATTTTAATAATTTTACACTTGTTTAGATTACTAAATCTAAATTAAATTAAAACAATAATAATAAGTAGCGTGAAAATTAAAATATTAGTTCCATATGAAATTTTATTAGTTGAAATAAAGACTTTTTTATTGGATGTATCAACTATGAAAATGATACTAAGTTATGTAAAGAAGACCAAAAGTATAGAGACTCATGGTTGATCTATGATAAAGATATAATAAGATTTAAATAAGAGGAAGAACACGCATATGAAACAAAACAAAAAATAAATGAGAAAATAAAACATTAATATGCGAAAATGCTCAAACAATAATGATGAAATAAAAAAATATATGAAAGAAATTTTCAAAATAAATATAATAATAATATTTTAACTACCTTATTTAAAAAGCTAAACTAAATAAAACAACAATATTATTAATCAAAATTTATAATAAACAAATCTAACACTGAAGGGAAAAAAAGGAAAAAATATATATGTGTCAAATTTAAAAGAAGAGTGCTTATCTCAAATGATTCGGTAATTTTTGCACTCCATTTTTTGGGTTACAGTATTTGGTCACTAGAGTAGAATCTAAGTAAATTCAATTCATGGGCAAAACATTAAAGACGAGTAAAGAAATTCCACGTGAAAATACAAAGTTCACACTTGCCCATATAACATACAAACAACAGTAAAGAGTAAAGAGTAAAGAGGCATAGCAGAGAGTGATGTGGGGAAGGAACATGGCTCCCATCTGCGTTGTTTGCCAAGTCCAACGGTTAAATGAAAATAACAAACAGGTATCCAACACTGCACATCGCACAGCGTTTTACTCTACATTAAAATACACACCAACAACAAACACTGTACCACCCGTACTCACACAGAACAGAACAGAGAGCGACAGCGACTTCTAGGGTTTTGCCCAATATTTTATCCGTTAAAATGTGTAGGATGTGGGTATATATAATGTTAATTGTCACTGCAAATTTTTGGCCGATCTGTATCAACTGTACCTAATGTTTTTGGTAAAATGTTTTGAGTATTTCGAAAATGTTGGCGCAAAGACATCGTCTGCAATCTTTTATGGTCAACCACGTCACGCCACTATGAAAATTTCCGCCTCAATTCTCTCGCAAGTTTGCAATGGAGGTAGTTGATTTACCAATATAATTTTGCTTGCTTAGCTCCAGCGACCACGTTTCAAAGCAAAAGCAACGGAAGAATGGTCGCACCTGCGAATTTTTTGTAGAAGAATCGTTCACAGCTTTAAACATAAGTTAAAGAGGGGCATTTGGGGAAATTTCATTGGCATTCTTGGAAATGAAGATTCTTTGTCGTGTTTTGAAGTCCGTTGTAGGGGAGCACTTTCAGTTTTGGAGGAAAATGGACAGACGAACATCCGGGGTTTGGCTCTCTATCGCTGTCATTTTAGCGGTGATTGTGACACCAGTGGGTGGAGTCACTAATGAACAAGACGGTACAATGCATTCAACTCTTACTTTGGTTGCTTACTCTTTTTTAATGTACAAAAAGAGAACTATTTCCAGGTGTTAGGAAAACCTCTTTGAGATGTCCATTTTCCGACTATTTAATATAAGAAAGAAAACACGCACAACAGTATGGTCCAAATTCACAGAAAACATAGATTGCCAACTGCATCTGCACACATTCTCTCTACAGAAGCTATTCAATCTTTTTGAGCATGCAATGATTTATTATGGTTTCTTTGACTCTGACGTTACCTTCGCAATTCCTATTGGAGATTTCGTCAATTAATATTGGATTTGCGTTTCTAGTCTGTAATTATTTGCGAGTCTGTTTTTCTAGGTATAGTTTGAAAAGGATGGAAAGCCATAATACATTCCCATTCTAGAGGCAAAGTTTCGGGTTGCATGTCTTCAGCCTTGTGTCCAGTGCCTATCATATTTATTTGCTGCCGAAAACATGTTAGTGTATTGGAGTATCACCAAACTTTTGAAACATAGTTTATAAATGTAACGTTCCAGTATGTTTCTGTCACGCAGTTCAATAAATTCTGATCACTTTTATTGCATTGACTGGTGTAACTTATGTATCCCCAAACTTTTGAAACGTAGTTTATAACTGTAAATTTCCAGCATGTTTGTGTCGTGCAGTTCAGTGAATTCTGGTCACTTTTATTGCATTGACTGGCGTAACTTATATATGGCAGGGACCATGTGAAATGAGAGATATTGGCAGGTGCTCATAGTTTTAAACGGAGCTGTTTATATATCCATATAAATTGGCCTTATAAATGTTTGACTTTGGCGATTCTTTCTTTCCCATTGTTTATCCAGTGTGACTGACTGCAGTGTTCTGATTTATATTGTATTTTGAATGGACCTTCAGTTTCTGCTTTGACAAACCTCTATATAAGTTTACATTCTCCGCAACAACTTACTGGATGGAGTACGAGTGGAGGAGATCCATGTGGTCAGTCATGGAAAGGAGTGTCTTGCAATGGATCTGCTGTTACGATAATGTAGTTAACTATGCTTCCTCAGAACTCCACCCTTTTTTGATAAAGATTATTGAAGGATTACTTGAATAGCATAAAAAAGATTATCCATTTCTTTTTTATTGTATAAGACTTGTAAAGAAGAAAATTTAAGCGTATTTGTTGAATTGGACAGAAAACTACCTGGGCTAGGGCTGACGGGATCATTGGGCTATCAGCTCTCAAGTCTTTCTTCCTTGACAACTTTGTGAGAAGTTTCTTTTGATTTCAAAACTCTCTTTTTACACTCAGGAAGTTGGAAATGTTTGTGCCTAAAGTCATTTACATTATTCTGTGTTGCTTACTTTGATTACTTTGGGCTGTGATACAGAGATCTGAGCAACAACAACATTCAAAATCCCATCCCATATCAACTTCCTCCCAATGTTACACACCTGTGAGTTATAAGACTTGAGCAGATTCTATATCTACATTTTTCTCTCTTAACTCATTTCAACATGATACTGATAAATTGTGTCTTTCTGCTATGTGCTGTGCAGCAATCTTGCTGGCAATACTCTTAGTGATGTGCTGCCCTACTCAATTTCGGAAATGACTTCACTTAACTATTTGTAAGTTCTTAACTGGGCAATCTTTTGGCATGCATATATTAAGACAATATTTATTCAATACATTGTCTGCAGGAATGTGAGTCACAATTTCCTCTCAGGTCAAGTCTCAGACATCTTTGGCAAGCTTTTGAACCTCTATACCTTGTAAGATATTATTCTGTTGATGCAAACTTTTTAATTGGTTTAACCAGCAAAGTATGTTTATGATTTATTTGTTGATTGCATAATTTTTTCCTATTCTTCAGGTTAATCCACTCCATGTAGGACTACTATGCCAACTGGCAATTATATATTTTTCTATACAGATAAGGATTTGAAACTTGCATAACTGGCATAATGTTTGATGACCACCTTTGAATTAGCATTGAGCTGTATAGCACAGTCGAAGGCTTATACTCAAGAAATAAAGAGTAGGATCTTTAAAATTAATAGTATATGAATCCCCTGCGTGTGATGACACTTCTTTTTTCTTTCAGAACTTTCAGAGGCAAGATAGTTTACTTGTCCAATTTTTTGCCAATTTGCAAAGACATCCTAGTTTTATCACACTCTAGATTGCAACTGAGGCGGTGATTTATGGAAGGATGTGTGTTTGGACTTAGACAGTGTTTCAAAGACTTCGATGATGAAGAAACCCATGCCAAAGAGGTAGGTGATGGTTGTTGACAACTATTATGAACCCTATTGTAGCTGGCTGCAATTGTTGTGAAATCTAGACAGAAAACCTAGGTCGGGAAATAGAAAAACAAGATCTGAAAATAGAAGAAATAAAGATCGTAGAATTCTGTAACTCTTTTTATTGAAACAGTAGATCAGAAACTCAGAGCTGTACTCATAATTGTTTGTTTGCGGTAAATAACTGGAAACTGTTGTAAACAGATAAATGTAAAACTAGAAAAATTGAGTCACTGGAAGAAATATGAAACTGAATTTTTATATTTATATTTTATTTTTTGGAAAACTGAAAAACAGAACAGAAATTGAGCATTGCTAGAAAATTAGATCAAACATTACATAGAAGGGAGAATAACTTTCCTGAGAGTATGGATTCCATCTTGGGCCAAATCCAGGACAGTATGGACAACTTTTTTGGCCAAAATTATCTTCAGACTTGTCTACAAGAACTGCTTTCCTTAAAACATGGCCTACTCCACTACCTAAGAGTCTATTTTTAACATTTTTCTGTTTTAGCCCTTTTTCTTTTTTGCATGTTGGCAGGTCCCAAATGGATCCACAAAATTGGTTGTAGTGGACACGCAAGAAACACTTTAAAAAAGTTCCTAATGGAACACACTAATTGAAGTGTGATATTTCTTGATATCATAACGGTCTCCCCCCCTTAAATAACTTTGCCCTCAAAGCAATTGTAAAGCTGGATGCTGAAAAATTTCCAAGCTTTTTTTAACTTCTTCTTGAAAATTTCCTTCTGTTGGAACTTTTTAGATGCAACTAATTTCTTGGTCTGGTGGAAGAAGCCCTAACAATGGAAGATTTTTTCAAAGAAGTAAAGAGTCTATGAGCCCTCATTGATGAATACCTGAGCTTGGAGTTATCAGAAGTAAATATTTTGATTAGTAAAGAGTCTCTTGATGAATTTGTTTTAGAAACTTTCCAGCTATATGAAAATGAACAAAGATGGTTCTTGGAACTCAAGGATTTTGCAGAGGTGGCTTTTGCTGCTGGTATGCCAATGGCAGTCACCTTTAAGAACAATGAGGTCATGCAGGAAATTATGATTCCTATATGCATGATGCATTATGTAAACGTAATGCATATAAAGTAGTTTCAGAGGCTTAAATTCAGAGGCTCCTGTTGAACACAACTATTTATTGAGAGGGGGGGTGAATCAGTAGATGAGCTAAAACTAGTTGATTAAAACTTCTAGAGGAGATATCAAATCATATGCATATCAGAGAACAAATGTAGAGAGCACACACACACACAAAAACACAATACACCAGATTTATAAGTGGAAAACCTAAAGGGAAAAACCACGGTGAGAATAGCTGCTAGAATCTACTGTTCTAATCCAGCGTCACAGTTAGATCACCTCACTGGCAAAATCACACTGGTTACATTCAAGGACACCTATCCTTAGGAGACACCAATCCCCTAACTGAGCACCAACTCAGTTTTTTTGAAGGCACCTACCAATAAGAACTATGGAGCTACAACTCCAGTATATAAGGCAGATTCACAAATGAATCCTGTTCAGTTTCTTTGTTACAAGTCTAGTCTGTAACTGCTCACTCTTGGCTTATTTTGTGTATGCCTATTCTCCTTCTCTGCTCAAAATATGCACATTCTCTGTGTGCCCTTTCTTCCTGTCTGCTCAATCTCTGTTCCTTTGACTTTTACTCTGTGTCTGCATATGTCTGGATATATTCTGTTCAGACACACTTCATTCCCTTTTTTTGCCTTTTACTCTATTTGTATTTGTCTGGATAGACAACCTTTTCTTTTCTTCTTTGCCTTACTGGTTCTATGTCGTTATATCTTCTGTTTGACACAGTCCATTTACACCAGCTGCTTCGGCCTCTCTTTGTATCTTTTATATATTCTTTGTTTGACACATCAACGTCCTCTTCTTGCCTCTATAGTCTGTATATTCTATTAGACACACTTCGTATTGCTCACATGCTTAGGTTCAATGATAGTCTGAGCAATCGCAAAATGACAGCCTTTGACTCTCTCTTAAAATTGCAACGGCAGCAGTAGCAACGGCAAAAAGCAAATTACAATGTTCAAGATGTCGTATATGTATAGACAATGAAGCTTAGGGTTTTCTATCTCCAATTGCGTTCACACTTCAGCTGCAATTAACCAGTTCTCATTAAAAACGATTTTGACTTATGCTCTTTCTTGTGTCTTGGTTCATACATCACATTGCAATGTTCAAGTCTCTTTACTATATTTGACAACTGCTGGATTTATCTCATAAATGCACAACCTCCTTAATTGATGATTGATCGGTTGGATTGATCAATCTCGGGCTCTGTGTAGACTTTTCGAGCTCACCGTTTATGTGGTCATGTTTTTAAATGAGGATTATTCATCTTGTCATTGACGCCATTCACTGTCTATCTTGAATCATTAGATATTTCTATTTTTTAAAACGGAACCGTCGATCTCTCTTGCATTAACCATCGAGCTCTTTCTCGCATCTTGATATTTTCTATATGATTGGTTCGCTTTCGCTCCTTTCGATTATATTCGATATGCTCGATCTTTAATCTCGCCTTGATCCTTTGGCAATAATGCAAGTGTCTTATTCTTCAGCCGAGATATCCTTCAAAACCTTTTTAAACGTCCACTTGCCCTAGATTCTTTCCGAAACAATCCAAGTGATCCTTGGGAAGCTTTGTAATGGTCCTTGTGTCCTCTGCAATTTTCCTTTGGCACTTGTGGAAGTGCCCTATGTCTTTCGACAAATGCTCAAGTGTCCTTTCCCTCCATTTGAACTACCCCTTCGAACACATTATTGCGGGCTTTTTGTCCAGGTCCCTTTCGGGACAATTTCCGCGGACTTTTTGCTCGGGTCCCCTTCGGGACAATTTTCACGGACTTTTTGTCTGAGTCCCCTTTTGTCACTTTTGTTTAGGACACATACCCTTCGGGGCTTTACAAATGTACCCTTCGGCTTTTTTGTAAAGGTCCACATACCCTTCGACCTTTTTGCAACGACCCCTTCGGCTTTTTTTAGATGGTCCACTACCCTTCGGCATTCCCAAAAAGTACATTTCGAAACTTTTGCACGAGATCATTTCCTTTGGGACTTTCCTTCGGGACAAATTCCAAAAGAATTGCCTATACCAATATTTCCAAAAGAATAGACCAAGTCGAAAATTGGCTAAGTGTGAAGACCAAAACAAACATTCTCGACAACAACATACTTCGGGTTCTTTGCATTGCTTTACTCCTAAGATTGAAAGAAGTAAAGTTACTTGGTAAACCCGATTTACTCTTGAGGCAAAGACCCATTTGGGTTTCTCGACTTGCTTGACTTCACTAGACCAATTCGGGTTCTCTGCATGACTTTACTTATAAAGTTCATAAGTAAAGAAGTGAAAGCACTTGACAATCCCAATTTACTCCACTAGACCCATTCGGGTTCTTGAGACTGCTTAGCTTATAAAAATGAATGCAACTAAGTCGTTCTGGAAACCCGATTAACTCACCCAGACCCATTTGGGTTCTTGACATTGCTTTACTTACTTTATAAGTAGAAGCACTTCACAAACCCGATTCACTCTACCAGACCAAGTCGGGTTCTTGACATTGCTTTACTTATTTTATAAGTAGAAGCACTTCACAAACCCGATTTACTCCACAAGTTTGTTCAACTCAACCTTTGACATTATTGCATGATAGCACATGCTGCCTTTGACATCAATGACAATTCTTCAGACCTCAATGACTATGTCCAACATCTCCATCAAGTCTCTGAAATAAGCGATCCAAGAATAGCCCAAATGTTGGCTCAATCACAAGATGCCTCTACTTCCAAAATTGACACTGGAGCTGCCAAGAGAGTTTTCTTGTGGGCGTGAAAGATTTCTTACAACTTGAAGTCATTCCAATAAAGGATGTCAGTTTTTTTACATTCAAAGGGAAATGTTAATCCAACATGTAAGGTTGAAGTCTTCTTGGGACAACATCATTCTTGCTGCAGAAAGCGTAGCTCCTTCATGGAAAATTTTATGAATTTTCAGCTATGGAAGACCTTTATTGGACTGTGACTCCTATTGTATAACAACATGATTAGTTGCAGATTATTGTCTTTGGCCATTTGACCTTGGAGACAATATTTGTGATATTGAAAAGTGGTTTTACATCAACATGCACTACACAGTTTTAAACAATGTGCAATTCAGATCTAAACAGTTTTACCCAAAGAAAACAGTAAAATCAGATCTATTTGCAATAAGGAATATTCTAGTATAATTGAAATGTGCAAAGACAGGTTTATGAGAATAATATTGAATTGTCGCAAATCTGTAGACAGTCGAAAGCTAAAATTAGTTGGAAATCCAGGCAGCAAGGCGAACAAAATCCATAAATTTCAGAGTGAATTGGTAACATTGAAATTTTGACTAGGGCCAAACCACTATTATCCTGGAACTGATAGACTATGTCCTTGGCACTGCCAGACCGTACCATTACGTTCTTGGCAACTGTAGAATTCCTTGAAACAAATTTGACGACCTTGTTCCTAGGCTCCTGGGCTCCTAAAACAATGCTCATTTTTTTAGAATTCGTTGTGGATCACGGGGAAATTGATCTTCTTCCTTGAAACCCTAATCAACTCATAAAACCTTAAAAACCAGGGGAGCCATTGAGAGGCTTGTGTTATCCCCTATAATTATTAGGCCTTTGTTTTTAGACAAGTTATAAACAAGCACTTGATGCAATTCAACAAGCAATTGTGATTGCAAGCCCTAATCCTTATGACTTCTCAGTAGCATGAACAAAGGCAATATGAAGACTCCAAATCAAATTCTGCACTAAACACTTCCTTTTCGCCTTTCAAATAAAATGCTAGACTTTTGCTCTCAATTCACTTATCACTCTTGACTCATTTGCTTTATCACTTGTCCTATATGCACAAATGCACTTGCATGTTGATAGACTTCTCAAATTCAAATTAAGACCTATTGGTGCACAATTCGACACACAACGAGCAAGAAAGTTGATAAAATAGGAACACAAGCCCTGGGGAATAAAAGGGACAGGTTGACTGTATCGTTGCACAAGCCGACACACAATAAACAAGAAAGCTGTTAAAATAGGAACACAACCCCAGGGGAATAAAAGGGACAGGTCATAGGGACCCACGAAGAAAAGGGACTAGGACTGTAGTTGTACGTATGGTCTTGCTCAAACAAGATTGTACTGCTAAAGTCCTTGCTAGAAAACACACAAAATAGAGGAGAGAGAAAACTAGTGAGGAGAGAGAAAACAAGAGGAAGGGGAAGCAAATGGGGCCCAAAACGCAAAAAAACACGCACCAATAAGAGCCCAATATGAATTGATAATCGACAAACACACAAGTACCATGGAACAATGCAATTTGATATTTAACATTACCCTTAGACCAAAATTAGGTGTCTACATAATGGCCCATCTTGATGTATGTGTGTGCGTGCATACATATCAAAATAAAACAAACAAGTGTACATGGGAGGGTTTGTAGAAGATGTTATGGCTGAAACTTGTAAGAGTTCTCAAAGTCAATATAGGTATGATAATGATTTGACAGTCAAAAAGAAAGAGAGATTACCTAATTGCCACCGTGAAAGTCATACAAATCTTGGAACAAACATCCACACTTCTATGTATGGGATATGGAAACTTGCATTCTTGCAAACATGTAGTAAACATTTTCAAGTGAATCAATGTCTATATAAATCCATAATCAGGGAACTGTTAGATGGAAATGAGAGAATATAGGAATGGATGTACTTGGTTGTGTGGAAACAATGAACTATGTGTGCACGTACATATCAAAGTAAAACAAACAGGTGGACATGGGAGGGTTCATAAAAGATGTTGCAGCCAAAACTATTAAGAGTTCTTGAAGTCAATATAGGAATGATAATGTCCAAAAGTCAAAAGGCAATAGAGATTACCTAATTGCCATCGTGAAAGTCATGAAGATCCTGGAACAAACATCCACACTTGTGTGTCTGGGATATGGAAACCTACTTACTTGAAAACATGTAAGAAACATTTGCAAGTGAATCAATACCTATATAAAATCATAATCAAGGAACTACTAGAATGAAAAGAGAGAATATAGGAATGGATACACCTAGTTGTATGGAAACTATGTGTTGAGCACAGGGTAATACTGAGAGGGGGGGTGAATCAGTATTATATATTCTTTCTTTTCTGACACTTAATTACTTATTCCAATAAAGATATTCAAAGCAATCAAATCACAACACAAGATAACACAAAGCAAAGTGACACTAGATATACGTGGAAACCCTTTCAGGAGAAAACCATGGAGAAATCTTTTTCAATATAAATATTCGTAGGCACCAACCTATTGGAGCACCAAACCCAAAAACAATTTTGTAGGCACCAACCTATAGGAGCAGCAACCCCTTTCGCTGAGCACCAACTCAGCAAGAGACACCAATCTCTTCAAAACGAAGGCACCGACCTTCTCACAAAAATCACTCTTTTATCTTTGATTTGTTGTCAACACAACGGATGATAAAAAATTGCTTTATCTCCTTTTGATTCGATCTACACTTGAGTGTTTTCGCTGCTATGATCTACCTTATACTTGCTGGATTTTTCTTTTCAATATTCTCACAAAAATTTGCTTTCAAATATTTCTGCTCTTCTTTTATTTCTTCCACTTTCGAACTTACAAATTTACCACTCGCTATGCACTTATTTATAACCCATGAAAAGCCACAAATTAAGGTCGTGACTCTTCAAACGAAAAGGTCCATTCGAACGGTCACAACTCCTCCAAATCAAGTCGGCCAAGGTTGGGGACCATTTTAGACTTAAAAACTGCCTTGAAACCTTCGCCATAATTATCTCTTTAAGCCCGTTAGACATAGTCAATTTGTTTTCGATTCCACGCAAAGATATGACCGTTATTTACATGATTAATTGCCTCAATCTAAATATTCTTTATTTAAATTAATTCTTGTATCAAAATACTTTGCCATCAATCAGATTCACGACTACCCTTTGACATCAATGACAATATTTCCAACACTATGAAGCCGTATCCATGACAACCTTATCTCAAAATTTGTATTGTATTTGAATAAGCATGTCTCGTGGTGAGACCAAGTGAAGTATGTTGTGTAACACCATGTGATTGCTTTCATAGGAGAGAGCGAAGAAGAGTATACTCTGTTCCACCACGTGATTGCTTCCATATGAGGGACCAAGGGAATATGTTGTGTGCCACCATTGTGAATTGGAATCTTAGAGAGGTTAAATAACTGGATCATATGCCCCCTTTTGAGGTGGGGAATGAACCTATGAATCACATATGTAAAAAAAGAGGGATTACAAATACCATGTGTATCATAGGAAAAATAAAGCATTGATATATAATCATAATAAGATGTCATCGTGAAAGCATGTATGTAATAAGCGACTTGACCCATGTGTGTCTGAGTTTAAGCCACGTATGGATAATAACAAGTTGATCATAGATGAGCAAGAACTAATCAATGTAAGCACAATAATAATAGGATGCCCATATGTGGGCAAGATATAATTAATGTAAGTATAGGAGTATCATGCCCCTTTATCTGCAATATATAAGCAATGTAAGAGCAATAAAAACATGCCATAGTATGAGTGTTACAACATATATATCAATGAAAAGTACACACAAACATGATAGGAATTATGGTAATGTAGGAAAACAAACAAGAACATCTACATGATGTGAATCATGGTAAATCAAGGAATATTGTGCATAACTTGTGGACCGTAGAGGTGGGCGGTCGAGTGCATAAATGCCCTTGTTGGGGGAGTGCCTTATAAGGAGTCCCGTACCCCTTAGCCTTGAGCAAAACTCTAGATAGTCTAGTCAACACCCTAAACTACGCTACCCTACCCTACCCTACCCTACCCTATATCTTCTGTATGGGCCCGACTACGACTATATCCTTCTCAATATAGTTTTAGTTGTGGGAGTCTTCTAACCATATATAGTAGGCGGTTGGGGGAGTGCCCCATATATATCTAGGGGCCTTAAAGGCGCCCCCACTCCCTAGATATATAGGGGCGGGGGAGGCCTTGATGCAGGAGCATCTAGGTTTGCAAGCTATTTTGCGTCATTCAAAAACACGGGCTTGTTTTCTTAAACAAACTTCTGTACATTTATGTTGTGTTATTTGACTTGTTCTCGTGACAACTTGCATGTGTGGAAGAAGATCAACATCAAGCCGAAAAACATTAGCTAGAGTCTCACAGGGCAAGGAAATTCATGAAGGTTGGTTTCAATCATGTTCCATGGGTTAGATTGACCTTTTGATGGAAGCATGATGAAACCGCTGCCTTATGTAGGTGCTTGTGCAAGAGGTGGTAAAGATGCATAGAATTTTCCAATTTGTAGAATTTTCCCCGTGTGCAAAAGATGCATAAAATAATTGCCCAGATTGATCCAACATGATATGTGGACTTGTTTCCAAAGCAAAGGGAGCTCAAGAGGCGTGGCAGGAGGTCAGTGTCAACCACCAAGATTCAAATTCAACTTTGGAAAAGGAAAAGGAGAGTTGTCTCAATTGATCCAAGCAATAGAGGCAAATAAAGCATGTGGAGAGTGCAATCTTAGAACATAGTAGAGATGAGGAGGAGCTTAGAGAAGCTTAGAGTGTGTAAGATCCAAGCTAGAGGCCTGTTGAGATGGGTGTGTTCATTGTAATCTAGTCCTTGGAAAGGGGGAGTGTCATATGTACGTGTAATATTGTAACAAAACATCAATAGAGTCTTTATTTCTAGTTTGAGTCTTGTGTCATTGAGATAGTGAAAGTAGAGAAACACTATTGGGGAGTAAGACAACCATTCACTTGGCCTCCTCAATCCTGTTTGCACCACTTGGTATTAGAGAAAGGTTTGCTTTGCTGGGTTTTGTGTGTGAAGACTCTAGTTGAGTCATTGGCAAGTTGTGAAAGAGAAGCTTGTAGTTGGGTGAAGATATGGCACACAAAGGTATTCCTATTGGAAAGGTTGTGAGACCTAGGGCACCTAGAGTTGCAGACTTGGCATATATGATGAGAGAAGTGACATCAAGATTGGATGCAATGGAGACAACATAAAGAAGAGGAACACATGTTGAAGATGTAAGTGATAATGAAAGAGTAGAAGCTTAAGAGGATGAAGTAGAAGAGATATTAGATGAACTTGAGAGTAGATTTCTCAGCATTGTCGCAAGGTTTGATAGTAGACCAAAGTTGGATATTCCTTCCTAAGGTGGAAGCTTGAGCCCTAAGGAGCTCATAGATTGTATACGGATATGGAGAAATACTTTGACTATGAATCAGTGGAGGATCCCAAGAAGGTAAAGTTTGTTTGTACCAAGTTGAAAAGTCATGCATCCTTATGTTGGGATCAGGGGCTGTAGACATTTCATTTTAGCCATTTCTGTGTCTAAACTGCATTCAAAATGATTTTTTGCAATTGCATGTAAGCTTAACAGGAATTCTCCAACTAGACCTAATTTACTTGCACAATTGCCAATTTAATCCAAAATTGCAATGATACATCCCTACTTGGGGCAATGTATCGTCTTACATCATGTATCTTATCTGATGCATCCTTATTCTAGTCAACCCTTTGCAAGTGTCTTCACATGCTTATCAAGTGAATAGTTGATTAACAAAGAAACATTACAAACTTTACCTATTCTTCTAATTTCTAATTAATCTTTGATTAATTAGTCTAATGTTCCTCTAATAGGAAATTCCATGACTTTTTGGAATAATCCTATTTTCTATAAAACAAAATTGAATTATGACCTCACATAGGTGATGTCATAGGGGCAAGTCAATGGAATAGAGTTGGGTGTGGGCAAGGTGGCTTATGACATGGCCACTTACATACACTCTTACACGTCTTACACCCCTCTTACACACTCAAGAGGACAAATGACTGCACTTTTTTTTTTCAATTTGCCTTCCATACTCCAAAAGGCCTTAAATGGCATATCTTACACTCTCCAAAGGTGTAATCATGGATTTGAGGATTGATCCTCAACCCTCTATCTTAGGATGAAATGAACGGTCCATATTAGTTTAGGGAATCTATAAATAAAACTCTCTTACCTCTCATTTCATCAAGTTTCCTAATGTAAACTTACTTTGCAGGATTGATTCCAAGAAGCTTCATCAACTTTCTTCTCTCATGACAAGCCAAAGCCAAGAACAAGTGTAGACAAGGAGAGGTGCTCTCCACACAAGGATTCGAGCATCGACAAGGACTCCTACTTGTACAAGCCAAGCTCAAACCGTTTTAGGCAGATCGTCAAGTTTATCTTCAAGGGAGGTAAAAGTATTGTGTTTATCCTTTCAATTTGCATTTCATGCTTGATTATCCTAGCTCACCCAGGGGATTGGGCTTGAGTAGTTATGTCTCTAAGTTGTTTTGAATTATTTCACTAACAATTGACTAACTCCTTCTTGGATTGCTAATCTACATAATGGCATGCCCAGTCCACGAGAAGTGTAAGAACCGCCAAAATAAAGGGTGTAGTGTGGAGGCACGGAAGAAGTGTCGTTGAGAGTCATGATTGACTCATGAGGAAAATTGAAGACAAGTGCCTTGGTGTCTGACAAGGGTGCTTCAACAAGCTGATCTGCAAGTGCCTGCCCCTTAATGGCCTTTTGACAACACATTCAATTTCAAATCGCTCAATAACATGATCCACTTAGCCATACGACCAGTCAAAGCTGCCTTGGAAAGTAGATACTCGGGCGGGTCCACTTTGGCGATGACAATAGTCTTGTTGTTGAGCATATAATGATGCAACTTTCTAGTTGCAAATACTATGGCTAAGCAGGCTTTCTCAACTGAACTGTAATTATGTTCATATGCAACAAATGTGCGGCTTAGATAGTATATTGCTCGTTCTTTCACCTAATGATTGTGTTGTGCCAGGGGTGCCCCCAAGGAACACTCGGTTGATGAGATATAAAGAAGCAACAACTTTCTAGGTGTAGGCGGAGCTAGAATAGGTGGATTGGTTAGATATTCTTTTGGTTGTTCAAAGTCTTGTTGACAATCTGTATTCCTTGAAAAGGTGGTGCCTTTCTTTAGAAGATGAGTGAAGGGATGGCATCTATTTGTCAACTAGGAAATAAGTCTATTTTGCCCTACAAGCTACGGAACTATTTGAGATTTGAAGGTGGAGGCATTTCAGTAATGGCCTTAACCTTGGCTGGATCGACTTCAATGCCTTGACAAGAGACAATGAAACCTAACAATTAGTGACGCCAAAGATGCACTTTTTAGGGTTAAGCTTGACCTTTTATTCACGAAGCCTTTTGAAGATTCTTCGTAATATGTCTGGATGTCTTGCTTTGGTCTTTGATTTGCCCAATATATCATCCACGTAGTCTTCAACAATATTGTGCATCATGTCATGGAAAATGACAGTGATTGCACGTTGGTATGTGGCACTGACATTCTTGAGGCCAAATGACATCACTTGATAACATAATGTTCTCCACGGAGTGGTGAACGCTGTCTTATGTTGGTTTTCTGGTGCAATCTGAATCTAGTTGTATCTTGAGAAACCATCCATGAGAGATAGCATCTCATACCCGGTCGTGGAATCTACAATCATATCAATATTTGGCAAAGGAAAATCATCCTTTGAGCATGCTTTATTGATATCTTTGAATTCGATGTATACTCTGATTCCTTGTGACTTCTTGTTGATTGGGACTATATTGGATATCCACTTTGAGTAATCAATAGGGGGAATGCATCTCGCCTCCAATAGTTTCTCAATTTCTTTCTTGACAAGAATGGCTATGCGAGAGTGATTTTTTCTCAACTTCTGTTTAATTGGCTTGGCATTAGGATGTACAACAAGATGATGTACAACCAAGGCGGGGTCTAATCCTTGCATATCGGAATAACACCATGCAAAAATATCTACAAATTCCCAAAGGAGGGCAATAAGGACTTCACATTCCTCTTTAATGAGGGACGCTCCAAGTTTGATCCATTTGGGATCATTAGGTGTTTCAATATTAACTTCAGTGGTGTCCTCCACGAGCAATGTGGAACCATCTTCTAAAATAGTTAGCAGAGTGGTACAACGGTCTTCATCTTTGCCTGGTGGGTCGATTGGCTCGTTGAGTTCTCCCAAGCAGAGAGAGTCTGAATCACCAAGATCTGGCAAAGGCCATTCGGCAAAGGCATGTGGACAATCTTGAACTAGTTGATCAAATGTTTGTTGTTGTTCTGAATTGATTCCAAAATTGCATGAGGTTCTAGAACTAGGAGAGGCCTGGGCTTCATTTTAGAGAGGGTGAACTTCCCTGTCCAGTGGTGCTTGAAACAGGGTTTCACCATGGGACTTGTCTTTATCTTGACTTTTACATTGGTCTAAAAGCGCCTCGAAGAGGTTTTCACTTTGGGACCTCGATGTTTGATTTTATTTTTTTCTTTGTTTGTGATGAATGAAATTCACATGCTCTCCAAAATAAGCAACAGGGTCCAGTGTAATGGCAAATCTCTATTTATGAGCACCAAGCGACACATTGTCTTTGAGGCCCATGAATTCATATATTGCCTTGTCATTATGAAAATCATCCAATGGTATGTAAGATTCTTGTTGGCCCCAGTTGATTAGTTGGACATGATGAAGGAAAAGAGGAGGAGAAGCTGGCACAACGGAAATGGTACAATTGGAGTTTGGGTCAAATAAATCTGTATTGGCTAACTCATTGTAGATTCTATAGTAGGACTTTACATTGCTGTAGACATCGTCCGTACTAGTCGATAAATTAGAAACACTCGAGATTAATGAGGTCACCCCCAGGGGGTTTGTATCCAATACCTTGAGTTTTCATGCATTTGGTAACTAATACTGGCTCAATGACTCCTTGTTGCTCTGCCCCTAAGCCTTTGCCCTTGTAGGCTTGTTTATCCATTATCCAATTTGAAACAAGATATTTTGTATTTTGGTAACAAGGGGCAAAGTCATCATTATATAGCTATTAGTCATCATCAACTGTGATCTCTTCTTGCTCCTGAGAAGTGATCTTGATAAAAACCAATGGTCGTATCTGAGGAGAATTGTTCTTCTTGCGCCATTCCATTTTGGGAATTTGCTTTTGAGGCCTACCATATGCTTTTGGTATCTTAGGCAATTTGGCTATCTGAAATTCATTGCCAATTTTATATTCCCCAAGGCCATTGTCTTGAATAGTAAAGTGATTGGCTATTTCTGTAGGCGGAGTAGCTGAAGTGGAAGCCAGTGTGCTTGGATCCACATAATTGGATTATGGTAGTTGATCAACTAATTCTTTGCCCTTTTTGGGAACAGGTGCTATGGCGAAGCAATAGTTATACCTCTCATATTCAGCTTCTAGATGTTTGAAAAACTGATATGGCTACAGGTCACTAGGAATGGTGACTTCTAGTCGAGAATGAGGAAATTTGATGCATTGAGGACGGTTGGAAGGCATAGCACACACTTCGTGGATCCATGGTTGCTCAAGGAACAAATTATATGATAATTCGAGATCAAAAACACGGCATAAATTTTTGTGGGTTAGAGGCCCAACGATGATAGGTAAGCAAATGGTTCCTTGAGATTCTCTCTCCTCATTATCATAAGCTTTGATGGTAATGGTATTTGACTGTAGATCAGCTGATGTGCAGCCCAAATGCTTGACTAGCTTCAATGTTACAATATTGATCCCTTGTCTATGAGGACTCTTTTGGCCTTATTTCTTGAGATGATCACTTTTATGTAAAGCGGATTGTTATGCAAAGGTCCAAGGGAGGACATATCCGTTTGATAAAAATGAGTTGTTGGCGAGGATCCAAATGACTCAAAAGTGTTTGAAATTTCTCAGGTTCAATGTCACTCAATATGTTTTTTGTGGATATCTGATGTACGCAAAAGATCTAAGATAGAAATTTGTGCTGGAGTTTTGTGTAATTGGTCCAGAATATCATAAAGTTTATCTTTAATTGGATCAATGGGCTTGGTCTTTTGAGGTGGAGGACCTTGAATGGGATTTTTGGAGGAAGGAGGTGGAGAGCCTTGAATGGTAACCTTTGAGGGTTGAGTTGCGATTGCGCAACCTTGAGTCAGTGGTGGGTTACTGTAATTAGAAGAAGGGGAATAATGGCTTGAAATGGTAACTCTTGGTTGTTGATTGGTAGTTGGGCCATTACAAACCAAAGGAGGATTACCTATATATGGAGGTGGAGGTCCTAGAATGCATGACGAAGGCCTATGGGTATTGTTGGGATTCGGCTTAGGATTGATCTTAATGGTGGAAATATGTCTGCTCGTGATGTGATCTACAATATTGTAGTCGTAAGGGACACTTTGGTAATTTACTTGGTTAGAATGAGAATCTTGACCTTGATTCTGGTTTTGTTGTTGTTGCTGTCCCTGATGCTGATATTGATTTGGAGGAGGTATGTTCTGATTGTTGGCATTGTGTTGCGGAAAAGGGTTCTGATAGATACCCAATTCTTGGTTAGATGTAGCAACATTATTCAATGCTATCTATCCATTTTCGAACAGATCATGAATGAGATGGCATAGCGGCACACATCTATGCATAAAATGCCCTGTTATTTGATGATAGTCATAAAAGTCGTTCTCATTGTACCAATCTAGCTTAGGTTGGTTTTTAGGAAATGGTCTTGGTATCGGGCAAACGATCATTTTGGTGGCAACTAGCTTTTGGAGGACCATTTGAATGGGCTCACCGATATCGCTGAAAAATCTGTTATGATAATGGCCTCTTCTTGGAGGTGGCCTTTGCAAAGCAAGAGGTTGATTAGGTGGGTTTGGTTGAACATGCAGTAGTTGCACTGTTTGTACACGACGTGATTCGGTCACCCCATCCCCTACAACATCCCTGTTTCTATTGAATGGCTTTGGTTTTTTAGACGTACTAGCTTGTGCTTGTGTGGGAGCTTATGCTAGAGCCTTGCTTTGATTCTGAGAATAAAGTTTAATTATGCCTTTGTCAATAAGAGCTTGTTTAATTTGTATCCCCTTAGTGATAACTTCTTCAACTGTATTGGCACAAACAAGTTTGAGGTTGTGAGCAATGTCAAATTGAAGATTTGCAGTAAACATGGTGGCTAATTGTCTATTAGGGAGATTGTGTGGCATTCAATTAGCTAAAGAATGCCGCTGTTGCAAGTAATTGGCAAAGCCTTCTCCCCCCCTTTGTTTAGTTTGACATAAGAACACCAAGGTTAGCTGGTGTTCTGCATTGAAGGAGAAGTGTTGTACAATTTTTTCTGACAAATCATCAAAGTCTTTCACATAATTCTTATGTAAACCAAGGAACCATTCTAGAGCGTGTCCCGTCAAGCTGCAGGGGAACAAACGAAGTAGGTATATTGGGCTATGCGCCACTTCTTGACAAGCAATAAAGTTTTCTTTAAAGTGTTCCTTAGGGTCACCCTTTCTTTTGTATTTTTCAAATTTAGGCATCTCGAAGTGATGTGGAAGAGGTATTTGAAGATAGCTTGTGTCAAAAGGATAAGTACATACATCATCCAATTTGAACTTCTTACTTTGATTTCCTCCCTGAATGGCAGAAACTGTATCTTTGACCTCGTGTAAATCTTGAAAGGTAGGGCCAGAATAAGAGGAAGTGTGTAGATTTTGTTGGGTAGTCTAAGGTATAACACCTTCCCGAATAGAGAGGTGGTACAGATATTGAGGAATTTGGATGCAATAGTTCTACTAGGAATATTCACTCTTTGTGCAGAATTGTATTGTTGATAGGGAATTTGTTGTTGGGTAAATGACACTTGATGTTGAGTGTGGCTTTGATTTGGAGGGAACTGTGGCCTTAATGGAGGAATATTCTGTTGAGTATTCAACGGAACTTGATGGGATTGAAGGGGAAGCTACTGATTCCAAGGAATTTGATGCGTAAGAGGAACTTATTGGTTAATTGACAATATTGCTAACTTGAAGAGGCTCCTTGTTGAATAGGAGCTGCAATTGGTTGACTTCTAGAAACGCGTTGTTGGTTAGACAACAATGGTTGGGGATTGATCGGCCCCTGATGAGCTGGAACATTGGTCGCCACTTGTTGAGGTGGAACATTGGTCGCCACCTATTGAGGTGGAGGATTTCTCACCACTTGTTGAAGTGGGGGATTGACAACGTGTTGTTATAGCATAGATGGGTTTGCAATTTGCTGTTGCAAGGCATTGGAAGGATGTGGTCGTGGAGACGATAGAATAAGATTTTTTTGAACATTGGATGGAACTTGATGTGGGTTAAAATAAACTACGTTAGAGCTATCCACCACATTTTGAGTATAGTCTACGAGGAGACCCGAATCCAAAATAGTTGCCAAGTTGGTTTCAATTAAGGTTGTGTTAAACACATCCGCAACTAAGGTCTTGGTAGCAAATGGATTTAAATTATACATGGGCTAATTAGATAAGTCTAATGATCGTTCCATTGGAGGATTGCTCTCCTCCAAATCCGTTTTTTGAATATCCAATGTAGCAAGGTAGCTATTGAGACTAGCCAAACCCTGTTTAACTTGTTGAATTTGGTTTTCAAGAATTTGGCTTTGGGAAGATTGGTCAATGAGTTGACCTTTCCCTTTGTTAGACACAACAAGAGCTTGACTAGAAGTTGGCATAAAAGTTTGTTCTTGGCTAAAGGCATCTTGGTTATCTATCAAAGCAAGAGGTGTTTGTTTGGGTGCTCTATCCATGTATTGCAAATCGTCAATGGGAAAATTGGGGGGGCAGCGGGGTGCAGGGTTGCGGGGAACTTTGCACCCATCTCAAATAGCCTAACAAGATGTTCATCTTTATATTCAAATAATTGGCGGTCAAATCGGTCTTGTCTGTGGTCATCACTAGGTGGTGGATTGACAAAAAGCATTGGATTAGGTCGATGTTTGGTGTCAAAAGGCACATGTGGTAAGTAAGATTGGTATTGACCTTGGTCTACATTGGGTGAAACAATTGGAAGATAGAGATTATATTGCTCAATTTCAACATTGGATGGTGCATAAGCAAGGTATTATTGGGTTTCTTCATCTTCCACATATGAATCATATCCATAAGCATTAAAGACCACCTTCATCAAATGAAGGGTTGTAAATAGCCCCACTAGGCGTATATCTAGGCATGTCTATATTGATAATCTTCGTATTGAAAAGGTCTTTGAATGCCTAAGGACTATGTCTTGACTAGGTACGTGACTTCCCTTGGGATATCAGTTGGCAATAGGTTTATCAATGCAAATGGTTCAAAGGTATTTATCAAAGGATAAATCAACAAGTTTGGGCCCAATAACTTAAGTATAAATACTCAATATTGGGAATAGGAAAGGTCTTAGATTTTGGAAGCTTGGTTTTGATTTGAGCAAAGGAAGTAGACTTGGCCTATTTGAGACACTTTAGTAATTTTGGCAATGTAAAGGTTGGCACAACAAATGGTCTTGGTTGATAATGGTAAATCAAGTTTAGAACTAGACTCCAAACTTTGGACTTTTCAAAAAGAAATTGAAATTGGCAATTGGACTTAGAATTGGATTTGATATCGGAAATGGTATTGGCAATTTAGACATGGAATGGCGTTGCAATGAAGGTTGGCTTAGAATTGGCACTTGATTTTAAAATCAATTGGACGACATAACGACATACAATTGTCACGAAGTTTGGAATTGGCTCTAACTTCACAAAGAAAGTTGACTTGGTTTGAAATGGCAATTAGGATTCAAAGGTCAAGCCTTTTGGTTCAATTTTGACATCCTAACGATAGGGTTGGAGCAAGCAAGGAAGGTGTTTGAGACCAAGTTTTAACATATGACTTTGGTTTGACTTGGAATTTAGGTAGAGTGATGCCTCATCATGCGTGTATAAAATGGTTTTGGTTGGTTTGATTTGGTCTAATGTATAAACTTGGTTTTGACGCAACAATCAAGCAACAACACACAAACATCACAAGGAGATTTAGTAACTGACATGGGTTTACTTCACATCCATTGAGCCTTGCAAAAATTGTTGGCTTAGAATTGGCATTTGATTTTAAAATCAAATGGACGACATAACGACATACAATTGTCAAGAAGTCTGGAATTGGCTCTAACTTTGCAAAGAAAGTTGACTTGGTTTGAAATGACAATTAGGATGCAAATGTCAACGCTTTTGGTTCAATTTTGACAGCCTAACGATGTGGTTGGAGCAAGCAAGGAAGGTGTTTAAGACCAAGTTTTAACATATCACTTTGGTTTGACTTGGAATTTGGGCAAAGTAATGCCTAATCATGTGTGTATAAAATGGTTTTGGTTGGTCTGATTTGGTCGTAAGTATAAACTTGGTTTTGACACAACAATCAAGCAACAACACACGAGCATCACAAGGAGATTTAGTAACCTACACGGGTTTACATCACATCCATTGAGCCTTGCAAATAATGTTGGCTTAGAACTGGCATGTGATTTTAAAATCAAATGGATGATATAACGACATGCAATTGTCAAGAAGTTTGGAATTGGCTCTAACTTTGCAAATAAAGTTGACTTGGTTTGAAATGGCAATTAGGATTCAAAGGTCAAGCTTTTTGGTTCAATTTTGACAGCCTAACAACGGGGTTGGAGCAAGCAAGGAAGGTGTTTGAGACCAAGTTCTAACATATCACTTTGGTTTGACTTGGAATTTAAGTAGAGTAATGCCTCCTCATACATGTATAAAATGGTTTTGGTCTTGGTTTTGGTTGGTTTGATTTGGTCTTATGTATAAACTTAGTTTTGACACAACAATCAAGCAACAACACACAAGCATCACAAGGAGATTTAGTAACTGACACGTTTTTATATCACATCCATTGAGCCTTGCAAAAATTGTTGGCTTAGAGTTGGCATTTGATTTTAAAATCAAATGGACGACATAACGACATACAATTGTCAAAGAAGTTTGGAATTGTCTCTAACTTTGCAAAGAAAGTTGACTTGGTTTGAAATGACAATTAGGATGCAAAGGTCTAGGCTTTTGGTTCAATTTTGATAGCCTAACAATGCGGTTAGAGCAAGCAAGGAAGGTGTTTAAGACCAAGTTCTAACATATCACTTTGGTTTGACTTGGAATTTGGGCAAAGTAATGCTTGATCATGTGTGTATAAAATGGTTTTGGTTGGTTTGATTTGGTCTTAAGTATTACTTGGTTTTGACACAACAATACAACACAAGCATCACAAGGACATTTAGTAATCGACACGGGTTTACATCACATCCATTGAGCCTTGCAAATAATGTTGGCTTAGAATTGGCACTTGATTTTAAAATTAAATGGATGACATAACGACATACAATTGTCAAGAAGTTTGGAATTGGCTCTAACTTTGCAAAGAAAGTTGACTTGGTTTGGAATTGCAATTAGGATGCAAAGGTGAAGGCATTTGGGTCAATTTTGATAGCCTAACGACTTTGTTGGAGCAAGCAAGGAAGGTGTTTGAGACCAAGTTTTAACATATCACTTTGGTTTGACTTGGAATTTAGGTAGAGTGATGCCTCATCATGCGTGTATAAAATGGTTTTGGTCTTGGTTTTGGTTGGTTTGATTTGGTCTAATGTATAAACTTGGTTTTGATGCAACAATCAAGCAACAACACACAAACATCACAAGGAGATTTAGTAACCTACACGGGTTTACATCACATCCATTGAGCCTTGCAAATAATGTTGGCTTAGAATTGGCATGTGATTTTAAAATCAAATGGACGACATAACGACATGCAATTGTCAAGAAGTTTGGAATTGGCTCTAACTTTGCAAATAAAGTTGACTTGGTTTGAAATGGAAATTAGGATTCAAAGGTCAAGCTTTTTGGTTCAATTTTGACAGCCTAACGATGGGGTTGGAGCAAGCAAGGAAGGTTTTTGAGACCAAGTTTTAACATATCACTTTGGTTTGACTTGGAATTTAAGTAGAGTAATGCCTCCTCATACATGTATAAAATGGTTTTGGTCTTGGTTTTGGTTGGTTTGATTTGGTCTTAAGCATAAACTTGGTTTTGACACCACATTCAAGCAACAATGCACAAGCATCACAGGAGATTTAGTAACCGACATGTGTTTACATCACATCCATTGAGCCTTATGAAACACTTGCCTTGAGAGAGAATTAAAAGTTTGAATGTTCATTAAATAAATTATTGCGATTATTGGCACGGTTTTTACACCCCCCTTTCTCTCCCAATGTTTGTACGATTAAGGCGATATTTGGGGGTTGTTACCTTTGCATCCTTGCGTCAATGAATGATCCGCGGAAAAATAGGCATCTACGAATCAATTCAAGATCGGGCCATTCACGACATGGTCTTGTCCCCTCGCAACCACTTCAATCGTAAGGGTCTCAGTGAAGGGCTTTCGGATTTGGGGTTTGTTTATTGTTTTTACAATGGGCTATTTAGATGGTCCCTATATACCTTGCAGTACATGGGCGCAAATCTGTCAATGAAGAAGTTCAATCTCATTGCCAAGATTGCTCCTTTCGAGGGTACCACACATTGACCTTGAATATTAGAAAGAAATTTCCAAGGTTACTTTATTCACGTAACTTTGTGCAAGCATAAAACTAGGTCTTCACGATGGCACGTTCCTCAATTTATATACCCCACCGGATAAGTGAGGTTTGGTACGATGCTAAGATGTCGCTTCCTAGGTCAACACACCCCTAAAGACTTGCAGAAAGGTGATGAAATCCATCCCATTAAGTCAAATGAAAAATAGGGTAAAGGTAAATAGGATTTTTTGTGTTTCTGAGTCACCTACGAAGGGGAGAGCATACACACAAAAAGAACCCCACAAGACAATCAAGCAAACTTGCATAAAGTTAATGACGTGAAAATAAACAAGTTTACTAAACCCAAATTGAAGTGTGGATTCGTTTTAGGTGCCCAAATTGAAATGTGAGGTAGAATTCAAGTGTTTTGACCCAAAACACCATCTCTTTGGCCAAGGACTTCCAACACAAAATGATTAGAAGTTTGATAATGGTGATTTTGAGCCAAAAAGGAGCTTGAAATTGGATTTGTTTAAGTCTCAATTTTCTTAAACAGAGCTGATTTGAATGATTTCGTCGATATCCTTTGCGAATTCGTTATTTGGACTTGCAACACAAAAACTATTAGAATATGATTTCGTTGTTTTCACCGCGATTTTGCCGATACCCTGTGCGAATTTGCTGTTTGGACTTGCAGCAAAGAAATTTTTAGAATGCGATTTTGTCGTTGTCAAATGCTAGTTCGCCGAAAAGTAGAGCGATTTCACCGTTTTATACCTGCAAACAAAATAGACAAAATATGTAGCTTGAGAATTTGTTGATTAGCATGCCGAATTTGTGAATTCCGGGGTTGAATTCGTCGAAATGCAGGGTGAGTTTGCCGTTTGAACTTGAAAGTATTTCAAATGGAACGACTTTCCGCAATTGCATGTAAGTTTAACCAAAATTATCCAACTAGACCAAATTTACCTGCACAATTGCTAATGTAACCCAAAATTACAGCAATCCATCCCAACTTGGGGCAATTGATCGTCTTGCATCATTTATCTTATTTGATTCATCCTTATTCTACTCAACCCTTTGCAAGTTAATTAAATGAATACTTGATTAACAAAGAAACATTGCAAATTTACCTATTCTTCTCATTTCTAATTAATCTTTGATTAATTAGCCTAATCTTCCTTTAATAGGAAATTCCATGATGTTTTGGAATTATCTTATTTTCCATAAAACAAAATTGAATTATGACCTCACATGGGTGTTGTCATAGGGGCAAGTCATTGGAATGGAGTGGAGTGTGGGCAAGGTTGTTTATGATATGGCTACTTACATACACTCTTACACCTCTTACACCCCTCATACACATTATTACACCTCTTACACCCCTCATACACACTCTTACACCTATTACATCCCTCTTACACATTCAAGAGGACAAATGATTGCACTTTCTTCCAATTTGCCTTCTATACTCCGAAAGGCCTTAAATGACATATCTTCCACACTCCAAAGGTGTAATCATGGATTTGAGGATTGATTCTCAACCCTCCATCTTAGGGTGAGATGAACGGTCCATATTTGTTCAGGGAATCTATAAATAGAACCCTCTCACCTCTCATTTCATCAAGCTTCTTAATGTAAGTTTACTCTGTCGGATTGATTCCAAGAAACTTCATCAACTTTTTTCTCTCATGCCAAGCAAAAGCCAAGTCAAGTGTAGACAAGGAGAAGTGCTACCCATTCAAGGATTCAAGCATCAACGAGGACTCCTACATCTACAAGCTGAGCTCAAACCGTTTTACGTCAATCTTCAAGCATATCTTCAAGGGAGGTACAAGTATTGTGTTTATCCTTCCAAATTGCATTTCATGCTTGATTATCCTAGCTCACCCAAGGGATTGGGCTTGAGTAGTTATGACTCTAAGTTGTTTTGGATTATTTCACCAACAATTGATTAGCTCCCTCTTGGATTCATGATTTACGTAATGGCATGCCCGGTGGGACCTCTTGAAGGATTGGACGCATCCCACAACTCATTTTAGACCTTTAACAATCTTCTAATTACTAGAATTGGCCTTCTAACAAGCTAATTCTCCTCTTTTTCTTCCAAAAATCCTTTCGAAACACTTTCAGGTTCAAATGGCGATCTTGTCCTGTGTTTTGGCGAATTTGTCCCTGTAATTGGCAAATTTGCAGGCTACATATTTTTTGTTTGTTTTGTTCGTAGGTATAAATGGTGAAATCGCTCTACTTTTCAACAAACTTGCATTTGACAATGGCGAAATTGTGGTTAAAACGGTGAAATCGCATTCTAACAATTTTTGGGCTAGAGGGCCAAATGGCGAATTCGCATAGACTATCGGTGAAATCGTGGTGAAAATGATGAAATCGTATTCTAACAGTTTCTACGTTGCAAGTTCAAACGACGAATTCGCACGGGTTATCGGTGAAAACGTAATGAAAATGACGATATTGCAATTAAAACAATGAATTTGTATTCTGTGTATTTCTAACAATTTCTTCTTCACAGATGTGAACAGGTATCCCCAAGGTCTTTATCTATCAAGTCGTAACATACTGATTTCACTAAGTGGGTCATCATGGACTATTCTGGTCAAGGGGCATGCTAGCTCATTTTATTCTCCCAAGGGACATTGGACTAGTTATTTGCATTTTATTTTTCCTCCCTCCTCTCATTTCTCTAGGGAGGTGTTGTCAATTTTTTTATAGAAATGTTCAATTGTAAACTTTATGTGCTTTTTAAAGTAATATTTATTAAATATATGAGTTATGGAAGTTTTGTTTTTCATTTACTTTTATGTGCAATACAATGGTAGTGTTTTCTTTTCTCCAAGATCCTAGATCCTCAAACTCTAGCACTGATTTCCATTGTGGTTGTGTGAATGCTATTCAAATGAGGGATTGGTTTGTGTACACTTTATCAAGTAAATATGGATTTGGATGCATTTTCATACTCTTGTATTTCTCTTTCTTTCTTTTTTTTGCTCTTCTTTTTATCAGTTATATTAGGGTTATTATAGGTAAATGCAACCAACTATTGCATTTTTATCTTGATTGCTTGCAAGTATGTTCTCCATTATTTAAAATTCACTATTGAATACATAGTTAATGGAATGAATGATGTTTATTACCATTTATACTGGCTATCGGCGAAAACGACGATATTGCAATTAAAACGATGAATTTGTATTGTGTATTTCTAACAATTTCTTCTACGCAGTTGTGAACAACGAAATTGCGGCCAAATCGTCTTTGAAACAATGAAAACGGCTTGCAAATCGACAAATTCGAAAATTTAATTGGCGAAATCATCCTCAAAAACGACAAAATTGTCATGCATATCGGTGAATTCATGCTTTTTAATTCTCTGACTTTTCTGTGTTCTATTTGACAAGTCGAATAATCTTTTTCGGAATGCACATGAAATTCTATTTCACGATTCAATTTGTAAATGAGAAAGCATCACAATAAATAAACCAAAGAATGACTTATCACTTTATCTACCAAGAAGTCTTTTCAACTACCTACGTGACTCTTGAGCTACACACTGCAAGACGAAAGTAAATGTGCAACTACACACTACAAGACAAAAGAAAGACACCTATGCTAGATGCCTAGGTTTAATAACAATTATGTACAATATTGTTACATCCCCTCTTAATCTGTAGAGGTCTTTGTCAGACCAAGCATTCCTCTGAATTTTTCAATTTTTTTCGTTCAAGCACTTTTGTCTGGATGTCTGTTGGTTGCTTTGCTGTCAGGGAATGTTGCAACTTGACACTACCATCATTCACATAGTGCCGAATCAGATGCAATTTGGTATTGATATGCTTGGTTCAATTGTGAAAGATTGGATTCTTTGCCATTTGGATTGCAAAAGTGTTGTCAACCATGAGAGGTGTTGACAAACCCTGTTGCTCTTGCAAATCTGAAAGAACCCTTATGAGCCACAAAATCTCTCTAGTTGCCTTTGAAGTGGCCATATATTTTGTTTCTGCTGAAGAAATTGTCAGCGTTGATTGTTTCTCGGATTTCCAACTGACAACCTTTTCCCAAATTCATCAGAAAACCCGAGATGGACTTTCTATCTTCATGATCACCAGCATAGTCAGAGTCTGAATACCTAACCAATTTGAAGTCCCTTGCCTTAGAGTATTTAAGCCCAAAATTTTGTGTTCTTTTGAGATATCCGAGGACCCTTTTTGTTACCCAATGATTGCCCTTGGGTTGTTGCATGAATCTTGAGAGGACACCAACTGCAAATGAAATGTCTAGTTGAGTTGTGTTCACATAAATCAGTTTTTCAATGAGTTGTCTGTATTTAGTGGCATCAACCAACTCTGTTGAATTTTCAGATGTCAATTTGAGATTCTGTTCTATGGGTGTGCTGAGAGGCTTACAATATTCTATTCCTAACTTGCTCAGAATGGCACCAACATACTTTTGTTGAGTGATGAAGAAATACTTTGGTTTTTGAATTATTTCAATACCCAAATTGTAATGAAGATAACCCAAAGCAGTCATTTCAAAGCTTTTCAACTTTGATTTGAATTTTGCAGTGTATTGTTTATTTTTCCTTGTGATGAGTAAATCATCAACATACACCACCATAAATACAACTATTTTGTTAACTGTTTTGATGAAAAGAGTTGCATCTTCAAACTCAAAACGTTTGAAGTTCATGTTCACGAGGTGTTCAACGAGTTTGTTGTACCATGCTTGAGGGACTTGTTTCAAACCATACAACGATTTTTTTAGTTGGCACATTTTTTGCTCTTGTCCGTTTACTACATAACCTTTGGGTTGTGTCATGTACATAGTTTCCTTGAGGTCACCATTTAGGGATGCATTTTTGACATCCAGTTGGTGAACTTTCCATTTTTTGTGAGTTACCAAAGCCAACATGGTTCGAATGGTAGTCCATTTTGTTGTAGGTGCAAAGATTTCATTGGAGTCAATTCCTTCTTTTTGAGCATACCCCTTTGCGATAGGCCTTGCTTTGTGCTTGTCAAGTGAGCCGTCAGCCTTGTATTTGTTGCGGTTGTCCACTTGCAACCAATCGGTTTGCAATCATATGGAGGATCAACCGATTTTCAAGTCCCATTTTTGACCAATGCATTGTACTCATCTTTCATTGCCTTTCTTCAAGATTCAAGCTTCTTAGCCTGTTTGAAAGATGTTGGTTTCGAATCAAATGCAACATTGAGTTTTTCTAGAGAATCATTCAAGGTGACTTTTCAATTTTGTCTTGAATTTCTTCAAGGGACTTGTCTGATTGTGATGCAACTACATGTGTATTTCTTGTGCCTGTTTTTACAACTTCATCAGGGTTCACATCTTTCAATGTTTGAGTAACTGTTTCTGTGTTTTAGGTGCTTCAAGTTCATCCTTTGAAGTTCCATCACTTTTTGCCCTATGTTGTGGTGGCTTTTATTCAATATCTGATGAAGTTTCACTTTCTCCTCCAAGTGGATTTTCAAGCTCATGTATAGGAGATAATAGAAAATCAATAGATTCCCAACTGTGTCCCCCACTCATTGTCTGGGACATCCAAATCACTCTCTCTGTAGACATCAAACTTTGCATACGTGTCAAGTCTACTTAGTTATCTATCAATATGCTCTTTGTCCTTTGCAGACTCACAAAAAACAACTTTTTTTGCGACAAGAAACTTCTCTATCTCATCATATACCCTGTATGCCTTGGAGGATTTAGAATATCCCAAGTGGATGCATTTTCAACTCGTGTGGTCCAACTTATTTCTCCTCCTTTGGAATAAATGCATAACAAGTGGATCCGAAAACACGAAGATGTCGCATTGAAGGAAGATGACCACACCATATCTCATATGGAGTCTTAGATTTGCAGGGTTGTTGATGGTGATCTATTGCGAAGGTATACAGCTATTTTAACTGCTTCGGCCCAAAAGTGCAGATTTACTCCATATCTCATATGCAGTCTTAGATTTGCAGGGTTGTTGATGGTGATCTGTTGCGAAAGTATACTGCTATTTTAATTGCTTCGGCCCAAAAGTGCAGATTTACCCCTTTGAAATACAACATTGCATGAACCGTTTTCATCACAATTCTATTCATCCTTTCTACAACTCCATTTTGTTGCGCAGTGTATGGAAACTGTGCGATGATGTTTGATCCCGTTTTGCTCAAGATAGGATTTAAACTTCTTTGAAGTGAATTCAACACTGTTGTTTGTCTTAAGTGTCTCGATATAGGTTTGTGCTTCATTTTCAATCATGTTTCGAAATTTTTGGAAAGTCTCGTAGGCTTCTGATTTTTTCTTTAGGAAGTATATCCATGTCATTCCACTGTAGTGATCAATGAACAACATGAAGTACTTATAACCACCAACGGAGAGGATTGGAAGAGAACACAAGTTTGAGTGAACAAGTTGAAATTTTCTATCAGCTTTCCACTGTGACTTTGGTGACGATTCTCTTGAGTTTTTAGCCAAGATGCAGGGTTCACACTTTTCATCTGATTTTGCGAGCAATGTAGGCATGCCAACAATACCATTCTTTTGCAATACACAAATACTGTTATAGTGTGTGCCCGAATCGAGCATGCCACATGTTTGGAGACATTTTGTTTTCCACAAGATGAGCATAATTCCTTGAATTTGATGGCTCACCCCTGAGTTTGAGTAGTTGTCCTTCCTCATATCCAGTCAAGAAGACTGCATTTTCAGCTTTTCCCCTGATTGTGACATCACCATTATCCAACAGAATGGAATGGTCTTGCTGCCTTATGAGCACTAGGGACAACAAGTTTTGTTTCAATTGAGGAAGGTAGAGAACATTCTCAAGTTTGTAGTCTAGAAGCCCTGGACACTTGAGTTGAATTGTACTTCCATGGGTCGCAGACTTGATCTTTCTGCAAGGTATACTGAGCCACAATTTTCTTCACTGTACTCCTCAAAGAAGTCTTTTCGGAAAGTCATATGTTGAGTGGCACCAGTATCAAGAATCCAAGCATCAAACCATGAAAAACTGATTAAGTCACTATTTGCTTCATCATTTGTATTGGAAAACACACATTCACTGGTGAATTGGGTTGAGTTTGACTCATTTGATTGTTTCTTTTATTTTTCTTCTTTCTTCTTATGGTATGCTTCAATCTTCTCCCATGGAGTTCTGCATTCACGAGTCTCATGACTTCTTTTTCTGTCACACCGTTTGCAGTAGAGGTTTTGTTTATCATCTTGTTTTTTATTTTGACCACCATGATTTTCATATGTTGAGTGGCACCAGTATCAAGAACCTAAGCATCGAACCATGAAGAATTGATCGAGACACTGTTTGCTTTATCATCTGTACTGAAAAACACATATTCACTAGTGAACTGGGTTGAGTTTGACTCTTTTGATTGTTTCTTTGATTTTTCCTCTTTCTTCTTATGGTATGCTTCAATCTTCTCCTATGGAGTTATGCATTCACGAGTCTCATGACTTTCTTTTCCGTCACACCATTCGTAGTAGAGTCTTTGTTGATCATCTTGTTTTTTATTTTGACCACCATGATTTTCATTTTTGCCACCTTTTCCCTTATACTTATTTTTGTACTTGTTATTGCCTTCATTTTTGAAAGATGTGGCCTTGTCGGATGTTTTGGAAGAATTCTCTTTGACTCATTTTTTCTTGTTGTGGACTTGGTTTTTCTTCCAAAGGCCTTTTCTCTTTTTGCCATGTTTTCAACCAACTGGTCAAAGTGAGTCTTCAACTGATTGCTTGCTTGTAGAGATTCCAAGTAGGTAGAATAGTTGGGAAGAAGGGCTTTTATGAATGCGGTCATGTAGATGTCAATTTTGACGCCTGTTGCTTCTACATCATGTTTGATGGCATGTATTTTTGAAGCCAATCTTATCATATCATCATCTTTCAACTCTAGGTTGAACAACTTCAACTATAATTGAATGAATTCCAGCTCTGAGTGGGAATCATATAGCTTCTTCAGTTTGTGAAATGCTTCTCATGGTGAACTGCACCCCTGTATATAACGAAACACATCTCTGTCCATTGATGCCTTCGTCAAGGCCAATGCTTTTTGGTTTTTCTACTTCCATACCTGTGTATCCTTTGCATTCCTTGTTTCAACTAGTTGTTTCTTCTCGTCACAAATATCGAACCATAGATCATTGAAGATGAGTGTGTTCTCCACTTGCTGAGACCATTTTAGCCAACTGTCTTTGCCGATCAATGTAGTGCAAACAATAAATTTGATGGAATGCATGGTTTTTGTTTTCAATTTTGAGTTTTTGTTAACCCCAATTGCTTCCTTATCACTCTAAAATGGTCACTTTTTTTATATACCACCATACCAATATACCAAATCTCTCGAGATACCCACCCTTCCTATATACCCATCGGTATGTGGAAAAAACTAGCCCTTTCAATATACTCGACAGAACGTGAAAGAGGTCTTAAGGTACGTGAGAGCAGAGTGGTACGTGGTACTTAGGTGGCATGTGAAAATGATTCACTTTATCATTAGCACTGGGTTAAAAAGAAAACCTCATATATCAATATAATCAGTTTTTTTTAATTTTTGGATTTACATTTTTTGATAGCGATGAATGGGTGTAAGAGTAGCTCTCCTTATTTTATTTCTCTTTGAATTACGTGATTTAGTTGTTTTTTTCTAAATCTGCTTAGAGTAGCATTGTCAGCAATTTAAATGAAAAAATTGCTCAAATTTTAAATGCTTTCAGATTGAAATGAAGGAATTTCAAAATTTGAAAATTAGCACTTGAATATTTTGCTTTTCATGAAAAATCTTCAAAATGTGTAACTTCTCCTATTTTGTTTTATATGGATTTCTAATATTGGAAATAAAATAAATGTATGGCCTCCTCAATGACTACGTACTCAGAAGAATGACGCCTTATAGTTGGAAATATAACTGCCACGTACTATGTCAGTTTGCAAAGAATTGGTAAAGATTTGTGCCATGTCATGCTACGCTGATCAAATTAGCCTCATGCCACGTGCTACTCAGCCAAAGTCTGAACACAAGCTTCAAATAGCCACACAGTCCAGTAAGAATCTCCATGCAGGCCAACAAGAACCTGCATGCAGTCCAAAAGAGACTTCTACGCAGCCAAACACAGCAAAAACAACATATATTTGGTGCCACAGTCTGAAATGGCAGAATTTGCTAGGATGTCTTCCCTTTAACGCCTTCCAACACAATTAAACAACATTTACTCAGTCTACAACGATGTTAAACTTTGAAACGACTTCTATGCTGGGTGTTACTGCCTGACAAGTTAGAAAACAGAGCATGAATGACTAAAAATAGTTACTACGTCCTTCTGAGGCACCCTATTCAACTACGCAGTAGTTAAAACTATGGAAAACAACTATGCATCCTCCAACAAATATGCCTCCCAAAATAGCTAATACACTGCCTATACACAGCCAAGAACAAACTATTGAAAGAGAACCTGTTAATTGCAGGCCATACGGTTAGAAATATGGAGAAGAAAAGCAAATTAATTTTTCCTTGCTCTGATACCAATGATAGGTCGGATAATCTTATTCGGAATGCACATGAAATTCTATTTCATGATTCAATTAGTAAATGAGAAAGCATTACAATAAATAAGCCAAAGAATGACTCATCATTTCATCTTCCAAGAAGTCCTTTCAACTACTTACAAGACTCTTGAGCTACACACTAGAAGACAAAAGTAAATCTGCAACTACACACTACGAGACAAAAGCAAGACACCTATGCTAGACACCTAGGATTAATAACAATTATGTACAATATTGTTAGACTATTCGCAGGTTTTTCGGAATCGGTGAAATTGTTCAAATTGGTGAAATCGCTCTGTGCAAGAAAACTAAGAATTAAACAAATCCAATTTCAAGCTCCTATCAAAATCTTCATTATCAAACTTCTAATCATTGTGTTGTAGGTCCTTGGCCAAAGAATGATGTTTTGGGTCAAACTCTTCAATTCTATCTCACATTTAAATTTTGGGCATTTAAAACGAATCCACATTTCAATTTGGGTTTAACAAACTTGTTTATTTTCAAGTGATTTCCTTTTATGCAAGTTTGTTTGATTGCTTGATTGTCTTGTGGGGTTCTTTTTACGCGTATGCTCTCCCTTTCTTGGATGACTCAGAAACACAAAAATTCTTATTTACCTTTATCCTATTTTTTATTTGACTTAATGGGGTTGATTTCATCACCTTCCTGCAAGTCTTTAGGGGTGCGTTGACCTAGGAAGTGACATCCTAGCATCATACCAAACCCCACTTATTCGGTGGGGTATATAAATTGAGGAATGTGCTATCGTGAAGACCTAGATTTGTGCTTGCACAAAGTCACGTGAGGAAAGTAACCCCGAGGAGTTCTTTCCAATATTCAAAGTCAATGTGTGGTATCCTAGAAAGGAGCAAGCTTGGCAACGAGATTGAACCTCTTCATTGACGGATTTGTGCCCACGTACTGCGAGGCATATAGGGACCATCTAGATAGCCTATTGTAAAAATAGTAAATAAACCCCAAATCCGGTAGCACTTCACTGAGACCTTTACGACTGAAGTGGTTGCGAAGGGACTGTTAGTAATTTGGCCTGTCAAGGCCAATTACTACCCTTACTATTTGAAACTTTCCCAGAACAGTCAAATCCCCTAAGCGGATGACCAAACTAGTGATCTATAGTTTAAAGGCATGAATAAGGTGATATGTGGACAATCAAAATATCGAATGCAGCCATGATGAATTAGGGAGCCAAAGCATGATCAAAGTGTCATAAGCATTGATAAAGGTGTTTGTAGATCTTCAAGGGCATCAAGCACAATTAAGTGAACACCTACAACAATGTTATAATAGTTAGTTTTTTTGTCATTATGTTGCAATAAGAGATAGCTGAAGACCTATACGCAACAAGTCACCTTGTTTCATTTCAAGAAAACTAGGGTTGATCAAGGGGCAACATGGATACGAGAGAAAGAGTTTGCAGGCCTTGGGTAACATGATACAGTCAAGTCAAGAAATCCAATGAAGTCATAAAGTTTCAAGAATAATGCTCTCCATATATATGATTAGTGCAAATAATCTCAAGCAATCAGAGAAGAAATAAAGATCAAATCTGCATTTGGGCAGTCCTTAAGTCACAGGTTTTTTATCTGTAAAATGTATTATCATGGAGCGAATCAACAAGGTTATGAAGATCATCTACAACCAATCCTGGCTATGTTGAGGAGCATTGAAGATAGGTCTTCAATGAAGTTTGTGTAAATAGCGTGAATGATCAGAAGTAGGAATACTGTTTTTTTTTTTTTTTTCAGACTTTACAACTAATGTTTTTTTTGTAAGTGTTGTCTTTTTAGAATTCTTTCGGGCTCAAAGCGGTAACAATTTCCTCGGACTTTTTGTCCGAGGGAAAAGAATTTTCAAAGGACTTTGCAAAAGTCTGAAGGAATTACAAAAGGATAATTTGGCGAAGAAAAGGACTCTTTGAAAAACCCTGAAGGGTATGTGCCCTTTGGGAGGGATCATTTCAAAAATCCCGAAGGGTAGGTACCCTTCGAGAAAAGTTCAAAGGCCAAGTAAAAAAATCCGACGGGCTTCTCTCTCAAAAGAATGGTTCATTTCATTTTTTCTGAAGGGTATGTGCTTTTCGAAAAATTACCCTTTCAGAAAATTCGAAGGGCATGTGCCCTCCGGAAGGGTTATTAACAAGAATTCCGAAGGGCCCCTGCCCTTTGGAAAGGCTCATTAAGGCGGAAGGGTCATATTTAAGCTTCTGAAGGACAATTTCAAAAATCCCGGTGCCCGTCAGGAAGGTACACTTCAAGTTTGGAAGGGACGTTTTCAACAATCCCGAAGGGCACCTGTCCTTTGAGAAAGTTTATCTCATGAATTTTAAGGGCTTTTACAAAAGCCCGAAGAGCATGTGCCCTTCAAGAAAGACATTTTCAAGATTCTCGAAGGGTATGTACCCTTCGGGAAAGTTACTCTACAAGCCGGAAGAAACAAACCGGAAAAAACAAGGAAAATAATTCCCGCGGACTTTTTGTTCGTGGGAAAATGACAAAGGACTCGGACAAAAAGTTCGAAGGAATTCCTTCAAAGGGTTGGAAAAAGTAAAGTCCGAGAGAATGCACATGAGGGAAGAGATCCAATGCGAAAGAACATAAGCAAAAGAAAAGCTATAAACAATTGATTGAACAAATGCCTGAATAAATGCCCGTTTCAACATTGGAAGAGGAAATACAAAGGAAAGGTCCGAAGGAAAGGGAAAAAATCGCGACAAAAGTCTACAGGGAAGAAAAACTAGAGGAAATACACAAGAAAAAAATTGAGGGAATGGACACAGAAAGTCACAGAGTTTTTGTCCGAGTAAATCAAGGAACAAATACAGCTAAAAGCCATAAGTAGATAAGCCCGAGGAAATACATGCAAACGATGGAGTCGACGTGGAATTCCATACAAAGCAGAGGCTATTTACGGTTGACTAGTCAAATCTTTAGTTGACTGGTTGTTAAAGTCATGCTTCTCCATGGTTTGACTAGTCACTCTCATGCATCCAAACATTCCAGCTCAACTTTCAGCTTAGCTCAGGTTTGACTTCTAATTTTGGCGTTCTTCTCACAGCTCTCAACGTTCTAGCAGTCCAAGTGGAGTTGACTAGACAAATTCGTTGCACATCCTTGTTTTTCATGCAAATGAGAATATCTCTTCTTCCAACTCAGCTTGCAAACGAATCAAATGGAGTTCCTTATTTAGATATTGGCGTAGTATACATGCAAAGAGAAGTTTGACTTTCATAATTCTACCGTTCATTCTTCTACGCCACCTTGGATTCATGCATGTTTGGAGTTTTCTTGGAGAGTGTCTTGTTTGTTCATTGTGATACTTCTACGCCAATGTTTGAAAAGGCATGCATTTTTGTAAAAGAAAGATTTTATTGAATATTCTATATTGTAAAAAAGTGTTAAGTCTTGGTTAATTAACCAAGACTAACCCTTTCCTCTTTTAGAACTGCACTTAAGGCTATTTTAGGTTTTGGAAAAGTCTATTTATTGGCTTAGTCAAGCCATTGAAAAGGATCCCAGAAGTTTGAAAGAAGAAATTGTAAGCTGGACCAGTCATCAATAAAGAAATTATTCTGAATCCGAGTTTTTGACAGGAGATAGTATAAAATTTGATTGTGTATCAGCGTATAACTGAGATTTATCTCCTTTTGCAGGTCCCTTCCTCACTTATCTCTTCCTTTCTCACCCTTTTGCAGGTCATTCGAAGAGGTTTCCAAACCTTCATTTGAAATATTTATGCTTAAGGACATAATTATAGATTTCATTTGATCATGTGTGTTGATTTCAGTAACTTCAGAGGGTTTCGACAATTCAGGTGTATCACTCCTTTTTAATTATATTTCCTTTTTCAGTTTCCTTCTCCCTTTTCACCGCAAAAATCACAGTAGTCAGTTTATTGAAAAATCTAAAGAGAACCAACTCTCTCTGGAGGTTCTTCTCATCAAAGAGTCACTCACGCTCAAAGAAGTTCCAATTGTATCAGCTGGAGTGAGGGTGTGCTTCGCATATTTTCAAACAGGGTGCACTCTAGAGTGATAACAGGGACAAGACCCTATCATGAATGGCTCGATCTTGGATTGTTTCATAGATGCCTATTTTGCCGTGGATCATTCATTGACGGAGGGGTGCAAAGGTAACAGCGCCCGAAGATCACCTTAATCGTACGAACCTTGAGAGAGGAGGGGGTGTAAAAACCCTACCGATAATCATATTACTTTCTTTAATGAACATTTAAACTTTTAATCCTCTCTCAAGGCAAGTGTTTCATAAGGCTTAATGGATATGATGTAAACCCTTGTCGGTTACCAAATCTCCTTGTGATGTTTGTGTGTTGTTGCTTGATTGTTGTGTCAAAACCAAGTTTATTCTTAAGATCAAATCAAATCAACCAAAACCAAGACCAAAACCATTTTATACACACATGATGAGGCATTACTCTACCCAAATTCCAAGTCAAACCAAAGTGATATGTTCGACCTTAGTCTTAAACACCTTCTTTGATTGTTCAAACCATGTCGTTAAGATGTCAAATTAAATCAAAAGCCTTGTCCTTTAAATCCTAATTGCCATTCCAAACCAAGTCAACTTTCTTTGCAAAGTTAGAGCCAATTCCAAACTTCTTGACAATTGTATACCATTATGCCGTCCATTTGATTGTAAACCAAGTGACAATTCTAAACCAACCTTCTTTGCAAGGTCATTCCAATAATCACAATAATTTCTTTAATGAACATTTAAACTTTTAATCTTCTCTCAAAACAAGTGTTTCATAAGGCTTAATGGATGTGATGTAAACTCATGTCGGTCACTAAATCTCCTTGTGATGTTTGTGTTGTTGCTTGATTGTTGTGTCAAAACCATTTTTATTCTTAAGACCAAATCAAATCAACGAAAACCAAGACCAAAACCATTTTATACACACATGATGAGGCATTACTCTACCCAAATTCCAAGTCAAACCAAAGTGATATGTTCGACCTTAGTCTTAAACACCTTCTTTGATTGTTCAAACCATGCCGTTAAGATGTCAAATTAAACCAAAAGCCTTGTCCTTTAAATCCTAATTGCCATTCCAAACCAAGTCAACTTTCTTTGCAAATTTAGAGCCAATTCCAAACTTCTTGACAATTGTATACCATTATGCCGTCCATTTGATTGTAAACCAAGTGACAATTCTCAACCAACCTTCTTTGCAAGGTCATTCCAAGTCTAAATTGCCGATAGTATTTCCAAGACCAAATCCAATTGTAAGTCCAATTGCCAATTTCATTTTCCTTTTGAAAAGTCCAAAGTTTGGAGTCTAGTTCTAAACTTGATTTACTATTATCAACCAAGACCATTTGTTGTGACAACCTTTACATTGCCAAAATTGCTAAAAGTGTCTCTTTTAAGGCCAAGCCTCCTTTCTTTGTTTCAAAACCAAATTTCCAAAATTTAAGACCTTTGCTAGTCCAAACATTGAGTATTTATACTTGAAGTTATTGTGCCCAAACTTGTTGATTTATCCTTTGATAAGTACCTTCGAACCATTTGTATCGATAAACCTTTTTCTAAGTGATATTCTAAGGGAAGTCATGTACCTAGTCAAGACACAGTCCTTAGGCATTCAAGACCTTTTCAAGACGAAGATAATCAATCTAGACATGCTTGGAGATACGTGTAGTGGGCCTATTTGCAACCCTTCATCTGATGAATAGGTGGTCTATAATCCTTATGAATATGATTCATGTGTAAGATGAAGAAACCCAACAATACATTGCTCATGCACCATCCAATGTTGAAATTGAGCAACATAATCTCTATCTTCCAATTGTTTCACCCAATGTAGACCAAGGTCAATACCAATCTTACTTACCACATGTCCCTTTTGGCACTGAACATCTACCTAATCCAACGTTTTTTTCAATCCACCACCTGGTGATGACTATAGACAAGACCAATTTGACTGCCAATTATTTGACAATAAAGATGAACGTTTTGTTAGGCGATTTGAGATGGGTGCAAAGTTCCCCCTCGGTTTACCCATTGACGATTTGTTATACATTGTTAGAGCACCCAAACAAACACCTCTTGCTTTGATGATAACCAAGGTGCCTTTGGCCAAGAACAAACTTTTATGCCAACTTCTAGTCAAGCTCTTGTTGGGTTAAACAAAGGGAAAGGTCAACTCATTGACCAATCTTCCCAAAGCCAAATTCTTGAAAACCAAATTCAACAAGTTAAACAGGTTTTGGCTAGTCTCACTAGCTCCCTTGCTACATTGGAAATTCAAAAGGCACCTTTGGTGGAGAGCAATCCCCAATCGAACGACCATTAGACTTATCTAATTATCCAATGTATAATTCAAATCCGTTTGCTACCAAGACCTTAATTGCGGATGTGTTTAACACACCTTAATTGAAACCAACTTAGGAACTATTCCGATTCGGGTCTTCTTGTAGACTCTACCCAAAAATGTGGTGGATAGCTCTAACGTAGCTTATTTTAACCCACATCAAGTACCATCCAACATTCAACAAAACGTTATTCTGTCGACTGCATGACCACCTCCTTCCAATGCTTTGCAACAACAAATTGCAAACCCATGTGAGCTGCAACAACACGTTGCCAATACTCTACTTCAAAAAGTGGCAACAAATCCCCCACTTCAACAAGTGGCAACAAATCCCCCACTTCAACAAGTGGCGACAAATGCCCCACCTCAACAGGTGGTGACAAATCCCCCACCTCAACAGGTGGTGACCAATGTTCCACCGCAATAGGGGCCGATCAATCCCCAACCACCTTTGTTTAACCAACAATGTGTTTCTATAAGTTAACCAATTGCCACTCCTATTCAACAAGGAGCCTCTTCAAGTCAACAATATGTGCCAATTAACCAACAAGTTCCTCCTACGCGTCAAATTCCTAGGAATCAACAGCAGGTTCCCCTTCAATCCCATCAAGTTCTGTTTAATACTCAATAGAATATTCCTCCCTGAAGGCCACAATTCCCTCCAAATCAAATCTGCACTCAACAAGAAGGGCCATCTAACCAACAACAAATTTTATATCAGCAAAACAACTCTACCAAAGAGTGAATATTCTTGGTAGGACCACCCGCATTCAAATTCCTCAACATTATGTACCACCTCTCTATCCGGGTCAAGGTACTATACCTTGGATCACCCGACAAAATCTACCTACTTCCTCTTATTCTGGCCCTACCTTTCAAGATTTACAGGAGGTCAAAGATACAGTTTCTGCCATTCAGGCAGGAAATCAAAGTAAGAAGTTCAAATTGGATGATATATGCACCTATCCTTTTGACATGAGCTATTTGCAAATACCTTTCCCACATCACTTTTAGATGCCTAAATTTGAAAAATACAAAGGAAAAGTTGATCCTAAGGAACATTTGAAAGAATTCTTTGTTGCTTGTCAAGAAGTGGCATATAGCCCAACATACCTACTTCGTTTGTTCTTCCGTAGCTTGATGGGACATGCTTCCTTGGTTTACCCAATTTTTTTGTGAAAGACTTTGAATTTGTCAGAAGAGTTTGTACAACACTTCTCCTTCAATGTAGAACACAAGCTGACCTTGGTGGACTTATGTCAAACTAAAAAAAGAGGGTGAGAAGGCTTTGCCAATTACAACTAGCCGAATTCCACACAATCTCCCTGATAGACAATTGGACGCCATGTTTACAGTAAATCTTCAATTTGATGTTGCTCACAACCTCAAACTTGTTTGTGCCAATACATTTGAATAAGTTATCACCAAGGGGATACAAATTGAACAAACTCTTATTGATAAAGGTATGATAAAACTTTATTCTCAGAATCAAAATCAGAGCAAGGCTCCAACACAAGCTCTTGTGCAAGCACAAGCTAGTACGTCTGAAAAGCTGAAGCCATTCAATAGAAACAAGAATGTTGTAGGGGATGGGGTGACTGAATCACGTCATGTACCAATGGTGCAACCACCATCTATTCGACCAAACCCATCTAATCAACCTCTTGCTTTGCAAAGGCCAGCTCCAAGAAGAGGCCATTATCATAACAGAGTTTTCAACGATCTCAATTAGCCCATTGAAATGGTCCTCCAAAAGCTAGTTGCCGCGAACATGATCATTTGGCTAGTACCAAGACCATTTCCTGAAAACCAACTTAAGCTCGATTGGCACAATGAGAATGATTTTTGTGACTATCATTGAGTAAAAGGCCAATCTATTCATGGATGTGTGCAGCTACACCATCTCATTGAAGATTTGCTTGAAAATGGAGAGATAGCATTAGATAATGTTACTACAATGTCTAACCGAGAATTGGGTATCTATCACAACCCTTTTTTGCAACACAATGCCAACAATCAGAACATACCTCCTCCAAATCAACATCAACATCAATGACATCAGCAGCAACAACAAAACTGGAATCAAGGTCAAGATTCCCATTCTAACCAAGTCAATTACCAAAGTGCCCTTTACAACTACAATGTTGTAGGTTGCATCATGAGTGGACATATGCCACCTTTAAGATCAATCTTAAGCTGAATCCCAACAATACTCGCAGGCCTTCGCCGTCTATTCTAGGACCTACACCTCCATATGCCGATAATTCTCCTTTGGTTTGTAATGGTCCAATCGCCAATCAAAAACCAAGAGTTACCATTTCAAGCCATTATTCCCCCCCTTCTAATTACAGTAACCCGCTGCTGACTCGATGTTGCACAATTGCAACTCGACGCTCAAAGGTTACCAGTCAAGACCCTCCACCTCCTTCCTCCAAAAATCCCATTCAAGGTCCACCTCAAAAGACCAAGCCTATTGCTTCAATTAAAGATAAACCTTATGATATTGTGGACCAATTACAAAAACTCTGCTGCAATTTCTATCTTAGATCTTTTGCATACATCTGATATCTACAAAAGCATATTGAGTGAGATTTTAAGCCAATCCAAAGTCCCAAGTGACTTTGCTCCTGAGAAATTTCAAACACTTGTGAGTCATTTGGCTCCTCACCAACAACTTACTTTTGATCAAATGGACATGTTATCCCGTGGACCTTTGCACAAATATCCACTTTACATAGAAGCCATTATCTCAAGGCATAAGGTCAAAAGAGTCCTCGTAGATAGTGGTTTGGAGCTTAATAATGTAACATTGAAGCTAGTCAAGCATTTGGGCTACACAACAACCGATTCACAACCGGATACCATTAGCATCAAAGTTTATGATAATGAGGAGAGATAATCTCAAAGGAACCATTTGCTTACCTGTCATCGTTGGGTCTCTAACCCACGATACTTTGTCACGTTCTTGATCTCTAATTATTATATAATTTGCTCCTTGGGTGACCATGGATCCACAAAGTGCGTGTTGTGCCTTCCACCCTTCATCAGTGGATCAAATTTCCTCATTCTGGACTAGAAGTCGCCATTCTTGGTGACCTGCAACCATATCAGTTTTGCAAACATTTGGAAGCAGAATATGAGAGCTATAACTATTGCTTCAGCATAGAAATTGTTCCCAAAAAGGGCAAATAGTTAGTTGATCAACTGCTAGAATCCAAGTATGTGGATCCAAGCACACTGGCTTCCACTTTAGTTACCCCGTCTACAGAAAGAGCCAATCACTTCACTAATCAAGACAATGGCCTTTGGGAATATAAAATTGGCAATGCGTTTCATATAGCCAAATTACCTGAGATGCCAAAAGATATGGTAGGCCTCAAAAGCAAATTCCCAAAATGGAATGGTGCAAGAAGAACAATTCTCCTCAGACAGGATCCTCCATTGGTTTTTATCAAGACCACTTCTTAGAGGCAAGAAGAGATCACAACTGATGATGACTCATGGCTATATAATGATGATTTTGCTACTTGTTACTGAAATACAAAATATCCTATCCCAAATCGGATAATGGATAAACACACCTACAAGGGCAAAGGCCTGGGGCAAAGCAACAAGGAGTCATTGAGCCAGTATCAGTTACCAAACACAGAGGAAATCCAGTATTGGATACAAACTGCCTGGGGGTGACCTCATAATCTCGAGAGTGTTTCTAATTTATCGACCAACATGGACGATGCCAACAACGACGCACAGTGCTACTATAGCATCTATAGTGTGTTAGTCGATACCAATTTATTTTACCCTAATTCCATCTGTACCATTTCCATTGTGCCATCTTCTCCTCTTTTCCTTCATCATCCCCAACTAATCGTTTGGGACCAACAAGAATCTTACATACCATTGGATGATTTTCATAACAACAAAGCCATATATGAATTCATGGGCCTTAGAGACAATGTGTCGCTTGGTGATCATAAACAGGTATTTGCCATTACACTGGACCCTACTGCTTATTTTGGAGAACAGGTGAACTTCCTTGGTCACAAACAAAGAAAAATAGAAATCAAACATTGAGGTCTCAAATTGAAAACCTCTTTGAGGCGCTTTTGAACTAGGGTAAAAGTAAAGATAAAGACAAGTCCCATGGTGAAAACCTGTTTTAGGCGCCATTAGATGGGGAAGTTCACCCTCTCTCAAATGAAGCCTAGGGCTCTTCTAGTTCCATTGCCTCATGCCATTATCGAATTAGTTCAGAACAACAACAAACATTTGATCAACTAGTTCAAGATTGTTCACATGCCTTATTCAGACTTCTTGCTTGGGAGAACTCGACGAGCTAGTTGACGCAACAGACGAAGATGAAGATTGCTGTACCACTCTGTCGACTATTTTAGAAGATGGTTCCATACTACTCATGGAGGACACCATTGAAGTTAATATTGGAACACCTGATGATCCCAAATGGATCAAACTTGGAGCATCCCTCATTGAAGAGGAACATGAAGTCCTTACTGCCCTCCTTCGGTTATTTGTAGACATTTTTGCATGGTGTTATTCATATATGCGAGCGTTGGACCTCACCTTTGTTGTACATTCTGATGCCAAGCCAATTAAACATAAGTTGAAAAAAATGCATCCTCGCATAGCCATTCTTGTCAAGAAAGAATTGGAGAAACTATTGGAGGTGGGATGCATCACCCTATTGATTTATTAGAGTGGATATTCAATATAGTCCCAGTAAAAAAGAAGCCGCAAGGAATCAAATTATGTATTGACTTAAGAGATATCAATAAAGCATGCCCAAAGGATGATTTTCTTTTGCCAAATATTGATATGATTATAAATTCCACAATCGGGTCTGAGATGCTATCTCTCATGGATGGTTTCTCAGGATACAATTAGATTAAGATTGCACTAGAAGATCAACATGAGACAACATTCACCACTCCATGGAGAACATTCTTCTATCAAGTGATGCCATTTTGCCTCAAAAATGTCGGTGCTACATACCAATGTGCAATGATTGTCATTTTCCATGACATGATGTACGATATTGTTGAAGACTGTGGATGATATATTGGGCAAATCCAAGACCAGAGTAGGGCATTCAGATGTATTACGAAAAATCTTGGAAAGACTTTGTGAATACAAGGTCAAGCTTAATCCTAAGAAGTATGTCTTTGACGTCACTTCAGGCAAATTTATAGGTTTCATTGGCTCTCGTCAAGGCATTGAAGTCGATTCAGTCAAGGTTAAGGCCATTATTGAAATGCCTCCACCTTCAAATCTCATATAGCTCTGCCACTTGCACTGCAAAATCCAGTCTATTAGACGCTTTATTTCTCAGTTGACAGACAAATGCCATCACTTTACTCATCTTATAAATAAAGGCACCACCTTTTCATGGAATGCAGATTATCAACAGGGCTTTTAACAACTAAAATAATATCTCACCAATCTACCCGTTCTAGCTTTGCCTACACCTGGAAAGCCGTTGCTTCTTTATATCTCAGCAACCGACTATGCCTTTGGGGCATATCGGGCACAACACAATGATCAAAGGAAAGAACGAGTAGTGTACTATCTAAGCTGCACGTTGGTTGCATATGAACATAACTACAGTTTAGTTGAGAAATCCTGCTTAGCCATGGTATTTGCAACTCAAAAGTTGCGCCATTATATACTTAACACCAAGACTATTGTAATCGCCAAAGTAGACCCGCTCAAGTATCTACCTTCCGAGGTAGCATTGACTGGTCAAATGGCTAAGTGGATCATACTATTGAGCGGATTTGAAATTAAATATGTTCATCAAAAAGTCATCAAGGGGTTGGCACTAGCAGATCAACTTGCTGAAGCATCCTTGTCAGAGATCAAGCCACTTATCTTCAATCTCTTCATTATGCCGCATGGAGATTTCATTCCCAAGGCATTTCATATTGGTTTCACTTGTACCAGCAATATTGCTGAATATGGAGCACTCGTTGCAGGGCTTCATCTCACAGTACAATGGAACATCAAACATTTATATGTTCATGGAGACTCAGGTAATTATCAATCAAGTGACAGAGCAGTACCAAACCAAGGCCAACAAACTCATTCCATACAAGAAATTGGTGGACTTGAAACAATATTTTGATCATATTCAGTTTAAATAAATTCCTAGAGCCAGTAACATAATTGCTGATGAAATGGCCACTGTTGGTTCCCTAATAACAATTGCAGATCACGTTATTGACTACCAGTTTCTTAGTGAACATCTTATACAACCGGCTCACAAACCTTCAGAATCTGAAGTGATATTTGAAATTTTTGGTCACAACTCGTGTTGGTACTCCCACATATATGCCTAACTCCATGACTGACAGAGTCCAAATTAGTGCTTAAAGTACATGAAGGATTCGTTGGGCCCACACTGGTGGTGTGGTCCTTGCTAAGAAACTCCTGTGTACAAGGTATTACTAGCCCATTATAGAAGCCGATGCGTGTGCATATGTAAAAAAGTGTGGCGTGTCAAAAGCATGCCAATCTCATTGACGCACCAGCTCTGTCACTTCAGCCGCTCATTACATCATGGCTATTTTCCACATGGGGACTCGATCTCGTAGGGAAAATCAATCTGACTTCATCAGACGACTATAAACATATCCTTACTGCGATTGAATACTTTACTAAGTGGGCTGAAGCCATCCCTGTCACTTATGTAACAGGGATGTAGATATCCAAATTCATTCTCAACCATCCCATTTGCCACTTCAGCATTCCCTATGATTTAATTTCCAATACTGGTGGCTCCTTAAAAAAAAAGAATGTCAAAGCCCTCTATGCCAAATACCAAATCAACAAACATTTTTCCACTGCTTCTTTTCCTCAAAGCAATGGCCAAGCAAAAGCATCCAACAAAAGCTTGATTCAAATTTTGAAAAAGACCATTAATGCTTTTGGTCGTGATTGGCATTTGTAACTATTTCTTGCCCCTTGGGCATACCGCACCAATACTTGCACCACAACAGGAGCCACACTATATTCCTTTGTTTATGGTACGGAAGCTATTCTTGTTGTCGAGATCGAGTTACCCTCGCTGTGCATTTCACTAAACGTCATTGATGATGAAGAATACAAAGTTTCTTGGCTGTAGGAATTAGACCTACTTGATGAAAAGAGGGTAGTTGCTTTGAACAACCTTTAGGGCTATCGGAACAGGGTGCGTCGTAGCTACAACAAGCGCACCAAACACATAGAATTTGAGCTTGGAGACCTAGTTCTAAAGAAAAATCAAAAGAATACCAATGTCACCTGTGAAAAGAAGGTTAAGTTTGAAGCTAATTGGCTGGGCCTATTCATCATCACAACAAATTATGGATCTAGAGCATACAGATTGGTCACACCAGATGGTGAAGAGCTGGATGAGCCCACGAATATTATGCATCTCAAGCGTTTTTGCACTTGATTTGTTTGAACATTGTCTATAAGGACCTTTACTTGGGGGCATGACCTGAAAACCATTTGCCTTTCATCCCATTTCTCATTAAGTTAGTTCACCTTGATCTTATTCCATCATCCTATTTCCATTCTTTGACCTTGATTCCGGTTTACCAGTGCAACAGATGATTCCAGATACCAGATTTCAGAGAAAGATTCTAGTAGATTGTTTAGCTTTGGTCACCATCAGTACATCTAGGACGAATGGTATCTCAAAGTAGCTTATGCATGATTTCTTGAATGATGGTCTCAAAAACTACATCTTTTAGCTCTTGATTGAATCTTGTACCATTTATGCCATTCGTAGCTCTTGATTTGGCTGTAGGAATTAGACCTACTTGATGAAAAGAGGGTAGCTGCCTTGAACAACCTTCAGGGTTATCAGAACAGGTTGCGTCGTAGCTACAACAAGCGCATCAAACGCGTAGACTTTGAGCTTGGAGACCTAGTTCTAAAGGAAAATCAAAAGAATACCAATGCTACCTGTGAAAAGAAGGGTAAATTTGAAGCTAATTGGCTGGGCCTATTCATCATCACATCAAATTATGGATCTAGAGCATACAGATTGGCCACACTAGATGGCGAAGAGCTGGATGAGCCCATGAATATTATGCATCTCAAGCGTTTTTGCACTTGATTTGTTTGAACATTGTCTATAAGGACCCCTGGTTGGGGGCACAGCCTGAAAACCATTTGCCTTTCATCCCATTTCTCATTAAGTCAGTCCACCTTGATCTTATTCTCTCATCCTATTACCATTCTTTGACCTTGATTCCGGTTTACTAGTGCGACAGATGATTCTAGATGCTAGATTTCAGAGAAAGATTCCAGTAGATTGTTTAGATTTGGTCGACATCAGTACATCCAGGACGAATGGTATCTCAAATTAGCTTACGCATGATTTCTTGAATGATGGTCTCAGAGACTACACCTTTTAGCTCTTGATTGAATCTTGTACAATTTATGCCATTCGAGTGCCATTCAAGTTTTCAAACCTATTGTTGATTCATAGTAGTTTTTGCCAAGGTTGAACTACATCAGCCTGAGGTCTATTTAGACTATGTAGGCAACGCTCAGTTTTTGAGGTCAGTTCGATCACCCCTAAGCCACGCTCTCGTCATTTTGCCAGCAACTCCTTTTCCATGCTCTTGCGGTTTTGTGAGCAACCTTAACCATGCACTCATCATTTTGCGAGTTTTACCCATTCTCCATCTCATAATCCTCGATTGAGTTGAGATGCCAAAAACCCTAAAAATTTGAAAATCCCAAAAACAACCTTAAAAAAAAATAAAATTTAGAAAAAGGTTTAAAAACTCCATGAGAGATATTAAGCTTCAAAATTTTCACTTGCTTTGTTATCTTGTTCACCAGTGGTTTTACCTCTGTTCTGGATGACGTGGTTTACTGCATTTATTGGGTAGGAACCTCTTATCTAATCATGACCATTTCTATGTCTTTACTTTTTTTTTATTGTGTTTCCTTCCATGTCTGGGAGAATTACATCGGCTTGAGGTCTGCATGGACTATGTAGGCAGCACTTGGACGCATGGGACATTCGGGTTAGCTTGGCTTGGCCATTTTTATTGACATTATTTGTTATCGGTTTATTTATCTCAAAATGCTCTCCCCATTTTGCGAGTTTTATCTTTTCTTATTCCTCTTCCATCACAACTCTTGTCATCATTTTTCTTCTATCCCATATCCTTGGGAGAACTACATTTGGCCTGAAGTCCTTAGGACTATGTAGGCAGTGTCCACTTGCAATGGGCATTTGGAGGCAACTCGGCCACCCCTTCCCTTTTCTTCTATTCCCCCCTTCCGCTCAGGTTGCTGTCTTTTCCTCTCAGTTGCCCAAATACCCAAGAGTAATGCCTTACATTCACACACACAAATGATTCACATAACTACTTATGGTGTGTTTGTTTGATAGTACATCATGACTATATTTGATTGTTATTGGTGCGTTTTTGTGAGCAGCCAGATGCTTTATGTTGTTTTTCTTTCAGTTTGTGTTTGCTTGTTTCTTTGCATTGTTTTTTGTTTCCCTTTTTTGTTGTTGCCTCGACTCAGTTCATTGTGCTGATAGGATCATCATCATGGTGGTTTCCGTCACGTAGGTGTAATTGAGTCCATCCATTGGCCTTTGTCAACAATGTACATCATCATGACAAAATTCTTTTTTGGAGAAAACTGTGTCAAATTTTTAAGAACTTAAAAATTTCACACAGTTTTCTTCAAAAAAGAATTTTGTTATGATATGGACTATGGAAATATAAAATCTTTGAATGTCATCATGGTTTCTATTATCGGTGCATTGTTTTCAATTGTCTATTGCAATCGGGGGTCGGTCCTTACACACATTGCGGCCTAGTTATCATGGGACATATCGTACGATGCTATATTAAAAATCAAGATGTTGAAAGATTATTCGACGATGCTAAACAAACGTGAGCTCTCCTTGTCTACTACCCCCCAACCATTTCATCAAGCGCCTAGTCATCATTTCTTAGAGTGAAATCCACGCTACTGGGGCAAACCATTGCGACATAATCAACACTCAAATTCGCCCTACTGGAACAGCTCCTTTTATCTATGATCAAATTCGTCCTACTGGGGCACATTATCATGTTTTCATTCTAGGTTTCTTCCTCTCTTTTTCGAGGGTCTTTTTCCCCAATTGTCTCCTCAAGGGGGCATCCGGTGCTAACCAAAGCGTCATTTGGGGCATCAATCTGAGTTTATCGAATCATAAAATTTTCAAAAAGAGAAGAGTGAAAGACATTATTCTTCAAGCGTTATCAATTTTTTTTTTAAACGATGAAAAGATGTTATTGTGCCTAGTGTCTCACAAACGCCTTCTCAAACAAAGGCAAAATGTAGACACTTTATTTTAGCCATTTCCGTGTTTAAACTGCATTCAAAATGACTTTCCGCAATTGCATGTAAGTTTAACTAGAATTCTGCAACTAGACCTAATTTACCTGCACAATTGCCAATTTAACCCAAAATCGCAACGATACATCCCTACTTGGGACAATGGATTGTCTTGCATCATTTATCTTATCTGATTCATTCTCATTCTAGTCAACCCTTAGCAAGTATTTTCACAGACTAATTAAGTGAATACTTGATTTACAAAAAAACATTGCAAACTTAACCTATTCTTCTAATTTCTAATTAATCTTTGATTAATTAGCCTAATCTTCCTCTAATAGGAAATTCCATGACTTTTTGAATTATCCTATTTTCCATGATCAAATCCACTCTATTGGGGCACATTATTATGTTTTCATTCTAGGTTTCTTCCCCTCTTTTTCGAGGGCCCATCTGTTTCAACTGTTTCTCCGATCGCCCCATCGAGGGGGCATCTAGGGCTAACGAAAGTGCCATTTGGGGCATCAATCTGAGTTTACTGACTCATAAATTGTTTAAAAAGAGAAGAGTGAAAGACATCATTCTTCAAGCATTATATTAAATTTCTTCTTAAATGATTTTTTCAATATTTGAAAAGACGTTACTATGCCTAGTGTCTCACAAATGCCTTCTCAAATAGGCGCAAAATGTAGACACTTCATTTTAGCCATTTCCGTGTCTAAATTGCGTTCGGAATGACTTTTCGCAATTGCATGTAAAATTTAACCAAAATTCTTCAACTAGACCTAATTTATCCACACAATTGCCAATTTAACCCAAAATCACAAGACATCCCTACTCGGGGCAATTGATCATCTTGCATCATTTATCTTATCTGATTCGTCTTTATTCTAGTCAACTCTTTGCAAGTGTCTTTGCAGGGTAATTAAGTGAATACTTGATTAACAAAGAAACATTGCAAATTTTACCTTTTCTTCTAATTTCTAATTAATCTTTGATTAATTAGCCTAATCTTTCTTTAATAGGAAATTCCATGACTTTTTGGAATTATCCTATTTTTCATAAAACAAAATTGAATTATGACCTCACATAGGTGATGTCATAGGGGCAAGTCAATGGAATGGAGTGGAGTGTGGGTAAGGTGGCTTATGACATGGCCACTTACACACACTTACACCTCTTACTCCCCTCTTACTCAGGAGGACAAATGACTGCACTTTCTTCCAATTTGTCTTCCATACTCTAGAAGGCCTTAAATGACATATCTTACACACTCCAAAGCTGTAATTTTGGATTTGAGGATTGATCGTCAACCCTCCATCTTAGGATGAGATGAACAATCCATATCAGTTCAGAGAATCTATAAATAGAACCCTCTTACCTCTCATTTCATCAAATTTCTTATTGTAAATTTACTCTGCAAGATTGATTCCAAGAAGCTTCATCAACTTTCTTCTATCATGCCAAACCAAAGCCAAGACCAAGTGTAGACAAGAAGAGGTGCTCTCCACGCAAGGATTCAAGCATCGATGAGGACTCTTACATCTACAAGCCGAGCTCAAACCATTTTAAGCCGATCTTCAAGCTTATATTCAAGGGAGGTAAATGTATTGTGTTTATCCTTCCAATTTGTATTTCATGCTTGATTATTCTAGCTCACCCAAGGGATTGGGCTTGAGTAGTTATGTCTCTAAGTTGTTTTGGATTATTTCACTAACAATTGACTAACTCCTTTTTGGATCTCTGATCTACATGTGGAATTTGAAAGACAAAGAAGAGGCAAACATAGAATCAAAACTCGGGAGAGGATGGCGAAAAAGCTGAAAGGTAAGTTCTTGCCTTTAGATTATCGACATAGTTTATTCAAGAAGTTGTAGAATTTGAGACGAAGGGAGTTGTGTGTAAAGGATTATATGGGAGAGTGTAGACTTTCCATTAGAGCTTGTCACATGGAAGATGATCAAGAAAATGTTTGAAAATATGTAAATAGATTTCGTATTTCCATTCAAGATGAGATTGAAATGTTTAAGTTGAATTCAGTTAAGGATGCCCTTCAATGTGCATTGAAGGTGGAGGAAAAGTTGTCTAGAAGACAAGTAGTGAAAGGCAACAAGTGAACTCTAGAGGTAGAGGAAAGTTTTCAAGAGGAAGAGGTCAAAACATGAACTTCGTATTTCCATGCATCCTTATGTTGGGATCATGTGCAACTTGAAAGAGAAAGAAGAGGCAAACATAGAATCAAAACTTGGGAGAAGATGGTGACAAAGTTGAAAGGTAAGTTCTTGCCTTTAGATTACCAACATAGTTTATTCAAGAAGTTGTAGAATTTGAGACAAAGGGAGTTCTGTGCAAAGGAGTATAGACTTTCCATTAGAGCTTGTCATATAGAAGACGATCAAGAAAAAGTTTCAAAATATGTAAATGGACTTTGTATTTCCATTCAAGATGAGATTGGAATGTTTAAGTTGAATTAGGTTGAGGAACGCCCTACAATGTACATTGAAGGCGGAGGAAAAGTTGTCTAGAAGACAACAAGTAAAAGGCAACAAGTGAACTCTAGAGGTAGAGGGATATTTTCAAGAGGAAGAGGACAAAACATGGCGAACGAGGACAACATAGTCATAAAGGTGAAGCAAGCACTTCACAAAATCAGAATCAGTCCCAAAGAGGAAGAGGTTATTCTTCTACAGGAAGAGGTTACTCTTCTAAAGGATGAAGATACTTTAGACGAGGAAGAGGTAGAGGATTCATGGGTAAGTGCTTTGAATGTGGAAAATATACTAGACATAGAGCTTACGAGTGTCTTGAAGCATTTCAGAATAGTAGCAAGAAGGCTGAAGCGAGCAATCATGTTGCTCATGTAGATGGGGAGAGTGGTGGATCTCTAACACACATGGAAGAACCGAAATGTGGTAAAGCTCTTATGATTAAGAGAGTGTTGTTAAAACCAGCCGAGGAAGATGAACTAGTACAAAAAAATAACTTATTCCAGATTATTTGCAAAGCAGGAGGTAAGTGATGCAAAGTTATTATTATTAATGGTAGCACAAGTAACTTGGTTTTTAAGGAAATGGTGGAAAAACCTAAGTTGAAAATATTAGTGCATCCAAACCCATACAAAGTTTAGTGGTTGCTTAAGAGTCATCAAGTATTGGTGAATGAGCAATGTATGGTCAGTTTACAGATTGGGTCATATAAGGATGATGTGTTGTGTGATATTATGCCCATGAATGTATGTCATGTATTTTTGGGAAGGCCATGGCAGTTTGATAGAAGAGCCACACATGACGGTAGAGCAAACACCTACACGCTTGTGAAGGATGGAAAGAGCTTTACATTGAGCCCCTTGAAAGCAAGAGGTGGACAATAGTCCTAAAGTGTTGTTGGTTTCCGGTAAAGAATTCTCCAAAGAGAGAAGTAGAAGGCATATTTTGCTTTCATCCATAGTTACCATGTTCGACCGAACATGGCTCATGTTTGGTTCGAACCGAACAAATGGCATGGACCGAATTTGTGCGGTCGAACTTGACCGAATAACCTTTTTTTTTTCCGAACCCAACAGTATATAAATAAAATAATAAAATAAACATTTAAGTATAAGAAAAGTTTCTTATACTTTAAGTTATATTTTATTTATATACTTTCAGGATGTTTGAGAGGGGTTTCGGACCGCTAGGAGCTATAATGCAAATTCTAGGTTTTGGAGGATCCTATCATATTTCAGAGTTAGTCAGATTCCACGGTTTTAGGGTTTCAAACTTAGCCATATTTTAGGGTTTCAAGATTTCAAGGAGACATCATAGGACGTATGAAGGCTGCATGAAGGGATGTATGCGTGATATAATAGTATGAAAATATCTCTCGCAAAGTGCCACAAGCCGATCCCACCCCATTCCCAGTGCACCCCTTAAGGCATGCAGTCTGTGAGATTCAATGCACCAATGAGCCCTTGTGAGAGAAAGTGTCAGTAAATGATAAAGTTGAAAAATAATGGGAGTGGCATTCATGATTTTGTGGGCAATCGAGATGATTTATTCTAGATTTGAATGTACATTTTGTCTTTGAAGTAATGAATGAATGAATGAACGATGGTGCTAATGCTAGTGCTAGTTTTGATTTTGAAGCTGGGTTTGATGTTGCAAATGTTTGAAACTTAAGTTCTATATCAATTTTGAGCTTAGGCTCTAAACTATGAATATTTTGCTATCTTTTAATGTAATTCAAGTTTGAAATTCTTATGCATTTCTCATTTTTGCAAGTGTTAAACTTAAATTAATGTTCATTCCTTAGTAGATTGAAATATTTTGCATATATATATATATATATATTTTCGAACTTCTGAACTTACCGAACCGAACTTTTTTCAAAATTCCGAACTTCCGAACTTTTTCCCCCTTCCGAACAAACCGAATTTTTCGAACATGGTAACTATGCTTTCATCCCAAGGCCTATGCAAAATGTGACTGCAAATAAGGTGAGCTTCCTTTTCAAATTCAAAATTTGTTGGTAGAGTTCGCTGATATAATGTCCAAGGATTTGTTGGATGGACTACCGCCTATAAGGAGCATTAGTCACCAGATGGATCTAGTGCTTGGAGCAAGTTTGCTAAAAAAGACAACTTATAGATTGACTCTGGAAAATGCAAAAGTAAAGAGGCAAGTAAATGTGTTATTGGAGAGTGGTTTAATTCGAGAAAGTTAAAGTCCGTATGCAGTTCTAGCAGTATTGGCACCTAAGAAGGGTGGTGATTGGAGGGTGCGTACGGATTTTAGAGCAATCAATGAAATAACTTTGAAGTATAGATTTTCATTGCCAAAGATGGATGACTTGATGGACTATTTGAGTGGAGCAAAATACTTCACAAAACTAGATTTGAGAAGTGGATATCATGAAATTTGGGTTAGAGAAGGTGATGAATGGAAGACTTTGTTTAAAATGAATGATGGGTTGTATGAGTCTTATACCATTTGGTTTGTCAAATGCACTTTGCACATTCATGAGACTCGTGAATGAAGTATTAGAGCCATACATGGGTAAGTTTGTCATTGTTTATTTAGATGACATTTTGTTTTTTAGTCATTAAAAACAAGAACATTTGATGCATTTGAGGTTAGTTTTACCAAATTTACAAGAAGAGAAGTTGCTGGTCAACTTAAAAAAAGTTTAGCTTCTTGCAAGAGGAGTTAGTGTATTTAGGATTTGTAATTTCAAAATATGGGTTAAGAATGGACCTCGAGAAGGTAAGAGCAATAATTGAATGGCCATCACTAAAAGGCATGTTTGAGGCTAGAAGGTTTCTTGGGTTGGCAAGTTTCTATTGGAAATTTATTAGAAACTTTAGTGGTACATGTACACCCATTAAATAAGCAATGAAGAGTGATAAAAAGAAGTTCAACTTGACTATTGCAACAGAGGAAAATTCTCATATTTTTGAAGAAGAATATGATGGAACAACCGGTGCTAGCATTGCCAGATTTCAATAAAGTGTTTTAGGTTGATTGTTATCCAAGTGGGACTGCAATATGAGCAATATTGATCCAATAAGGTAGGCCCATTGCTTACTTCAGTGTCAAGTTGAATGAAGCCAAGAAGAAGTATTTGATCTATTACCAAGAGTTCTATGCAATGGTACAAGCTCTTAAGAAATGGAGGCATTATTTATTGCCCAAGGACTTCATTTTGTACACGGATCATAAAGTGTTGTAGTTCATAAAAAGTCAAAGTAAGTTGAATAAACAACACAGGGAATAGGTTGAATTTTTTCAAAGTTATTTTTTTGTTTTAAAACATAGAAGTCGCCAATACAATAAGGTCGCAAATGCATTGAGTAGAAGAGCTCTTGTAGTGAATGAGCTAAGAGAGGTCATTGGGTTTGACTCAATGAAAGAGTTATATGTAGGGGATTTGGATTTTCGTGATGCATGGGCAACATGCACAAATACAAGAAGTATGGATAGAACACCATGATTGGAATGTATGGTACAAGATGGATTTTTGTTCAAGGGAAAGAGGTTGTGTATACCTCAAGGTTCCATGAGAGAGAACATAGTGGAGTCCTAGTTGGTCACTTTGGTAAGGATAAAACTTTGGTGCAGTTGAGTGAGTGTTACTATTGGTCGAGGATGAGCATGGATTTCAAAAAAATCGCGCAAAGATGTAGGATTTGTCAACATGCTAAAGGGAAATATCACAATTTAAATTAGGATGATAACCCCAACACATATATAGATCTAGCCATTATTCGCTATGCTCAAGTCTCGATAGACCATATATGGGGGGGGGGGGGCTATGCTGAAGTCTCGATAGACCATATATAGAGACTGGGTTGTATCAGCCATGACCAATTCCAGATGGACCATGGGAAGCATTGAGCATGGATTTCGTTCTTGGGTTGCGAAGAACTCCAAGAGGTAATGACTATTTTTTTTGTCGTGGATAGATTTTCTAAAATGGCATACTTTATAGTATGCAAGAAGACTAGTGATGCCTATTTTCATTGTTGTTTCTGGGTAGTGGGTGACTTTTGGCTTATCCAAGTATGGTTTGGGCATATCCTACTGCCCTCTTCGTGTTACTGGGCTTCAAGTGGCACTTGTGGGTCGTCCCTTGAATTTATTTTTGGGCTTTACTTTGGTTTTGCTCTTTTGGATTTTGTATTGGCTCTACCCTGGTGTGGTGGGGTTCTGTTTCTTTTCTCTTTATTGCACTTTTTTTCTTTGGAATGTTGATGCATCTATGGAATGTAATTTCACATTTTAATTAATACGAAGTTACGATTTTTTTCCAAGGCAAAAAAAAAGAAGATTAATGATGCCATCAATGTTGCAAGTTTGTTTTGTAAAGAAGTTGTGAGATTGCATAGGTTGCCAAGGAGCATTATATTGGATAGGGATACTAGATTTGTTGGACATTTTTAGAGGACACTTTGGAGGAAAACTAGGCACAAGATTGGATTTTAGTTCAGCCTATCGTCTTCAAATAGATGGGCAAACAGAGGTAGTGATTCGCACTCTTGGTAATTTGTTAAGATGTTTGGTTGGAGACAAACCCAAACAATGGGATTTGACATTGGCACAAGATGCATTTGCATACAAAATTCAGTAAATAGAAGTACAACTAAGTTTGTTTTAGATTTTCTATGGTTGCAGACCTAGAGGAGCGTGTGAATTGAGAAGCACAACGTATATGAGGAGTGCTGAAGTAGGAGAGTATGCAACAATTATACATGATGTGAAAATGGAAGTGAAGAAAATATTGGAGGAGAACAATATGTAATACAAAAACCACGTTGATTAGAGAAAAAGAGAACAAAATTTTAAAGTTGGCGACTTAGTATTCGTGCATTTACATAAGAGAGGTTTCCCAAAAGGTGAGTATAACAAGTCAAAGTGGAAGAAAATAGGAACTTGTAGAGTTTAGGAAAGTTCTTAACGAATGCTTTTGAAATTAAGTTATCGGATGGAGTGGGTGGGTATTTCACTTATCTTCAATGTATCATATTTGTACCTGTACTTTGAGGGACATGGTAGTGAGGAAGGATCAAGTTTAGTTTCTTCAAGTATAGATTGGAAGATGCAGTTGCTGGGAAAGGCAAAGGAGGAAATTGAAGCCATAATGGATGCACAAATTGGCACAAAGACAAGAGGCAGAGAGTAATTTGATTACCTAAAGTGGAAAAATAGAGCAGCTGAAGACAAAACTTGGATGAGTGCATTAGAAGTTGTCAAACACGAAACAACCATTAAGGAGCTTAGAGAAGGTTCATGAGCAAGAGCTCATGGACAATTTCATTTGCCCTGGGTGTTTGATGCAAGAACATTCGAGTTCACAAGCTATCTTACATCATTAAAAAACATGGGTTTGGGTTCTTGTGCATACTTGTGTACCTTTGTGCTATGTTGTGGGACTTGTCGTTCTTGCGACAACTTGCATGCGTGGAAGATGATCAACAACAAGTCGAAGAACATTAGCTAGAGTCTCACATGGCAAGAAAATACATGAAGGTTGGTTTCAGTCATGTTCCCTGGGTTAGATTGAGCTATTTATGGACACAATGAAATTGCCATTTTATGCAAGCAATAGTTTTGAAACCGTCACTTTGTGTAGGAGGCTTTTACACAACTGCCACAACAATTTCACAACTGCTAGTCTGTAGCAATCAACAATTTCTTCTGCGTGGAAAACATGCGTAGAGTAATTGCCTAGATTTATCAAAGATGATGTGTGGATTTGTTCCAAAGCAAAGGGAGCTTAAGGGACATGGTAGGAGGTTAGTGTTAGCCACGAAGATTTGAAGTCAAATTTGGAATAGGAAAATGAGAGTCATCCCAATCGATCCAAGCAAGAGAGGAAAATCAAGCAAGTGGAGAGTGCAACACTAGAATAGAGCATAGTTGAGGAGGAGCTTAGAAAAGCTCAAAGTGTGTAAGAGCCAAGCTAGAGGCTTGCTAAGAAGGGTGTGTTCATTGTAATCTAGTCCTTGGAGCGAGTGTCTTCTTCATAGTCTAGGAAAGGGGAGAGAGTGAGATGTGTGTGTAATTTCTGTAATAGAACATTAATAAAGAGTCTTTGTTTCTAGTATGAGTCTTGTGTCCTTGAGAGAGTGAAAGTAGAGAAACACTGTTGGGGAGGAAGGCAACCATTCCCTTGGCCACCTTAATTTTATCTACACTAGTCCCAAATATATAAGATATATTGGGGTGGGGCCGGTGAGGCCCTTTGTCAGGGGAGTGCAATGTAGAGTAAACAAAGCCAACAAGGAAGGTGCTACGCACATAGTAAGCACTAGGCATGCAAGGGTGCCAACTAGACAATATATATGATCACAGTAAAGTTCAATATGATAAAGGAAATCATAAAATATATATTTTGACGACTTCTAGGAGATGCCCCCAAAATGCTCCTGGGCGAGCATGAGAGGTGCCCCTAAGCAACCATGAATCCATAATCATATATATATATATATATATATATATATAACAAATTTTGTATCTAATTCGATAATGCTATCAGTAGCATGTGGGTAAACAGTACAACCTTTATCAATAGGCATATAAGCCTAATGTATCGAGTTGTGTACACATTTACTACTCAAAGATAAAGGCAAAAAAAATCCAGAAGACACGAAATAGTAAAAGGATTCAATTGGATAGGAAGAAAGGCTAGGAGCAAATAGCAAGAAGAAGAAAGGAGGGATTGTACTATCCTACAACTTCCCTTAGAATTGTGCTTGCAATGGGGCATGTGGCCTTAATATATAATGTGTTGTCATCATGAGAAAAAGTTTACGTAGGCTTTTGGGTGGGATGCAACAAATAATGGAGAAGGCCACAAACAAAAGAAACTAGCACAACCAAGTAAAAGGAAAGACTACAAGAATGACACATGTATAGGAAGAAGGGACCATAAGAAATCAAAGATGAAAGAGAGAACTTGAAACATATAAACCATGAGACGAGGTAGAAAAGGAAGCCAACAATAAAGGACAACCAAAATATGAAGGCAAAGAAGGAAGAAGGTAACTTCAAATCCAAACAAGAATAAATGAAGAATTATAACAAATTTAAAATAAGTTGGAGGCAAAGGAAGACCCAAGGGGATAACAAACAATGGAGACGGCTAAAGAAGAAACAAGGATTCTTTAAAAGCCACACATGAAGCAAAAGGAGGAGGAAAGCCAAAGCAAGCAAACAAAGAAAAAAATCTAGAAAGGAAAGATCAAAGAAAAGGAAACAATTCACAAGAAATAGAGATGGCTAGGGTATAAACATATGGGGCTAGCAAACAAAGCTAACCAATAACACGAGGTGAATCACTATTATAATGTAAGTAGAAGAAGACATGTTCTCAAGGGTAAGGTCAAGATGTCCATGCACCCATGAGTCCAAGAAAGATCATACATTGTCATCATCATTGTTAGTATCATTAGTAAAATCATCATTAGCATAATCATCCTCATTATAATCATTGTCATTATTAGCATTTGTGTTATATTTTGTATCCTCTTGTCAAGCTACACACTCTTTAATTTGAATGTTAATTTCAAAAATTGGATATTTTGCGAGTGCTTTGTCTTGTAAAGGTGCAAGAGGTTGTGTTAAAATTACCTTGGTAGGTGGATACTCAGACTTTAGGTGCACTTATTTGAGGTTTTATGAGTAATTGTTACTTTGGGAGATCTTTAAGCAACACATCATGTTGAACTTGTGGGAAGGATCATAATTAGTGGCTTGGAGAGTAATTACTTTATTGTTGTGAACATATTTTAAGCACTGGTGTAGTGTTGATGGATTTGCTTTCATTTGATTAAGCCATGGACATCCAAACAAAACGTCAATTGCCCTATTATCTGGTAATACATGAAACCAATCTAAGTTGCTTTTAAGACCCATTGTGATAGGGAAGGTAATGCCTCCAAGTGGTTTCCTAGTGATCCCATCATATCCTTTAATAGTCGTGGTAGTATCGGCTAGATCCCTTTGACTATATCCAATAATAGTAAAAAAAAAATTATTTTGCACACATTTACACTTGAACCATTATCAAATATAATTCCATTTGGTATCAATGAAAACTCCAATGAAGAGTGGCCCATTGTTAGAGTCATCATTTGGAACTTCATGATTATAAAATGTAATTGGAGGAGGCCTTGTATGTGTTGTATTGACCACACCAACAAATCCATCAAGTGGATGAGCTATGAATATTGCCTTGGTATTTATATTGAGTGGCATGATTTGGAAGAGGATTTGTAAGAATTTTCAAATTTTGATTTAGCTGTGCCATCGAATTTATTCAAAGTATTATTGAGACACTTTACTTGAATTTGATTACTTTCAACGAGGTCTTGGATCTTAAGTTTCAAATAAATGCATTTGTTTTAAGAATGCTTGAAGACTCTATGATAATCACAATATGCACTAGTGTCGTATTTCTTAGGCAAGGGCCTTGAAGGATCCATTTTTAGGTAAAATAATCATATTGCAATCAAGTAGGCATTTAAGCACATTTTGAGGCCTTTCACTCAATCATGTAAATTGTCTTTGTTATATTTATTGTGATAATACTAGCTTGTTGGATGGTTGGTCCACCACATTCATCACATTCTTGGCTACATTCTTAGGTTGGAAAGTATTGTCAGTACTCTTAGCCTTGAAAGTTGATTTACCTTGGAATTTAGTTTCATTAGAGGTAGGGGCATTGGGCTTTAGATTGAGTGGCATGATTATGAAGAGGATTTGTAAAGTTTTTCAAATGTAGATTTAGTTATGCCATTGATTTATTCAAAATACTATTGAGACCATTTACTTGAATTTGATTACTTTTAATGAGGTCTTGGATTTATGTTTCAAAGTAATGTATTTGTTTGAAGAATATTTGAAGACTATGATAATCACAATATGGACTAGTGTCATATTTCTTAGCCAAGGGCCTTGAGCGATCTATTTCTATAATAGGAAGTAAAGTAATCATATTGCAATCAAATAGGTGTTTATGCACATTTTGAGGTCTCTCACTCATTCATGTAAATTGTCTTTGTTCTCTTTATTGTGATAGCACTAGCTTGTTGGATATTTGGTCTACAACATTCACCACATTCTTGGCCGCATTCTTAGATTGGAAAGTATTGTCAAGGGCTTTAAGCTTTGAAAGTTGATAAACCTTGGAATTTAGTTCAACTAGAGGTAGAGGCATTGGTCCCATGGCCTCTAAAGCCTTGATCTCATGACAAAGATCTTTGAAAGATTGTTAAGTGTTGAAAACCACTGTCTTTGATGTGTAAAAACAAGCTTATGAGCAAATATACTTTGTAATTCACTATTAGAGAATTGGTCTATCATTCTTGTAACCATTATTTTGAAATGGAGCACACAATAACATTTTCATTAGGCCCTTGTTTAAGTTGAACAATTTGTGAAAATATGACCTTCATGCAAATGTTGATTGAAAAATGGGCTAAGAAATCATTGGCCAAAGCATTGAAAGAGTGCAGAGATACAGTTAGCAAAGCATAAAACTGCTCTAGGTCGCAAATCAACCTTGGTGTGCAAACGACCAGGTGTTGAATGTCTTGGATGTGCAACTATAGGACCCAGAGCTCTAGGAGCTTATATTGTAGATGAGAGATTTTATAGTCTCAAATGTAGTAGGTACCATATAGGATGGTGATGGAATAGTCACAGGGATCACACTAGGGTAAATGATTCGCTCCTTTTGGGATGCACTAGTTGGTCGCACATGTGATCTCTGAGGTAAGAGAGGTCTCTAATGAGGTGTGTTGCGAATGGTATGTACTTTGCTATTGTATACAAACTTAACACAATTATGCAATGTGGTAGGTATCCCTCTCATTTGATAAAGCCAAGGGCGTTCAAGTAATAAATTATATGATCCCGCATCCAGTATAACATAGAACCAAACTAGAGTGCTCGAAGGACCAACTGCAATTTTAAGGGTACCACCACATAAGGGTGTGCGTATATGATCGTGATAACTGTTTAGTACCTTGGTCGTTCCAAATAAATCTCAATATAGCCTCAACTAGATAGGAATGACATTGAAATAAGAATTTTGTTAGAAATTTTATTGATCATAATGACATGTCTGATAGAAGGATGATAATCCACAAAAGCATGTATGTATATAAGACTGTTGTTTGATGCATCATTAGGTATCTCGTAGTCATTGAATGTGATAGAAGGTACATGCCTTTTTGAACCCGAAACCATGCCAATAATGTTGTCAATCTCATGCTTAGGCAGAATAATATAATGATGTATAGATGTTTCCATATACACATTGTTTTGTTTTGGAGTGTTGTAATTTGGGAACAGATTACTAAAGATTTGTCTCTGATGATTACACTATGCAACAGATTCATTTAATGAAGAATTATGCCTATCAATGATAACAGTTTTGTTATCAATTAAGTCTTGGATTTTATGTCGTATTTTGAAACATTTATTAGTCCCATGTCTAGAAGCTCTATGATTATCACAAAATTGATTAGGATCACAATTTTTAGGAAATGTCCTTGTGTCCATTTGGAAAGGTTCTAGTAAGGAAATCACATTACAATGAAGTAATTGCTCTAATATCACATGCAGTGGGTTTGATAATGTAATAAATTGTCGTCTTTGCTTAAAAGTGGAAAAGGTAAATTTATCACTTGGTTGTGAAACTACATTAATTGTCTTGGCCTCATTCATAGCCTGGAAATTAGGGACATCATTAGTTTTAGGTTTGAATAATGTTTTCCCCTGATATTTATATGAAGTGGATGTAGAAGAAATAAATGCTTATTTTAACATATTAGAATCCATGAGTTTAACTTCAATGTTGCACAACACTTGCCAAAGTTCGTCAAATGAGACACGTGTTAAACATGACCTTGTCCTGGAACGGGTTAAGCTAACTATTGGAGAATATACCTTGAAGTTCACTATTAAGAAGTTGATGTGACATTTTGGTAAGCACGGTTTTAATTTTAAGCACATTGTTAATGATGTATTCATTGCGACATTGCTTGATTTGAGCAATTTGATAAAAAGTAACTTTTTGATTAATGTTTATCAAAAAATGCACTAAGAGGAGGGCAAGTAAATCATGCAGTCTATGCAAAAATCTCACATGTAAGGAATAAAACCAATTTAGAGCATATCCTAGGTGTATGATTAACATATGTATGTAAAAGTGCCTTTGGATGATTAGCATTGGTATGCAAGGTGTGATTAGTGTTATGACTATGCCCGAGACCGAGAGATTGAATATATGAATTCGTTGGAGGCACATTGGTTTATGGCTTGATAGGTGGGACAAAAGTATTGGGAATAAAAACATCAACTTGAGGGGGTGTAATAGCATTAGGTGGAGGCATATGAGGATTAGTATCATGAGGGTTACTAGCATCACCACTTGATGTAGAAGGGAAAGAACCATCCAATGGAGGTTGCTTAGGCAAAGGATCTTAATTCCTAAGTTCTTGTTGTACATTTTTCAATTTTTGCAATACATGGTCCACACTTCTAGGGTTTTCGTCAATCACAACTTTAATGCTATCAAGGGTTGCAACTCTACGTGGATCATCATAAATTTCAGTGTCACTATCATAGCCATCAATAATAGGTTGCTCCTTGGCAACAATATCAACAATAGAAGGATTAATATAAGTAGTAGTCATGGCTAATGAATGTAAATAAGACACATTTTTGAAAAATCAGATTGTGACTAAGAGGACCAAACACTAGGTAACCTCTAAAGATGCACGCAATCAAGAAACAAATGTGAACCATAGAAGGATTAATATAAGTAGTAGTCATGGCTAATGAATGTAAATCAAGAAACAAATGTGAACGAACCTAATTTTGAAGGTGGATGTAATACATACACAAAAATATGTAAATAGAAACTAGGGTTTGACAAAACATATAAGAAAAGAATTCAGATTTGAAATCAGATCTGAAAAATTAGAAAAATAGTCGTGAAATCCTAGGAGTAAGGTATGAGAGTTCAAAGGACAGAAGAGTTCACCAAAATGTCTCATATTTTGTGTTTAACAATTAAAACAAAGGTAAATCGATTGCACTAGAGAGATTTTTTATTTCAATGTAAACCAATACTTTTAGATATGCCCTAGTAGCTAAAATGTGTCATGAGCAAAAGGAAACAACTAAAATTGACAATTGAGCTTGAAAAGAGACAAGATGGGATGATCACACCTTAATGTTTTTTGGATTTTTGAGTGCGTATATGGGTTATGCAAGTTTGTATTTGCCTCGTTGCAAAATTTGGGCCTTTGACTATTGTAACAGAATCGGCTCCTGCATTGATCGTGCCCTAGGTGGAATTGTCAGTCAATTGATTTGACCGCCATACTTGTCCTACTGCCTTGTAATTGCCCTGTGTTGTTTTTCAAGTTTTGTAACTTTATGGGCTTGTGTGCCTTTGGATGTTGTACTTGTTTGGACCTACACTTCTCTAATCTGATGGGCGTAAATGCATAAATGATGTCTTTTTCCTTTCATGACCTAACTTGACACTCATAACAAAGGTTTATGGAGTTGGGCAATCACTAAGATGGGGTTTCAAACTATGTATCTTGCACACCGGAGTTAGACTTCATATATTTTTGAGTGTATAAATGGAATAGCTCGAGCAAGGGTTTTGAGCCTCCTCTTCCCTAAAAGTGATTGCAACCACATGCAATACTAAACCTTCATTTCGGTACAAGAGGATGATGCACAAAGATGACTCCACAAGTGTGGCAAACGATATGGCAAGGGTTGGCAGTAACTTGGATTAAGGAGTAGAATAATGGATGATTCCTCTCCCTTAGGTTTCTCTCTCACTTGCTTCTCATAATGGCTTAGATTGACTTGGTATTAATAGGATGTTCTTGGGATATGATTCGCACCTAGGTTGACCCGGGCAATAGTAAAAGGCAACAATTAAGGCACATGGAATGCAACCAAAGGTAGGACCCACAAAATGATGGACAAGATCAATGGGCCCGTTGATCCTGCCCAAGGCGAATTCAATGGATCGATGATCTTGTCCTAGGTGTAAGTACAACATGTGGTTTGAGTAGTAGCCTAGAGATTTGTGCAAATAGGCTTGGGGCCAAAAACTAAAGGATTTAGGTAAGTATAAGACATATTTGGAAGGCTTAGGACCAAATGAGGGGTATTGTGAGGTAGGACCAAACTTAGGCATCTACACTGAGAATGATAATGTTTACCTTTGAGTAATAACCTTGGAGCCACAAAACCTATAGGCAAAGGGTTAGCAAAAACATCATAAGCCAAGGGGTCGAGTAATATATCATGTAAAGTGACTTGGATTTTAAATCCCGAAAACTAAACGATTTAGGTAAGTATAAGACATATTTGGAAGGCTTAGGACATAAGCCAAGGGGCTGAGTAATATATCATGTAAAGTGACTTGGATTTTGAGACCCGAAAACTAAAGGATTTATTGGAAGGTTGAGTAATATATCATGTAAAGTGCTTGGATTTTGAGACCCGAAAATTAAAGGATTTAGGTAAGTATAAGTCATATTTGGAAGGCTTAGGACCAAATGAGGGGTATTGCGAGGTAGGAGAAGTCCTAAAAACAAGTAATTATACACAAGTGCAACAAGCATGCTAAAACTAGAAAAATACACTATGGGAAAGGGTCTTGTACCAAAATCAGATGTCTATGATGAAAATGATCATGTAAGCAAAAAGATCGTAAGCCAAAAGTCAAGTAATATATCATATGAAGTGACAAGTGCTTGGATATTGAGACCCTTGAGAAAACAATTTAATTTGTTGTTGCATATCACATTGTTTGGATAAGGGTTATAACTTAGAAAGGGTCTTGTACCAAAGTTAGGTGTCTACACTGAGAATGATCATGTTTACCTTTGAATGATAACTTTGGAGCCACAAAACCTATAGGCAAAGGGTTAACAAAAACATCATAAGCCAATGGGTTGAGTAATATATCATGTAAAGTGACTAGTGCTTGGATTTTGAGACCCTTTAGAAAACAATTTAACTTGTTGCATATCACATATTGTTTGGTGGTAGAATAAGTTGTCAGAGCAGGTATTAATGGAATGACAATGAACAATATTTGGTGCAAGCCAAAATTATATAAATGATTCAATTTGAAAAGAAGCAATGTTACATTATATAAATCCAATGAATGGCTGTTCATTTCACTTTCTAAGATGACTTTTCTTATTGCTACAAATGACTATTCATCTATCACAAAAAGACAAAAGCCTTCCTACAAGACACCTAGGATTAATAACATATATTGTACAATAATGTTACATTCCCCCTTAATCTACAAGGGTCATTGTGAGACCAAATATTCCTCTGAACTTTTCAATTTTTTTTTGTCTCAACGTTTTTGTTAAGATGTTTGCTAGGTGTTTTGCGGTAGGAAACTTTACACTGCCATCTTTCACATAATGCCGAACTAGAGGAAATTTGGTGTTGATGTGTTTGGTTTGGTCATGAAGACTAGATTCTTTGCCATTTGAATTGCACAAGTGTTGTTAATCATGAGAGGTGTTGACTAATCCCGTTGTTTTTGTAAATCTGAAAGAATCCTTCTAAGCCACAAAATCTCTCTAGTTGCCTCTGAAGCTACCATGTATTTTGCTTATGTTGAAGAAATTACTGACATTGATTGTTTCTTTGGCTTCTAGGTGACAACTGCTATTCCCAGATTCATTAGAAAACCATAATTAGATTTTCCACTTCAACATCGTCAACATGGTCAAAATTTGAGTATCTGACCAGTTTTAAGTTCCTTGCCCTGAAGTATTTGAGGCCAAAATTATGTGTTCCTTTGAGATATAGGACTCTTTGCTACTATCCAGTGACTTTCTCTAGGTTATTACATAAATTGAGAAAGAACAACAATGAAAGAAATATTTGGTCTAGTTGTGGTCACATAGGTCAAACTTCCAATGAGTTGTCTATATTTATCAGCATCCACAAAATCTATGATATCTTCTGTGGTCAATTTCAGATTTTGTTTTGTGGCCGTATTGAGAGACGTACAATCTGTCATTCCGAACTTGCTCAGAATGTCACCAATGTATTTCTGTTGAGTGATGAAGATGTAGTTTGATTATTGAATTACATCAATACCCAAATAGTAATGAAGATAACCCAGATCTATCATTTCAAAGTTTTCATCAACTTTGATTTGAATTTTGTAGTGTATCTTTCATTGTTTTCTATGATGAGCAAATCATCAACATACATCACTAAAAATACAAACATTTTGACAAAAGAGTTGCGTCTTCAAGCTCAAAACGTTTGAAGTTCATGTTTGGTAAGTGGTCAACGTGTTTGTCATGTCACACTCATGGGACATGTTCCAAACCATACAACGAATTTCCTAGTTTGCACATGTTTATTGCAAAACCTTCGGGTTGTGTCATGTATACTATCTCCTTGAGATCACCATTCAGAAATGAAGTTTTGACATCCGTTAGGTGAACTTTTCATCTGTTGTGAGCTGCCAAAGCCAACATGGTTCAAATGGTAGTCCATTTTTTTGTAGGTGCAAAGGTGTCATTTAAGTCAATTCCTTCATTTTGTGCAAATCTATTTGCGACAAGCCTTGCTTTGTGCTTGTTAAGTGAGTCATCTGCTTTGTACTTGTTGCGAAAGATCTACTTGCAACCAATTCGTTTACAGTTGATTGGAGGATCAACCAATTTCCAAGTTTCGTTCTTGACCAATGCATCATACTCGCATATTATAGCATTTTCCATGTCTCAAGCTTTTCAGCTTGTTTGAAAGAAGTGGGTTCAGAGTCAATGCAACGCGACTTCTTCAGGAAGGTCTTCCAAGGTAAGCTTTTCTATCTTAACTTGAATTTCATCAAGGAACTCTTTTGATTGTCGTGTGGTTATGTGTGCACTTCTTGTGCCTGTTTTTCCAACCTCATTAGGTTTAACATCTTTTAATGTCTATTGGCCCGTTTTGCAATATTTTTTTGTGTAGCTTGCTGAATCACCTTTATTTTTTGCCATCGGACCATCCTTTGATGAAGTTTCACTTTTTTCTATTGGGGGAGTGTCGTTTTTAGTTATAGGAGTTAATAGAGATTCAAGTGTTTCCCACTTGTAGGTCCTCCCTTCACTGTTTGGAACCTTTATATCAGCCTCCTTGAAAACGTCAATTTGACATATTTTTTCAGTTGTCGATAAATGCTTGTGTTTTCCTTTGTAGTTTCACAAAAGATGATGTCCCTTGCGATGAGAAATTTCTTAGTGTTCTCATCATATAGCTTGTATGCTTTTGAAGACTCAGAGTATGCCAAAAGCGTGCATTTGTGACTCGTAATGTCCCCAAATTGGGACGATAACCCAAAAAGAGGGTTTTCCAACAAACCCTAACCAAACCAAGCACTAAATTGAATTTTGAAATCTATAATCAACCAAACCCTAGCTGGAAAAATTTATGATATTCAATCTAAAGAGCATCCAAATAAATCCACAAGAAGCTTAAAATTATTTAGAAGATTGAGTACCTTTTTGGAGTCCAATAATATGACAAATTGTTGAAATTACTTAACAAAAATATTCAGAATTTTTTTGTAAGCACAGTTGTACTTTCCAGCCCTTAAATGCCTTGAAAAACTCTCCAAGAGGTTCACTACAACCAAGAAAAATAGAATAAATAAATCTGGAATTTATTCTTTGATTTTCTCTCACCGAAACACCTCCCAAAGCTTGCCACACAAGTCACCCAAGTGCCAAAATTGCGGAAATAATTTATGAATATTTTAGGGCATTGAATGACCCTAAAAACCTTGCAAAACCACTCCAACACAAATCACCCTAGAAACCTGCAAATCAACCTTTCACAAACGATTCGCTGCCTACAATAATTATTATTTTCTACAAATAGGTTGAAACTTAAAAAATTCATAACTCCCTCAATACTTAGAATTATGATGCAAATAAGAGTTCAAACTGACCACAAAATTAGTGACTATCCAATAAAAATAATATCAAAATTTTCCTTCCATGGGAAGGCCACCAAAACTTGCTTTAAAATTCTAAAAACCTTCGTTTCCAGAATTTTCCTTCTCAAACTTTAGGTTCACTCAAATTTTCAGAAATAGGTGTTTGAAAACACCTTTGTAAATCCACTTGCATGAACACATGCAATTTGAAGCTCACTTAAAACCCTTGAATAGAGTTGCCTAAGTAGTAGGAGTTGAGGTTTTTGTCTCCAAACTTAAGACACTTTTTGAATGTTTTCGTCCTCAAGAGGTGGAAACCAAACTTGACATGATCAATAATTCCAATATCCAATTATGCATAATCTTCAAATGAATCCTTACTTGCCTTTATATGCCACTCCAAGTGTAACGCCCAAAATTGGAGGGAAGAGTTACCTTTCTTTTTTAAATATTAAAAGATCCTCGTAATTTCACTTTAGGCCTTAAGAGCCCAAGACTTATAAACCCCATCACTTAAGTGAAATAGAAGCATAAGATGCTTTTTCATAACTAGAAATATAAAGTACTTTTTCTATTATTAACTCCTCACAAGTGGCCCACAATGCTCCCTTTCCTTCCTCCACCCTTAGCAATTGGAAACAAGAATAGGCTAAGGGTCGCACGAGGGTCTAGATAAAAAATGGGGACATTACAGTCATCCCCACCCAAAATTGGTTGTCTTCAAGCAATTGCAATATCCAAAGAGGTGTCCCAACATACCTTATGATGTAATGTCCACCTATGATTCCATCCTAAGGAAAAAAATCCTCAATTGGATCCTTCATTTTGCTGTACCTGTACTTTGGGGTCTGCCCCTACGTTCTAGAAGTGTCCTCATATCCTTCCAAAGGTTTCACATGCTCCCAATCAACCACCCTTTGCAATGCCAAGTGATGGATGAGCAAACTCCCTTCCCTAATACCTTCCAAATGGGTTAGATGTGACCAAAAGTTGTTACGTAGATCATGAGGAAACCAAACTATCTCGTTGTCCCGTGTGCAAAACCCTCTCATGTGCTGGACCATGACCGACCAAATTTGCAAAAAGAAATCATCACTGTACCTTCTAAGAGGTGAGGCTTCCAAGACATGTCCGTCACCATGTATGGGCATCTGAGTGTGAAACACATACTCAACAAGAGGCTGATCCTTGTCACTCATCTCAAACATGCATAGAATTTTCTTCAAACTCATCAATAGCTCCCAAACATTTCCACAAGAAGGCTGTACCTTCTTGTTGTGAATGCTTCTTACATCACCTTCTCAAGGTGCTAACATAAGTATGTTTCCAGAATCTGGTATGAGCTGAACCAAATCAACTTTTCCTTTATGGTAACATGGCTGTATATGCAAATAGATTACTGATTTTTCATGTGGACAAATATGAAAATAAACATACTCATACCTTTTTTGACCCAAGAGATGAAACATGTCATAAAATTCAGAATTTTCCCCTTCCATACATCGCTGTGTTTGACCTCTTAAATCTGATTTTTCTGGGTGACAAAGTTCAGAATTAATATATGCATTCATCCATCCTCCCATGAGCTGAAGCATGCCCCGGTTTTACAATTTTTTGACCGCACTTGGTGGCTGGAATTGCTCACTTGACTCAGAAATTTTTGAGTAACAAAATTTAGATTTTAAACTAATTTTTCCAGATCCTATCCTTGGCTGCCACATGCAAAACGAATTGACCTTTATGCCCAAAAAATATCGTGAATGTGCCAATTTACGTACAAAATTCTTTGGTGAGAGAGAGGACCAATTTTTATTGAATTTTGTAACTTGTGAACAGCTGCTTACAACTTGGGCTTGTTCCAATCTCAATAGGGGCCTCATACCCTTCATAATATCCTCATTACTTTTGCAATGTGGGATAGGGTGCTGCCCAAGAAAACTTTGGGGCTTTCCTTGGAAAACAAATTCCTTGTCTTTTCTTCCCAAACAAACATGATCAAAATTTGATTTAACTAAACTTACCAATGGCCTTGTAGAATATGCTTTTCTTGAAACAAAGGGCTGATCATGATGTCTTATGACAACGCTATCTTCAATTCTTCTTTGTCTTTTCCTCATGCTCATGAAGTGACCTCTCACCATGCTATTGGATGAATATGAAGGGGGTCCCTTATCACCCAACCCATACAAAATGACCTCATTCCTAAAGCTGCTCATGATTTGAGTTCTTGCCCAAACTATGGTAGTCCTCAAGTCTTCATCCATGTTTCCATTTTCAACTTTTCCAAAAGGTTGCCCATATATGGAGACCAACTTATTCCTAGCATTGCCTTTTTCGAAGGATCTCAAAATTAATCCTACACATGAAACAAACAAGTTAGGGAAAAACATTGGTGTTTAATAACACCTTTTTGATCCCATTGTCATTTTCTAGGATCATGAGGTACATCCTTCCTTGTGGCCTTGGTCTTTCTTCTTTATACATTTCAAACAATGGATTGTCCGTTGCATTCCACAAGAAGTTGGAACTTTGATCTTCTCCCATATACATTTTGATTGTATGCAAGTCCATCATGGTGTTCTTTTCCTTCAAAACATTCCCTCATCTCATTGTACATTGATCTATCAAGAAGCCCCCTTGTGCCATCCAACCTTGACAAGGCTTGCACCCATTTCTCATTTGCGATTAAAAATTGTTCCTTCCAAGCTCTTTCATCAAATCTAAAGTCATGCAACAATTTTGAACAATTATTAGATAAATTCATCATTCAACTCATACCTTTTTATGAATATCTTAGTTACCTTGGCTTCTTCAAAATCATCTTTTTGAATACCAAAGTTTGGGGTACTTGGCTGCCCCAAAGCACCTAGCATTTCCTCATTTTCATCCATCATTTGCAGCCCTCTTTGCTGTTCCATAAACTCAGATTTTCAGTCCGCACAATTTCCCACTCTAGGCTGCCCCAAAGTGTTATTTTTTTGTAGCTCACCTTCTTCAAATCTATTTTTTTTGTTTTTTTGGCCCCTTTATAGAAACCCTCATAAAGGGCTGTCCCTCCATTCTTTCCTTACAACTCTCCATGTGGTTCAATGAACTTTACTATGTCCCTTCTTGTTAAGACATATGCTTCCTTAACAAGACATAACAAGTGTTTCTTCCAAGCTTCCTCTTGCAATCTGAATTTAGACAAGGCAATTGGTGCATGAAAAGGAGCAATACAAAAACCTTTTTTCTTGGCATACCTTTCTATTATGATGTCCTTTTTGTTTTGATGCATTTGCCCTCCATTTTCAATTTGTTTTTCCTTAGACGGCTGCCCTCCTATGCTTTCTTCTTGTGCCTTTGACTCTTCTAAATTTTCTTCTCTTAACTTCAGCTGATTGCTTGTTAACTTAGGTTCATTAGTGGCTTCTTTTTGATGCTCTATCATTAAGGTCTCTCCATTAGGTGGTTGCCTTTCAAAATCAGCTTCTTTGGCCAATGATTTCTTCAATTTTTCTGAATTAATTCCTTGTTGTTCTTACTTCATAGAGGGACTTTGTTTGGCTGATTTTTGGACATTGGCAAGCACATGAAGTCGCTGCCCCTTGTACATTTGGAAATCCAATTCTGCCACTTGTTTCAATGGCTGCCTTTCCTTTGATTGAAGTATTTCATCATGTGCCTTTGTTGTTAGAGGCTTGATTAGTTCCTCCTTCCTTTCAAACTTCTCGATTATCTCCTACAACAAATCTTCGTGTGTTCCCTAGGCTTTTGTGTCATTCTTTCTTGAAACCACCGCTTATGGGCAGCCCCATCCAAATGCTGAATAACAAAAATCATTGCCTCCTTTCGACCTCTAGGCCTCAAGTCAAGTTACTCTATCATCATATCCACCCAAACTCTTACTGAATTACCTCAATCACTATCAAAAGTTGGAAGAACTATCTTCTCCAAATCATCTTGCGTGGCCATATATCCATAATGTCTTTTACCATACCTCAAACCTAGCCAAGCTTCGAAGCTATTTCCCCTGCGCTATATAGGTGCAAGAGTCTATCATAATCCTTCATGAGATCTCAACGAACCAAAGGTTGGTCTTCATGATCCTGGGCTTGTGTATTACCTTTCACCCTTCCCTGTTTTTGTTCTGAATCCCCCAAATGGCCAAGATATGGCTCTGATACCACTGTAATGTCCTCAAATTGGGACGACAACTGAAATAAAGGGTTTTCCAAAAAACCTTAACCAAATCAAGCACCAAATTGAATTCTGAGATATATAACCAGCGAAATCCTAGCTGGAAAAATTTGTGATATTCAATCTAAAGAGCATGCAAATAAATCCACAAAAAGCTGAAAATTATTTAGAAGATTACCTTTTTTGAGTCCAATAATATGGCAAATTTATGAAAATACCTCATAAAAATATTTGAATTTTTTGTTGCAAGTATAGTTGTACTTTCCAGCCCTTAAATGCCTCGAAATTTTTTCCAAGAGGTTTGCCACACCCAAGAAAAATAGAATAAATAAATTTGGAATTTATTCCTTGATTTTCTCTCATCGAAACACCTCTCAAAGCTCGCCACACAAGTCGCCCAAGTGCCAAAATTATGGAAATAATTTTTGAATATTCTAGGGCATTGAATGACCCTAAAACCCTATAAAACCACTCCAACACAAGTCGTCCATGATAGAAACCTGCAAGTTAGTCTTTCCCAAACGATTCGCTGCCTACAATAATTATTATTTCCTACAAACAGGTTGAAACTTTAAAAATTAATAACTCCTTCAATACTTGAAATTATGATGCAAATAAATAAGAGCTCAAATTGACCACAAAATTAGTGACTATCCAATAAAATAATATCAAAATTTTCCTACCATGGGAAGGCCACCAAAACTTGCTTTAAAATTTTGAAAACTCTCGTTTCCAGAATTTTCCTCCTCAAACTCTAGGTTCACTTAAATTTTCAGAAGTAGGTGGTGTTTCAAAACACCTTTGTAAATCCACTTGCATGAACACATGCAATTTGAAGCTCACTTAAAACCCTTGAATAGATTTGCCTAAGTAGTAGGAATGGAGGTTTTCGTCCCCAAACTTAAGACACTTCTTGAAGGTTTTTCGTCCTCAAGAGGTGGAAACCAAGCTTGACATGCTTGATCAATAATTCCAATATTCAATTATGCATAATCTTCAAATGAATCCTTACTTGCCTTTATATGCCACTCCTCCAAGTGTAGCGCCCAAAATTGGAGGGAATAATTGCCTTTCTTTTTTAAATATTAAAAGATCCTTTTAATTTCACTTTAGGCCTTAAGTGCCCAAGACCTATAAACCCCACCACTCAAGTGTAATAGAATCATAAGGTGCTTTTTCATATCTCAACTTAAAATTAAAAATATAAAGTACCTTTTCTATTATTAACTCCTCACAAGTGGCCCACAATGCTCCCTTTCCTTCCTCTACCCTTAGCCATTGGGAACAAGAATAGGCTAAGGGTCCCACAAAGGTCTAGATATAAAATGGGGACATTACACTTGTGTTCTAGTTTGTTTTTTTTCTACTTTGGAATCAATGCGTAGCATGTGGATTTAAAAATGCGAAAATGTCGCACTGAAGGGAGATGGCCACACCAGACTTCATATGGAGTCTTCATGTGTAGGGCTGATGATGGTGACTTGTTGCTAAGGTATATTTTTATTTGAGTTGCTTCTACCCAAAAGTGCACATTTACCCCTTTGAAGAACAATATTGCCCGAATCATATTCATGCAGTTTGGTTCATCCGCTTAACTACTCTATTTTATTGTGGACTGTAGGGGATTGTGAGATGATGATTGATTCCGTTTTGCTTGAGATAGGTTTTAAACACCTTTGAAGTGAACTCACCACCATTATTAGTCCTGAGTGTGCCAAATTTGGATTGGGCTTCATTTTCAACTATGGTTCAAATTTTTTGAAATGTTTCCAAGGCTTTTTATTTCTTCTTTAGAAAATATATCCATGACATCCTTCTATAGTGATCAATGAACAACGTGAAGTATTTATGACCACCAACGAAGAGGATTGGGATAGAACATAGATCAAAGTGAACTAGATGCAACTTTTTGTTTGCTTGCCATTCTGAATTTTGGAAGGGTTCTCTTTCATGTTTTGCCAATAAGTAGGTTTCATGCTTTTCAATGTTTTTGGGTAGAGTCGGCAAGCCTACAACACCATTTTTTCCACATTGTGTAGATGTTGTCATAGTGCACGTGCCCAAATTTGGTATGCTAGAGAAGACTAGCTGGCATTCCTTCCTTTGTGAGATGAGCAAAATTCCTTCGCACTAAGTGTTCATCTCCAAGTTTCAACAATTTTCCTTCCTCGTATCCCGTCATAACGACTGTGTTATCACATTTTCTTGTGACCTTTACCTCTCCATTATCAAGCAATATGGAGTATGGCTTTGTTGTTGAATCAACACGAGACAAGATTTTTTTTTCAATTGAGGAAGGTACATTGTGGAGAATGAAATATGGATGTCTTGGTGACTTGAGTTGGCTTGTACCCTTGCCATGAGGTCACAAACTTGTTTTATTTACCAAATATACTTGGCCACAACTTTCTTCATGAAACTCCTCAAGATGTCCTTTCAGAAAGTCATGTGTTGAGTGGCTCTCGTGTCTAAAACGCAAGCATTATCTCAGGTTGAACTCTCTGAGGCATTATTTGCTTCATTAGAGATAGAAAACACATAATCACAAGAGAATTGAGTTGAATTAGATTCTGAGTTTTTCTTCTCCTTTTCTGCTTTCTATATTCTATAGGCTTCAATTTTCTCCCACGGTGTCTTAAATTCATGGGTCTCATGACTGCGTTTTCTATCGCAATATTTGCAATGCAAGTGTTGTTTGTCATTTGACTTTTCTTGATTGTTTTTCCCTGATTTGCCACTTAGCCCTTTGTTCTTCTCTTTGCTTGTTTCCTTTCCTATATTCTTCGAAGAATTGACCTTTTTTATAACAAATGTTTTCTCCACTGGACTCTGTTTTTCTTTTGAAGGCTTTTTCTCTTTCGGCCATTTTCTCAACCAACTAATCAAATGCGAGTCTTCAACAAATTGCTTGCTTGCAATGATTCCAAATAGGTTGAGTATGTAGGAAGAAGAGCCTTTATGATGGTGGTCATATAGAGATTAATTTTTATGTCAGTGACATCAACATCATGTTTGATTACACAGATTTTAGAAGTCAAACTCATGACATTCCCATTTTTTAACTCTAGATTGAACTATTTCAACACAAAATCTAATTTTGAGTGTGAATTATACAGTTCTTTCAATTTGTGAAAAACTTTCCATGGAGTGTTGCACCCCGGAATGTGATCAAACACCTCTGCATCAATTGAGGTCCTCATGAAGGCCAATGTTGTAGAGTTATTCTATTTCCATGACAAAATCTCCTTTGCATCTTTTGATTCGGTGTGTTGATCATTGTCATCACAAATGTTGAACCACAACACAGGGCTTTGAAGATTAGTGTGTTCACCCTGTTCTAGACGATTCTAACTAGAGTTCTTTGCTGGTGACGATTGTACCAACAATTGTTTCTATAGAATGCATGCTTGCTATATTGGGAGATGGAAAGGTTCCTTATCAATGGAGTGTAGTCCCCTTTCTATATATCATCTGACCAATATACGAAATCTCTCTAGAGACATGCTCGCCTTTCCTATATTCCCACCGGTACATGACATGAAAGAGATGTTAAAGCACGTGAGAGCAAAATGGTATGTGGTACCTAGGCAGTATGTGAAAATGCTTTGCTTTATCTATGACATTCACTTAAAGAGGAGCCCTTGTATGTGGGCGTGATAACCTTATATAACTCGGATAGCTCTTTTCAATTTTGGGATTTACGTCTAGCGATAATTGCAAATGGATAACAAAAAGAATGGAAAAATGAGTTTTTCTTTATTTCTCTCCGACATTTTATAGGGACAAAACCACAAATGTTGTTGTTACAGCTATGTTAAGCAATAAGTGCAGTAGTTCAATCGCGACGACATTATTCGTAAACGTGAACTAGAGACATTGTTGATACTGAATGCTGCTTTTTAAATTGTGTTTGCACAATTTGATTTGTTTTCAAAATTTGCTTGAATTTGGAACAAGAAATTGATGTTGTTCGCAATTTGACTTATTTTGCTTTTGATAAGTCAAAAATGAAACTAAAAAATGCTATTATTCCCTTGTGGGAATATTCTTCATTAAAAAATAGGCTTTTAATGATATTGAAAGTAGAAATTTTAATGAAAATCAGACTTATCTCTTCCTTGATGGGTGTTGGCTTCACATGGATGAGTGAGTGTTTAAAGTGCCTTTCATGAAGCTTCCTCCACGTTGGTTGAAGACCAATCAAGGTAGAAAATAGCAAAGAAAGCTTTTGTTGAAAAATTTAATGCACTTAAAACTCCAACACATACCAGATTGTCACACAGCCAGAGCAACTGTCACAGGCTCCTAAAACGCTTTGAAACAGTTGGAGATGATGGAATGCAATTCAAACAGGAAGCTAAACAGCTGATGCAGCTACGTACCACTTTGAAATTTGCTAACATGCTACAAATTTTTTTCAGAAACAGCTATAACCGAAAAAATACCTTGCAACAGGTTCTGCGTAGTCAAATTCCGGCAAAATGCCTCGCACATTAACCAAACACCTTCTGAATCAGCCACACAGCAGGTCATAACAGCAAACAAATCCACAACGCCTTTATTTCAGCTGATAAAATGATGAAACAGCAGAATAGAACTCCTCAAGAAAAGGCTCCATGCAGCTTTGGACGGTCAACACACGTTATAACAGGAGGAAACGCCTTCTGACAGGCTAGAAAATCAGAAATAAAGCCTAAAATCAGCCAATACATCCTTCTACAGCCACTACGCAGGCCTGGGAATACAAGCACCGAATTTTCAAAGAATATGATTAGTCGGGAATGGAGAAAAAATAATGACCAATAAAAACCCCGAGCTCTAATACCAATGTCAGGTTAGATATTAATGGAATGACAATGAATAATATTTGGTGCAAGCCAAAATTGTATTCACGATTCAATTTGAAAAGAAGAAATATTAAAATATATAAAGCCAATGAATGGCTTTTCATTTCACCTTCTAAGGATGACCTATTCATCTATCACAAAAAGACAAAAGCCTTCGTACAAGACACCTTGGATTAATAACATAAATTGTACAATAATGTTACATAGGTAGGAATGAAAGCACTAGCCAATTGAGAAACACTATGAAGATGGGTGGCATGTTGAGATGGTTGATGGATTTGAGAAGTAACAAGTGAAGCATTGAAACCATTTTGAAAAGGCAAAGGAACATCAATATGATTGGAAGAAATGGGAGGAGGAATAACATTAGAAACAAGTCGGGAAATATCACATTATCAAGCATGGAAAGGGACCCTTTAGAAGGTTGATTTACATTAGTGGCATTCAAATATCCATTATTCACCCCATAAGGTATAGTTTCAATGCGAGGATCTTGAGCTAGGGTTAGGTTTTGGATATCTTTCAACACATACAACTTTGCATCTATTTCTTTGGGATGATCCAGGATGTATTTTTTAAACGTAGCAAGTCTTTTAGCTCTATGGTTCTTATCTTTAGAAGTATTATCAGTTTGAGATCCATTCACAACATTATCCTATACAACACTATCATTCACATTTGTATCAGAACATACAACATTAGGAGACATCAAGAGACACCATCGTCTTGTTGAAATAAGCTTGAGTATTAACTAAAAGAATTTGAACAAAATCAACAGTTTGCAATTCAATCTATCACTTCACTTAGTTGGGGTCTTAGATCTAATCACCTTAGGGGGTGTAAGATGGATGCATATATGACATGTAAAATATCCTAGGGTTTGACTGATAAAACAAACAAAACAAACTAGCTTTTGCAAACCACACACAAGGATTAGGGCCAATGATTGCAACAACTACAATACACTGTAGACAGATCAAATCTATCACAATGAAATAAAGATCTAACCCTAAGGGGTATAAGAGAGCATTGGTTCACCAAAATGTAATATAAGAAAGTGGTTTTACATCCAAATGTGCATTTCAGATCTAAACATATTTACCCAAAGTAAACAGTAAAATCAAATCTTATTGCACTAAGGAATATTCTAGGATAATTGAAATGTGCAAAGATAGGGTTATGAGAAGGATATTGAATTGTCGTAAATGTGTTGACATTTAAAAGCTATATTCAATTTGAAATAGGTCCAAGTAGCAAGATGAACAAAACCCAAAAGTTTCAGAGCAAAATTTTGACTATGATCGTACCACTATGTTTTTGACAACTGTGATATATAGCATGCAAAATATCCTAGGGTTTGATTGATAAAGCAAGAAAAACAAACTAGGGTTTGCAAACCACACACAAGGGCTAGGGCCAATGATTGCAACAAATACAAAAAACCCTAGACAAATCAAATCTATCACAATGAAAGAAAGATCTAACCCTAGGGGGTGTAAGAGAGCACTAGTTCACCAAAATGTAATACGAGAAAGTGGTTTTACATCAAAATGCATTACACCTACCCATACAAAATGTGCATTTTAGATCTAAACATATTTACCCAAAGTAGATAGTAAAATCAGACCTAATATTCTAGGATAATTAAAATGTGCAAAGATAGGGCTATGAGAAGGATATTTAATTGTCATAAATGTATAGACATTCAAAAGCTAAATGCAGTTTAAAATAGGTCCAAGCAGTAAGATGAACAAAACCCAAAATTTTTGGAGTGAACTGATAACTTTGAAAATTTGACCAGGATTGTACCACCATGTTTTTGACAACTGTGGAATTCCTTAAAACAAATTTGACAACCCTGTTCCTTTGTTCCTGGGTTCTGAAAACCTAGCTCACTTTTCCAAAATTCATTGTGGATAACCGGGAAATTGATCTCCTTTCTTGAAACCCTATTCAACGCATATCACCTTGAAAAATCTTAAAAAATGTGGGAGTCATTGAGGGGCATTTGTTATCCCTCCATTATTATCAAGGTCGTGTTCATAGGCAAGTTGGAAACGAACACTCAATGTAATTCAACAAGTAATTATGGATTCAAGCCCTAACCCTTATGACTTTTCATTGGCATGAACAAATGGTATATTGCAATATGAAGACTCCAAATCAAATTATATTCTAAATTTACACTTCAATTCTGCTGTTCAAATAAAACACTGGACTCTTTCTTTCAGTTCACTTGTCACTTTTAACTTATTCAGTTATATATCACTTGTCCTGTTTGCACTAATGCACATGTATTTATAGACTTCTCAAATTCAAATTCAGACCCTAGCGTGCAAGCCCACACACAACAAGCAAGAACGCTGACAAAAGAGGAACACAAACCCAAGTGAACAAAAGGGAAGGGTCAAAGGGAACCACAAAGAAAAGGGGCCAAGATTGTAGTGGTATGGTCTTGGTCAACGAGGACTGTATGGCTATAGTCTTGGTCAAACCCAGGAAACACACAAAACATAAGAGAGAAAGAGAGTAACCAGGGAGGAGAGAAAAAAAATAAAGGGGAAGCAAATGGGGCTCAAAACACAAAATATGGCCCAATAAGTGCCTAATATGAACTGATAATCAACAAACACACAAGTACCCTAGAACAATGCAATTGGCATCTAACACTGCCCCAGGCCAAAATTAGGTGTCTACAATATTAGCCAAGATTTTAAGAAGTTTCAAGAAGTTAAACTTCTAACACTCCTATTGCTTTGGCTATTTGACCTTGGTAGGCAATATTAACCAAGATTTTGAGAAGTTTTAAGAAATTAAACTTCCAACACTCTTATTGCTTTGGGACAAAATAATTCAAGGAGGGGCAGACCAGAGCCCTAACAATGGTATTGGAGCTTACTCGGCTGTGTCGGAAAAGTCCTAGCAATGGCAGATTTTGCCAAAGAATTTAAGTGTCTATTATCCCTCATTAATATGTGTTTATGGGAAACATATAATAAAGAATCTCCAAAAACCTCTCTTTTACAGAATATGATAAGCTTTATGGAGATGATTAAAGGAAGTGTTTATCAGAGCTTGAAGAAGTTTCTAAGGCCATGAGCAAGGATGGAAGTAGTTTAGTGCACAAAGTTGTTGGTGAAGATCTGAGCCTTCGTGATGGTCTTTATGAACACGGGGTTAGTGCACAAAGTTGTTGGTGAAGATCTAAGCCTTGGTGATGGTCTTTATGAACACGGGGTTAGTGCACAAAGTTGTTGGTGAAGATCTAAACCTTGGTGATGGTCTTTATAAACACGAGGTTGACAATGAAAATGTGGATGAAAGCTTTCTCAATGGTTGTGGCTATCATCCTCTTACACTTGTTGGGAAAGAGGCTCCAACAAAGGAAGAGGAAAAGGTATGAGCAACATCTAAATACATGCCATCGATGCCCTTTTTCTAGTGTCATATTGATTTGAAAAAGTGAAAAATGCATCTATTGTATTTAGATTGGAAATCATGGCTCCATGGTTGAAAAATATTTTTGCCAGATATCTGCCACAAAGCATAAGTTAACGGGTTCCCCTATTTTGCCCCTTGCATCTGTATCATGTCTTGTTGGTATTGACTTCCAATAAAAAAGGCCATCAACGCAACAACTTCGAAAGGCATGATTGTAGGCAACAAATATAGAATTTTTGTTCCAAAACAAGATGTGAATTCCTGCCCTGATCCAAGCATGAGGCTGCCGTCCATCATAATTTATTTTGCATGAATGCCTATTAGTTTATAAAGTTTTAACTTTATATCTAGGTTAAAATTATCGTGAAAATCATTACTATTTAAAAGTACATAATAACAACAATTTCTATATGATAAAGTTATTACCTAAAGATTCAAAATATAAAATTTAATTAAGAAAGTGGCTTTGGTTTGTGCATCCTATGAGATGGAGATGGTGTGGCCACATGTGGGTTTAGCCAATAGGCTGCCCTCCATAATTTATTGTGCGTGAATGTCTACCAGTTCATAAATTTTAAAGTTTATGCTTGGCTTAAAATTATTGTGAAAATCATTACCATTTAAAAGCATACAACAATAATAGTTTCTCTATGATAAAGTTATTTCCTAAAGTTTTGGAGTTTAAAATTCAAATAATTTTTTTCTTTTTTTAATTGATCGACGTGGGTTTTTGGTTGGTACCCACAACCATTTGGGACACAATCCGGGGTCCTGTATATAAGAACAACTACATGTTTACCTTGCGCATTTGACTTCCCAGGGATGAGCTGAGATGGCCGAAAGAAAGGGGGAAACACAATTTAAGGATTGGGTAACTAGGGTAGATTAACAGGGGCTTGGGCTAGTCTTTGCAATAACTGCCTCTGAGATTGAGCTCGTTGGGTCCAATAATTGTCTGCAGTCTCAATGTGATCGTTAAGGATGCTGAGTTGAGGGACAATCAAATGGGGGTAAGGAGTAGATTTGAAGATTAACTAGCGGAGCTCTTCATCTACATTGTTTTTGATGGAAATAGAAGGGTCTGGGAATATGGCATGGAATATTTCCGGCATGGTGGCGCTGAACTTGCCCCGAAAGCGTGTCATTAATTGATGAGGTGAAGAAAGGCAAAAACATGGACAACATACCACTTAGACAACGGGCTAAGGAGGTTTGGCCAAGAAACAAGCAAAGGGGAAGAACAAGGAAAAACAAGCTAAGAGTAGCTATGACCTCACAACCTCTATTCTATCAATAAAGTAAAACAATTGAAAGAAGCTAAAGTAATCCATAAAAGTGGAAGTATACAAAGCAAGATTCTACCAAACTAGAAAATGCTAACTTTCTTCTCACTTGCATATGATTGTTCAACTTCCAACATAAATGAACAACAATAGTAATTGGATTTACAAGTGTAAAGATGCCACTGAGCTATGTTTTTAATACATATAATGTAAATGGAAGTGAAATATGCTAACTACTTTTTAACAATTAGAAACAAGAACGTGTAACAGGCTGGAAATGACTGCATCAAAAGAAATGACAATAAAGGGAAGAGACGTGGCCTGTTGAAACAATGGGACAACTGAATGTTAACAAAAGGGGTTATCACAAACTCTAGATTTTGAAAACAGTGAAAGGAAAATCTGAAACTAGGTGTTTAAGAGGATAGAACAACAAATGAACCTACAAAAAAATGATAATGACCAGGAAGAAACTAGACACAATAAGCTCACATATACAAGATAACTTGTGAGAAAAGATGTAGCAACAACACACTAAACACAACAATATGAGGCGGTAAGGGAGTTTGAGGTTGGCACTATGAAAGGGCGCAACCCGAACCTCTTATGGCATTGGAGAAACGGGACCAACTAGGAGAGATGCTTGAGCAATTGAAGATGAGGAGATGAGCTTGCATAAAAAGTAGAGCTTAGACAAACAATGTAAAGATTATGGATGAGTGTAAGTTATAAAATCTGACTCAAGGGAAAAGACTACGGCTAGGACTCTGAGCTATAACCAAGCAAACAAGGAAGTACATCTAACAAAAGACATACACCTATCTACTAACAATAACAAAATTTTAATGCGAATCTAACCTACAAAGCAAGAAATTAGAAAGAAATTTGTAATCATGAATCTCTTACTCATCAGTTGCAATATGACAAACCAAGATTAGTAAGAATGGGTTAGCATCCTTAGAGTGCAGCTTTTGGATGTGATATGTCATGCAATTTTTAGGGAAACTCACAAAGCATGAGAACAAGCTCGAAACATTGAACTGGACTATCCTAATGGTGGAAACACATCTGAATTGAGGCTGTAGATTATTTATAAAGCAGAGAATGGGTTGTGATAAGCAATTTTTCTGATCGGAGGAGTGGCAAACAAGGATTTATATACAGGCTAAAGAGGGCAAAGAGGCTAGATGGGCGCATCATAAGGGTTCTGGAAGTGTAGATGGGAGGACAAAGCCATGTGGATCATTTCCTCTTTAATTCGCAACTCTTGGTTTTCCTGTACCAGCAAGCATTGCGAAATCACTAGTTACCAACGGTTATGCAATCCTGCCATTGCGGTTTTGCAATCTGCACAAGCAAAACCAAGGAGGCAAGGAACAAATAGGGAAAACAAACACTAGCAAGGTGATTGGATGAAGGCAAAAAAACAAAGGATATTGGGAAGTAGAGAACACGCATTTTTATGCTCAGATGTTTGTAGTCTTCATTGGCCCAAGCTGTTACACTGTTAAAATTGGCTGCTTACAAAATTCATTGCCCATACTAATAATTTATCTTGTTCACCGGTAAACTTGATGCTATTGCATGACGTAAACGGTGGTAAAGAACTTTGCAAGGTGGCAAAAATAGGCTTGCGAAGATCACATAAGCTTGTGAAGCTCAAATCAAACTTACGAAGCTATGTTAGTGTATATTAGAATATACACTTTTATATAGTCTAAGATTCATTTTATAAATAAGAATATCTCTTTAGTGGTTATTCTCAAATTGGGATTTGTCTAATTTGAGCTAATATCCTTAAAAGAGAGAGATTCCTTTCAACCCTATACCTCCTTAGTAATCTTTATAAGATTCTGAAGGGCAAGGGTAAAGGCAATCTACTGGAATCTGTTGGAGATCCTTCTCATTGTATTCTTCATGTGAGGAAGGCCTTTTGCCTTGCTGCACATCTAAGCTTTATTAATTCAAGATAGTCATTCTATTTTCAGTCATATCTGTGTTTATTTGCTTGAATGCACATGCAATTGTGGGTGAAAGTTTTGAGGTTCCTTCTTCACAAACCCTGAAACCTATATTAATATTCACATATCATGGGCCCATCCTAATATTCTAACATGGTATCAGAGCATTTTGAAGCTTCACTTTGTTGCATTGATGATTTCCATCTCTGGAATCATCGTTGGTTCTACCGCTTTTAGAGCTTTGTGGAGAGCTTTTACCAATTCCATTGCATCTGAAACATCCAGGAAACTCAGTTTTGCCCTAAGGTGCTCAATTAATAGAGGTTTGGAAATTTCTTTTTTTAATTTTGCTCACATCAATAGCTTGATTTTATGTAGGTCCTACAAAGAAGGGTTTTAGCCCTTTTTTTGTTTTTTTAGAAATTGTTAAAAACGTAGGGAAAAAAAAAGTAGGTTGCAGTTTTTTTTTGCATACTTTCTTCGCAAACACAACTATAGTCTTTACAACCCTTTACAATCTTCTTGGACCGGTTCGTTTTCTACGTAACCTCACATCCTGCATAATTTTTTTGCACGTTGTCGTCCTTTGTTCCTTCTAAGTTGTCGCCATTGCAATCTTGTTTGGGCCTTCATGCGGATATATCACTACTTAGGCTCCTCAGGGCAATTTTCTTGTCTTTCAGTGCTTTTATGCAGCCTCACTAGACTGTTTTGGCTACACCCCACATCTTGTGAACTTATTGTGCAGTGCACTCTTTCATTTACGAATCTAACTTGAGCTTAAAATTGGTGCCAGTTGATTTCGGATCCAGTTGCCACTGACATGGAAATTAGCACTCGCTAATTCTGGTCGCCACCAACAATTGATTGAGTAATAGTGCCCACCAATTCTGGGTTTCAACAAGCGATGCTTTAACAATCAAATAACCACTAATTCTAGATCATCTCACAATGTTCTTGTTAGTAATTTGCCCTGTCAAGGTCAAATTACTACCCTAACTATTTGAAACTTTCCCCAGAACAGTCAGATCCCCTATACAACTGGCCAAACTAGTGATCTATAATCTAAAAGCATGAACAAAGGGAAATGTGGTCAGTCAAGTATCAAAATACAGTCATAATGATGACCTACAACGACGTTTCACAATCAAGTAAGAAGGGTCTTTATCAAGATTTAGTTTGTTTACAAATGGACTGATCAAGCAATTATATGGAAGAGTGAAGATCAAATTTGTTTTTGAGCCTTCATTGGGGTCATTAATGAGCTACAAACCATTCAAGAACATGACACCTACAACAGGTTTGAAAAAAGCCCATCTCCTTCAAAGCATCACATACAATTTTATCATTAGCCTGCAGGGTTGTAAGTTCACTCACGATGAAAGCAACACAAAGCAGAGTACAAGTTTATAACTTTTGGACCTTATTTCATCAAGTGTTTCTCCCAAGAAGATTTTTTCTTTACTATTATCTTCATCAAAGTGTTGTCTTTTCATGTCTCAAATGGCTAAGTGTCGGAAAAATTTCCTCAGACAATTTGTCCTAGGGAAAAAATCCGAGGGAATGCATGTAAAAAATCCGAGGGAATGCATGTTCAAGGGCTTTACAATAAGTCCAAAAGAATTACAAAGGGGCAGTTCTTTGGTGAAGAAAAGGACTCTTTCAAGAAACCTGAAGGGTATGTGCCCTTCGAGAGAGATCATTGCAAAAATATTGAAGGGTATGTACCCTTCGGGAAAATTCAAAATGGAAATTCAAAGGGACAGTTTTAAACGAAGGAGAGAACTTTTGCAAAAATCCTGAAGGGTAGGTACCCTTCGGGAAAGTTCAAAAGGACAAGTCTGGAGGGTCACTTCGAAGGTTCAAAGGACACTTCCATGTTTTCCGAAAGGCACAAAAGGCCAAGTCAAAAAATTTGACGGGCTTCTCTTTTCGAAGGAATGGTTCATTTCATTTTTTCCGAAGGGCATGTACCCTTTGGAAGGGTCATTGACAAGAATCCCGAAGGGCACCTGCCCTATGAGAAGTCTCACTTTAAGATTGGAAGGGACGTTTGCAAGAAACCCGAAGGGCACAAAGGTATGTTTACAAGATTCCTGAAGGGTATGTACCCTTCGGGAAATTTACTCTACAATGCTGTCGGAAGGAACAAGGAAAATAATTCCCGCGAACTTTTTGTCCACGGGGAAATTTCAAAGGACTTTACAAAAAGTCTGAAGGAATTCCTTTGGAAAAGGGAGAGACCTTCAAAGGGAAAGCTTTAAACAAATTCCTGCGAAGTGGAAATCCAAATGGATAATTCCTTCGGACTTTTTGTCCAAAGGAAAGTCCGAGCTATAGAAAAGAAAAGCCCAAGGACAATAAGGAATAAGTAAATGGACAATTCCCGCAGACTTTTTGTCCGCGGGAAAATTGCCAAGAAAAATCCCGAGAAAAGTCCATAGGGAAGAAAATTGCCAAGAGAAATACACAGGAAAAGTCCAAAGGAGGATCACCAAGGGAATAGACACGGAAAGTCACGGACTTTTTGTCCGAGTAAATCAAGGAACAAATAGAGCCGGAAAAGCCATGAACAGATTAAGTCAAGAGAAATGCATGCACAGGATTAAAGAAACCAAGAATTGAAAACCGGGAAATAGATTCAATTTGAATACATCTCTCGTTTATCAAGATCCTTACCCATGCAAGCATGTGCTATTTTTAGTGGACTGGTCAAAGCTTCTGTTGACTGTTTGACCGAAATCATGCTCTTCTTTGGTTTTTTATGAAATCCAAAGCTTTCAACGTTTCAGCCAGTTCCAGTAGAGTTCTCTGTCCAAGACGTGGCATAGCTTTGCATGCTAGTGGAGACCATTGGAGGTTGACTGGCCTTGAATTGAAGTTGACTAGACAAGCTTGTTACACATCTTCCTTGTTTTCCATGCAAACGAGAATATCTCTTCCTCCAGCTCAACTTGCAAATGAATCAAATGGAGTCCCTTATTTAGAGATTTGGCGTAGTTTTCCATGCAAGGAGAAGTTTGACTTTCAATAATTCCACCATCCATTCTTCTAGCCACCTTGAATTCATGCATGTTTGTGGTTTTCTTGGAGAGTGTCTTGTTTATTTTAAGAGTTAACTTTTCAAACTTGGCCTCACCGTGGTACTTCTACGCCAATGTTTGAAAAAGCATGCATTTTTGTAAAAAAAAGACTTTATTGAATATTCTATATTGTAAAAAGGTGTTAAGTCTTGGTTAATTAACCAAGACTAACCCTTTCCTTTATTAGAACTGCACTTAAAGCTATTTCAGGTTTTGGAAAAGTCTATTTATTGGCTTAATCAAGCCATTGAAAAGTATCCTTGAAGTTTGAAAGAAGAAATTGTAAGCTGGACCAGTCATCAATAAAGAAGTTATTATTCTGAATCTGAGTTTTGATAGAAGATAGTGTGTATTTTGATAGTGCATCAGAATATAAGTGAGATTTATCTCCTTTTGCAGGTCCCTTCCTCACCTATCTCTCTCTTTCACACCCTTTTGCAGGTCATTTGAAGAGGTTTCCAATGCTTCATATGAAATATTTATGCTTAAGGACAGAATTATAGATTTTATTTAATTGTATGTGTGCATTGATTTCAGTAGCTTCAGAGGATCTAGACAATTAAGGTGTATCACCCCATTTAGACAGGATTTTTCATTTCAGTTTCTTTCTCCCTTTTCATCCCAAAAAATTTAAAATAGTTTAGTTTTCAGAGATAAATCTTAGGAGAACCAGCCCTTTTCTGGAGATTCTTCTCAGTATAGAGTCACCCACGCTCTGAGAAGATCCAATTGTATCAGCTCAAGAGAGGTTGTGCTTGCACATCTTCAAATAGGGTGCACTTCAGAGTGATAATAGTTCCTGCAAAATAGTGACTGCTAATTTCGGAACCACTTGCAGTATTCCTGCAAATTAGCAATTGCTGATTCTGGGCCATCCTCAGTCTTTGGGAAACTAGCTACTGCAAATTCTTCTTGCTCACCCAACCCAAAGATGGAAAATTATATATATATATATATATATATATATATAAATATATATATATATATATTTTTTTCAATTTTTCTTGAAATTGTGTATTTTCATGAGAAAAATGTAATCGTGCAGTCCACTCCTTGATTTTATGTAAACTAAAATAGGTCTCACCGTTGTATTTTCTTTTTGCCTTTATAAGGACATTCAATCTTTTTTTTTGATGCCTCACATATGGGTACACATGGCATGTTAGTTGGCCATGATACATATTAAGAATGGTTGTACTTGATCATTCTAGTTTGCTTCTTGACAACTTGGTAAGCACTTCCTAGGCACCTTGTGTAGTGGACTCATGCCACTCATGTCTTGATAATCTAATACAATATTCAGTGCAATCATGTTTTTTATGTTCAACATGCTACAGTTTCAGAGAGATCCTCGTATTTAACACTATTTCCTTCTTCACTTAGCGGTTACAGTGGCTCATCGCTCATATATTTTATAAAGATGAAATGGCGTCCATAAGGACCTTCACACTATTTTGAGATTTTCCGACTTATAGTTAATGGCATCTTATTCATTGCGATACACTTACACGTTAGTTTGGATATTTTTTGAAGTATATTTTGTTTAGCATCATCTTCAACTTAGTCATTCTCATGATCATTCTTTGTACTTATTGTATATGGGTACCTAACATGGCTTAGTTGTCGTGACCCACATATAAGAGGTTTTGCCTAACTTTCTCACTTTCTCTAAATTGCTCTTAAGGGGTGGTATTGGCATTTTGCAAATTATTGCACATCATCTTTCTTTGACTCAACTTCCTTAGGCTAGTGTAGCTTCCTTTGTTCACTCCATTAGAGTACATCTTTAGGGTGGATGTTAGTGTATATTATGACATACACTTTTGTATAGTTTAAGGTACACTCGTTATCGATAATTACTAACATAATTATCCATAACTTATTTAAGAGTTATTTATGAATTAGAATCTGTAATATTCCAAATCAGAATATTTTACATTATTAATTTAGTTTTCTCGGAAATTTTATTTTTTTATAAATATAAATATTGCATTTAAAATAATAAATTAAATAAAATATAAGTCCACAAGGGGTTTCATTCTTGGCCTATTATAATCACTAGGGTTTTTGTCCTTGAGAGTGGTTGTATAGCATGATGCTTATACGAAGTTAGATGATTGAATACATAATTGAATTATTTCTTCCATACCCACCAATTGCGAAATATTTGTACCTTTAAAGCTTTCAATCGAAAGATGTGACTCCTCCCAAATGTCTTTTTCCAAGGGGTATGTCTTTCCAAGGGTGGCGTCTGTTATTACTTCCTTTTGATGAATGGTGTTTTATTAATTAATTAATAATTATCAATGACTGTTGGTCTTTGGCACTCCCCACAATGGGCTGCGATTTCATTTATTAATGACGCTCTTCTTTTCGAGCGATTGTCTTTTAGTTAGTGAAACAATTGCAAAGGCTGCGATTTGTTGGTTATTGGCGATTTTCCACAAGGACTGAGTTGGGGATATTACAGACCTCCCTTCCTCAAATTGCTTGCCCGCAAGCAATTGCAAATTCTTTTGCCTTGACTCATCCATACTGTCCACCTTTGAAATGCTTGGATTCCACTACAAGCTTGAAAATTTGTAATCCTTCATACCAAAAGTATTCTTCTTCATCCTTGCCTCATAAAGACTGGAACAGAACTGTAAACCAACACTTATGCAATTAGAGTGATAGCCAGATTTGTCGGATTGCACTTCAATTTTACTTCTGTCACTAGTTGGAAGTTTTAATGCTGAAGATACAACAATAGATGTTTTGACTTTTCCTATATCTGGTGCTTTGTGTGAGTTCTCCCTAGAAAAAGTATGCTTTGGATTTGAACTTAAAGAACCTAGGTTTGAATTAGAAGTTCCAATAGCCAAATTTTTGGTAGCAGGTCCAACTTCAAAAGCCTTAGCTTGTCTTTTTGTAGATAATATAGAGCTAGGAATACCTTTCAAGGCTCTCTTTCTTTCAGGTACTAATTTTGCGGAAAGCCTAGAACATGTTGTGCCATAGGAATTCTGCTTCCTTCTTTTTAAGCATGTAGGCTTAGAGATGATTGTTAAGCTTGGAGGTGTTTCAATCCTTTTAACATTAACATTTTGCTTCAACTTACAATCTTTACACAACCGATCACTTTTTGGCACCTTATCTAGCATAGTTTGCATGTAGTAGGTGTGCTCAACACCATCATTGCACATGCTGCATACAACAAGCACTTCCTAGCAATCCGTATTTCGACAAATATCGTAGACTTTAACATCATCTTCTTCAGAAAGACGT